>JAJJWW010004780.1:0-600000 GCA_023531295.1 Papaver armeniacum
CCACGCTCTATAAATATCACAATCTTCTTCTTCGGCAAAAGCAATATCCATGTTTTTGGTTTTCAAAATTAGAACTGAAGAGAGGAAAGAGTTTGGTGCAATTGGGGTGATAGATATGAGTTTCTTTATATAGGTTTAGGTTCCAACGGCTCTTTTTCTTTTCCCAAAAACTCCAACGGCTATTTCGAAATTTGGTTTAAAATGCCAAAGCTAATCGGTAGGTATTTGAGTTAGAATATCTACCGATTATGGTAGCTTTCAAAATTTGATTTTGGGGCAACCTATAATCGGTAGGTTATGTAACGCTTGACGTCCGATTATGGCTACATCCAAATCACGAACCACATGGTTATGCCTCGGCTCGTACACTCAAAACCTATGGAATTTGGCAAGGGCTCGATCTGGGGCTCCTTACATTCGGTAGGTTATTAAGTTGAGTAGACTACCGATTATGGTAGATTTCAAAATTCATCACATGAAGGATTTTATAAAAAACTCATTTTGGGGCAACCTATAATCGGTAGGTTGTGTAACTTATTTGGCTTACGCTTATGGCTACATCCAAATCACGAACCACATGGTTATCCCTGGCTCTGTACACTCCAAACCTATGGAATTTGGCAAGGGCTCGATCTGGGGATCCTTACAATCGGTAGGTTATTAAGTTGAGTAGACTACCGATTATGGTAGATTTCAAAATTCATCACATGAAGGATTTTAGAAAAAACTCATTTTGGGGCAACCTATAATCGGTAGGTTGTGTAACCTATTTGGCTTACGCTTATGGCTACATCCAAATCACGAACCACATGGTTATGCCTGGCTCTGTACACTCCAAACCTATGGAATTTGGCAAGGGTTCGATCTGGGGCTCCTTATAATCGGTAGGTTGTTAAGTTGTTAAATCTACCTATTATGGTAGATTTCAAAATTCATCACAAGAAGGATTTTAGAAAAAACTCATTTTGGGGCAACTGTATAATCGGTAGGTTGTGGAACCTTTTTGGCTTATGATTATGGCTACATCCAACTTAACAAACCACATGGTTATGGTCAGTGTGTACACTCAAAACCTATGAAATATGGCAAAGGTTGGATCACGGGGCTCGTTATAATCGGTGGGTTATATAATTATATACCCTACCGATTATGGTAGATTTCAAAATTCATTACGTGAAGGATTTTAGAAAAAACTCATTTTGGGGCAACTTATAATCGGTAGTGTATGTAACCTATTAGGCTTCCGATTATGGCTACATCCATAGCTCAAGCCAAGTGGTTATGGTTGGCTCTGCACCCCTCAAAACCTATGGAATTTGGCCAAGGCTGAACATGGGGCTCCTTATAATCGGTAGTCTTACAAGTTGGATAAGCTACCGATTATAAAAGGGATTATTAGCCGAAGTATCTACACAATAATCAGTAGGTATAGTTTCAATTTAACCTACCGATTCACCTTTAACTTACCGATTATATAAGGGCATATTGGCCATTTCAAAAAATCAAAGATAAGGGGTAGCTTAGATTTACGTTTGGGTGACCTTTTTTGTCTTTTAGTGTCGCCCCTAATTCGTTTGGGGTCGCCCCTAAAAATGCCAGGTAATTTTTTGTCGATTTTCTTTTTTGGAAAATTCTATAATAACCGTAAACTCTATTTATCCAACCACATAACATGGCAAATTCCCCTTTTTTTTTTTTTTGTCAATAACCGTAGGATTTACTCTATATTGAGTAAATTATTTAGTTTTTAGATATTTTTATTCTATCTTATTTTTTACCAAGGAGATAGATGACGGTAAAGCTTATTTGTCAATTATATGAATTTAAGGATGTCGATACTTGACGATCATATCATTTCGATCTTGGAACAAATATATCTTACTATTCAAGCGCTGGGAATAGACGAGAATGATCGCAGTTCAAAAGGTTTAGTCGAGCAAGAAGCTCCCTGAATCAAAGTGATGGAAAATCCTTGTTGACAAAATTGGACATTTAGCACACCCTTTAAGAATGTTTACCATTTTTCTATCAAAAGACATAATATGTTAAATTTGAGTAGGTTATCAAAGTTAATTTAAAAAAGAACAAAGTATTAAGTATAAAATGACTTTGGTATGATATTGAGAATCAAACACTTCTTGCAGATTGTCGAGCTCAGCTCCACTTAAGGGTGTCCTTTCTACTTTGTGTGTTTTTGTAATAATGCCGTTGATAGGCTAGTCAAAGTGGCTAAAATTATCTGGTCGAGTGTTACAGTCTTACAGACTTAAACAACTCCTTCTCCTATGATCATCTCCATCAAAATTTAATTTGATTTATACGTGAATTTTCTTGTTTGATTGAAAAAATATTTGGGATGATATTTTTTGCTTTCTTTTGGTTTTCTTCAAATCTTAAAAAAAAATACAGATTTGAGAGGGAAAGAGAGGTGTTGCATCAGAAAAAAACTGAAACGAAAATCTAGCAAAAAAAAGATCAAAATAGAAAAAGGAGAAAGAGGACAAGAAAACTAGAAGAGCGCGTCTTTTATGGTGTCGTTCTTTCACAGTGGAGCCGGCAACCGATTGCTCACGAGTCTTATGGGACCAAAGTTCAGGTTTTGTAGGTCCACTTACAGGTCCTGACTCGTGACGGTGACTCTTTACAAAACTCAAGTCCGTCGTCACTTGGCAGGACAGTCTTTTGCTCCCTATGAACTAAGACTTGGACATTTTCATCGTAAAAGAATTTGTCCGACCTTCAGGTAAAATCTTCTATGCGCCCGACCACAGATCAGTGGCAGGGCTCACAGGTTTGGGGTACATGAGGCGAAGTTATTTAGCCAAATCAGATCCTTCTGTATATCCTTCATATTTTTATTCTCATATACTATTTCATATGTTGGATTTTATTTTTGTGAGTACAAACCAAACAACAACGAATTCGAAGCTAATATTTTTGGACTTGTTCCTCTTTCATAGCTCTACATGACTATCAAAAATGAGTGCATTCCGATATAATGAACCATATATTCTACCGGTCTTAATTTTTATGGTCATAAATCCGTTGATTTTCAACAACTCTTCTTCAAAGTAGATGATGTTATACATCTAGGAATACACTCACTTTTAGTACATATGTAGAGCTTTGTAATAAAAACATATCATTAGCTTCTAATCCGTTGTCGTTTGGTTTTTATTCACAAAAGTGACGCCAACATGAGAAATAGTGTGACAATAAAAGTGAAGAGATCTTTCCTCTTTTATAATTTTTCAATAATTAAGTGTAATATTTTTTAAAATTGCGATTGTTTTTTCATTCAAATATCCGCTGGATAGAAAATTCAATTTTCAAACACTTTATAATAAGATATGTGCATATAATTAACATAACATTAATTTATATGTAATATTAAAAAAAGAAAAAATTTATTTTATGTTTAGAAGTTCTTTTTTTTTTTTTGATGGGTTAATACAGTGGTTAGTTAGTGCCTCCTAAATACTACTAGCAATTAAAAGGTCCAGGAATTAAATCCCTACCTCCTCTAAGAGAGAGAGCAGGATGGTACTCGAAGTTCATCGCACGATATTCGGAAGAGCGAAATCATCGAGTGTTTGTTGGTAGACATAAAATAGTCACTGAGGTTTTATTTCTCATTAAGTCTATTGAACTATTATTTTGTTTTTCTTGTGGATCTTATGCATTTGGATATGAAAGCATTCATTTGATATGGACTTCGTGTTTTTGATCTTTTCAAAAATATTTTAACATTCTTGTCAAAAAAGAAACATAAATTATTAAAATTGAAACAACGCAGAAGTTTTGAAATTTGGAGTATTAATAAGTGATAAATATAAAAAAATTAAATTCATGTGTCTAACTAACTTTGTTAAACCGGTTTGCAAGGTTAGGGTTGTTCAAAGCATATACACTTCAAAGATCCAGAAAATTAGGCTTTATGGGATTACTATAAAAATTTCCCCTCACACAGAGCTATGCATGGACAAACAGATTCTCACTAGGTCACACAAACAAAAAATACCATTAGCAGTTCATTATGCTAAACAATCTCCATACGCCGCCCACACACCTATTTTGATATCATGTTAAAGTTCATGGGCCTAACTAACCTCGAAAACCGGTTTGTTTGTGTTTGATGCACATGGGGGCCCATTAAGAGATTATTTGGCACATTAAAAGGTATCAAGGGTTTTGTTTTTACCCCAAGAGAGAGAGTTGAGAATAGTCCCACATTGCATAAATTTCGTGGATAGTATATATGCGTTGGGAAACCCTAACATTGTATGCCAATTTTCGAGGTTAGTTAGACTCATGGACTTTAATCATAGTATGTGATTGGGTGGTATGTGGACATAGTTTAGCCCATTAAGAAATTATTTGGCCCATTAAGGTATCACAGATCTTGTTTTTCCCCGGCTCTGTGTGAGGGGATTGGGTGGTGTGTGAACATTGTTTGCTCCGTTAAAAGATTGTTTGTCCTTTATTAAGGGTCTTGTTTCGCCGCGACTATAAGGGAGTGAGTGTGGAGAGAATAGTCTCGTATAGTCTAAATTTTCTAGATTTGTAAAGTGTATGTGCCATGGAAAATCGTAACCTTATAATGCGGTTTTCAAGATTAGTTAGACCCATGGACTTTACATGAATAAAATATTCAACAACATCACCAACTAACAAGTGATTGAACACCTAAGAGTCTACCCCCACCAAATTGTTTTTAGAATTGACGGAAAAGACGAAAGAGTTGGAGAGGCGATTCATATGATATCCTTTGATGTAACCTGAAAAGGCGAATTGATCATGTACTCCTTCATGTTTGTCTATTTTCAGCACCACCATAAAAGTTTGATGACCTAGATAGAAAAATAAAGTTGCTTGGGGTTTCCTTCACGACTATTTTTGACAGATTCAATCCAATCTTTTTGTCGTGGGTGGTATCTTTTGTAACTTCGCTGCACTATTTTGACAATTGTCGATTTGGTCTATGCTGATCCGATAATGCGAGACACTTGTTTCAGTATGCTCTGGTCGAGATACACACTAATGTTATACATGCTCCCTACTATTAACGGTAGTCATCTAGCAATGTAGGATTTTCAGCGATTGCCATTATTGCGGTAATATGATGGCAGCTTCCTAGGAGATTACTCATCCATGGAGACTGGATTTCTCTTCTCCTAGCATGTTTAAATGCATAATTCTTTTTTTCCAGTTCTATTGAAAAGACTTTGGTATTAGTAAATTTCAAATCCTTACTAGAAATTTAATTTATACATTGACCACTGTCAAAACCAGAAGTCTTATAATTCATGTGCTTGTGCTTATTAACATATGTCGTCAATTTCTCCATAATCAACATACTTTCAATTTTAAAATTCAACTAACTTCTTTATCCAAAATACACGATGTTTTGTTGGAAAAGCCAACTTTAAAATGGGTTTTTGATATTTGGAAGTTTAATTCAAAGTCTTTACCCAGGATTAAATATGATTCATTGGAATCTATTTTAATCGCTAATGGATTGAAGTTCGAGTCCAAATATACATGAGGAATATTTCAATGACGATTCTTCACAAATTTGGTTTTTTCTTTGAATGCTCATGTTAAGTATACTGACTTTACTAAGATTGAAAAATTGTAACCAGTAATTTTTATTTGTTCATACCGAGTCTGTTGTACTTGAAATTTAAAAGACCATAAATATTCTTGATTTTTGTAATAAAAAGGTATTTGTGAGTAATTAGAGAGTTAAATAATCTACTCAGTAATTAGGATCAGTTCATAATTTTGATCGAGTTGCACGAAATTACTCTTATACAATTTCCCACACACACTTTATACATAACTCTAAACCAAGCAAACCTGGCTCTTTTTGCAATTTCTTGCTTTTTACTCCAAACACCAAAAAAAGTATTATAAACTTAATTTTGTCTCTTGTTTTTACCACCAAAAACGGCAAGAAAGTGATATATACCCAAAAAAAAATAATAGAGAAGAGGGCTAAGAGGCGTTTTTGTCCAACTTAGCCAGAATTACGAAGAAGTCCTAAACATTAATTCGGTCATGATTATTTAACAAACCCACTTTTTATAAATTATTATGTGGAAAAACATTTTTACCGGGGAGAAAGCTAACTCCAATCTAGCTATTTGACTTTGGGTTTAAAATAAGTTTTCCCCAATCAACGAATATATTTTCAATTTTTTTTTCGTATTTACGAGAAGTCAAATTAGCTAGACCGGAATCAGCTTTTCCCATAATAAAAGTTGTTTTTCATCGTAACAATTTATTCATTTTTCCGTGTGTAAAATAATTAGAACTGAAAGTGGTAAAAGTTGTTTTTCCCGTAACAATTTACTCATTTTTCTGTGTGCAAAATAAGCAGACCTGAAACTGAAAGTGCTAGATGGCTTGCTGGCGTTGCCATTTATTCATCGGTAACTATCTGACATTGACCGGGGGTACACTTATTTAAGCCTAGAGAGGGTTGCTTGGGTTTTAGAGAACTTGAACTGTTTGGTTAAATCTTAATAACATGCAGCTGAACTAGATTTTGTCTGAGAAATACTCCCTCCGTCCCTAATTAGATGAGCTATTTGGTTTTTAGTTTTGTCCACAAATAGATGAGCTATTTCACTAACCAAGGGGATATTTCTATAACTACCCTTTTAATTGATTATTTTTTCTATAAGAAATATGTATAATTTGATAATCATGTTTATATTCGTTGCGTAGGTGTTTTAAAATGCTTTTCAACGGTATAAAGTTTATAAAAAACCGTGATATATTAAGAGATAAATCGTTTCTAAATTTACTAATTATTGCCCATAAGGGTATAATTGTAAAAAATACTTAAATATACTCCATTTTCCTCCTTGCCTTAAAATTTGTGCAAACTACAAGTAGCTCATCTAATTAGGGACGGAGGGAGTAGTAATTTCTGTTGTTTGTGCTTTTCTATGGGAATCCTATTAATTTTCGCAAATCTGAGTGAAACTCTAGCTAATTAGATGATCAATTCCATACTTTATTTAAAGAGAATACAAGAACAAAAGTAGTTAATGAGGAACATAAAGTCCAGAAAAATTAGGAGAGAAGTGATCTCTAAGTTTAATGTTGTTCAACTGGCTTCATTCACATTTATAACATGAAAGTTCTAGGAAATTTCTTCGTTTACAATTTTAATCAATAATCGAAAGGTTGAGATTGCAAAACTCACCATGTAATTTAACCTTGCACTCAATAACACTCTTTTGTCCTTGGAAGGAACCCCTGGAAGTACTTCATTTAACTAAAGAGTATCCAACAGCAGCATTAAATTACAAAATCTAAGAAGTACCAACTCATGAAGCCAGGGATTGCTGTACTTTTAGAAGAGTCGTATTAATCACTGATTTTTAAGACAACTGAACAGAATTCTGTAATTGTTTCTTGTAATGAAATTCTGCATTTATTATTAGTGTTATGGCACTACAATACATTAGTAGGATACAGCAACATTGTGGCGTAAATTTGTATTGACTTTTATCTTGTAAAATTGTGAGATGGTTGACATTGGAGCGGGAAAATGGGGAGAAAAGAAAAGAAAAGATTTGATAGCAGTTTTCACCTTGTACTTTAGGCGCAAATACTTATGATCCGCAACTTGCCGGGCACCAAAGCCGGCCCTGCTGGCAATTTTTGTTGGGTTTTGCGGGCAAGCTGAAAATGAAACTGTAGGGTGTTTGACCAGCTTATGCCTAGCATGGTTGGATATGTGGAAAAATTTGGGGATGCTCCCACAAATACTTTTTGTTGCCGACTGCATCAAAATAACTTCTGAAAACGTATTCAAACACGCTACTAGGGGTGCAAAATAGCCGGGGATTCTATTCCTCCATTTTTAGTTAAGAGTTAGAAACTTAGAATAGCCTGATCAATATTACTTCGAATTGCATCATTGTTCCTTAGGTTCTATTTTGTTTGTTTTTTTGCTTAGATCATTTTTGGTACACAATAATGTGTAGTTGATTTGGTTAAACTGGTTTCTTTTTGTTTATAAAAAGTTTGACGACCAAGGTCCAAGACCATATAAGTTCAGTAATTTCACTGAGAAAAACAGCTTCAGTAAAACCACGAGGCTGAGACAATCGATCTCTTTCTTGAACAGTTGGCCTGTGATATGTATGTCCTTTTTCGGGAGAGTAGCGCTATATTGTGCATGAAATGTTCCCTGTCTATTCACGACTAGGACTGGTCCTCTCATGTTTTGGTTAGTTTTCTATGAGATATTGGCTTATGTGTAAAATGATCAGGGTCTATTGGTGAGACAGCATGAATAATATATCGACGAGGATTAGATTGTTGTTGGAGTGGTTTGAGTAGATAAGTGAGTTTTTTTTTTTTCTTTTTACCTGTAAGAAATTGACCGGGACGTTATCAAGATATAAATTACAACAAAATCGTGATCCCTCATATTTCTAGAAGTATTGTTTCTCACCCTGTTGTGTGGTCAATTCAGTTTGGAATCTTTACATGATATTGACCGTGCAAGATCAGCAAAAAGAGGTGAAATAGAGAATATATATATGTTTACTTTCGGTTTATGCAGTACTAATCTTCAGTTTGAAAACTCAATATCATCCTATACTCAAATCCTTGGCACTCTTTATCTTATATATCCATGGAACAAATCATGGTGATGAGTGTGATATATATACACCCCATAAATCATGGTGTCCAAGAATTTCGATCTCAAATTGGTATCACCACCCAATAATTCACGAGAGAATTATATCTAGTGTGTATATAAGCAGAGCTAATGCAGTAGTTTTTGGTGTTTCTTTTGAGATTTCAACAATATGTATTGTATTTGCGAGGGTGGTGATGAAGGTAGGCTTGTCTTGACATGCAGTAAGAAGATACGATATTAGAGAGATGGGGAAGGGAGGGAGAGGGTAAGGCCTACAGGTCGGTGGCCCCAATCCATCCCCATATAACGACATAGTAGCCTGCGTGAGAGTAGCATGAACATCAACACCCCCCTTCCTCTCTCTCTCTATGTGCCTGCCTGCCCCTCTCATCAGCATTTAGCAACCTCTCTCTCTCTCTCTCTCTCAATTAATATTAGTATTATTTGTGGTTACAAACCCCAGCTGAAATGGTATATGAAAATCAGGAAAACTGTAAGAAAAAGTAAAAATATAAATCTATACCTCAAAATAGATCGATACATAGATAGATTTAGTAGATAGAATACCTTTTTCTTGTGATGTATGTATGTATGTATGTATGTATGGTGATTAACAAATCATACACTAGTA
The DNA here is from genome assembly GCA_023531295.1 of Papaver armeniacum. Classification (NCBI taxonomy): domain Eukaryota; kingdom Viridiplantae; phylum Streptophyta; class Magnoliopsida; order Ranunculales; family Papaveraceae; genus Papaver; species Papaver armeniacum. The sequence goes on from JAJJWW010004780.1 coordinate 9,300, forward strand.
GCTAGAGAAGAAGCATCATAACATCAATAACAACAACCTCTTCATTCAACCTGGCTTCTCATTAGCAACAACAACAAACAGGAAGAGAAGAGAGGACAGACAGAGAGAGAAGGAAAAAAGGGGTGAAGAAGGAAGAAAAAGAAGTCTTTGGATTCATAATTATTAATATTCTCTCTGCTGCTAGATAGTATATAACTTCTCCTACTCATCATCATAATGTTTTGATATATCTATCAATCAAACTGCTGTTGTACTTCTTCTTTTGTTTCAACTTTTGGTTTTAAGCGAGAAGAAAGTTTATTTTAGAAGAAAAACACGATCAACAACATCAGGGGAAAGTTTAATAGCGGCAGCTAGCTCTCTATACTAGCTAGAGATTCAAAACGTATAGACAGCCGAAAATTAAATATTTGCAGAGAATTTTCCATCAACTCTTCTGAAGAAATTTGAGATTTCATGTGGGGTAGCAATATATTTTGGTTGAAGTGTAGTTGTTGAGAAGAATATATAGCGAGAGAGATAGAAGGAACCATAATTAGAAGAGAAGATCAGAAAGTGAAAATTAAGCTAAGAAAATGGCCGCAGCTTCTTCGTCATCCTTCTTTGGAATTAGAGAAGAAGATCAAAACCAAATAATGAAGCAACAACAACAGTCGTCAACACCAACATCATCAACAGCTCCAGTAACTGCACCTGCTCAGAAGAAAAAGAGGAATCTCCCAGGAACACCAAGCAAGTACCCTATATCTCTCTATAAACATATATAGAAAAACATATGAATATAAACAAAATAATACCATGAGCTTAATTAAATAACAAAACTAGTCTTTTCTCTTTCTGTTTTTTTGTATGGAGTTCATCCAAACAAAGTTTTTTGATTTTTTTCTTTCCACAATCTTCTCAACACAAAAAGTTCTAATTTTGAAACTTATTCATTCAGTGTTAGCTAGCTAGAATTGAAATGGTTCTTGTTTTTTTCCTCCTTTTTTTTTCTTCTAATAAAATCATAACATATCTTCTCCTTTTTTTTTTTTTTTTTTAATATTTGTATTTCCATTTTTTGGATTTTTGTTTTCACAAAACAGATCCAGATGCAGAAGTGATAGCACTATCTCCCAAGACTCTAATGGCCACAAACAGATTCATATGTGAGGTATGCAACAAAGGATTTCAAAGAGAGCAAAATTTACAGTTACACAGAAGAGGACATAATTTGCCTTGGAAGCTAAAACAAAAGACAACAAAAGAAGTGAAGAGAAGAGTCTACTTATGTCCTGAAGTAACATGCGTCCATCACGATCCTTCTAGGGCACTTGGTGATCTTACTGGTATCAAGAAACATTTTTGTAGAAAACATGGTGAAAAAAAATGGAAGTGTGACAAGTGCTCTAAGAGATATGCTGTTCAATCTGATTGGAAAGCTCACTCTAAGACTTGTGGTACTAGAGAATACAGATGTGATTGTGGCACTCTCTTCTCAAGGTACCTGGTTTTACTCATTAGTTCATACATGCATTCATTCGTTCATTTAGTTTCACTTCCATTAAATCATGTTAATATAATCCACAAGGCGAATAGGAAATCTACTTTAAAATTCATTCATTCATTCACTCATTCGTTCATCCATATTCATCATTACTACTTTTTAGAAGTCTTGAGTTTTTGTGCCTAGCTAGTAAACCTAGAGAGCGTCAGTGAGAAAGAGAGAGTACTGTCTGAGAGGAATTTTAAACTTTCTTGTAGCTTGATTAAATTTAGATTTCTGAATTGTTGGGCTCATTATGAATTCAGATTCCAATGATCAGGGGGTACAAGAATAAAACCATCAAAGTTAGAGAGAGAGTGTGTGTGTTTGTTTAGACTTTGTTTAGTTTATGGTTGTTTTGGTTATGGAGAAGGTTTTGTCTTTCTTTTTAGTTTCTTCTTCATAACTTTTAGGTTTACTTTAGAGATTCTTCTTCCACTATAGTACTAGCCTACTGCTTGAGAGACAGTAATATATTGCTGCTGGTACAAACTAATAATCTATGACTATACGTGTAACTGAATATCAAGAAGACTGCTCACACGTGAATCAGAAACTGATAAGGTAAATTTTTTAGAGAATAGAGAGGAAAGAACTAAGGTACAGTTGTTTTTCTTTTTTGTTCTAGTATGTTTTATGTCCTCGAGAAACACGCTTTAATTTTTCACCCTTCATTTCATTTCTCCATTTGCTCTCTCTCCTGTTCACGTGCTGCCATGAAGGTGGTGGTGGTGGTGGTTTATGGCTACTATAAGTTCGTTTGTTCTCTTGTGAGTTGGCTAGACGTGATCCGGACTGCTGTGTGTGTTCTTTGGAGCAGGTTCCTTCTTTTGATTAGAATTCTATCGTTTAGGAGAGAGAGAGAGAACAACGACAGCATGCTCTCTCTCTCTCTCTCTCTCTCTCTCTCTCTCTCTCTCTCACGGATTGGCAATGAAGAGACGACAGTATCATATGGGGTTAATTAGCTAAGGTTAAGAGATCCTATCTAGCAGCAAAATATGGTCCTGAAAATCTGAAAACACTAACATGATCCTGTTTTTTCATCAGAAAGAAATGAAAAATATTCTGATCAAGTTGTGAATAAGTGAAGAAAATGGTTCTAGATTTAGGGTTCATTGATTGGTGTTTTTCATGCATTTAGTAAAGTTCCTGTATTGGAAAACTTGATAGTTCATGAAACAAGTCCTAGAAATAGGTTATTGTAATTGTTGATTGATGGATGGATTTTCATCGATTCTGAAAAGAAAGAAAATCACATTTAATGTTTAGGCAGTCCTTTTAAAAGAAGCTTTTCTTGATTGCTGCATTATGAGTATACGTAATAAATGTTTACTCTACTCGTCTACTGTATTCAATTCCTTTTTCCATATCTGTATCTTAATTAAATTCCAGCTTTCATGATAGTTTCTTCATTCTTCTTCTAGTTATGTTCTTGAGTACTGGCTTTGATTTTACTACTAATTCCTCGTCAAATTATTGCAATAATTCATTTACTGTTTAAATTAATTTTGCTGGTACTTATGTTATGCTTTCCTCCACTAATTTGAGTTGCGTAAGTAATTAGACCTAATTATATATATTCACTAATTTGACAGATTTAATGTAATTAACTTACTTTTTCTTATTTGAACGAAGTGATAATCTGATGAATAATTTCTTGTACGTTCCTTGCATGCAGGCGTGATAGCTTTATAACCCATAGAGCTTTCTGTGATGCTTTAGCTCAAGAAAGTGCAAGGCTTCCTACTGGCTTAAGCACCATGGGAAGTCATTTATACGGAAGTAACAGCAACATGGGATTAGGTTTATCTCAAGTTGGTTCCCAGCTGTCCTCACTACAAGACCAAAGTCAACCATCTACTGATCTTTTACGACTGGGTGGAGCAGGAGGTACACAATTTGATCATCTTATGCCTTCTTCGGCTCCTTCACCATTTCGATCATCACAAACTGCACCATCCTCCGCCTTTTTCCTTCCAAACTCAAACCAAGAGTTTCATGATCACCAAGAACCTCCATCGCACCACGGGTTATTACAAAATAAACCATTTCATGGTTTGATGCAGCTTCCTGAACTTCAAAACCCTACTACAAATAATTCTCCATCTGCTGCCGTGGCTGCCGCTGCTAACCTGTTTAACCTTAGTTTCTTCTCAAATAGCAGCACTACGAGCAGTAATGCTAACAATGGTAACAACATTTCCTCTTCTAGTCTTTTATTACCGGACCAATTCAATAATGGAAATCCTGGTGGTGATCAAGGAAATATATTTTCCGGTAATATTATGGGTGATCAAAACATAGGTTCAAATGTTTCTTCTCTCTACAATGGTTCTGCTCAGAATGACACAGCTATTCCTCAAATGTCTGCTACTGCATTACTTCAAAAAGCTGCTCAAATGGGTTCAACTACAAGTGGCAATAATGCAATGTTAAGAGGTTTTGGTAGTTCTTCGTCAACAAGTGCAAGGCCATCAGATAATAGAGCACATCTGTCTACCAATTTTCGAGGTAGCTTTGGTGGTAATGGAAGTGGTGGTTCTGGTGGGGAGAGTTTAAGATCACAGATTGAAAATGAGAATCATCTTCAGGACTTGATGAATTCTCTCGCAAATGGAAATTCTTCCATATTTGGTGGTGGGTCATCAGGAGGAACTAACACGTTTGGTGGTAATAATAATACTGGTGGTCAAGAGCCAAACTTCGGCGGATTTAACTCGAATCGGGTTACATTGGAACAGCAACAACAACAACATGGTAGCTCAAATTTGTCTAACATGGATGACCCGAAACTGCATCAAAATCTTACAGTGAGTATGGGTGGTTCAGATAGATTAACGAGAGATTTTCTAGGTGTTGGTGGCGGGATGGTGAGAAGTATGGGTGGTGGAATATCTCAAAGAGATCAACAACAGCAGCAGCAACAACAACAACAACAACATCATAATAGTGATCTCAGTTCCTTGGATTCAGAAATGAAATCTGGGTCAGCAAATCGATCTTTCGGAGGAGGGAATTTGCAGTAAAGATGAATTTTGATTAAGTAGTTGCGGAGGAAAGAAGTGTAGGTATGTTGCTCAACTAGGTGATTTTTCTAGACATAGTTGTGATGTGGTTCTTCTTTAGTTTTATTAGGATTTGTAGCTTAATTATCAAGGGTTTGGCTAAGAATTTCCTCTCTTTTTTCCTGTTTTTTTTTTTTTTTTAATTGTGTTTCCTTTTGCTGTAGATGTTTTGGTTTTTAAAATAGAAAACCATAGACTCATAGATACTTGTTGGTTTCTGTTTTCCCGGTATTAATTTTTCTCTGTTCTATTTTCCTTTGTTAGTTCATGCTGAATTAAATAAAGTTAAATATCTTTTCAAATTGTTCTACATTTTTTTTTCCATGCATGCATGCAATAATGTATGTGTCGTAGATGATCATACAGGTGTTTGTTATTTGCTTCTTTATATTCGGATTCTCATACAACTGTAGCATTGTTCTCAACTTGTATGGCAACTTATGAGAGATTTTTCTTCTTTTGTCTAGAACCATAAAAACTGTGGCTGATTTTAGGATTCAGATATAGATCATTGATGTTGATATTATTTCTGTTAAATGGTAATTCCACTTTGATCATGTTTTTACTTTTTAGCTACCTGGTTAAATCTAACTACCATGACATGTTGTTTGTATATGTAGTCTATGACCGCTGTCGTAAGCGACACAAATATAATTACACTTTCTTACTACTCGATCGATCCCACAGAGAGAGGTCTAGGTTGTCAAATTGTTATGGTTTCCTATATAAAAACACCCGGAAGAATTTTCGATTGTGTAAATAAAAATAAACAAAAAGCAAATAAAGTACGCAAATCAAGAATGTGAAATATTGGATAAAGGTTTCATCTTCAATTGTAAACAAGTTTATGAATATATGAATAGAATTCGTATTTAATCTCGCTATCATCAAAAGCCATAGAATACCTTATTGCAAGAATACTCCGTAATTTCCAAAGTTATCAACACACACATTAGGGCTGCGTATGTGAAATCTACCTAAAGAATAACCTAACGCCTTGCGCTAATCAAGTTCAATTCCTAGGAGCATTAAGTTTCAGTAAATAGGCTAATCAATGCAATTGTAATACATTGCGCAAAACAATTCGAACAAAGGTCAATTTCTACATATGATTACGAGGATGTATCACTACAAACCCTAATCATATCATGCTACTAGTATTCAAGGTTATCGCTCGATGAAAACCCTAAAATAGCTATAGATATGGATGTGAGTTCAATCAATTCTAGACTCGACTAAACAAACATTCAATCATATTGCAATCCATCAATCATGCAATTATTGTAACCCGTAGAAATCATACGATAATATTGAGAGAAAACTAATTCATAAAAATCATAACTTGGTTGCAAAATCCAACTACATCTTCAACCAATAATAAAAAACTTAGTTACTTGTGTTTTTGGAAATCATCATAGAAAGTTTAGAAGAACCTATCATGTGAAACCCTAGGCAACAAGTAGAAGTCTCCCTAATGGAGATATATCTAGGTTTAGAAAAGAGTTTTCTATATATATGCTTTTCTCCCCATAAGGATACTTTCCCAAAATTAGGTTAATTCTTCTCCAAACCCGTCTCCAAGTTGGTCCACCAAGCCCAGGAGTGAAAAATATGTCTGGAATTTTGGGTCCAAAAGCGTCGCCGAATTGTTGACGTCATCGCCGAATCCAGCCACCGCGCCGAAATCCGATCACCGGAAAATTGTCTCAGGCCACTTCTCTCATCGAAACTGTCACTAGCTAGTGCATACTCCCAAAGAACTCAACTTTACTTTCCTGCAATTCAAACATTCACAAAATACCATCTTAGCCAATTCCCATTTCGCGAAAACGCGCCTAAAAGCGTGACTCGTAGCCCATATGTCCGCCGATCGATTCTTGCATCCGACTCATACCCCTTCGTGATTTCGAATCATTGTGATTCCCACTTACGGTTCCAAAATCCGACAACCGGAAGTATGCTTACCGGCTTACCATTTTCACCGTTTGCACTATTTCGCGGCTTTGTCATTCCGTTCAGCTTTGCTCCGCCAAAATTTCGATTAAACCAACAAAGCACCATTTGTTGCAAGCTGCAGCCTTGACTCAAAGAAACTCACAATCCCTCGCAACCTAGGCGTACATCTATCGATTAATAATCATTCATTCACTCAAACGAGCCCAGGCCCGCAACTCATACAATATCAACTTTCGTGCCACAGCTCCGGCTTTGTAATGAGCAACACCACCGCAATTCACCCTAGGCCAACACCACCTTTGTAACCCACCAATTCGTATCTAGCCGCACCTTCATTTCATTCTCAAGCCCGTAGTGACATATCCGCCCAACCATCTCACCGCCATTTCCCGAGTCCATTTATCCCCGGTACCAGCCTACCAACAACACCCGTAGCTCCACCTTGCTGCACCTCGCATTGCTGGACTCGAGCTCCATCAATCATTCTGCGGCTTTAATTGGCCATTCGAGCCATTCCCGTAACCTACACCATTTCCATTTCGGTTCAACATCGGTTAAAACTTCACACTCAATTCCATCTTCCCATTAATCTCGATTTGCTTCCCCAATACGGCCTTAGTGATCCAAGACAACACATGAACCACACAATATGTAATGTCACTCCATAACCCGTAGCACCTCCAATTGCTCAACTCAATCCCCGCAACCATCGGTTCATGGCTACACTCTCATCCTCTTTTCCCTTGCTTCACATTCGGGGCCTACCACCATCCGCAATACCAAGATCTCTGCACTTCCTCACCCATCAATCCTCCGATCCGCAGCGACAAAAGCGGCGAGCATCTTCCACCATCACAGCCTCCTTCTCTTGCCTCGCAATGAGCCCAAGCCACCTATAAAACACCTAGCTCACCACCGTGCAACCTCCCTCACTAGCCACTCATTCCATCTTAGAACCACCCTTCAGCCTGCTCCATTGCACCAATGTACCACATCTCGGATCTTCTAAAGCCTCCCCGTTAGCCTCCTTCCCCGTATGGCCCAACATCAGTGAGCAACACCAGTTGCAGCTCTTTCCAACAGTTGTAGCATCATCTTCTCTAATCCAAGCCCTCAACTCAAAACATTCCCATTTGCACCTCACAGACTCTCCCAAAGTCGTGCACAAGAGCCCTGTCAAGCTGTGTTGCAGAAGCAGGTCTTTTCACAAACATGTTGTGTGCCAGATACTGGTAACTCATTTTAAGCTTGTTGGGTGACTCCTAAGGTCTTTGCTCCTTCCCGTAATGCATTCATTCTCATACACGACCCATCGGTTCATTGAACTTAGGAACACACATTCAATCACGACATTCATCCAGGATCAAAGGCAACAAAGTTGTTCTTGGTGGGAGAATCATGACCTAATCTTGCTCAAACTCGTCTAACACTCTCAACTCAAATTCGAGCAAAACCCATTCATCCTAATCCTTTCATAACTCAAATCCCTCCTTCAATCTTCCTGTTCATCATCGTCAATCACTGACAGAGCTCATCCTTCTTCCACAGTATCAAAACAGGTGAGATGTATAAAGACTGAGTTGTCTGAGAAGCAGCTCAGCTTAGTGATTCTAACAGTACGGACGGATACTGGCACCCGTTAAGATGGATACAGGCAGCCACAACTCATATATGGCTTGTCGGTTCCGAATAACCGACAGCTTAATTCCATGTTCAACTCATTGTCAGTTATGGAGAACTGACGCCTTCACTTCCTATTTGTGCATTCTAGCCGACTCGAAGTATAGCTCGCCTGTGAATTGACCTTTTTGCCTTTTACGCTCCAAATGGACGTTTTCTCCTTCTTTTGCTCATATGACTCTATTGCACCTAATAAACTCAAAAGCACACATAAGATACATAATTTACAAGAAAACTCGCAAAGAAAGCATAAATACTAGATATTAAATTAGGTGTTTTAGACACCTATCAGATTCCCCACACTTAGACTTTGCTAGTCCTCGAGCAAATCAAACAAAATAATAAAATACAACAACTCCGTGTCGTCGAGGCTACGGTTAATTTTAGCATAAATAACAAGCCTTTAAACCCCTAGGTGTCCCTAGTGGACGAGTTATAGTCTCGTGAGGGTTTACTAGAGATATACCCACAAAACCTATATTTCAAACTCCGTCTATTCGTGACAAATCAATGAACGAATCCAAAATGACTACGGGAGGAGGTACCTTGCAAATTCAATTCAATTATTAGTAAATAAACTCTAATTAGATAGTCGAACAAGCCACAATACGGAAACTAACAAACCACAATCACAATGAAAAGGTTAAGAAGATGGATAAAGATGTAGATGTTGGCGAATATTCACAAGTGTTCGATGTTTCCCATATCTGTCTCAAGGTCATTGCTTAAGATGAACCTAATCCTATTGGATTGAGCTACTTAGTGCTGAATGCTACATCAAATCAATTGGCATATACAAGGGAACCAAGAGTGACTTTATTCAACACAATAATAATTTTTTTTTTTTTTTTTTTATATGATTGGATCAAACTGGATCCAATTTCTTTTTTTTTTTTAGAGACGGCATGATTAGATCTTTTGGATCCAAGCGCATGCTTCTTGTCGCAAAGTACATGATAGTTGCCTTGGATCCTGCATTCCACGCTTGTTTAGGCGACGGAGAGGGGACTACGTTTCACACATACCTGCTATTCCCAAGTGTCTTTCTTTATTCCGTTTTGGTCTAATTGATCGGTCCTTTTTTTTTTTTTCATATATTTTCTTTTTTTTTTTTTTTGTATTTTTTTTTCTTTTCCCTTTTCTAGTAACTCAATCACTCTATTTCATCCTAGCAGTAATAACACGTCGATGTTCAGTGACCCACCAAAGCACTTAGAGAACAATAGATAAATATGAAAAAATAAAAATAGAATGTGATATGGTGATATTCCGAGATATGGTAACAACTATCATGTTAATTTGTGATTTCATGAGCTATGTTCGTCCCTTTTAGTTAATTGGTTCCTCAACTCCTGCATTCAAAATGGTTCCATCCACTAATGGTGTCAAAAACAAACATATAAATGCTCCCCCACACTTAAACTTCACATTGTCCTCAATGTGTAAAACCGAAAGTTCTGAATTCTGACGTAACAGCAGATAAAACGCAAAAACTGTGCAAATTGGTAAGGAATTTGGAAAAACTCCATTTCACAAAAGTTGTTCACCTACGTGTTTTCTACACAGTGTCAAAATTTCACAGTGTTTCGATAAACGGTCTGACAGTTATGGTCTCTGGACTGAACTACGCGCAGTCTGAAATTTTCTGACGAAAAGGTATTCGTCATAATTCTCTTCTAAGATAGATTACGGACTCAATGAAATTAAACATAGGGATGCAAATATGATATGAAAACAGTAAAAAAATAAATAAACGAAACAAAAATAAAAAGAAAAAGGATAAGAGATACAAAACCGGTGGGTTGCCTCCCACTTAGCGCTTGTTTTAAAGTCGACGGCCCGACTTAGCTTCTTGTAAGATTCATTCCCCATACACCAATAATCTGAAAAGTTGGGGATCCTTCCATAGAACCTGTTTTGCAAACACTAGCTTCACACAAATATTAGTAAAATAAAGCAAAAGTGAAGCTATGAACCGATAAAAGTTTCCCCCACACTTATTCTTGTCCACACTTGGAAGTGTATAAAGAATATAGACGTCGGGTACTTCCACGGTTTCTTGTTCCATAACCTGCATAGTATGAGAATCAAGTTTCTCTAATGGTGGAAATCGAGAAACAAAGTCATCCAACAATATTCTCGAAGCACATACATTCAAACCAATAAGAGGTAAAGGAGAAGAAATAATAGGCAAAGGGTTAGATAAACCTTTCACAATCTCTTGTATTATGGAATCCTCTTCATCCTTGAAAAACTCAAGTGAATTATTCACCTCTTGTGTATCATGGTCCTCTATCAAACCTTGCAACCATTCTTCGTCCGTTTCTGCCGCAACCAAAGTTTCAACATAAACATCATCATCACAATCATTTGCAAGCTCAATTGGGTCTTCCACAATATTGGTCATAACGGTCTCATTCTCAACATATTCCTCCTTTTTGTTGTAAGGCACATATTCTTTTGCGGATCCAAATTTTATCATAAGAAACTCTTTTAGAACACTCAAAAATGCATCATCCTCAAGCTCCGCCCTTTGAATAGGCTCTTGATCATTATTAAGATCAATGCTTGAGTAATCTACACAAGTCGACATATTCCTCTTCGTCTTCATCTTGATCCCAAAAAGACTCCATTGTACACTCCTCGGGATGTCACCATGAGTTGGTTCAAACGATGTATTTTCATAATAATCATCATCACTATCATAGTCATCATAACATTGGTCCTCGCTGAATTTAGTGTTGCTAATCTCGAACTCATCCTTTTGAATAGGTGAATGATCATTATTACGATCAAGAGTTGAGTTAACTACACAAATATCAACAAAAGTCCCCAAAGGTTCGCCTTTTCAACATAATTATTTATTTCCTCCTTGTACTCATCAATGCCTTGTCTTAAAGTGGAAACACCTTTTTGAAGCTCTTGGAGTGTTCCATCCAAATTCTGGATATAGTGTTCCATTTGTTTGTAAAGCTCATTCGACAAAGAAAAAGTAGAATTACTTACTTCAGTATTGTTAAGCCAATTATCTTCCCTTTGAATGGGTGGATGATCATAACTACGATCAGAAATTGGGCCAAACATACTATTATTAGCACATTCGGTCGATGAAAATGGTTCCACGCTGGGTTGTCCGCAAATTGACTCCATCTTTGTCCATAAATTGTTGCATTTCATCTACCAAACTAGAGGAAAAATTATTAGGAAAACAACTATTCTCCCCTCCTTGTGGTTGCTCACTTACATAACCACCATAAGAAGGTTGATATGTATGAGAATAACTCATAGGGTATGTGGAGTATTGATCATAGCCAAAGGATTGGTTTTGATTATACTCCCCATAAGGGTGATAGTTTTCATGTTGTTGAGGTTGAAAGCCGTATTGATTGCTCCAATATGCTCCTTCCATAGAAATAAGCACCTGAAATAAGATTCTCAAAACTCGGGTAAGAACCAAATAAGAAAAAGTAAAACAAAAACTAAATACAAAAATAAGAAACCAAAAACAATTAACAACCGTTGCCTCCCGCAGACGGCGCCAAATTTGACCATTGTCGTAAGCGACACAAATATAATTACACTTTCTTACTACTCAAAATATAAATATAGCAAGGGCAAGAAAGGATCGATCCACGAGAGAGGTCTAGGTTGTCAAATTGTTATGGTTTCTATATAAAACACTAGGAAGAATTTCGATTGTGTAAATAAAAATAAACAAAAAGCAAATAAAGTACGCAAATCAAGAATGTGAAATATTGGATAAAGGTTTCATCTTCAATTGTAAACAAGTTTATGAATATATGAATAGAATTCGTATTTAATCTATTTATCATCAAAAGCCATAGAATACCTTATTGCAAGAATACTCCAGTAATTTCCAAAGTTATCAACACACACATTAGGGCTGCGTATGTGAAATCTACCTAAAGAATAACCTAACGCCTTGCGCTAATCAAGTTCAATTCCTAGGAGCATTAAGTTTGAAATAGGCTAATCAATGCAATTGTAATACATTGCGCAAACAATTCGAACAAAGGTCAATTTCTACATATGATTACGAGGATGTATCACTACAAACCCTAATCATATCATGCTACTAGTATTCAAGGTTATCGCTCGATGAAAACCCTAAAATAGCTATAGATATGGATGTGAGTTCAATCAATTCTAGACTCGACTAAACAAACATTCAATCATATTGCAATCCATCAATCATGCAATTATTGTAACCCGTAGAAATCATACGATAATATTGAGAAAACTAATTCATAAAAATCATAACTTGGTTGCAAAATCCAACTACATCTTCAACCAATAATAAAAACTTAGTTACTTGTGTTTTTGGAAATCATCATAGAAAGTTTAGAAAGAACCTATCATGTGAAACCCTAGGCAACAAGTAGAAGTCTCCCTAATGGAGATATATCTAGGTTTAGAAAAGAGTTTTCTATATATATGCTTTTCTCCCCATAAGGATACTTTCCCAAAATTAGGTTAATTCTTCTCCAAACCCGTCTCCAAGTTGGTCCACCAAGCCCAGGAGTGAAAAATATGTCTCTGGAATTTTGGGTCCAAAAGCGTCGCGGAATTGTTGACGTCATCGCAGGAATCCACCACCGCGCAAAATCCGATCACCGGAAAATTGTCTCAGGCCACTTCTCTCATCAGAAACTGTCACTAGCTAGTGCATACTCCCAGCAACTCAACTTTACTTTCCTGCAATTCAAACATTCACAAAATACCATCTTAGCCAATTCCCATTTCTTGCGAAAACGCGCCTAAAAGCGTGACTCGTAGCCCAGATGTCCGAAGTCGATTCTTGCATCCGACTCATACCCTTCGTGATTCATTGAATCATTGTGATTCCCACTTACGGTTCCAAAATCCGACAACCGGGAAGTATGCTTACCAACTTACCATTTTCACCGTTTGCACTATTTCTGCGGCTTTGTCATTCCGATTGATTTGCTCCCGCCAAAATTTCAGTTAAACCAACAAAGACCATTTGTTGCAGCTGCAGCCTTCAGCTCAAGCAAACTCACAATCCCTCGCAACCTAGGCGTACATCTATCGATTAATAATCATTCATTCACTCAAACGAGCCTGGGCACGCAACTCATACAATATCAACTTTCAGCCACACTCCAAACTTTGTAATGAGCAACACCACTCGCAATTCACCCTAGGCCAACACCAGCTTTGTAACCCACCAATTCTCTGTATCTAGCCCGCAGCCTTCATTTCATTCTCAAGCACGTAGTGACATATCCGCCCAACCATCTCACTTTGCCATTTCCCGAGTCCATTTATCCCTGGTACCGGCTACCAACAACACCCGTAGCTCCACCTTGCTGGACCCCCCGCATTGCGGACTCGAGCTCCATCAATCATTCGCGGCTTTAATTGACCATTCGAGCCATTCCCTGTAATAAGACACCATTTCCATTTCAGTTCAACATCGATTAAAACTTCACGGCTCAATTCCATCTTCCCATTAATCTCGGTTGCTTCCCTGCTGTGTCAGCCTTAGTGATCCAAGACAACACATGAACCACACAATATGTAATGTCCGGCTCCATAACCCGTAGCACCTCCAATTGCTCAACTCAATCCCCTGCAACCATCAGTTCATGGCTACACTCTCATCCTCTTTTCCCTTGCTTCACATTCCCAGCTACCACCATCTGCAATACCAGCATCTCTCGGCACTTCCTCACTCCATCAATCCTCCAGACTGCAATGCCGACAACAAAGAGCGAGCATCTTCCACCATCACAGCTCCTTCTCTTGCCTGCAATGAGCCCAAGCCACCTATAAAACAGCTAGCTCACCACCGTGCAACCTCCCTCACTAGCCACTCATTCCATCTTAGAACCACCCTTGGTGCTCCATTGCAAACCAACAAACTCACATCTCAGATCTTCTAAAGCCTCCTGTTAGCCTCCTTCCCTGTATGGCCCAACATCAGTGAGCAACACCAGTTGCAGCTCTTTCCAACAGTTGTAGCATCATCTTCTCTAATCCAAGCCCTCAACTCAAAACATTCCCATTTGCACCTTACAGACTCTCCCAAAGTCGTGCACAAGAGCCCTGTCAGCCGTATTTGCGAAGGCGGTGTCTTTTCACAAACATGTTGTGTGCCAGATACTGGTAACTCATTTTAAGCTTGTTGGGTGACTCTAAGGTCACTTTGCTCCTTCCCTCGTAATGCATTCATTCTCATACATGACCCATCGAGTTCATTGAACTTAGGAACACACATTCAATCACGACATTCATCCAGATCAAAGGCTGAGGTTGTTCTTGGCCGGGAGAATCATGACCTAATCTTGCTCAAACTCGTCTAACACTCTCAACTCAAATTCGAGCAAAACCCATTCATCCTAATCCTTTCATAACTCAAATCCCTCCTTCAATCTTCCTGTTCATCATCGTCAATCATCGAGCGTGAGCTCATCCTTCTTCCACAAAAAGTATCAAAACAGTGAGATGTATAAAGACCGAGTTGTCTGAGAAGCATTTTAGACACCTATCAGTCTACACTTTAGTTAGAAAATGAGAGTGACGGAAAGAGAATTACTTATGGTTGTTATCTAGCTAGCTTCGAGTCTTTTGTCTCTCTCATGGCGTCTCTTATGTTTGTCGTGAAACTTATATATATATAAGGGGTGGCCATTTTTCTATTCATATATTTTTCCACTGTTTTCCAACCAGGTAAATAATAAATATGATATTCATATTCCTCTCTCTTTGTGTTTTTTTTTTTTTTTGTTAGCAGAGAGAAACATACTAGTATACTACTATATTCTTTGATCCGATTAGCAGAGAAACATATGAACCCTAACCAATTATTTTATAATATTTATAATTCTTTCGAATCTACCTACTACAGTTTACATTACAATTAAATATGTACTAGCTATATGTTCTATATTAAAATTTTAATACAGGATACTAACTACTCCTACTACAAAATACTAAAAAACAACAAACAAAAATAGAAATCTTAACGTATACCGTATAAATAAATTTGTTACTTCTCTTCAACGATTTTTTAACGTGGTTTGGATAAATATTCTAATTATTTCCAAAGTGCCGTGATCTTTTAGCATCTATGCATAACATAGTGCATTAGTGTTTATGGGTAAAAATCATTTCCGCCGATTTTGGTAAATTCGGTAGGTGAGTGAGAAACTGGTTTAAACCCTAAACAAATGTGCTGCACGTGAGCACTTTCTAGATTCGAGAGATCAATCTGTACAAGTCCGGCCTAAACCAAGAAATGGTCGTTCCAGACTTGCTTCGGTCACAAAGTGGAGGAGAAGGGTTGATTTGGGGAGGGAAGCAAAGAAAGGTGTTGAGACCAGAATAATTCTGGGAGAGTAGTGTCTCGACTTGTATCAGAGAGTGAAAGCTTTTTTGGAGAGCTTGCAAAGTTGCCTTTTCTGAGAGCGTTGTGTTTTTCTCCTTACCGAGACTTGTTGTCTGGTGGAAATAGGTAAGACCTATTTATACAAGTCGAGATTGAAACGTACCCTGGCCTCATGAAGGAAGAGAGTAAAGGGTGAAATAATGGGAGGAGGTGGTAACCGCATGGTGTTTATGGGTGAAAACGTTTTCACCATTATTTCCTCATTTATTTGACCGCTTTATTCCTATTCACGCTTTCTTAATGTGAGCGTAGTGTACGCTGCTGTTGATGGTGGTTTTTAGACAAGGGGTAAAATCGTAAAACCCCATGACCTAGTGTTACCCGCAACACATTAACTAAGAGCATTTAACTCAGGTGTAAACAATTAATAGGGGTATTTTTTCAAAATACCAGATTAGGTTTTCAACACGTAACCCTAATTCCAAAACCAAGCCGCACCGCGCACCATGGCAACAATGCCAAACCAAGCCGCATCATCTGCGCACCATGGAAACAATGCCAAACCAAGCCGCATCTGCGCACCATGGCAACAATGCCAAACCAAGCCGCATACTGCGCACCATGGCAACAATGCCAAACCAAGCCGCACCATGCGCACCATGGCAACAATAGCCGCACCCTGCGCACCATGGCAACAATGCCAAACCAAGCCGCATACTGCGCACCATGGCAACAATGCCAAACCAAGCCGCATACTGCGCACCATGGCAACAATGCTGATGAGTGCCAAATATTGCATATTTATACACCTTTTTATTGGCATTTAGCTCATCTTTTGTGTTCATAAATCAGATATTATCTCGATTCTGTGTTTTCTTTGTTTTCAAGAATAAATATTTGTATTAATTAATTTTGTGTTTTTAGGTAATAAATAAAGCTTGGAGAAATTGAGGAGCCAAAAGAGCGAAGAATTGGAGTCGAGCATCTATGGAGCAGATAGCCAAGGCCCGCGCGCAACAGTTGCAACCCAACAAGTAGCAACTCATCTACAAGACATGGGCTTGAGTTAGACCCGACCCGCGACCCGGATCCGAGCCCGTACACTCCAAGCCGTTGAGATTTCTATCTTCCACATCCAACGATCGCGCCTCCACGCGCATCGAACTTTGCTGCTCCCGCTCAACACCAGATTACTCCGAGCCTCCCGAGCCGTTCGGATATTACTCCCTAGATCCTACGCTCGCCGCATCATTCTCATCATCACTCACGCGCCGCTCTATAGCAAAGTCGCCTAACCCTATACCCTCTCGACCAACTCCCCCATTCTCCCTTCCATCTTCTCTTTCTTCTTCCCCCACCTGCAGAAACCCTACCTCCACCTCCTTCACCCATACCACCACCAGAGCCATCATCACCACCATCTCCCTACCCTGCCATCATCATCAAACGCACCAGTAGTACCTGCTACCCCTCTCTACCTCGAGTTATCTCTTTCTTAGCTTCTACCAACTCTAGAAGCTAATTTAGAGATGACTAGAAGCTAGGGTTATCCAACAACCATGCATGGCGTTCTCAGAGGCGATTGACAGAAGAGGAAAGCGATTCAGAGACGTGGGTGAGAGGTGATTTAATTTAATTTCTATTTTAAAGAATTTTAGGGTTTTGGGAAAGTTTTCATGTATAAATAGAAGATGAAGAAGATGTTTTAGGGTTCATGCCTGGGCTAGCCAGAGCACCAACCTTGTTTAATTTCTAGTTTAATTTGTTTTTGAATCATGTTGTAAATCAATTTGCTAGGGTTTAGATGAAACCCTAATCTACCACTGTGTTTTTCATACTTCATATGTTTTTCTTGAATGCTTAACTATTTTTAAGATAAAATTTGATCTTAGTATGTCTACACCTTGCTCTCACACTGTATGCCCTGTATGCATTGTAGTTAGAATCCCTCTGTGTTGAATATGCTACAACTCAATCTTAACTAGACTATTATTGATTCTCAGATTAGTTGTGCTTTAGTTAGACAGCTAATGCTTGGATAAATACCTTAGTTGTGATCAAAACTATCAAATGGAGAAACACCTTAGAGACAGGGCAGTTTTGACACTTCTCCTCTGTTTGTCATAAGGACAAGAATAGCATCTTTAGTTGAAGACATAGTGTAGGTTAATGGTGGATTTGAAGACCCTAGCATCCCCATTATCATTATATCACATCTTGTTTTACTGTTTCATTATCACAACTTTCAAACTAGCCGTATCGGCAACAAAACCATCTGTTGTTACTTGCACTTGTTAGAATTCAGTAGAAGAAGCCTTTAGATCATCTTAAGCACCACAAGTCCTTGTGGGATCGACCCGTATTTGCTCAGTGCTGCATAGCCGACACCGTGCACTTGCGGTTATCACAAGTAGGCTAAACTAGACACATTTCCAGGCCTACCAAGTTTTTGGCGCCGCTGCCGGGGACTTGGCGTGTGCCCTGTGATTTTTGGCTTGACTCTACTGATTTACACTCACCCCTGTACATATTCACCTTGAATTTTTAGCATCTGTCTTTGCTTTTGTACATTGTGTTTAGCATTTAGTTTCCTCATCTGTTTTCTCATTACATTCTTAGTAGACTCATCTGTAACTTGCATCTTAGCATCCTCATCTTTGCATTCCATTTAGCATATGATTTTTGTAGTTAGCTATCTTAAATTGCATATCTATCATCTTTCAGTGCTTCTCATTAGCTTATTTCTCATCTGTAGCTAGAGTTAGCTTAAATTGCACTTGCATCTTTAGCTGCATCTTCAGCTGTCACCACTCAGTTGGAGCTTTGTCACTAGTTACAAGGAAACTAAGCAGCCCTGTATCTTAGTGCCTTGTAACTCTTGATTCCTTTCAGTCCAAGTAATTCTCAGTTGCATAATCCTGTTAGTATAACTGTGCAAATCTGAGAACTGAATCTCTCTGTTAAGCTAGCAGGTACTTGCTGTGCTTGCTGTGCTGCTGAGCAAGCTCAAGGAGTGGGAGAAAAAGGCGCAAAACCTGAACTTTACAACACCCTGAGCAACCCTTGCAAATCAGGTGAGTGACTCAGTGATATGTGAATTATCCTGTAAGCTGTGTTGCCAATCTACTCTGTGCTGTGTACCCTGAGCATTATAGGATTCAGGTGAGTGACCCCTTGATAGCTGAATAAGCTCTTTGTGCCTCATAACTGCATTGCTCTGTAATATCTGCTTAAATTTGTTTGAGGCTTGAGCTTAGTCTGTGGAAACCAGGTTAAGTCAGCTGAGTGAGTAACACCACAGAACCTGTGAGCTAAGTGCTCTGTGCACTTAGCATACTCTTCCCAGTCAACCATTACTCTGTTGAGCTAAGTTGCTCTGTGAAACTCCCTTGCTAGCCCCCTGAAACTAGCTTGTGAAAAATCTGAGTTGAAGTCAACTGAGATAGTTGACATCAACTCAGACTGTTGACAGTCTTGACTGAGAACTGTACTTAGCATCCCTGTGCATTGTGTGTCGTGTATAGTAACCCTTAGCTTCAGCATCCCCTGTGCTCAATCCAGCCCCCTGAAGCTGTGAGTTGAGCTGTAGTTGAGCTGTGATCTGAGCTTACCTTTGACAACCTTGAATGAGTTAAACTGTGCTGTGCTGAAGGCTGGCTGTGTCACAAGCCAATCTCTAGCCTTGAATGAGTTAGCTCCCTGCACCTTGTATGCTCTGTAACCCTTAGACTCCATCTGCCCTGCACCCCTTGCATGCTAGACCTGTGAATCTGTGACCTGTTGAGCCTGTTGAATCACCTTGAGTTGCAACCCCTGAGCATAACCTGTGAAAACCAACTGACCTTGCAAACATCAATCTGTGCATCTGTGTGCTGTTAAATCTGTTGTAAAGTGCTAGCAATGGTTATTTGTTGTTCATTTGCTACATCTGTGGGGTTTATACCTACATTATGTTGAGTATGCTTACATAACAAGTGCTGTGACTCCCCTGTGTGCTAGAAATTGCTGGGTCTTCTTGTGTGAGTGTGCTTAAACTGTGTTGTGATTCATCTGTGCCTAAACTGTCCTGTGCATAGACCAGCCTGCTCATTTGCAATCTGTGCTCTGTCAGTGTGTGTTGTTTTTAAGAATTAGTGACTCCCTGTGCTGTGTGCTCTGTGTTGTTCTAAGCACATAAACTCTGCCTCACTTAATCCTGTCCTGCACAAGCTGTGCTGTGTTTAAATGTTGCATCATTTGGCCAAACTACACACACCCTGAAACCCAGACTGGGTTGTGCATACAACCTGCACAAAAACAACCAGCACACAAACTGAAACCCAGTTTCACTGGGTTGTGCTCAATCTGAAGCCCAGTGTCCATAAACTGAGTTGCCAACTGTTGGGCTGCACTCTAAACAGAAAACCCTACCAACTGGGCTCTGCACCCTGCCAAGCCCAACCTCCACACAACTAGGCTCTGCCCCAACCAATTGCTGGGCTGCACATGTTCATCTAACCTAGGCTTTGCACAACCATTGAAGCCCACTGTGCACTGAGCTTGCATATAAACTGGGCTCTGCTCCTCTACACAAAACCAAATCCCACTTAAACCAAAATGCAGCCCATTTAAACCAAACTTTAAGCCCACATAAACCAAATGAAACCCAATAAACCAAACTGAGCCCACTACAACTGGGCTTTGAGTTCAATTTGAATGCTAAATCATGTCAGGATTTTGGTCTGCAACTGGAGATACAAACAAATCCATTAGAGAGCTTGCTTACGGGCATGAACTCCCCACATACCATAGTGATTTTAGGGAACTTTATGAGCCTTCTCGTGGCCCCGACCTCACATACCCCAATCATTATGAGCACATGTATCATCCATCACAGGTTGAAAATGAACAATTTTCTCATACCCAGTCATCACTTTTAGATCAATTAGAAGCTCGCATATCTGCTTTAGAAAGGCAATCTGTCGAATCTACTTCCCCTAGGCAATATGAAATGTATGCTTGTACCTTGTGTGGTAGTTTAGACCACCTGCCGAGAACTGCTATATTTTGCATGATTTTAGACAGTCTAGGGAAAACCATGATAATCTAATGTACGAATTGTCTAGAAGTGACTATCTTTGGCAATCATTGGGACCATAATCAACCCGCACACATGCATCATTCACCACAAAGGGGGAGATGAACAATTTTATACTCCCCCAACTCCTAGTTTGCAATCAATAATGTAAACACTCATGGAGAAAATGCTAGGCTTGAAATGAATGCAATGCATGACCATCCATATAGCAACATGTATGAATTTCCCTTCTCTAGTGAACCTCATGCACAACTATACAATGAATATCCATATGAGGAATGCATACCCACTAGTGAAGACTCTCCTTCAATAGAACAACTCAAGATGATTCTTCAAAGGAACCTGATTGAGTTACAAAATGATAGGATTGAAAATAGTGTTTCTAGTCTTACTCATGCAACTAACACTGAATATGAACCTAATCTAGAGGTAGATGAGTACACTAAAAATACTACAATTTTGAAAGGAGAGATGAATTCTTGCTATGATGATGATGATGATGAATATGAAGAGCATGTGTATTTTTAAAATGTAGTAGAATCTTTAGGTTCAGAGACATTAAGTGTCTCTTCTGTGAACCCTATGAATGATGCTTCTTCTGATATTCATGCATGTGATGTTGATGTGGAATCTGTGCAATTGTCCTGTGAAGATGAGCATGCTTTACCACTGTTTGTGACCTAGGAATAGCTGGATTGTCTGTTAACACAGATGATTCAATGCATGTGCCCGATTCCATGCCTAGGTTCTGCATGATGATATCTCCTGATCATGTTGTGCATGAGAGTAATTATGATTATGACATGGAGATTGATGAATTGTTTTATGCAGGTGAACATGATTTACCCTCTTCTGACTTTAGGAAAGTGTGTGATGGTACAAATGATTTTATACTTGAAAACAACTTAGATGTACCTAACCTCTCTCCTGAGTCACAAATTGAAACTCCTCCACCCAACCTAGGTGTAGTTTGTAACAAAATTGCAAAACCAACTTTTCTGAAAATGCCTAACTTAGGCCTAGAGCTTTGTGCTTCCCAAGTCCTCTTGGACTATTTTGCATCAAAGTATAACACCTTTAGGGAACCACAGTTGGAATGTGTATGTCTGCCTGTTCTTAGCAAAACTCATTTTGAGTTGGACCTTTTGCATGATGTACCTTTAAAATTGCAAGATTTTGTGCTCAAAACCGCATTTGTTCACAAGTTTAGGTTTGGGGGAAAATCATTCCCATTTGCAGTCTTACTTGCACTATCATGCTATATTTGTGTAAGGCTGTTGATGTTTGTATATATTTTCTATTGGGTTGATCCTCAACTCTTTAGATTGTTAGTGTATGGTGAATTTTCATTATATATAATCCAGTAGGACTTGTTAAATTTTTCTTTCTTGAATCGGTTGAGTCTTCTTGTACATATTTTGTGCTAATCCGATAGGATCTCCACTGAGAATGTTGGATTCTAGCCTTGATTAATGAAGCTCTAACCTTGCTTTCGCCGATATCCGGTAATCTCTTCCCTTTTCTCTACTCAAAGATAGTTCTCTTGGTATGTGATTGTTTAAATTTTTTCTATCTGTCGACACATTGAGGACAATGTTTGATTTAGGTTTGGGGTGCATTTGCATATTTTTGCATATAGAGTTTTTAGTCTTTTTAATCTTTTATTTTCAAAAAAAAAAAAAAAAAAAATAATTCAAAAACTCTTTTTGTAAAAACCTCCAACTTGTAGAGATTTTAGAGTCACTAGCATGCTTCTAGCTATGTTTACATAGAGAGTCTGACCGAAATAACAGAATTTGGAAGTACTGGAAAACGCAATCGGGTTTCTTAGTTGATTAGAGCGTTAAAGTTGGATTTAACCATACCGGAGGGCGAATTAGGTGTTGTTTAGATATTCGGTAGTAGAATTGTGATCACCCATAGTGGAGACTACCCAATTTACATCAAGTGAGGCACCAACCTTCATTTTTGCAACTTTCTAGAAAAGTTGTTAGAGTGTGTGTCACCGTACGTCAATTCCGGGTAGGAATGGTGAGCTACCCAACTTCGCACCAATTTCAGCACTACTTTTGATCTCTTGAGTGCTAGTTTTTGTCAATCATGAGGGTGACGTCTAAAGATGAAAACTCCTTCTAAATATCGATTTACAGTTAGCATCACTCTCTCTCAATCAGCAAGACCCATAGAAACACATCATCGTCAGCAAACGGAGCATCATCAGAATATTGAAAGAAAAGTTGAGATAGTCCAAGGTTACAAGCAACAAAGAAAAGAAAAGAAAATAGGATGAGAATTAATGAAGTTTGTGAAAAATAGAGTTTTATTGTTTTATTATTTATGTTAATACCAAAAAAAAAAAAAAAAAAAAATTGTGTTGTATTATTATTTTCATTTCATTAGCAAAAAAAAAAAAAAAAAAAAAAAAAAAAAAAAAAATTGTCAAGTTTTTGTAAAGTTCAGAAGTTCGTCATCTACAGTTGAAGACCGAAGATTGAAGACGTTTCTATGGTTTCTATGAGAGAGTGATATTAATTGCCGATCGGGTGAGAAGGTAAGTGAGTACTCCCACCCCTTGCTAATGGTTGATTTCCTTTCTTAGAGATCATCAGAAAAAGATTCTTTTTGTCCACATTTCTGTGGAGTCTCCAGATTTTATTTCGGAAGGTTATCCTTCTTACCTACAACGTGTGCAGGATTTCTCTCTTTATTCCCGCCCGCACACATGAGAGACTAAAAAGCGATCTTTTGAGTGCAATTATCATAAAACCCTAATAGTGAGGCGAAGTCGAGGCTTATGATCACAATCGAATCCGAATTCTTTCATATGGTATGGTTACTTCTCGCTCAAGACTTAAGGATGAGAATGCGTTCTTTGGTAGTTCTAACTTCATTACTAGCATGCGTAAACTCTATGTCCTCATAGCTTCTTGGATGCTTGAGACTCTTTTACACTCGAAGTTGGAGAAGGTTTTGTGGGTACACCTCCCGGTAAACCCTCACGAGACTACAACTCGTCCACTAGGGACACCTAGGGGTTTAAAGGCTTAGTGCATACGCTAAATGCATTCGAGAGACTGCGACGGGGTATAGTTAGGATTTCTTTATTTCTGTTTCACTTGAGGGCAAGTAAAATTCAGGTTTGGGGGTATTTGATGAGTGCCAAATATTGCATATTTATACACCTTTTTATTGGCATTTAGCTCATCTTTTGTGTTCATAAATCGATATTATCTCGGATTCTCGTGTTTTCTTTGTTTTCAAGAATAAATATTTGTATTAATTAATTTTGTGTTTTTAGGTAATAAATAAAGCTCGGAGAAATTGAGGAGCCAAAAGAGCGAAGAATTGGAGTCGAGCATCTATGGAGCAGATAGCCAAGGAGGCGCGCAACAGCTTGCAACCCAACAAGTAGCAACTCATCTACAAGACATGGGCTTGAGTTAGACCCGACCCGCGACCCGGATCCGAGCCCGTACACTCCAAGCCGTTGAGATTTCTATCTTTCACATCCAACGATCGCTGCCTCCACGCGCATCGAACTTTGCTGCTCCCGCTCAACACCAGATTACTCCGAGCCTCCCTGAGCCGTTCAGATATTACTCCCTAGGTGAGTGAGAAACTG
Source organism: Papaver armeniacum (assembly GCA_023531295.1). Lineage (NCBI taxonomy): Eukaryota > Viridiplantae > Streptophyta > Magnoliopsida > Ranunculales > Papaveraceae > Papaver > Papaver armeniacum. The sequence goes on from JAJJWW010004780.1 coordinate 33,600, forward strand.
GTTTAAACCCTAAACAAATGTGCTGCACGTGAGGACTTTCTAGATTCGAGAGATCAATCTGTACAAGTCCGGCCTAAACCAAGAAATGGCCGTTCCGGACTTGCTTGGTCACAAAGTGGAGGAGAAGGGTTGATTTGGGGAGGGAAGCAAAGAAAAGTGTTGAGACAGAATAGTTCGGGAGAGTAGTGTCTCGACTTGTATCGTAAAGTGAAAGCTTCGGAAGCTTGCAAGAGATGAAAGCTTTTTTGGAGAGCTTGCAAAGTTGCCTTTCCGAGAGTGTTGTGTTTTTCTCCCGACCGAGACTTGTTGTCCGGTGGAAATAGGTAAGACCTATTTATACAAGTCAAGATTGAAACGTACCACTGGCCTCATGAAGGAAGAGAGTAAAGGGTGAAATAATTGGAGGAGGTGGTAACCGCATGGTGTTTATGGGTGAAAACGTTTTCACCATTATTTCCTCATTTATTTGACCGCTTTATTCTTATTCACGCTGTCTTAATGTGAGCGTAGTGTACGCTGCATCCGTGACCGCCAAACCAAGACCACGGAAAGCATCCCCGGTTTGTGTTGATGTCTCGAGTGTTGGTTGCACCTTGAGTGCAAGTGGCGCTGCTAGTGGCACATGTGGCATGTGCCAATGGCATGTGCGGAATGCCTTTGTTGCGGGTTGCACCTTGAGTGCAAGTGGCAATGCCAGAGCTGCTAGTGGCGTGTGTGGCATGTGCGGAATGCCTTGGTGGTAGGTTGCACGTTGAGTGTAAGTGGCAATGCCAGAGCTGCTAGTGGCGTGTGTGGCAGGTGCATGTACGGAATGCCTTGGTGGTAGGTTGCACGGTTTGCAAGTTAGGCTACCAGCGTGGGTTTTGGCATGTGCCAATGGCACGTACGGCCAAGTTGGCCTAGGTTGCACGGCTTGCAAGTTAGGCTACCAGCATGCGTGTTTGGCATGTGTCAATGGCACGCACGACCATTAGGGCCATGGCTAGGTAATGAAAGCTACCAGCGAGCGTGTTGGCATGTGCCAATGGCACGCTCGGCCGTTAGGGCCATGGCCTGGTAAGAAAAGCTACCAGAGATGCGTGTTGGCACGTGCCAATAGCATGTGTGGCCATTAGGGTCACGGCCTGGTAAGAAAAGCTACCAGCGATGCGTGTTGGCATGTGCCAATGGCATGCTCGGCCATTAGGGCCACGACTTGGTAAGAAAAGCTACCAGCGACGCGTGTTGGCATGTGCCAATGGCATGCTCGGCCATTAGGGCCTCGGCTTGGTAAGAAAAGCTACCAGCGATGCGTGTTGGCATGTGCCAATGGCATTCTCGGCCATTAGGGCCACAACTTGGTAAGAAAAGCTACCAGCGATGCGTGTTGGCATGTTCCAATGGCATGCTCGGCCATTAGGGCCACGGCTTGGTAAGAAAAGCTACCAGCGATGCGTGTTGGCATGTGCCAATGGCATGCTCGGCCATTAGGGCCCCGGCTTGGTAAGAAAAGCTACCAGCGATGCGTGTTGGCATGTGCCAATGGCATGCTCGGCCATTAGGGCCACGGCTTGGTAAGAAAAGCTACCAGCGATGCGTGTTGACATGTGCCAACGGCATGCTCGGCCATTAGGGCCACGGCTTGGTAAGAAAAGCTACCAGCGTTTCGTGTTGGCATGTGCCAATGGCATACTCGGCCAATTTGGCCTAGGTTGCACGGTTTGCAAGCCTAGGTGCGGGCGCTACTTTGGCGTGGCGCGGATAGGACCAAGGTAAGGGTGTTTGGCTTGGCGTGGTGTGACCAGCTGTTTATGGGTAAAAATCGTTTCTGCCAATTTCGGTAAATTCGGTAGGTGAGTGAGAAACTGGTTCAAACCCTAAACAAATGTGCTGCACGTGAGCACTTTATAGATTCGAGAGATCAATCTGTACAAGTCCGGCCTAAACCAAGAAATGGCCGTTCCAGACTTGCTTCGGTCACAAAGTGGAGGAGAAGGGTTGATTTGGGGAGGGAAACCACGAAAGGTGTTGAGACCAGAATAATTCTGGGAGAGTAGTGTCTCGACTTGTATCAGAAAGTAAAAGCTTGGGAAGCTTGCAAGACATGAAAGCTTTTGGGAGAGCTTGCAAAGTTGCCTTTTCTGAGAGTATAGTACTTTTCTCCTGACCGAGACTTGTGTCTGGTGGAAATAGGTAAGACCTATTTATACAAGTCGAGATTGAAACGTACCCTGGTCTCATGAAGGAAGAGAGTAAAGGGTGAACTAATGAGAGGAGGTGGTAACCGCATGGTGTTAATGGGTGAAAATGTTTTCACCATTATTTCCTCATTTATTTGACCGCTTTATTCCTTTTCACGCTTTCTTAATGTGAGCGTAGTGTACGCGCAAGTCTGTGATCGCCAAACCAAAACCCTAGAAAGCATCCCCAGTTTGTGTTGATGTCTCGAGTGTTGGTTGCATCTTGAGTGCAAGTGGTGCTGTTTAGGGGCGCATGTGGCATGTTCCAATGACGTGTGTGGAATGCCTTGGTGGTAGGTTGCACGGTTTGCAAGTTAGGCTACCAGCGTGTGTGTTTGGCATGTGCCAATGGCATGTGCGGAATGCCTTGGTGGTAGGTTGCACGGTTTGCAAGTTAGGCTACCAGCGTGTGTGTTTGGCATGTGCCAATGGCATGTGCGGAATGCCTTGGTGGTAGGTTGCACGGTTTGCAAGTTAGGCTACCAGCGTGCATGTTGGCATGTGCCAATTGCATGCGTGGCCGTTAGGGCCGTGGCTTTGGTAAGAAAATCTACCAGCGAGCATGTTGGCATGTGCCAATGGCATGCGTGGCCGTTAGGGCCGTAGCTTTGGTAAGAAAAGCTACCAGCGAGCATGTTGGCATGTGCCAATGGCATGCATGGCCGTTAGGGCCGTGTCTTTAGTGTTGGCATGTGCCAATGGCATGCGTGGCCGTTAGGGCCGTGGCTTTGGTAAGAAAAGCTACCAGCAAGCATGTTGGCATGTGCCAATGGCATGTGTGGCCGTTAGAAATGTGGCTTTGGTAAGAAAAGCTACCAATGAGCATGTTGGCATGTGCCAATGGCATGCGTGGCCGTTAGGGCCATGGCTTTGCAAGAAAGCTACCAATGAGCATGTTGGCATGTGCCAATGGCATGCGTGGCCGTTAGGGCCGTGGCTTTGGTAAGAAAAGCTACCCGAGCATGTTGGCATGTGCCAATGGCATGCGTGGCCGTTAGGGACGTGGCCTTGGTAGGAAAAGCTACCAATGAGCATGTTGGCATGTGCCAATGGCATGCGTGGTCGTTAGGGCCGTGGCCTTGGTAGGAAAAGCTACCAGCGAGCATGTTGGCATGTGCCAATGGCATGCGTGGGCCGTTAGGGCCGTGGTCTTGGTAGGAAAAGCTACCAATGAGCATGTTGGCATGTGCCAATGGCATGCATGGCCGTTAGGTCGTGTCCTTGGTAGGAAAAGCTACCAAGTGAGCATGTTGGCATGTGCCAATGGCATGCGTGGCCGACTTGGCCTAGGTTGCATGGGTTGTAATCCTAGGGCGCTATATTTGGCATGCGCCAATGGCATAGCGGCTTGGAAATATGGCTTGTGGTACGTGTTGGTATGTGCCAATGGCACGTGACGGCCATGTTGACCTAGTTGCACGTTTTGCAAGCCTAGGGCGCTATATTTGGCATGCGCCAATGGCATAGCGGCTTGGAAATATGGCTTGTGGTACGCGTTGGCATGTGCCAATGGCACGTACGGCCATGTTGACCTAGTTGCACGTTTGCAAGCCTAGGGCGCTATATTTGGCATGCGCCAATGGCATAACGGCTTAGTTTGGCATGGTTGCCAATGAGTGCGATATGTAGTTTGGTTTTGGCGCGCTTGGTTTTGGCGTTGTTGCCATGGTGCGCAGTGTGCGCTTGGTTTTGGCGTTGTTGCCATGGTGGTGCGGCTTGGTTTGGCATTGTTGCCCAGCATGCGGCTTGGTTTGGCATTGTTTCCATGGTGCTAGCATGTGCGGCTTGGTTTGGCATTGTTGCCATGGTGCTAGCAGTGTGCTTGGTTTGGTTTGGCATTATTGCCATGGTGCATTATTGCCATGAGGTGTGCGGCTTGGTTTGGCATTGTTGCCATGGTGCTAGTGTGCGGCTTGGTTTTGGAATTAGGGTTACGTGTTTAAAACCCTAATCCGGTATTTTGAAAAAAAATACCCCTATTAATTATTTACACCGAGTTAAATGCTCTTAGTTAATGTGTTGCGGGTAACACTAGGTCATGGGGTCTTACGATTTTACCCTTTGTTTAAAAACCACCATCAACATTAAGTCCCCCGCTTAGCTCTCGGAACAGGGGGCTTTGTTGCGAGGTAAGCATAAGATGGTGACAAACTATCAACAGCAAACCGTAAAGAGAATTGAGGAGGCTTGTCTGACCTTTTATAAGTAGGATTTGGAATCCTCGCCTCTGGTAGTTTTGCACAAATCGGGAGGCTGGCACAATTGGTGGGGCCGGTGCGGCTTGGGCGACGTTGGGAAGTTGACGTGAATTAGGAAACTGAGTGTGCTAGCTGGTGGGACCGGCGCAATGTGGAAACCGTGCGTGCTTGCAGGCGTGACTTGGGAAACTGAGTGTGCTAGCTGGTGGGACCGGCGCAATGTGGAAACCGTGCGTGCTTGCAGGCGTGACTTGGGAACCGAGTGTGCTAGCTTATTTGGGTGGGACCCGGCGCAATGTGGAAGCGGTGATTGGGATTGCAGGCGTGACTTGGGCGATCATAGGGAAGTCGGTGCAATTGGTGGGGCCGGTGAGCTTGGTCGACATTGGGAAGTTGCGCCCTTGTGGGCCCGTTTTCACGCACGATTTTGGTAAAGGGAAATCCCTCCCTATTTCAGAATCTTCACGCATATATATATAAAGTCCCTTTCTCCCATCTTGCACTTTCATCTTTTCATCCTTTCCTACTAGCGGCAGAGTCACAAAGAAAAACCAGCTTCCAGGTATGTCTTCCAGTACTTCTCTTGTTTCCCTTTTTATGTAGGTGTATGATGCGTGTCGTAGGTGCAATCAAATTAATTCAATATTTCCACTCAATTAAAAATAATATAATGGAAGTCAAGTTCGTTCCCACGAGGAGCAAGTGATCTTAGTTGTAAAAGTTGTCACGAAAGGGGGTGTAAAAAGCAAAATAAAAATAAAGAAAGCAATTAAAATCGAAAGTTGAAAGATGAAAGCAATAAGAGAGAGAAGATCAAGGAATCCTTCTTCGTTACGAAACAATGAATCAAGTTATGTTCTATTCTACTTGTTATTAGTCACAAATTATCACCAACCGTAGGTAAAGCAGCTAGCTCAGTGCTAAACCCCTAAATCCCTTGTATCACCGGACACTAAGTTCTCGACTACCGGATTCTAATCACCAAGCCACCTAGAATTAGCTCAACCTAGATGTAACTTGGCTCATGCATTAGGTTTTATGAATTTCTTAGGTTGATATTAGTAGTTAGACTCTTAGCTCAAGGTCTACTTGCTAACGTTGTTTCTACACGCAATTGCTCCACGGAATCCCTCCGCAAGGTCTCGTGTTTGCTACTTATGTAAAGAGTCAAAGAACGATTACTTATCCCCTAACTTTCACTAGCTTTAGATCGAATTAACAAATCAATTTAGTTGGCCACCCAAACAATCTATCAATCAATCATGAATGTCTTTAAGATCACTCCTATTAGTAAAAACAAGCGATAATTATGTGAAAAACTTCAAGATAGAATTTGAAAACAAAAACTCAAATCATGTTAAGAACTAGGAATTCATCCTTAATCAATAAGAAATTTAGCTACTCATGTTTTTGAAATTCACACAAATAATAATAATTAAAAGAAGAATTTTCAAATTCACACAAGTAATTAAAAAGAAAAATCTTAGAAAAAAGCAAAAACACAAGTGATGTGTGTGTAGAGAGGTGTAGAAGTTGTAGAAAACTTCTCTATTTATAGGCTTCAAACATTCTCCAAATCTTCTAAGGATTAGAATCCTTTTCCTTTTGCAATTCAATTTTCAATTCCAAGCTTTTCTCAACTCTTCACCTTCTCTTTCCAAATTTGAGTCCAATTCTCCATCCAATTCCTAGCCCAAGTCTTCACACCCATGAGAGAAGTCCATAAAAGTTCCGAATTTTTGGTCGCCGGAAAACGGGGATTATGGCCGGAATTTGGCCGGAAAACGTCGCCGCCGGCCACCTGGAAATTTCTCCGTCAAGAGAATATTCGACGGAATATTCCGTCCGGTCCTCCGTTAAGACTAACGGTCAAACTAGTCAACCGTCAGTCAACAGTTAGTCAAAGGTCAAGGAGTGAGTCACTGAGTCAGAACCGAGTCAGCTAGCTAACTTTACCGATCGGGTCCTAGCTGTGCCACTTTGCACAGGCCAAACTTGCAGCACAATCATTGTGCTTCAGAAGTGCTCTCCAGCCATGATGGCTATACCTTCTTATTTCTTAACTGCAGCTCCCTGTAACATTGGCAGCGCATCATTTCACATCCAATTCGCAGCTCTAATGCTAAGACATCCTCCAACACCACCATTTCAGCCTGCCACAGCCTTTGAATTCTCTGTTAATCATTCACTCTGCCATCACTGATATCATTTCGAGTTCAAAGACAAACATCATTCTCATCACTTGTATTCTGTCTCTCTTAAAACACCATCTTATAGTTCATCCACCGGCAACTTTTACCGCAATAACCTATCCATTCTTGCAATCTCAATATCAAGCAATCATCACTGGCCCATTTCTGCTTATAGCTCCAGTTCCTTACACAGCATTAACACAACATCTCAGCCATCCTGCAACCTCATTATCTCATTGCCCTGAACCACCTCAAAACCACTGCAACCTTCCATTACCCAACAAAGATTTCTTCCTCTTAACCCGTGAACAACCCGGTCATGCTTGGCTCCATCTCCATTTACTAGCATAAGCTACAGTTCAGTTCATGGCTGTCACTGCCATTTTCTTCTCAGCTCACAACTGCACTTCAAACTACCAGAACACAAACCACTGCACCACTTGGAGCTGCACCAGTTCACCTGCAATTTCAGCTTATCTTGACTGCAACTTGGCTTTCGAACTGCACCACCACTGCTTCCCTGCAACATAAGCTCAGCAGCCACTATCACAAATCAGGTTCTTTCCTGCCTCGGCTCATTGCCAACACCATAAGTCATTTCACAAGCACCACCTCAGTTCCATTGAGACCAACAACTCCACCAGACTCAATCCAACAGAGCAACAACATTTGCCCCTCTGCCATCAATAGCCATCTCCTACAGCTACACTTGCACACTGCATACCGCTGCAACAAGGTTGCTTCATCACCATCTCTAAAGCTCCAGCTGCAATTCCATACTGAAATCTGAGACCACAGCACCAACAGTGCCAAATCAACCCCACTAAGTCTTCAAACTAATTTCCTAAGCAACAACCATCTCAATCCCTAGCAGGTACTGCGGCTAAGACTCATCTCGAGTGAAACCCATCTTCAATTCAGTACAACTTCTCTATTCACCACCAACTCTCTCGATTCAACTCATCTGTTCTTCCTTCCAGATTTGAATCAAACCCTAACTGAATCTCCACCATTTCTGAGGCTTTATAAATCAATTTACAAATCCAGCATCTGCCTCGATTTCGATCTTAATTTACCCACAGACTCGTCAATCTCTTCTCACATTCATCACCAGATTCCTCTAAAGCTCTTGTCTCACTGTGCTCTCCATTTCTCGATTCGAAGCAAAACTCACATCTCAGATTGAGCAGCATCCATCCTTCGTCACCACCATCGTCAGCTCTCATTGTTTCTTCTCTCACAGCAGCTGTTTTTCCTTCTCTTCTTCTCAATTTCTGGTTCTTCGTCGTTTATCTCTCTCGACTTCATTAACAGCAGCAGCCATGGCTGCTTTCTTTCTTACTTTCAGACAAAGGTAATGAAACTGAATGATTGAGAGATGGTCTCGATTTCAGGTTTAGGTTTAAATGACACGGATCCGGGTCGGGTTTGGATCCGGGTACGGTTAGGACCGACCCAATTGGATACTACCCAGCATGACCATCCTCTGGATAAGGGCTACCCAGTGTTAATAACACCCACTGCTGATTCATAAGGGGTACCCTGGATGAGAGCCCCTTAACCACTACTGGGCTCCGGATAGTGTTCGCCCGTAAAATGACCTTTTTGCCCTTTTGACTTAAATTGGGTGATTTCTTCTTCTTTTCCTCCGTGCGACTCCATAGTAGCTATAAAACTCAAAACAAGCGTAAAATACATAATTTACACGAAAAATAACAAAGAAAGCATAAACTACTAGATAGTAAATACGGTGTATTCTACACCTATCAAATTCCCCCACACTTAGACTTTGCTAGTCCCCGAGCAAATCAAACTAAAAACTCACAACTTCAAAGCGTTCAAGCGTCACAAGCATCCAAAGAGTTATGAGGACATAGAGTTTCTGCATGCTAGTAATAAGAAGTTAGAAATACTAAAGAACCTATTCTCATTCTTAAATGTTGAGTGAGAAATAACCACACCATAATGAGAGAACGCGTGTTTGAGAAACGATCAATAAGCATTTCGCCTCGACTTCTGCCTCACCAAAAAGGATTTTATGATAATTGCACTCTAAAAGACGGCTTTTTTATGGTTCTCACATGTGTGCAGTAGGAATGAAGAGAGAATTCTGCGACACGTTGAATGGTGGGAAGGACAACTTCCGAAATATTTTTAAAAACCCACATCTTTTAATATTTTGAAAAAACATTTTTCTCGACGATCTCTTCGAAAGGAAATCAACCATTTTTATCGAGGATGAGATTACTTACTCACCTTCACATCCGATCGCCAATTATGATAACACCACTCTCACGGCATCCAATAGAAACGTCTTCCGTTCCTCGTCTTTATCTTCTTGGTCTTCGGTTTCAACTATTGATGATAAACCCTTGAATTTCATAAATCCTTGACAATTTATAACTCTTTTACCTTAAAACCTTGTCGCTTGAAACTTCCTTATATATTTTCCTTCCCCACGGCTCATTAAATAAGAACAAATATTTCTCTTGTCTTTTTTTTTTTTTTTTTTTTATTTTTTTTTTTTGTTAAGAGAAATTAAATACAAAATAAACCATGGCCGTGGAAGAAGTATTTTACCGCTTGATTCTTCACAACTTGTATCGTCTTTGAAATCATAAACTTTCAAAAATTCTCACCTTTTACTTTTCTTCGCTTTCATGAATAAGTCTTCATACTTGGATATAAAATTACCTCATTATATTGTAAGTCTTCAACATATATGTAAAATCCGCTCTTTGTATGTTGCTTTACTTGTATTTGAAATTTGCTCTTTTTCCCGTTCCGTTGCTTGTAAACCTTAAACTTTTCCAACTTTCCTTGTAGATTTTGATGTCGCTCCTTGTTGATGATGAATGTGTTTCTATGGATCCGTTGTTGTCGCGAGAGAGAATGGTGCTAATCGCAAATCGAACTACAAGAAGGAAGCTTTCATCCATGGACGTCACCCTCATGATTGACAAAATTAGCACTCAAGAGATCAAAGAGTAGTGCTTTTATTGGTGGGAGGTTGGGTAGCTCACCATTCTACCGGAATTAACTTACGGTGACACACACTCAAAAGAAGCTCTTTAGTAGATGGAAGATTTCTGGTCGGTGCCTCTCATGATATGAATACGGGTAGTCTCCACTAATGATTGATCAGCAACTCTAATAACGCACTTCTCCCTGCACCAAATTCGCATCACCGGCATGATTAAATCCATTATTTAACACTCAAACAAACAAGAAATCCGAATGTAGTTCTCTAACATTTCCAAGTTCAATTATGTCGGTCAAAATTTCTATGTAAACATACCTAGAAGTATGCTAGTGACTCTAAAATCTTTAAAAGTTGGAATTTTTATGTAAAACTTTTTTTTTTTTTTTTTTAATTTTTTTTTTTTTTTTTTTGTAATTTTTGTTTTAAAAACATGCTTAACCACTCCCCCACACTTAAACCTTACATTGTCCTCAATGTAATTGAATCCTCCTAGTAAAGTCAAGGTGGGAAATTTTAACATGATAAGAAACAAGAAAAAGAAATAACAAAAAGCAAAAGATAAGAAATACAAAACCGATGGGTTGCCTCCCATTAAGCGCTTGTTTTAAAGTCGACGGCCCGACTTAGCTCTTGCAAGATTCATTAGCCCGGATCAATCTCTTTCACCGGAAAACATGATTCCACATCACTAGGTATCGCGTTGTCTCAAAGATATTGAAGTGGATGAGTGTACCATCAAACTCCATAGTCAAGGTGCCATTTTGGACATCAATCTTTGTTCCGGCGGGTGCTTAAGAATGGTCTACCCAAAAGCAAAGGTGTAGACTTGGAAGAATTTTCATCATTCATGTCTAAGACATAGAAATCGGCCGGAAATACAAGCTTATTAACCCGCACCAAAACATTCTCAACAATCCCTTTCGGGTAAACATTAGATCGGTTAGCAAGTTCAAGAACTACCCCGGTTTCCTTAAGAGGACCGAGATTAAAAGAATCATAAATCGAGGAAGGCATAACATTAACCGACGCTCCCAAATCTAGCAAATCTCGAGTAAACCTTGTTTTACCAATTGTGCAAGGTATATTAAAACTACTGGTGTCCTTTAATTTTGGTGGGAGTTTCTTGAGAATAAACGCCGAAGCATTCTCCCCACACTCATGACTTCATTCCCTTTCAACCTTTTCTTCTTCATGCACATCTCCTTTAAGAACTTTGCACAACGAGGAATTTGACGAAGAGCTTCTATGAGTGGAATATTGACTTGTACTTTCTTAAAGATTTCCCAAATATCCATGTATTCCAAGTCTCTCTTTGATTTAGCAAATCGGCTAGGAACGGGGTGGAGTTGTGAAAGTAGGAACCGTCTCCTCGGTTGATTGGTTGGAGATGTTTTCTCCTTTGGTGCGGTTTCAATTTCCTCTTTCTCATCATACACCTTATCTTGTTGATTTGGTTGCTCCACATGTGTCCCACTCTCAAAGTAATCGCATTAACGCTCTCTTTTGGATTAACAAATGGTTGTGAAGGAAGTTTTGTGGACGCTTGCGCTTTCAACAAGTTCACATCGGTCGCTAATTGCCCCACTTGAATTCGTAAATCCTTGATTGCCGAATCGGTCTTTTGTTGATTTTGTTGAAACATTGACGTAATACTTTGCATCATGACATTAAGCTTATCATCAATTGAAGATCCTTGTTCTTTCACTTGAGGTTGGAATTGTTGATAACCACCTTGTTGCTCATATGGATTAGGAGCCGCCGCTTGCTTATTTGCATAGCTAAAGTTAGGATGATCCTTCCACAAAGGATTGTAAGTATTCGAATATGGATCGTGCCTTGGCCTTTGATTCGGATATAAAGCATTCACTTGTTCGGTCTCATTATCCGGAATAATTACCGCGGCAATCCGTTGCATCATAATCTCCATGTTACTCATCCTTTGATCAAAATGTGATGATGAATCACTAACTTCATGCACTCGCCTAACCATTGGTTCATCCCTTGTGTAGAATTGTTGCGAGTTTGCCGCCATACTTTCAATCAATTCGGTAGCTTGGGCCACCGTCTTGTTCATTAATACACCACCACCCGCGGCGTCAAGAAGAGACCTATCACTTGGGTGGAGAGCTTCATAGAAGTATTGGAGTATCATAGCATCACTAAATTGATGGTGTGGACAGCTTCCTACCAACCTCTTGTATCGCTCCCAACATTCATACAATGATTCTCCCACTTGTTGTTTCAATCCACAAATCTCCTTACGAATTTGAGTAGCTTTGGATGCGGGAAAATATCTCTCGAGGAAAATTTTCTTCATCCCATTCCATGTTGTGATACTTCCGGAAGGCAAATAATATAACCATTCCTTAGCATTACCCGCCAAAGAAAACGGGAAAGCTTTCAACATTGCTCCATCCGCATTAGTCTCCGGTGGAAGCATGGCCATAATTATGGCGTAGAAGTCCATAAGATGTTTGTTTGGGTCCTCATTCACCATGCCATGGAACTTTGGTAACTCTCTAATCAACCCCGGCTTGATTTCGAAGGTTGAGTTAGTTTGGATACACCATTGTTGTGTATCAAGCCTGTGAGAAGCTAGGTCCTTTAGTGTACGATCAGCCATTGTTTCTTCCTCTTTGTCCGAATCACTTGATGAAGAAGGAGAAAGTGGAGTGTTAATCGCTCGAATGAAATCCTTTAATTGAGTGCCGGATCGAAGACGTATTGGACTCGGTCTACCTCCTTTAAGCATTCACCAAAGGAATAACACCTGAAACAAGATTCTCACAAACTAAGTTAGATACGGTAAAGAATCTAACAAAGCAAGAATAAAAATAACAACAACTAAAAATCGCCCGTTGCTCCCTACAATCGCGCCAAAATTTGATGCGTGTCGTAGGTGCAATCAAATTAATTCAATATTTCCACTCAATTAAAAATAATATAATGGAAGTCAAGTTCGTTCCCACGAGGAGCAAGTGATCTTAGTTGTAAAAGTTGTCACGAAAGGGGGTGTAAAAAGCAAAATAAAAAAAAAAAAAGCAATTAAAATCGAAAGTTGAAAGATGAAAGCAATAAGAGAGAGAAGATCAAGGAATCCTTCTTCGTTACGAAACAATGAATCAAGTTATGTTCTATTCTACTTGTTATTAGTCACAAATTATCACCAACCGTAGGTAAAGCAAACTAGCTCGGTGCTAAACCCCTAAATCCCTTGTATCACCTGGACACTAAGTTCTCGATCACCGGATTCTAATCACCAAGCCACCTAGAATTAGCTCAACCTAGATGTAACTTGGCTCATGCATTAGGTTTTATGAATTTCTTAGGTTGATATTAGTAGTTAGACTCTTAGCTCAAGGTCTACTTGCTAACGTTGTTTCTACACACAATTGCTCCACGGAATCCCTCCGCAAGGTCTCGTGTTTGCTACTTATGTAAAGAGTCAAAGAACGATTACTTATCCCCTAACTTTCACTAGCTTTAGATCGAATTAACAAATCAATTTAGTTGGCCACCCAAACAATCTATCAATCAATCATGAATGTCTTTAAGATCACTCCTATTAGTAAAAACAAGCGATAATTATGTGAAAAACTTCAAGATAGAATTTGAAAACAAAAACTCAAATCATGTTAAGAACTAGGAATTCATCCTTAATCAATAAGAAATTTAGCTACTCATGTTTTTGAAATTCACACAAATAATAATAATTAAAAGAAGAATTTTCAAATTCACACAAGTAATTAAAAAGAAAAATCTTAGAAAAGCAAGCAAAAACACAAGTGATGTGTGTGTAGAGAGGTGTAGAAGTTGTAGAAAACTTCTCTATTTATAGGCTTCAAACATTCTCCAAATCTTCTAAGGATTAGAATCCTTTTCCTTTTGCAATTCAATTTTCAATTCCAAGCTTTTCTCAACTCTTCACCTTCTCTTTCCAAATTTGAGTCCAATTCTCCATCCAATTCCTAGCCCAAGTCTTCACACCCATGAGAGAAGTCCATAGAAAATTCTGGAATTTTTGGTCGCCGGAAAACTGGGATTATGGCCGGAATTTGGCCGGAAACGCCGCCGCCACTGAAATTTCTCCGCTAAGAGAATATTCGACGGAATATTCCGTCCGGTCCTCCGTTAAGACTAACGGTCAAACTAGTCAACCGTCAGTCAACTGTTAGTCAAAGGTCAAGGAGTGAGTCATCGAAGTCGAACCGAGTCACTAGCTAACCTACTGATCGGTCCTAGCCGTGCCACTTTGCACAAAGCCAAACTTTAAAAGACAATCATTGTGCTTGGAAGTGCTCTCCAAACCCATGATGGCTATACCTTCTTATTTCTTAACTGCAGCTCCCTGTAACATTGGCAGCGCATCATTTCACATCCAATTCGCAGCTCTAATGCTAAGACAGCCTCCAACACCACCATTTCAGCCTGCCACAGCCTTTGAATTCTCTGTTAATCACTCAGCTGCCATCACCTGTATCATTTCAGTTCAGCACAAACATCATTCTGTCACCTGTATTCCTGTCTCTCTTAAAACACCATCTTATAGTTCATCCACTGGCAACTTTCGGCTGCAATAACCTATCCATTCTTGCAATCTCAATATCAAGCAATCATCACTGGCCCATTTCTGCTTATAGCTCCAGTTCCTTACACAGCATTAACACAACATCTCAGCCATCCTGCAACCTCATTATCTCATTGCCCTGAACCACCTCAAAACCAGCTGCAACCTTCCATTACCCAACAGCACCAGTTCCAGCTCTTAACCTGTGAACAACCCGACCACAAGAATGTACCTCCATCTCCATTTACTAGCATAAGCTACTGATTCAGATTCATGGTGTCACGCCATTTTCTTCTCACCACAACCGCACTTCAAACTACCAGAACACAAACCACCGCACCACTTGAGCCGCACCAGTTCACACCGTAATTTCAGCTTATCTTGACTGCAACTTGGCTTTCGAACTGCACCACCACTGCTTCCCTGCAACATAAGCTCAGCAGCCACTATCACAAATCAGGTTCTTTCCTGCCTCGGCTCATTGCCAACACCATAAGTCATTTCACAAGCACCACCTCAGTTCCATTGAGACCAACAACTCCACCAGACTCAATCCAACAGAGCAACAACATTTGCCCCTCTGCCATCAATAGCCATCTCCTACAGCTACACTTGCACACTGCATACCGCTGCAACAAGGTTGCTTCATCACCATCTCTAAAGCTCCAGCTGCAATTCCATACCGAAATTCGAGACCACAAGACCAACAAGTGCCAAATCAACCCCACTAAGTCTTCAAACTAATTTCCTAAGCAACAACCATCTCAATCCCTAGCAGTGTACTCGCGGCTAAGACTCATCTCGAGTGAAACCCATCTTCAATTCAAGACAACTTCTCTATTCACCACCAACTCTCTCGATTCAACTCATCCGTTTCTTCCTTCCAACATTTGAATCAAACCCTAATCGAATCTCCACCATTTCGAGGCTTTATAAATCAATTTACAAATCCAAAGATCCGCCTCGATTTCGATCTTAATTTACCTATGCACTCGTCAATCTCTTCACATTCATCACCGATTCCTCTAAAGCTCTTGTCTCACCGTGCTCTCCATTTCTCGATTCAAGCAAAACTCACATCTCAGATTGAGCAAGCATACATCCTTCGTCACCACCATCGTCAGCTCTCATTGTTTCTTCTCTCACAGCAGCTGTTTTTCCTTCTCTTCTTCTCAATTTCTGGTTCTTCGTCGTTTATCTCTCTCGACTTCATTAACAGCAGCAGCCATGGCTGCTTTCTTTCTTACTTTCAGACAAAGGTAATGAAACTCGAATGATTGAGAGATGGTCTCGATTTGTGTGTTTAGGTTTAAATGACACGGATCCGGGTCGGGTTTGGATCCCGGCACGGTTAGACCGACCCAATTGGATACTACCCAAAGATGACCATCCTGCGGATAAGGGCTACCCAAAGTGTTAATAACACCCACCGCTGATTCATAAGGGGTACCCGGATGAGAGCCCCTTAACCACTACCGGGCTCCGGATAGTGTTCGCCCGTAAAATGACCTTTTGCCCTTTTGACTTAAATTGGGTGATTTCTTCTTCTTTTCCTCCGTGCGACTCCATAGTAGCTATAAAACTCAAAACAAGCGTAAAATACATAATTTACACGAAAAATAACAAAGAAAGCATAAACTACTAGATAGTAAATATTTGTGTATTCTACACCTATCAAATTCCCCCACACTTAGACTTTGCTAGTCCCCTGAGCAAATCAAACTAAAAACTCACAACTTCAAAGCGTTTCAAGCGTCACAAGCATCCAAAGAGTTATGAGGACATAGAGTTTCTGCATGCTAGTAATAAGAAGTTAGAAATACTAAAGAACCTATTCTCATTCTTAAATGTTGAGTGAGAAATAACCACACCATAATGAGAGAACGCGTGTTTGAGAAACGATCAATAAGCATTTCGCCTCGACTTCGCCTCACCAAAAAGGATTTTATGATAATTGCACTCTAAAAGACGGCTTTTTATGGTTCTCACATGTGTGCAGGTAGGAATGAAGAGAGAATTCCTGCGACACGTTGAATGGTGGGAAGGACAACTTCCGAAATATTTTTAAAAACCCACATCTTTTAATATTTTGAAAAAAACATTTTTCTGACGATCTCTACGAAAGGAAATCAACCATTTTTATCGAGGATGAGATTACTTACTCACCTTCACATCCGATCGCCAATTATGATAACACCACTCTCACGGCATCCAATAGAAACGTCTTCCGTTCCTCGTCTTTATCTTCTTGGTCTTCGGTTTCAACTATTGATGATAAACCCTTGAATTTCATAAATCCTTGACAATTTATAACTCTTTACCTTAAAACCTTGTCGCTTGAAACTTCCTTATATATTTTCCTTCCCCACGGCTCATTAAATAAGAACAAATATTTCTCTTGTTTTTTTTTTTTTTTTTTTTTTTTTTTTTTTTTTTTTTTTTGTTAAGAGAAATTAAATACAAAATAAACCATGGCCGTGGAAGAAGTATTTTACCGCTTGATTCTTCACAACTTGTATCGTCTTTGAAATCATAAACTTTCAAAAAATTCTCACCTTTTACTTTTCTTCGCTTTCATGAATAAGTCTTCATACTTGGATATAAAATTACCTCATTATATTGTAAGTCTTCAACATATATGTAAAATCCGCTCTTTGTATGTTGCTTTACTTGTATTTGAAATTTGCTCTTTTTTCTAGTTCCGTTGCTTGTAAACCTTAAACTTTTCCAACTTTCCTTGTAGATTTTGATGTCGCTCCTTGTTGATGATGAATGTGTTTCTATGGATCCGTTGTTGTCGCGAGAGAGAATGGTGCTAACTGCAAATCGAACTACAAGAAGGAAGCTTTCATCCATGGACGTCACCCTCATGATTGACAAAATTAGCACTCAAGAGATCAAAGAGTAGTGCTTTTATTGGTGGGAGGTTGGGTAGCTCACCATTCTACCCGGAATTAACTTACGGTGACACACACTCAAAAGAAGCTCTTTAGTAGATGGAAGATTTCTGGTCGGTGCCTCTCATGATATGAATACGGGTAGTCTCCACTAATGATTGATCAGCAACTCTAATAACGCACTTCTCCTGCACCAAATTCGCATCACCGGCATGATTAAATCCATTATTTAACACTCAAACAAACAAGAAATCCGAATGTAGTTCTCTAACATTTCCAAGTTCAATTATGTCGGTCAAAATTTCTATGTAAACATACCTAGAAGTATGCTAGTGACTCTAAAATCTTTAAAAGTTGGAATTTTTATGTAAAACTTTTTTTTTTTTTTTTTAAAAAAAATTTTTCATTTTTTTGTAAGTTTTGTTTTAAAAACATGCTTAACCACTCCCCCACACTTAAACCTTACATTGTCCTCAATGTAATTGAATCCTCCTAGTAAAGTCAAGGTGGGAAATTTTAACATGATAAGAAACAAGAAAAAGAAATAACAAAAAGCAAAAAGATAAGAAATACAAAACCGATGGGTTGCCTCCCATTAAGCGCTTGTTTTAAAGTCGACGGCCCGACTTAGCTCTTGCAAGATTCATTAGCCCGGATCAATCTCTTTCACCGGAAAACATGATTCCACATCACTAGGGTATCGCGTTGTCTCAAAGATATTGAAGTGGATGAGTGTACCATCAAACTCCATAGTCAAGGTGCCATTTTGGACATCAATCTTTGTTCGGCGGTGCTTAAGAATGGTCTACCCAAAAGCAAAGGTGTAGACTTGGAAGAATTTTCATCATTCATGTCTAAGACATAGAAATCGGCCGGAAATACAAGATTATTAACCTGCACCAAAACATTCTCAACAATCCCTTTCGGGTAAACATTAGATCGGTTAGCAAGTTCAAGAACTACCCGGTTTCCTTAAGAGGACCGAGATTCAAAGAATCATAAATCGAGGAAGGCATAACATTAACCGACGCCTCCCAAATCTAGCAAAGCTCGAGTAAACCTTGTTTTACCAATTGTGCAAGGTATATTGAAACTACCGGGGTCCTTTAATTTTGGTGGGAGTTTCTTGAGAATAAACGCGAAGCATTCTCCCCCACACTCATGACTTCATTCCCTTTCAACCTTTTCTTCTTCATGCACATCTCCTTTAAGAACTTTGCACAACGAGGAATTTGACGAAGAGCTTCTATGAGTGGAATATTGACTTGTACTTTCTTAAAGATTTCCCAAATATCCATGTATTCCAAGTCTCTCTTTGATTTAGCAAATCGGCTAGGAAGAGGGGGTGGAGTTGTGAAAGTAGGAACCGTCTCCTCGGGTTGATTGGTTGGAGATGTTTTCTCCTTTGGTGCGGTTTCAATTTCCTCTTTCTCATCATACACCTTATCTTGTTGATTTGGTTGCTCCACATGTGTCCCACTCCTCAAAGTAATCGCATTAATGCTCTCTTTTGGATTAACAAACGGTTGTGAAGGAAGTTTTGTGGACGCTTGCGCTTTCAACAAGTTCACATCGGTCGCTAATTGCCCCCACTTGAATTAAGTAAATCCTTGATTGCCGAATCGGTCTTTTGTTGATTTTGTTGAAACATTGACGTAATACTTTGCATCATGACATTAAGCTTATCATCAATTGAAGATCCTTGTTCTTTCACTTGAGGTTGGAATTGTTGATAACCACCTTGTTGCTCATATGGATTAGGAGCCGCTTGCTTATTTGCATAGCTAAAGTTAGGATGATCCTTCCACCCGGATTGTAAGTATTCGAATATGGATCGTACCTTGGCCTTTGATTTGGATATAAAGCATTCACTTGTTCGGTCTCATTATCCGGAATAATTACGCGGCAATCCGTTGCATCATAATCTCCATGTTACTCATCCTTTGATCAAAATGTGATGATGAATCACTAACTTCATGCACTCGCCTAACCATTGGTTCATCCCTTGTGTAGAATTGTTGCGAGTTTGCCGCCATACTTTCAATCAATTCGGTAGCTTGGGCCACCGTCTTGTTCATTAATGCACCACCACCATGGCGTCAAGAAGAGACCTATCACTTGGGTGGAGAGCTTCATAGAAGTATTGAGTATCATAGCATCACTAAATTGATGGTGTGGACAGCTTCCTACCAACCTCTTGTATCGCTCCCAACATTCATACAATGATTCTCCCACTTGTTGTTTCAATCCACAAATCTCTTACGAATTTGAGTAGCTTTGGATGCGGGAAAATATCTCTCGAGGAAAATTTTCTTCATCCCATTCCATGTTGTGATACTTGGGAAGGCAAATAATATAACCATTCCTTAGCATTACCCGCCAAAGAAAACGCGGAAAGCTTTCAACATTGCTCCATCCGCATTAGTCTCCGGTGGAAGCATGGCCATAATTATGGCGTAGAAGTCCATAAGATGTTTGTTTGGGTCCTCATTCACCATGCCATGGAACTTTGGTAACTCTCTAATCAACCCCGGCTTGATTTCGAAGGTTGAGTTAGTTTGGATACACCATTGTTGTGTATCAAGCTTGTGAGAAGCTAGGTCCTTTAGTGTACGATCAGCCATTGTTTCTTCCTCTTTGTCCGAATCACTTGATGAAGAAGGAGAAAGTGGAGTGTTAATCGTCGAATGAAATCCTTTAATTGAGTGCCTGGATCGAAGACGTATTGGACTCTCGGTCTACCTCCTTTAAGCATTCACCAAAGGAATAACACCCGAAACAAGATTCTCACAAACTAAGTTAGATACGGTAAAGAATCTAACAAAGCAAGAATAAAAATAACAACAACTAAAAAATCGCCCGTTGTTCCAAGAATGGCGGCGCCAAAATTTGATGCGTGTCGTAGGTGCAATCAAATTAATTCAATATTTCCACTCAATTAAAAATAATATAATGGAAGTCAAGTTCGTTCCCACGAGGAGCAAGTGATCTTAGTTGTAAAAGTTGTCACGAAAGGGGGTGTAAAAAGCAAAATAAAAATAAAGAAAGCAATTAAAATCGAAAGTTGAAAGATGAAAGCAATAAGAGAGAGAAGATCAAGGAATCCTTCTTCGTTACGAAACAATGAATCAAGTTATGTTCTATTCTACTTGTTATTAGTCACAAATTATCACCAACCGTAGGTAAAGCAGCTAGCTCAGTGCTAAACCCTAAATCCCTTGTATCACCGGACACTAAGTTCTCGACTACCGGATTCTAATCACCAAGCCACCTAGAATTAGCTCAACCTAGATGTAACTTGGCTCATGCATTAGGTTTTATGAATTTCTTAGGTTGATATTAGTAGTTAGACTCTTAGCTCAAGGTCTACTTGCTAACGTTGTTTCTACACACAATTGCTCCACGGAATCCCTCCGCAAGGTCTCGTGTTTGCTACTTATGTAAAGAGTCAAAGAACGATTACTTATCCCCTAACTTTCACTAGCTTTAGATCGAATTAACAAATCAATTTAGTTGGCCACCCAAACAATCTATCAATCAATCATGAATGTCTTTAAGATCACTCCTATTAGTAAAAACAAGCGATAATTATGTGAAAACTTCAAGATAGAATTTGAAAACAAAAACTCAAATCATGTTAAGAACTAGGAATTCATCCTTAATCAATAAGAAATTTAGCTACTCATGTTTTTGAAATTCACACAAATAATAATAATTAAAAGAAGAATTTTCAAATTCACACAAGTAATTAAAAAGAAAAATCTTAGAAAAGCAAGCAAAAACACAAGTGATGTGTGTGTAGAGAGGTGTAGAAGTTGTAGAAAACTTTCTATTTATAGGCTTCAAACATTCTCCAAATCTTCTAAGGATTAGAATCCTTTTCCTTTTGCAATTCAATTTTCAATTCCAAGCTTTTTCAACTCTTCACCTTCTCTTTCCAAATTTGAGTCCAATTCTCCATCCAATTCCTAGCCCAAGTCTTCACACCCATGAGAGAAGTCCATAGAAAATTCTCGGAATTTTTGGTCGCCGGAAAATCGGGATTATGGCCGGAATTTGGCCGGAAACGCCGCCGCCGGGCCACCGAAATTTCTCCGTCAAGAGAATATTCGACGGAATATTCCGTCCGGTCCTCCGTTAAGACTAACGGTCAAACTAGTCAACCGTCAGTCAACAGTTAGTCAAAGGTCAAGGAGTGAGTCATCGAGTCAGAACCGAGTCAGCTAGCTAACTCTACTGATCGGGTCCTAGCCAGTGCCACTTTGCACAAAGCCAAACTTGCAAAGACAATCATTGTGCTTCGGAAGTGCTCTCAACCATGATGGCTATACCTTCTTATTTTTAACCGCACCTCCCTCGTAACATTGGCGCCGCATCATTTCACATCCATTCGCAGCCTCTAATGCTAAGACACCTCCAACACCACCATTTCAGCCGCCACGCCCTTTGAATTCTCTCTGTTAATCATTCACCGCCATCACCAGATCATTTCGGTTCAAAGACAAACATCATTCTCACACCGTATTCCGTCTCTTAAAACACCATCTTATAGTTCATCCACTGGCAACTTTCGGCTGCAATAACCTATCCATTCTTGCAATCTCAATATCAAGCAATCATCACTGGCCCATTTCTGCTTATAGCTCCAGTTCCTTACACAGCATTAACACAACATCTCAGCCATCCTGCAACCTCATTATCTCATTGCCCCGAACCACCTCAAAAACCACCGCAACCTTCCATTACCCAACAAAGACTGATTCAGCTCTTCTTAACCCGTGAACAACCTGGGCCACAAGAATACTCCATCTCCATTTACTAGCATAAGCTACGTTCGGTTCATGGCTGTCACCGCCATTTTCTTCTCACTCACAACCGCACTTCAAACTACCAACACAAACCACCGCACCACTTGGAGCCGCACGGTACCACCTCGCAATTTCAGCTTATCTTGACTGCAACTTGGCTTTCGAACTGCACCACCACTGCTTCCCTGCAACATAAGCTCAGCAGCCACTATCACAAATCAGGTTCTTTCCTGCCTCGGCTCATTGCCAACACCATAAGTCATTTCACAAGCACCACCTCAGTTCCATTGAGACCAACAACTCCACCAGACTCAATCCAACAGAGCAACAACATTTGCCCCTCTGCCATCAATAGCCATCTCCTACAGCTACACTTGCACACTGCATACCACTGCAACAAGGTTGCTTCATCACCATCTCTAAAGCTCCAACTGCAATTCCATATCAAATTCGAGACCACAAGACCAACGGTGCCAAATCAACCCCACTAAGTCTTCAAACTAATTTCCTAAGCAACAACCATCTCAATCCCTAGCAGTGTATCGCGGCTAAGACTCATCTCGAGTGAAACCCATCTTCAATTCAAGACAACTTCTCTATTCACCACCAACTCTCTCGATTCAACTCATCTCTGTTTCTTCCTTCCGATTTGAATCAAACCCTAATCGAATCTCCACCATTTCTGAGGCTTTATAAATCAATTTACAAATCCAGCATCTGCCTCGATTTCGATCTTAATTTACCCACAGACTCGTCAATCTCTTCTCACATTCATCACCAGATTCCTCTAAAGCTCTTGTCTCATCATGTGCTCTCCATTTCTCGATTCGAAGCAAAACTCACATCTCGTATTGAGCAAAGATCCATCCTTCGTCACCACCATCGTCGCTCTCATTGTTTCTTCTCTCACAGCAGCTGTTTTTCCTTCTCTTCTTCTCAATTTCTGGTTCTTCGTCGTTTATCTCTCTCGACTTCATTAACAGCAGCAGCCATGGCTGCTTTCTTTCTTACTTTCAGACAAAGGTAATGAAACTGAATGATTGAGAGATGGTCTCGATTTCAGGTTTAGGTTTAAATGACACGGATCCGGGTCGGGTTTGGATCCGGGTACGGTTAGGACCGGGTCTCGATTTCAGGTTTAGGTTTAAATGATGAGTTCTTCGCCAAAAAAACTCGTCTCCGTTCGGAAAAATCACCCAGGTTTCGTGCCAATTTTGTTAACCGGTGGTGAAGATGAAAGGAAGACACGTTCGGTTCGCCCAGAGAACACTATACGGTTCTGTCTTCAAAAAGGGGTATATTCCTCTTCTAACATTGATTTCGTGGATGTGTCAAAGCCCATTGCGTTCTTTTGATAGATGGGTTGATTTCATGGTGAGTAAGGAGCACATAAACACCAACCCGACTCGAGCGCAGATTATTGATGCTGTCGAGCTTCAAGAAACCTCCGCATTAGGAAGGATATCCGGGCTTGGTTGCTTTCATCTCCGGATGGTGTTCGGACACCCATACAATCATATGTAGATGGGGTGAGATAACTTTCTCCTTGGAGAGTGTGGCTCTCTTGTCGAATCTTAGAATCGGGAATCTTAAAATCCAATTATCCGAAAGTGAGGTGAAGATGCGGGATGACCTTGCCGCTAAGTTGGGAGATTACGCTCGTAAAGACTCCACTGCGAAGTCGAAGGATTCTGTAGGGAAGAGGATGAAAGGTGCTTTTATAGCTGGTGGATGTCTCGGTGGTTCCGGACGAGCCGGAACCCAAGCAAAAGCATTGATCTTCATGTTGCAAGCATTTTTGGCTCTCTCGGTTGTCTAGAGACATTTTTGACGACAGTTCGGCAAGAAGGAAATAAGACCAGAGTTCTTAGAAGTTCTTTGTGAAGTTAGCAAAAGGTGAAGTTCTTCCCATTGGCAAGCTATTCCTCGGTTTCGTATGTGCATCCTGGATCACCTAGTTGCGAACATGCGAGTTTCGAATGGTTTCATGAAAGTGAATTCATATGTGCACGTTGCTTTTCTCGCAAGTCCGCTATGGGAGCATTTTGAGAAGTATGCTCAAACCGATGCCTTCGATTCCCGCGAGTTGGGGGTTCCCGAATTCTTCGATGGGTGAACAAAGCGCCCAAAGGTTGGCGTGAGCTTGGTTAGTCTTCTTGATAAGTCGTATGAAATCAATTTTCGCCCATGGGAGCCTGGTCCATAGGTCGGTGACTCAAATTGACACCTTTGCTTCGCTCTCGCTCATGTCTTTGTCTTCTCGATGGCGATTTGAGCGCTGGTAAAAACTTGTTCATTCAAAGCCGCTTGCCGGTTATATGCCGTCTTTCTTCATGGGGTCTTTCCAGATAGCTGCTTACAATATTGACCGTGCTGCTCGTCACATGGGTTTCGATCAAGGGGTGCCTCTTGCTTACCAGCCGGTGATCCCTAAAGATTCATTGCGTGCCGCCCTTAATGCCAGTGCCCTTGAGCCGGGTATCCGCCTTCCCTTCTTTCAAACGGGAAGAGTAACTTCGACGACCTTCGGCTATAACGAGTTCTGGGGCGACGAGTTTATTATGATCCAAGATTTTGTGAATAGCGTGGTAGAGAACGTTCATTGCAAACCTTCCCCAGCAGTTTTCAAGAAGTATCCAATGTTGAGAGATCTCAAACGAAAATTGCCTAGCAACTCGGAAAGTCCCTGTGTCAAGGAACGGAGAACGAAGAATCGTCTTTGGCGGGTTAGGACGATTTCAAAAGACCCTCCCTCGGCTCTCTCGTGTCTTTCAGTTCTTCCAATAACTGTGTATGTGTCGCCTCTTCTTTGGTTTGTCTCAAAACACGTGAATTTCTTTGAAAAAACATGTGTCTTGTTTCCTCCAGGGCTTCGGTAGTGTTAATGCTTTATTTGCCCTTGCACGTTGCCAAGAGACAAGCAATTTCTTCAAAGAATTCAAAGAAAGATCGAGCCTTCTCATAGCGATGATGAGTCGAGAAAGAAGAAAGTTCGACAAGTGAGAGTGATTCCTCTGGCAAGACCGGTTCTTTTTGGGAAGTGGTTCGGTGAGTTTCGCGCTTCTTTTTCTCTCTTCTTGTTTCTTCTTTTTGAAAAATTTCTAACTCGAGTTCGCAGGAGGAATCCGATTCGGAGGATGATTTGGGGTAGAGGCACACGAAAACTTGCCTTTGGTGACCACCGTGGTGACTTGGAGATGGGCGTTAGCCAATTGCCGGGCACGGATGTGGCTCAAACGGCGGATGATTCTCTCGATGGTTGTTGCCGTAGACATGGAGGAAGACCCTCTGCGAGTCGTGAGGCCAAGTGCGGCGCCATTTTTGATCCTCCGTACTTGGTTCCTTATCCAGGTCATGTCTTTGGTTGGCGGCTTCAGCGTCTCGGCTAAGCACGAGGCGTTGTACACCGTAACTGGGAGAAATACGGACATATGGCCACAACCAAAAAAGTCACTAGTCGATTTGCAACCGGTTAAGCGTGTGGAAGAGGCTTTATCTTCCATCGAGGATATGCGTGAGGTGACCGGTCACACCGTTTCAAGACGTTATTGCCGATCGGGAGCACCATCGCGACGTGTGCGTAGAAAAGGAGTTCAACACTTCGTGGTTTGTCGAAGGCCTTGCTGAGATCCAAAAGTTGAAAGATGCGGCAATCGAAAGCCTTTCCGCCGAGGAGATTACACGACAGGAGGTGGAACTCGAAGAGCTTTCCAAGATGTTGACTATGAAGAGAGCGGCTCTTGAAGATGCAAAGTTGACTTTCTCCAAGAAGAGCAGGACTTGTTGGATAATTTTCCTTGAACGTTTCTCTACTAAACTTTCATTTAGGTTCTTTTTTTTCTTTTTTTTTGAAAGACATATTGGATGTCTGGTTCAAAGCTTGACCTTTGATAGGCAGCTGGTAGCTTTTTAGGGTATTGGATTATTTCTGGGTGAATGGTTTTGATAATATGACTCTGATTAGGTTTTGGGAAAGGAATATTGCTTTTATGAAAGTGTGTGCTAGCAATAGGCACAAGACTCAGTAGTATGACGGTTTTACTAAGAACCTAAAAATAGATCGTATATCTTGTGCAGTCTAAATTTACTCACTTCATAGGTTTTGTGAACACGCCCCTCCAGTGTAAAGGCGGCTTTCTTTGGTAGCATCGCTTGATTAGTCCCCAATTCTTGGTAGCGTATTCAGCGAGTCTCCGGTTTTTCGGTGTAGTTTTAACAAGCGATAACCGGGTTGTACTGGCAATTGAGTCGGACCGAGTCACAAGTCCCCAATTCTTGGTAGCATCTTCAACGAGTCCCCAGTTTTCAGGTGTAGTTTTACAACTGGTAATTGGGGCGTCTGGCAGTTGAGTCGAATTGAGTCGTCTTCCCCTACCATCTTGATATCTGGGTCGAAGAACGAGATCGACAGTCTGACATTGTAGCCGATAGATCAATCCTCATTGTGGTCGCCAATTGTTTATGGGTAAAAATCGTTTCGCAATTTCGGTAAATTCGGTAGGTGAGTGAGAAACCGGTTCAAACCCTAAACAAATGTCTGCACGTGAGCACTTTATAGATTCGAGAGATCAATCTGTACAAGTCCGGCCTAAACCAAGAAATGGCCGTTCAGGACTTGCTTCGGTCACAAAGTGGAGGAGAAGGGTTGATTTGGGGAGGAAGCCAAGAAAGGTGTTGAGACCAGAATAGTCTGGGAGAGTAGTGTCTCGACTTGTATCGAAAGTAAAAGCTTGGGAAGCTTGCAAGAGATGAAAGCTTTTGGGAGAGCTTGCAAAGTTGCCTTTTACGAGAGTATAGTATTTTTCTCCGATCGAGACTTGTGTCCGGGTGGAAATAGGTAAGACCTATTTATACAAGTCGAGATTGAAACGTACCCTGGTCTCATGAAGGAAGAGAGTAAAGGGTGAAATAATGAGAGGAGGTGGTAACCGCATGGTGTTAATGGGTGAAAACGTTTTCACCATTATTTCCTCATTTATTTGACCGCTTTATTCCTTTTCACGCTTTCTTAATGTGAGCGTAGTGTCTCGCAAGTCTGTGACCGCCAAACCAAAACCCGGGAAAGCATCCCCGGTTTGTGTTGATGTCTCGAGTGTTGGTTGCATCTTGAGTGCAAGTGGTGCTGCTAGGGGCGCATGTGGCATGTGCCAATGACGTGTGTGGAATGCCTTGGTGGTAGGTTGCACGGTTTGCAAGTTAGGCTACCAGCGTGTGTGTTTGGCATGTGCCAATAGCATGTGCGGAATGCCTTGGTGGTAGGTTGCACGGTTTGCAAGTTAGGATACCAGCGTGTGTGTTTGGCATGTGCCAATGGCATGTGCGGAATGCCTTGGTGGTAGGTTGCACGGTTTGCAAGTTAGGCTACCAGCGTGCATGTTGGCATGTGCCAATGGCATGCGTGGCCGTTAGGGCCGTGGCTTTGGTAAGAAAAGCTACCAGCGAGCATGTTGGCATGTGCCAATGGCATGCGTGGCTGTTAGGGCCGTAGCTTTGGTAAGAAAAGCTACCAATGAGCATGTTGGCATGTGCCAATGGCATGCGTGGCCGTTAGGGCCGTGGCTTTGGTAAGAAAAGCTACCAGTGAACATGTTGGCATGTGCCAATGGCATGCGTGGCCGTTAGGGCCGTGGCGTTGGTAAGAAAAGCTACCAGCGAGCATGTTGGCATGTGCCAATGGCATGCGTGGCCGTTAGGGCCGTAGCTTTGGTAAGAAAAGCTACCAGCGAGCATGTTGGCATGTGCCAATGGCATGCGTGGCCGTTAGGGCCGTGGCTTTGGTAAGAAAAGCTACCAGCGAGCATGTTGGCATGTGCCAATGGCATGCGTGGCCGTTAGGGCCATGGCTTTGGTAAGAAAAGCTACCAGCGAGCATGTTGGCATGTGCCAATGGCATGCGTGGCCGTTAGGGCCGTGGCCTTGGTAGGAAAAGCTGCCAGCGAGCATGTTGGCATGTGTCAATGGCATGCGTGGCCGTTAGGGCCGTGGTCTTGGTAGGAAAAGCTACCAGCGAGCATGTTGGCATGTGCCAATGGCATGCATGGCCGTTAGGGCCGTGGCCTTGGTAGGAAAAGCTACCAGTGAGAATGTTGGCATGTGCCAATGGCTTGCGTGGCCGACTTGGCCTAGGTTGCATGGTTTGTAAGCCTATGGCGCTATATTTGGCATGCGCCAATGGCATAGCGGCTTGGAAATATGGCTTGTGGTACGTGTTGGTATGTGCCAATGGCACGTACGGCCATGTTGACCTAGTTGCACATTTTGCAAGCCTAGGGCGCTATATTTGGCATGCGCCAATGGCATAGCGGCTTGGAAATATGGCTTGTGGTACGCGTTGGCATGTGCCAATGGCACGTACGGCCATGTTGACCTAGTTGCACGTTTTGCAAGCCTATGGCGCTATATTTGGCATGCGCCAATGGCATAGCGGCTTAGTTTGGCATGGTTGCCAATGAGTGCGATATGTAGTTTGGTTTTGGCATCGCTGCCATGGTGCGCGGTGTGCGGCTTGGTTTTGGCGTTGTTGCCATGGTGCAGCGATGTGCGGCTTGGCTTGGCATTGTTGCCATGGTGCGCAGTGTGCGGCTTGGTTTGGCATTGTTGCCATGGTGCGATAGTGTGCGGCTTGGTTTGGCATTGTTGCCATGGTGCGCAGTGTGCGGCTTGGTTTGGCATTGTTTCCATGGTGCGCGGTGTGCGGCTTGGTTTGGCATTGTTGCCATGGTGCTTGAGTGTGCGGCTTGGTTTGGCATTGTTGCCATGGTGCGTGATGTGCGGCTTGGTTTTGGAATTAGGGTTACGTGGTCGAAAACCCTAATCGGTATTTTGAAAAAATACCCCTATTAATTATTTACACCTGAGTTAAATGCTCTTAGTTAATGTGTTGCGGGTAACACTAGGTCATGGGGTTTTAAGATTTTACCCTTTGTTTAAAAACCACCATCAACACCAGTGTAGCTAGGGCCAAGGCAGAGTATGTTTGGCATGGCGCGGCTAGCTTGGGCTAGGTGTGGCTGGCATGATTTGCCATTGGCACAGAGGTGCGGCTAGCATGGTTGGCATGCTTTGGCGTGTTTGGTGTGGCTGGCATGATTTTCCATTGGCACAGGGGTGCGGCTAGCGTGGTTGGCATGCTTTGGCGCGTTTGGTGTGGCTGGCATGATTTGCCATTGGCACAGAGGTGTAGCTAGGGCCAAGGTAAGGGTGTTTGGCTTGGCGTGGTGTGACTAGCGTAGCTAGGGCCAAGGCAGAGTGTGTTTGGTATGGCGCGGTTAGCTTGGGATAGGTGTGGCTGGCATGATTTTCCATTGGCACAGAGGTGCGACTAGCATGGTTGGCATGCTTTGGCGCGTTTGGTGTGGCTGGCATGATTTTCCATTGGCACAGGGGTGCGGCTAGCATGGTTGGCATGCTGTGGCTGGCATGAGTTGCCATCGGCACAGAGGTGCGGCTAGGGACAAGGTAAGGGTGTTTGTCTTGGCGTGGTGTGACTAGCGTAGCTAGGGCCAAGGCAGAGTGCGTTTGGCATGGCGCGGCTAGCTTGGGATAGGTGTGGCTGTCATGATTTGCCATTGGCACAGAGGTGTGGCTAGCATGGTTGGCATGCTTTGGCGCGTTTGGTGTGGCTGGCATGATTTTCCATTGGCACAGGGGTGCGGCTAGCATGGTTGGCATGCTTTGGCGAGTTTGGTGTAGCTGGCATGATTTGCCATCGGCACAGAGGTGCGGCTAGGGCCAAGGTAAGGGTGTTTGGCTTGGCGTGGTGTGACTAGCGTATCTAGGGCCAAGGCAGAGTGCGTTTGGCATGGCGCGGCTAGCTTGGGCTAGGTGTGGCTGGCATGATTTGCCATTGGCATGAAGGGGAATTAGGGTTTTGCTCGTTGTAGCCCTAATTTGAAAAAATCCCCCCTATTAATTACTGACTACATGCATTAAATGTTCTAATAAATGCGTCACCGGTGACATTAGGTTATTCAGGGTTTTACGATTTTACCCTTTGTCTAAAAACCACCATCGACATTAAGTCCCCTGCTTAGCTCGGAACAGGGGCTTTGTTGCGAGGTAAGCATAAGATGGTGACAAACTATCGTGATAAATCGTAAAGAGAATTGAGGAGGCTTGTCGACCTTTTTATAGATAGGATTTGGAATCCTTGCCTCGGCGTTTTGCACAATCGGGAGGTCGACACGATTGGGAAGTCAACATCATTTAGAGACAGGAAGCTGGGCGGCATTGAGAAGTTGACGCGAGTTGGGAAACTGAGCGTGCTAGCTGGTGGGACCGGCGCAAGGTGGGGAAGCTGAGCGTGCTAGCTGGCGCGACTTGTGAAGTCATTGGGAAGTTGGCCCAATTGGTGGGACCGGTGCAACTTAGGCGACATTGGGAAGTTGGGCGCAATTGGTGGGACCGGTGTGGCTTGGGCGGTACTGGGGAGTTGGCGCAACTGATGGGACCGGTGCAACTTGGGCGATGTTGGGTAGTTGGGCACCCTTGTGGGCCCGTTCCTTATACGCACGATTTTTGGTAAAGGGAAATCCTTCCCTATTTCAGAATCTTCACGCCCATATATATAAAATCCCTTTCTCTCATCTTGCACTTTGTTCTTTCATCTTTTCATACTAGCGGCAGAGTCACAAAGAAAAACCGGCTTTCAGGTATGTCTTCCAGTATTTCTCTTGTTTCCCTTTTCATGTAGGTGCAAACCCTAAGAATAGGCGTTTTTCTTTTATAATCCTTGCAATGATATTGTGCATATGATTTCTTGGCGTGCTTCTTGTAGAAAATATTGTATATATGCACCCAAGGGAAATACTGCATATATGATTCGAACCCGTAGAAAAATGCTCCATATATAATTTTGAACCCGAAGAAGGATACCATAGACGCATTCGAGCCGTAAAAATCTTTGCGTATATAGTTTTGAACCCGAAGAAGGATACTGCAGACGCACTTGAGCCCGTATAAAATATTGCGTATATAATCTTGAACCCTGAAGAAAATACTGCGTATGCAATTTTGAACCCGTAGAGAATACCCCTTTTTTTTTTTTCCAGGTTTTCCTTTTGTTGGGTGCGGTTATGTGTCAGGGAGATAATTTCGTCTTTCTCCGTTTGTTTTGTGCAGATATCTTGTTACCAAATTGTTATGAAGAAATCCGACAAGATGTTTTGAACAAAATTTCGCTTCATCGAAGGATGTTCATAATTCCAAACCAAACACGGATGATGAATTCTTTGCCAAACCCCTCGCCCCCGCTCGGAAGAATCACCCGGGTTTCGTGCCAATTTTGTTAACCGGTGGTGAAGATGAAAAGAAAACACGTTCGGTTCGCCCAGAGAACACCATACGGTTCTGTCTTCATAAAAGGGTATATTTATCTTCCAACATTGATTTCAGGATGTGTCAAAGCCCATTGCGTTCTTTTGATAGATGGGTTGAGTTCATGGTGAGTAAGGAGCACATAAATACCAACTTGACTCGAGCGTAGATTATTGATGCTGTCAGAGCTTCAGTAAGTCTCCAGATTAGGAAGGATATCCCAGGCTTGGTTGCTTTCATCTCCAGATGGTGTTCGGACACCCATACGATCATATGTAGATGGGGTGAAATAACTTTCTCCTTGGAGAGTGTGGCTCTCTTGTGAATCTTAGAGCAGGGAATCTTAACATCCAATTGTCTCAAGGTGAGGAGAAGATGCGGGATGACCTTGCCTCTAAGTTGGGAGATTTCGCTCGAAAAGACTCCCTTAAGAAGTCGAAGGATTCTGTCCGGAAAGATGATGAAAGGTGCTTTTACGGCTGGTGGATATCTCAATGGTTTTCGGACGAGTCGGAACCTAAAAAAAGCGATGATCTTCACGTTGCAACATTTTGGCTCTCTGGTTGTCTAGAGACATTTTTGATGACAGTTCGGCAAGAAGGAAATAAGACCGAGTTGCTAGTGATTCTTTGTGAAGTTGGCAAAAGGTGAAGTTCTTCCCATTGGCAAGCTATTCCTTGGTTCCCTGTATGTGCATCTGGATCACCTAGTTGCGAACATGCGAGTTTCGAATGGTTTCATGAAAGTGGATTCATATGTGCACGTTGCTTTTCTACAAGCCTGGTTATGGGAGCACTTTGAGAAGTACGCCCCGAAACCGTTGTCTTCGATTCCCGCGAGTTGGGGCGGCTCCCGAATTCTTCGATGGGTGAACAGGCATCCAAGAGTTGGCATGAGCTTGGTTAGTCTTCTCGATAAGTCGCATGAAATCAATTTTCGCCCATGGGAGCCGGTCCATAGGTCGGTGACTCAAATTGACACATTTGCTTCTGCTCCGATCATGTCTTTGTCTTCTAACGGCAGCTTGAGTGTTGGTGAAAACTTGTTTATTCAAAGCTGCATGTCCGGTTATATGCCGTCTTTCTTCATGGGGTCTTTCCGAATACCGCTTACAATATTGACCGTGCCGCTCGTCACATGGGTTTCGATCAAGGGGTGCCTCTTGCTTACCAGCTGGTGGTTCCTAAGGATTCATTGCGTGCCGCCCTCAATGCCAGTTCCCTTGAGCCGGGTATCCGCCTTCCCTTCTTTCAAACGGGAAGAGTAACTTCGACGACTTTTGGCTTCCCCAGCAGTTTTGACACTACACCAAATTCTTGGATCCGTAACGCATCCGAGCCGTTACGAAACGGGTTGTAACGGCTCTTGCCTGTTGCAAAAGTGGGTGTTACATTTTTTTGTAACGGAAATGGAGCCGTTACGAATTTTGGTTGTAATCGTGCTCTAAAGAATGGTGAGAGGGCCGTTCTGAATTTGACACGTGGTAATGACTCGTGGCCGTTACAATTTTTTTTGTAACAACGAGGTCGTAACATGCCAGAGCCGTTACGAATTTTTTCGCAACAGCAAAAAAATTACTGCCAGTCAACATTGACCTGGTCAAAATTGGTCAACATTGACCAGGTCAAGGCAGACTAGCAGTTCATTTTCTGCCGGAAATAAGCCGGAATTCTAAATTCAATACCCACATTTCAATACATTCATAACCACACTCAACAACAATTTCTTCAATCATTCATATCACATTCAACCAATCAATTCATATCACATTCAATTCAACAATCAATTCATATCACATTCAATTCAACAATCAATTCATATCACATTCAACCAATTCATGCCAAAAAAGAACACAAATTCTTCCAAGTACCAATTTTTTTGGGTTAAGTATCAAATTCTAAGGAAATATATAGTAACTTACTAACATCCTACATAGAAACTTACAAAACTTGCAGTTGCTAAGGAACCTTATGACTGCTTTGTTCTCTAGCCTTTCCGGTCAAAAAGAGCATCATTCAAATAACCTGCGAAAACAAAAAATGTAAACTTAGACGTTGAAATTAAGTAAAAACAAGAAGAGATGACATAGTATGATCTCTAACTGTAAGTATACAAGGGAATCTAGCAAGTATACAAGTGAAGTACTTACTAGGAAATCTAGCAGGTACACAAGTTGATGCCAACCCCACTGCAGTTCACTTCCCACCGGCTTAATACCAAAGTATAAACTGAAAGTCAAATCCACAATGAGAAATGACTAAAAATTATTATATGGATGATTGATGTATCTGTAATCTTTTAGAACTTCAATACTCACATTTGCTGCATTTTCCTGACCAGCAAGATATGCGTATAGATCTGCAGTAGGCACATCAAACACTGCACCCATCCCATCTGCTGTAAGACTTTGACCTTCCACATCCTCAACCTGATTTTCGGGCAAGAATCTCCTCAAAACGCCAAAGAAAAACCTGGGAACAAAAATGGGTCAAACTGATTAGTCAAAACACTGATTTTATCAGCAAAAAAGCACAATTGATAAGAAAAAAATAAATAATAATTGGTAAAACTGATCATATTATACTATTAGAAGTCCCCGAAATCAAACTAATCCATATGGTAAAGTAAAGTTGTAGATGTACTCACGATGATGAATAGACTGGTTTTCCAAATCGAGTTGTACGATAACATAGTTTTTCCATGGAATTAAGAAGCGACCTACTCTTTATTTTAGTATACCCCCGCATCAACCCGTAGTTTCAAAGTAAGATCAATGAAATACGAACGTATAAAGTGAAAATTGAGAAAGTTGTCCGTGCATACAAATGCTCGGCAAGGGTCTTTGAAAGAAGTTCAACAACAAAGAGTCCATAGGTTTTAATGAGTCTGCTCATTTCTTGATCGAAATCCGGAATAACACCGCATTCAAAACGGTACATACATATAAGCGGATATTCCTTAAATAAACTAACGAAATTAAACACGGTAGCATCGGAAGAATTGACCAAACAGTAGATAATATATATACATGTTGGAAACTTCAAGGATTGCTTTGAGATATCTCATGAGCAACAGAAGTTACGATATCAGTGGCTTGAGGAGCCGATATGTGCTCAAATTTCACATCAGCATCTTTTTCTATTATGTTCGCAAAGATTATAATATTTAACTACCTCATCAAAATCCATTAGTGACCAATGCATAGAATATTTAAACCTCACATATCATAAGTGGTGATACATGTACATACCTTTTCAACAGCCTTGACATTTTGGCGCCATTTTCTCCCCTTAGCACCGTTTTTCTCCTCTTGGCGGAGTGCATCAGCTGCTTTCTTCAATTTTTTTGCTTTTTTGCCCAGCTGTGATGGTGGTGGTGAATGAAAGTTTATGATGGAGAGTGGTGGTCACTGTGAAGATTTATGCAGGTGAACTGGTTATGCAGATGGTGGCGAAAAACTGGTTAGAGAGCTCCTCAACCATGTGGCGTCAACACAGTCTCCCTCTTCAAGTTTGCAAGATGTATTAAAAAACCTGACTGCGTAAGCCCACACACATGTCCTTTCAAGAAAAACTCCTTCAAATTTAATTTACACGCCCTTTCAAAAGAAACTCCACAAAAATTGAGATTTGAACTAGAGGAAAAAGGTTTTACGAAAGGAAAGCATACTTCTTGGTCAAACATTACAGACGTAAATTTCAGTTAAACATATATATCAACAGAAAATATGTTAAGTTTTCTCAATAAGGAAAGGAAAATATGTTACGGTATGATCGAAGAAAGAAACGATAACAAAAAAAAAATTGAATCTCAAATTTTTGGCATTTTCTCAATAAGGAAAGGTTAAGTTTTCTCTGGTGAAAGAAATTCCCCCATTTTTGCAAGAGCTTTTCGACTACAAGGGCGGACCAAGGTCAACCCCATCCTCTAGCAATGTTAGAATACATATCGGTGTTTCCTTTTATACCGATGCGTGCAGCAGTAGACAAGAAATAGATAATTAAATGATGGAAAAGAAACTTAAGTTTTTATTTGCATATCCTATTCCTAATACATCTTAAGATTGACACATGCTGCAAGAAAATGGAAAAAAAACACCCTACCAAAGCTGGCAAAGATCCGATATATGCAGTGCACATACATCTTATTGAACATGAAAACAGTTGGATAAAGATTTCATCAACGGTCTTATGACTCTTAACAAAATACTACATTCTTGCACAATGGTTCATAATAGCAAATCGATCGCCATCAAATTTGAAAGGGTGCAGTTAGATTCGATACTCATTGCATCCAGAAAAAAAAGGGTGCCAATATCATCAACAGTATCAGAAGCATCTGCTTTAATTACAGGGAGTGGAATTAGCAAGCATACGCTGCAGAGATATAATAACCTACTGCCGACGAAAAGATATATGTTAAATAGGATTGCTAAATTTCATCTAAGTTTTGTGGAAATGCAATTATACCTGGCAGCTTTTGTTTCCTTATGCTGAAGATAAAAATGGATATATCCGAAAGATCCCATACAGAGACGTCGCCACCACCAGAGGGAAAAGGTCAGAAGGTTACAATAATGCGGGAATATTATATTATGCATATAGGGCACAACAACGACCAAACGAAATCGTCCTTATAATTCATGAAGACAAATCTGTTCCAACCATGTTTCGTTGAAGAGTCCAAATTGAGATTTGCTATAAAAAGCCAAACCAAATTCAGAGCCTAACTTTAATATGGTTTGAAAAATGCAGTCATGTCAGGTGACGCATCATTTGTGTGTCTGTTAGAAAAATGGGTTGTGTTACCATCTTTATAAACTGAAGCACCGAGATATACGCTACAACACTATCAAGATGCAAATAGCCATATGCAGATTCAGGGGACTCTCTGAATTTCTTCATAAGCCTGATTAGGCCCTAGATAAAACAATCTCTAATTTTGACGATAGGACAAAGAACGAAAGACCGGCCTGATATTGTCTCAAGGAGTCGAGGGTATTCAAGATTAACTTAAATCAACTAAAGAATGCCTTGAGGTAAGAAAAATCAATCAAGTTCGGATAGGTGCATAAACTGCATTATCTAACTTAAAGTAAAGCATGCCATGTAGATGACGTCTTACTTAGCTGTTTCAACTTTCAACAATTTATTTCATTGAATTCAAAAGCAAGGGCTTCCTCATGCGCAAACGTTTTTTGGTTCCAACATCTCAAAAATAAACCGAAGTTCACTAGTAGGAATACCAAATAAAGATGCAAGACCAAAGAACGTAGTTCAAATTAATAAATGGTAGGTTCAGTTCATACGAATTTTAAATACAATGCATTACATACTTCTGGTGCGTATGCACCAGGTTAGTGGCTTGTATTATGAATACATGAGACTCCTACCAAGCTTATTACCATACAAGGTCACTAACAACAAGGATACCTTGAATAAAGTTCATGGATAAAAACATCCCACATAATCAAATAGTAGCCAATCGTTATACCATTCAAGTATCAGTTTCATAAAAGTAAAGGGATTTACCTTACTTAACCCAAAGATGATGACCAAATCCATGAAATTGGAACCCGTTGAATATTTCACAATCACCCATTTGTCCACCATCAAATTCCTTCCCAATGAGACCCTTCTTGTCTTTACTTCACTGACTTCACTTTGATAAATCCACTCTCTGTAATACCTCCTCCTCTCCATTAACAACACATAGAGACTTTATAAATTGAGGAAAGGGTACTAAAAAAATTCAATTTATAAAGAGAGAAAAACAGTAACTACAAGTGAACTGAAGTAGTGAGAAACACGAACCCTAGAAGAAAAAAAATCAATTTAAAAATCCAATCAGGAATTCGAAGTGAATTCAATGTTGTTAGGTTTTTGAAACCCTTAAATAAATTTTTGAAATTTTTTTGAACATAATCCAATACCATCTGAAAAAAAATCAAATTAAAAGAACCAGAAGAGATGAAACTTACCCCAATTGTTGGAATTGGTTGATGAATCTCTTGGTTTTTTCGATCTTCGTTTCTTCACCGAAAAAGAAAAGAAATGATGAAATACTGAAACCCTAAAACTTAATCCAAAATCTAACATACCAAAGATAGAAACATATACCTTCTAAGATGAGATTCAAGATCCGTTAATCAAAGCTCCAGATCTGACGAACCCTAAAATGAAATCGAGAAAAAAATGATATTAGATAAAACCCAAAAATCTGATTTAACAGAGATGAAGCCCTAAAATCTAAAAACTGATATTGACTTACACAAATCGAAATCGTAATCTCGATTAACGTTACACAGTTCTTCAAAGATCAGATGATTAACCTTACATAGTTGAGAGGGAAGTGAATAGAGGCAGGAGGAGAAAAACAGAAAGAGAAGAAAATGAAGAATAAGATGAAAATTCGAGAGAAGGGGAGAAATGGGCGATTGTGAATTGCAAACATGTGAATGGCACACACAGGGTGGAAACATCCTGTAGTTCAACGAGTGTGGGGTAGAAAAAATATATCACGCATGTGAATGGCACGCCTAAAAACTACAAGTGTTACGACCCTAGTGTGACCAAGCGTGTGATTGGCACGCCTATAAAAAAATTGTGACTTAGCCCGTTATGCAATTTTTAAAAAATTAATTTTCATTACGATTTTTTGTAACGGCCATTTGTAACGGGAAATTCGTAACGGCCTAAAAGCCGTTACGAATTGCTGTTACGATTCTGGGAATTTGGTGTAGTATGAAGAAGTATCCAATGTTGAGAGATCTCAAGCGAAAGTTGCTTGGAAACTCGGAAAGTCCCCAGGCAATGGAACAGAGAACGAATAATCGTGCTGGCGGGTTCCGGGCGGTTTCAAAAGATCCTCCCGCAGCTCTCGTGTCTTTCAGTTCTTCCAATAACTAGGTATGTGTCGCCTCCTTGTTGGTTTGTCTCAAAACACGTGAATTTCTGCTGAAAACATGTGTCTTGTTTCTTCCAGGGCTTCGGTAGTGTTAATGATTTCGCCGCCCTTGCACGTTGCCAGGAGACGGCAATTTCTTCGAAGAATTCCGGCGGCACTGAGCCTTCTCATAACGGTGATGAGCCAGAGAAAGAAGAAAGTTTGACAAGTGAGAGTGATTCTTCTGACAGCACTGGTTCTTTTTCGGGAAGTGGTTCGGTGAGTTTCGCGCTTCTTTTTCTTTCTTCTTCCGTTTTTTTTTTTTTTGAAAAATGTCTAACTCAAGTTCGCAGGAGGAATCCGGTTCGGAAGACGATTCTGGGGCGGAGCCACACGGAAACTTGCCTTTGGTGACCACCGCCGGTGACTTGGAGATGGGAGTTAGCCAATCGTTGGGCACAGATGTGGTTCAAACGGTGGATGATTCCCTGATGGTTCTTGCCGTAGACATGGAAATAGACCCTTTGCGAGTCGTGAGGCCGATTGCGGGCGCCATTTTCGATCCCCGTACTTGGTTCCTTATCCAGGTCATGTCTTTGGTTGGCGGTTTCAGCGTGTCTTTGGCTAAGTATGAGGCGTTATACACTAGAATCTGGGAGAAGTATGGACATATGGCCACAACCAAGAAGATCACTAGTCTATTTGCGCTGGTTAAGCGTGTGGAAGAGGCTTTATCTTCCATCGAGGACATGCGTGAGGTGACTGGCCACACCGTTTCTGAAGACGTTATTGCCGACTGGGAGCACCATCGCGACGTGTGTGTAGAAAAGGAGTTCAACGCTTCGTGGTTTGTCGAAGGCCTTTCTGAGATCCAGAAGTCGAAAGATGCAGCAGTCGAAAGCCTTTCTGCAAAGGAGATTGCACGACAGGAGGTAGAACTCGAAAAGCTTTCCAAGATGTTGACTATGAAGAGAGCGGCTCTTGAAGATGCAAAGTTGAATTTCTCCAAGAAGAGCAGACCTATGTTGGATGATTTTCCTTGAATGTTTCTCTGTTAAACTTTCATTTAGGTTCTTCTTCTCTTTTTTTTTTTTTTTTTGAAAAACATCTTTTGGATGTCCGGTTCAAAGTTCGTTAGGTTTTGATGGACATGTGGTAGCTTTTGAGGATATTAGATTATTTCGGGATGAATGGTTTTGATAATATAACTCGATTATGTTTTGTGAAAGGAATATTGCTTTTATGAAAGTGTGTGCTAGCAATCGGCACAAGACGCAATAGTATGACGGTTATACTAAGAACCTAAAAACAGATCGTATATCTTGCCCAGTCTAAATTTACTCACTTCATAGGTTTTTTTTTTCTGCGAACACGCCCCTCTCCATGTAAAAGGCGGCTTTCTTGGTAGCATCCTTGACAAGTCCCCAATCGCCGGTAGCATCTTGGCGAGTCCCCGTTTTCATGTGTAGTCTTTACAACCGGTAGGGTTGTCCGGTAGTTGAGTCGGATTGTGTCGCCTTCCCCTACCATCTTGACATCTGGGTAGAAGAACGAGATCGACAGTCTGACATTGTAGCCGATAGATCAATCCTCCCGCTGTGGTCGCCAATTGTTTATGGGTAAAAATCGTTTCCGCCGATTTTGCTAAATTCGGTAGGTGAGTGAGAAACTGGTTTAAACCCTAAAAAAATGTGCTGCACGTGAGCACTTTCTAGATTCGAGAAATCAATCTGTACAAGTCCATCCTAAACCAAGAAATGGTCGTTCCAGACTTGCTTCGGTCACAAAGTGGAGGAAAAGGGTTGATTTGGGGAGGGAAGCAAAGAAAGGTGTTGAGACCAGAATAATTCTGGGAGAGTAGTGTCTCGACTTGTATCAGAAAGTGAAAGCTTCGGAAGCTTGCAAGAGATGAAAGCTTTTTTGGAGAGCTTGCAAAGTTGCCTTTCCTGAGAGTGTTGTATCTTTCTCCTGACCGAGACTTTTTGTCTGGTGGGAATAGGTAAGACCTATTTATACAAGTCGAGATTGAAACGTACCCTGGCCTCATGAAGGAAGAGAGTAAAGGGTGAAATAATGGGAGGAGGTGGTAACCACATGGTGTTTATGGGTGAAAACGTTTTCACCATTATTTCCTCATTTATTTGACCGCTGTATTCCTATTCACGCTGTCTTAATGTGAGCATAGTGTACGCTGCATGTTGTGACCACCAAACCAAGACCCTGGAAAGCATCCCCCAGTTTGTGTTGATGTCTCGAGTGTTGGTTGCAACTTGAGTGCAAGTGGCACGTGTGGCATGTGCCAATGGCATGTGCGGAATGCCTTTGTTGCGGGTTGCACCTTGAGTGCAAGTGGCAATGCCAGAGTTGCTAGTGGCGTGTGTGGCATGTGTCAATGGCATGTGTAGAATGCCTTGGTTGTAGGTTGCACGTTGAGTGTAAGTGACAATGCCAGAGCTGCTAGTGGCGTGTGTGGCATGTGCCAATGACATGTGCGGAATGCCTTGGTGGTAGGTTGCACGGTTTGCAAGTTAGGCTACCAGCGTGGGTTTTGGCAAGTGCCAATGGCACGTACGGACAAGTTGGCCTAGGTTGCACGGCTTGCAAGTTAGGCTACCAGCGTGCGTGTTTGGCATGTGTCAATGGCACGCACGGCCATTAGGGCCACGGCTAGGTAATGAAAGCTACCCAATGAGCGTGTTGGCATGTGCCAATGGCACGCTCGGCCGTTAGGGCCATGGCCTGGTAAGAAAAGCTACCCTGGCGATGCGTGTTGGCACGTGCCAATGGCATGCGTGGCCATTAGGGTCACGGCCTGGTAAGAAAATCTACCAGCGATGCATGTTGGCATGTGCCAATGGCATGCTCGGCCATTAGGGCCACGGCCTAGTAAGAAAAGCTACCAGCGATGCGTGTTGCCATGTGCCAATGGCATGCTCGGCCATTAGGGCCTCGGCTTGGTAAGAAAAGCTACCAGCGATGCGTGTTGGCATGTGCCAATAGCATGCTCGGCCATTAGGGCCACGGCTTGGTAAGAAAAGCTACCAGCGATGCGTGTTGGCATGTGCCAATGGCATGCTCAGCCATTAGGGCCACGGCTTGGTAAGAAAAGCTACCAGCGATGCGTGTTGGCATGTGCCAATGGCATGCTCGGCCATTAGGGCCTCGGCTTGGTAAGATAAGCTATTAGCGATGCGTGTTGGCATGTGCCAATGGCATGCTCGGCCATTAGGGACACGGCTTGGTAAGAAAAGCTACCAGCGATGCGTGTTGGCATGTGTCAATGGCATGCTCGGCCATTAGGGCCACGGCTTGGTAAGAAAAGCTACTAGCGATGCGTGTTGGCATGTGCCAATGGCATGCTCGGCCATTAGGGCCACGGCTTGGTAAGAAAAGCTACCAGCGATGCGTGTTAGCATGTGCGAATGGCATGCTCGGCCATTAGGGCCACGTCTTGGTAAGAAAAGCTACCAGCGATGCGTGTTGGCATGTGCCAATGGCATG
This sequence comes from Papaver armeniacum, assembly GCA_023531295.1. Lineage (NCBI taxonomy): Eukaryota > Viridiplantae > Streptophyta > Magnoliopsida > Ranunculales > Papaveraceae > Papaver > Papaver armeniacum. The sequence goes on from JAJJWW010004780.1 coordinate 75,165, forward strand.
CTCGGCCAATTTGGCCTAGGTTGCACGGTTTGCAAGCCTAGGCGCGGGCTACTTTGGCATGGCGCGGCTAGGGCCTAGGTAAGGGTGTTTGGCTTGGCGTGGTGTGACCCGGCGTAGCTAGGGCCAAGGCGAGTGCGTTTGGCATGGTGGCTAGCTTGGGCTAGGTGTGGCTGGCATGATTTGCTATTGGCACAGAGGTGCGGCTGGCTTGGTTGGCATGCTTTGGCGCGTTTGGTGTGGCTGGCATGATTTGCCATTGGCACAGGGGTGCGGCTAGCGTGGTTGGCATGCTTTGGCGCGTTTGGTGTGGCTGGCATGATTTTCCATTGGCACAGAGGTGCGGCTAGGGCCAAGGTAAGGGTGTTTGGTTTGGTGTGGTGTGACTAGCGTAGCTAGGGCCAAGGCAGAGTGCGTTTGGCATGGCGCGGCTAGCTTTGGCTAGGTGTGGCTGGCATGATTTGCCATTGGCACAAAGGTGCGACTAGCATGGTTGGCATGCTTTGGCGCGTTTGGTGTGGCTGGCATGATTTGCCATTGGCACAGGGGTGCGGCTAGCATGGTTGGCATGTTGTGGCTGGCATGATTTGCCATCGGCACAAAGGTGCGGCTAGGGCCAAGGTAAGGGTGTTTGGCTTGGCGTGGTGTGACTAGCGTAGCTAGGGCCAAGGCAGAGTGCGTTTGGCATGACACGGCTAGCTTGGGCTAGGTGTGGCTGGCATGATTTGCCATTGGCACATAGGTGCGGCTAGCATGGTTGGCATGCTTTGGCGCGTTTGGTGTGGCTGGCATGATTTGCCATTGGCAGAGGGGTGCGGCTAGCATGGTTGGCATGCTTTGGCGCGTTTGGTGTGGCTGGCATGATTTGCCATCGGCACAGAGGTGCGGCTAGGGCCAAGGTAAGGGTGTTTGGCTTGGCGTGGTGTGATTAGCGTAGCTAGGGCCAAGGCAGAGTGCGTTTGGCATGGCGCGGCTAGCTTGGGCTAGGTGTGACTGGCATGATTTGCCATTGGCATGAAGGGGAATTAGGGTTTTGCTCGTTGTAACCCTAATTTGAAAAAAATACCCCCTATTAATTACTGACTACATGCATTAAATGTTCTAATAAATGCGTTACCGGTGACATTAGGTTATTCGAGGTTTTACGATTTTACCCTTTGTCTAAAAACCACCATCGACAGCTGCATGCTGTGACCGACAAACCAAGACCCTGGAAAGCATCCCCAAGTTTGTGTTGATGTCTCGAGTGTTGGTTGCACCTTGAGTGCAAGTGGCGCTGCTAGTGGCGCGTGTGGCATGTGCCAATGGCATGTGCGGAATGCCTTTGTTGCGGGTTGCACCTTGAGTGCAAGTGGCAATGCTAGAGCTGCTAGTAGCGTGTGTGGCATGTGCCAATGGCATGTGCGGAATGCCTTGGTGGTAAGTTGCACGTTGAGTGTAAGTGGCAATGCCAGAGCTGTTAGTGGCGTGTGTGGCATGTGCCAATGGCATGTGCGGAATGCCTTTGGTGGTAGGTTGCACGGTTTGCAAGTTAGGCTACCAGCGTGGGTTTTGGCATGTGCCAATGGCACGTACGACCAAGTTGGCCTAGGTTGCACGGCTTGCAAGTTAGGATACCAGCGTGCGTGTTTGGCATGTGTCAATGGCACGCACGACCATTAGGGCCACGACTAAGTAATTAAAGCTACCAGCGAGCGTGTTGGCATGTGCCAATGACATGCTCGGCCATTAGGGACACGGCCTGGTAAGAAAAGCTACCAGCGATGCGTGTTGGCATGTGCCAATGGCATGCGTGGTCATTAGGGTCACGGCCGGGTAAGAAAAGCTACCAGCGATGCAAGTTGGCATGTGCCAATGGCATGCGTGGCCATTAGGGTCACGGCCTGGTAAGGAAAGCTACCAGCGATGCGTGTTGGCATGTGCCAATGGCATGCATGGCCAATTTGGGTCACGGCCTGGTAAGGAAAGCTACTAGCGATGCGTGTTGGCATGTGCCAATGGCATGCGTGGCCAATTTGTCCTAGGTTGCACGGTTTGCAAGCCTAGGCGCGGGCGATATTTTGGCATGGCGTGGCTATGGCCAAGGTAAGGGTGCTTGGCTTGGCGTGGTGTGACTAGCATAGCTAGGGCCAAGGCAGAGTGTGTTTGGCATGGCGCGGCTAGCTTGGGCTAGGTGTGGCTGGCATGATTTGCCATTGGCACAGAGGTGCGGCTAGCATGTTTGGCATGCTTTGGCGCGTTTGGTGTGACTAACATAGCTACGGCCAAGGCAGAGTGCGTTTGGCATGGCGCGGCTAGCTTGGGCTAGGTGTGGCTGGCATGATTTTCCATTGGCACGGAGGTGTGGCTAGCATGGTTGGCATGCTTTGGCGCGTTTGGTGTGACTAGCATAGCTAGGGACAAGGCAGAGTGCGTTTGGCATGGCGCGGCTAGCTTGGGCTAGGTGTGGCTGGCATGATTTGCCATTGGCACGGAGGTGCGGCTAGCATGGTTGGCATGCTTTGGCGCGTTTGGTGTGACTAGCATAGCTAGGGCCAAGGCAGAGTGCGTTTGGCATGGCGCGGCTAGCTTAGGCTAGGTGTGGCTGGCATGATTTTCCATTTGCATGGAGGTGCGGCTAGCATGGTTGGCATGCTTTGGCGCGTTTGGTGTGACTAGCATAGCTAGGGCCAGGGCAGAGTGCGTTTGGCATGGCGCGGCTAGCTTGGGATAGGTGTGGCTGGCATTATTTGCCATTGGCACGGAGGTGCGGCTAGCATGGTTGGAATGCTTTGGCGCGTTTGGTGTGACTAGCATAGCTAGGGCCATGGCAGAGTGCGTTTGGCATGGCGCGGCTAGCTTGGGCTAGGTGTGGCTAGCATGATTTGCCATTGGCACGGAGGTGCGACTAGCATGGTTGGCATGCTTTTGCGCGTTTGGTGTGACTAGCATAGCTAGGGCCAAGGCAGAGTGCGTTTGGCATGGCGCGGCTAGCTTGGGCTAGGTGTGGCTGGCATGCTTTGCTATTGGCACGGAGGTAAATTAGGGTTTTGCTCGTTGTAACCCTAATTTGAAAAAATACCCCCTATTAATTACTGACTACATGTATTAAATGTTCTAATAAATGTGTCACCGGTGACATTAGGTTATTTGGGGTTTTACGATTTTACCCTTTGTTTAAAAACCACCATCAACATTAAGTCCCCTGCTTAGCTCGGAACAGGAGCTTTGTTGCGAGGTAAGCATAAGATGGTGACAAACTATCGTGAGTAAATCGTAAAGAGAATTGAGGAGGCTTATCGACCTTTTTATAAATAGGATTTGGAATCTTTGCCTCTCCGGCGATTATGCACAAATCGGGAGGTCGTGCTCGGTGGGAAGTCAGCATCATTGAGAGACAGGAAGCTGGGCGGCATCGAGAAGTTGACGCGAGTTGGGAAACTGAACGTGTTAGCTGATGGGTCCGGCGCAAGGTGGGGAAGCTGATCGTGCTAGCAGGCGCGACTTGGTCGGTCATTGGGAAGTTGGCGCAATTGGTGGGACCGGTGTGGCTTGGGAGATTGGGAAACTGGCGCGAGCTTGATGGGACCGGTGTAAACAAGGAGGGAGTAGGTGTTTCTACAGATAGCAAAGTTTCCTTATTTTGCCTTCCTTCACGCGCGGTTTCAATCAGGGCATTATTCATGCTAAAATCTGGAAGCGTTATGTCCCTCATTGCTTCCTTTCCTTTTTTAAGGTTCCGTATTCATACCCAACGCAATTGTACCGTCTCCCTTGTTTGAGAAAAGGTTCTTCTTGTTGAGTTTCTTTCTTTGCCTAGAGACGAATCATCCTCTAAACATCCAGATTGTCCAAGTGAAGGCGCAAGGTCTGACTCTTGCAAAAGCACCCCGACTAGGGTTATTCGGGCTAAGAAGATCATACCGGTATGTTTTTTTCTTCTTCTCTGTTCATGTTATCCTCTTTTTATATATGTATAGATATGATGGAACTTGATCATTTTCCCCATTTTTTGCAGTGTATGATGGGACCCTCCAGGGATGGCCGCGCCTTTAACTCTTTGGAGAAGGACTTCAGAATTGGCGTAGATCGATCTTCTTCTCTTGAGGAGGCATTGGTTGGGATTGAATCTCTGTTCCCTTCCATCTATCCCCATGAAGAACAGGTGCATGTTCGGACTTTCTTGGGTTCAGTGAGCATGGAGGAGGGGCGAGAGAACGAGGAAGATTATTGGCATATTGAGAAGTTTCAGTGCGGCAACCTTTCCTCGGTCCGGGTATGGGGCGGATCGGACTGTTTCTAGGTCGAAGCGACGGAAAAGCGAACGTGTGAGGCTCTTGGAGGAGAGCGCCATGATTCTTGATTTTGATGCGGATGAATCAAAAACTTTCTTCGAAGTGTCAATGAGAAAACCTTCGAAGGAGCATATGACGGAAACGAAATATCCTTTCAAGTTGATGCCAAAGGTGTCGTTGGTGATACCGGAGGGGTCATGGTGGCGTATGCTGGACCGGTCATCGGGGAGGACACTGCTGCTGCTGTGGTTGCTTCGGGATGGGATGTTGAGGTTGCTGCTGCTAACACCGTTGAATGGAACCTTTGTTTCCCGAGGGATTGCTGGGGGAAGTGCTTGAAGATAGCCTTTCCCGAGGGGACTTGTGCTCCATCCTTCGAGGGCTAGTTCCTTCCTTTTGTTATTTCTGTTAGCTGCTTAGTTCCCCTGATGTTTTTTTTTTTTCGTAAACTCATCTTTACCTTCTTCTTCATCAGTCAACATTTTGCTTCATATATAATTTTTGAAAGAGGTTGTGGTATGATGGCTCTGCAATGGTTTTCTGGGTTTATCTGATGTATTTCTCCGATATCTAGAGAATTTGCTTGGAAAGAGATGTATTTATGCTCTTTTTTTTTACGGAAAAGGGAATCCCCAGGGAAAAATACAAACGGTGTATTCATCTTGGGGGAGTACAACTACTAAGAGGAATTGTTAAAGGAAATACTAAAAAGGGGGAGTGATTGGGAAGTACAGCATTTTAGGATTGGAGGCCTTGAGCCATCGCGATTGAATTATCACGCCTTCAGGTGTGTTAGCATTGATGAGCTTGCAATATCCTCCCAAAAGGGTATCCGCAACCAGATACAGCTCGTATTCTCTTTCATTGGGTGAATCAGTTTGAATAGCCATTTTTACTGTCATCCTCCCAACTTGAAACGAGCTTTCCTTAACCACTACATCTTCGATTGAAAATGGGTTCAGACGTCGTGCAACCGTTTGAGTCTTGGCTTCTTTGGTTTCAATAGAAGTTTCCAAGCTTCTTGCAAAGTGTTCAAATGGTCCATCTCCCCATTCACATTTCTTGACAGCGTTCGTGCCAGTAATCGCGTCGAGTCCCCATGACGGAATGGGGGAAGGAAAGACTGGTTGCAGAAAAGGTTGCTTGGTCAGACTTACTTGCATTTGAAAACCATGAGCTTGCGCCAACGGGTCCTCTCCGGATGTCTGGGTTCCTTCAATAGTTCGTTGATGCGATAACCAGTGGGATGATTTGTTGGAAATTCCTTCGGGCGTGGACGTCGGCAGAGGGTGCACATCCAATTTCGCTTTTTTGTCGAGCACCCATAAGCGTCCCAATATCATGTCATGATCTAGTTCTTTGACAATGTGGAATTTGCTATGCGTTATAGCGTCTCCCATCTTGATCTCTAGGTTGATGTAGCCATGCGCGTTCAAAGTTTCTCCTCTCAAGTTCTTAATCACGGACGGGGAATAGGTAGCGTCTTGTTTTGTAAATCCTGCTGCCTTTAGTGTCTTGAAAGTAATGATGTTATGGTCAGAGGCCGTGTCGATGAACGTGTCGTCAAATTCGTTACCTCTTAAACGGGACATGGTTAGCAGTCCCCAGTTCTCCTTTTTGGTTCCGCCTGTTTGGAAAGCTTGGGCCCCTGGCGTGGTTTCCGATGAGAGAAAAAGTCGTTTAGCGGATACAACGCGATTGAGAGCTGCGAAAATATCTTGGCGCTGCACCTTGGAAAGATAGAGAATTTCGCATACATGTTGCATCATGGATTGTACAGTTGTTGATGGTGGATTTTCGTTTAAGGTTAAATTTGTAAATAACCAGAAAAATCATGCGCTGACGTCTTGTAAAAGATAAAGCCGTTTATAAGTGACGGATACTCCTCACTTAATTCACCAAGAATGGAGCATGTAGCAACAATCCCATTCTGTGAATACATGAAATTCCTCCAGGTTGGAGCATGTAGCAACAATCCCTTCCCTGTGAATTTCATATCACCTTGTATTTCCAAAGTACTCATTATCGGTGTGGCATGACGACCGAGTGTTACTCTTACGAGTAACACGAACCTCCAAGCACTATAATGAAACCATGTACGAGAGATACAGGCTGATTCTCGGTGTGTTATACTAGCCCGAGCCCTCTCGGTGTGTTATACTAGCCCGATTGAGCCCTCTCGGTGTGTTATACTAGCCCGATTGAGCCCCTCTCGGTGTGTTATACTAGCCCGATTGAGCATCCCAGACCGACCATATCGGTCCGGATATGATTCGATCATGACCATCCAACTCCACAAGCATGATTGGATGACCCCGGATCAATTCCATCACCCCCAAGCGGTATGGAATACACACGGCCGACCCGCATGGTCGACCATTGGCCTTCGCTTGCCAAGAAACCGTCCATACCAAGCATTATGGACGGAAAACCCTAAATTAGGGTTTGCGGCATATTACATGTGCCGTAAAACGGTCTCAACCATCCATCTTCGCAGGTATAGATGGAGGGTGTAGATGTAGACTCAAAGGGCCCGGAGCATGTCGACACAATCACCATGTGACCGCCTACATACATGACCAGTCGGTCAAAACCAACCATGATTGGTTACAACAAATTCGTCCACTTTGAAAGAGCATGGTCGCACGGCTTTGCAAGCCAAAATTAGGGTTCAAGCCATCACGCGCGTCCATCTTCTCCGCACGAATGGAGGGTCACAGATTAGATTGAGCAAGGTTCGGTCATACCCGGCATGACCACCGTGAGCCCGTCTACCTCCTCATGCGGTCGGCCAAGGCATATCATGCCCGGCCAATCCAAAACGCCCGCTCAAACATGCGTGGTTACACTTCCCAAATTGCAAATCGATCTCGACCACTCAACTTCACCGGACGAATTGGGTGGCTTAGATCACGTTTTCATGGGACGGTGAGACATGGGCGTGAACATCAGCCTACCATCTTCACGCCAAACCAACCCGGCCAAGACCGACCAAGGGTCATCTTGGAAAACACGCCGGAAAAGGGCATGGTGCGCGACTCCTTGCGGCATCAAACTCCTATCGCAAATCGATCTCAACCACTCAACTTTACCGGTCAAATTGAGTGGCTTAGATCACGCCTTCTTGGGAAAGTGAAGTATGGACGTGCACACCGGCGTGTTGTCCACACACATGCCCGGTCGGTCCTCTTCAAAACCCTTCCCATGCTTGGTTTCGACCAAGTCGAAGAGTGATGCTTGCACACCTCTTTAAACCCTAATTTCATCAACGGTCGCAGATGAGTGTCTCAAACATCATCTCATCCGTCCGACTTCACCGACTTGGTTATACAACCCCTGGTCGGGGAGTTATTTGGTTAGTGAGGAGTCATTACCCATCACTTTACCACACCGTAATGCAGTACCTGCATAAAATACACACGATACTTCACAAGTATCGACTTCCTCAATAACGCAGTTATTCAATCCAGCATGACATGCTACCTTTCGTGGACCCACGATCCACATTCCAGACATCAATCATGTCACAAACCGGGGGATACATCTTTGGGGTATTGGTCCGGCGGTTTACGGCGTGCGGCGTGCAACGCGCGCCATCACAAGAACGTGTTAGGAAGTCGGGGACGGTTAGAGATGAACGGGAAAAGTGGGCAAGACTGGTCGTGTGTTACCGACACACAACTCCACTACTCCATCATTCCACTACCTCCACTTCCCACGAGAAACGTGAATGAGGCTCAATGACTTGTATAAATAGGTTCTCCGCCCTATTTTTCCAACAACAAGGAAACAAGGAATAACGGAGAACAACACAAGTTCGGACAGACGTAAACCAAGTGTTAATACAAAAACCGTATTCAAACACTCGAGCTGCTTGCATCAACCGTAAGCTTGCTCATCCTTCATTACAAGTCATAAGCAAGCCAACACCTTCACAATCTCAACACCTTCTTCGCTTCCCTCCCTAAGATCAACCCCATCTCCTTCACTTTGTGACCGAAAACAAGTCGGGAACGGCCATTTCTTGGTTTAGGCCGGACTTGCACGCATTGATCTCTCGAATCTACAAGCACTCACCGCGCAGTGCATTTGTTGAAGGTTTAGATTCATTCCTCATCCACACCCCAAATTACCAAATTCTGCAGGAGTAGTTTTCACCCATCAACAACAGTCTCGTGCACGGAGTCCCCAGAGGACCCGCAGTTTCTTATTGGGAGTGGGTCTCGATGCACTCTTTCGTCTCCTAGTTGGAGTTCTCCCGCTTCTATCCTTTCTTTGAAAATATGCTTTAGTCTGTTGCAATCTCTGGTCGGGTAGTGAACAAACCTATGGTAATGGCAGTACTTGGGGTTCGCCATCTCAGCCTCGGTTGGTGGACGTCTGGGAGGTGGCAGTCTGATAACATCATCTTGAACCCAGGATTCTAGGAGGTCAATCACCTCCTCGATGGGAAACGGGAAATAAAGGGTATTTCCTTCGGTCTTATGATGCTGCATGGGAGTTTTAGTGACGGTCTTTCGTGGCGGGGGTTCCCGTTGCGCCGGCGCTTCACATTTTGGCTAGTGGCTCGTAGTTGGGGCTTTCTTTTTTCCCCTTTCGTTTACTATGTTCACGGAGGATGAGCCGGCATTAAATTGCTTGCTGATGAGGCGTCTACTCCCGTGAGTTTCACGCGTGTCTTCGGTTCGAGTTGGCCTAGCTCTTTCCAGAGAATCTTTGGTCTTTGTTGTTGCGGATCGTCTGGCGGCTTCATGAAGTTCGGAGAATGTTTGGAAGCGCAAGTTCTCTAGCAAGGCGCGGTAAATAGGAACCATACGATTGATGCACGCGTTCACCAGTTGTTGCTCGGTCACGTTTGGGTCGTGACAGTCGAGTGCTTGAACCCTGAACCTTTTGACGAAATCATTCGGATGTTCGTTATCCCACTGGTACATTCTTCCGAGGTCTGAGAAAGTAACTTGTTCAGACACGAAGAAGTATTTCTTGTAAAACGCAATGACCATGCTACTCCAGTTGGGAATGTTGTTCGGTGGGATGCTGTTGTACCATGTATACGCCCTTCTAGTAAGTGATTTTGAGAATTCCCTTAAACGAAGAACGCGATTATATTCATGTTCACCTATGGATTCTAGGAAATGGGAGACATACTCATGTGCACTCCCGGTACCATCGTACAGGGTAAATTGAGGAGAAGAGTACCCCCTTGGGAGAGGGATTCTCTGCATTTCGGATGGGTAAGGGGGTTGGTGATGATGCACGTCCAATTCATCATTCTTGATTCGGTTGCGGATAAGTTGTTCCAGATCTTCTCGCGTGACAAAGTTGGGCGGCTGATTTCTTTCCAACGGGATTCTAGCGCGAGTTTCCTCATCCGTGGAGGCGTGCTCCACCGAGGTGCTGGCGTCGGGGTTGTTGGAGACGTTCCTAAGCGGCTCTGGAGGACGCGACTCACGTGGTAGTCGCTCTGTCAGGGTCTTTAGAAAGACGAGTACCTCCTTCTGCGTTGAAACCATTTCCCATCTGGGCTCTGGCGAGCATCTCTTGTCGTTCCATCAAATCAGCGATGGTGACATAAGGACGACTTCCTCTGGTCCCTCCGGTCTCTCGTCCCGTCGGCGGGGTAGTTGGAACCTTAGTTGTGGTCGGAGGCGCCATGCTAGACGAAGCATTAGGGGGCTACAGCGGCGGCTCTGGCCCTGGTGACTGGTGACGTGACACCCGAAGAGATATTTTCGTTGCCGTGATTAGAGGGTTGTGTAGAGACACTAGAGGAGGCAGCGGCTCTAGCCCTGGTGATTGGTGGTGTTACGCTTGAGGGAGTGCATTCGATGTTACTGTAGTCAATAGGTGATGCAACAACGTTATTGGGAGAGACGCTAACATCAGGGATGTGTTCTGTGCTGGTATTCTCGGCAGCCGCTCCGGACCTGAGTTCCACCATGTTGGGATTTGACGTTAGGGAAACGAAATCAAGAGTCGGAGTTGGTATTGTAACCGATAGATCAATCCTCCAGCTGTGGTCGCCAATTGTTTATGGGTAAAAATCGTTTCCGCCGATTTTGGTAAATTCGGTAGGTGAGTGAGAAACTGGTTTAAACCCTAAACAAATGTGATGCACGTGAGCACTTTCTAGATTCGAGAGATCAATCTGTACAAGTCCGGCCTAAACCAAGAAATGGCCGTTCCAGACTTGCTTCGGTCACAAAGTGGAGGAGAAGGGTTGATTTGGGGAGGGAAGCAAAGAAAAGTGTTGAGACCGAGAATAATTCGGAAGAGTAGTGTCTCGACTTGTATCGAGAAAGTGAAAGATTCGGAAGCTTGCAAGAGATGAAAGCTTTTTGGAGAGCTTGCAAAGTTGCCTTTCCCGAGAGTGTTGTGTTTTTTCTCCCGACCGAGACTTGTTGTATGCGGTGGAAATAGGTAAGACCTATTTATACAAGTCGAGATTAAAACGTACCACTGGCCTCATGAAGGAAGAGAGTAAAGGGTGAAATAATGGGAGGAGGTGGTAACCGCATGGTGTTTATGGGTGAAAACGTTTTCACCATTATTTCCTCATTTATTTGACCGCTTTATTCCTATTCACGCTTTCTTAATGTGAGCGTAGTGTACGTACATCTTTGTGACCGCCAAACCAAGACCCCGGAAAGCTTTCCCGGTTTGTGTTGATGTCTCGAGTGTTGGTTGCACCTTGAGTGCAAGTGGCGCCGCTAGTGGCGCGTGTGGCATGTGCGGAATGCCTTTGTTGCGGGTTGCACCTTGAGTGCAAGTGGCAATGCTAGAGCTGCTAGTGGCGTGTGTGGCATGTGCCAATGGCATGTGCGGAATGCCTTGGTGGTAGGTTGCACGTTGAGTGTAAGTGCCATGTGCCAATGGCATTTGCGGAATGCCTTGGTGGTAGGTTGCACGGTTTGCAAGTTAGGCTACTAGCGTGGGTTTTGGCATGTGCCAATGGCACGTACGGCCAAGTTGGCCTAGGTTGCACGGCTTGCAAGTTAGGCTACCAGCGTGCTTGTTTGGAATGTGTCAATGGCACGCACGGCCATTAGGGCCACGGCTAGGTAATGAAAGCTACCAGCGAGCGTATTGGCATGTGCCAATGGCATGCTCGGCCATTAGGCCCACGGCCTGGTAAGAAAAGCTACCAGCGATGCGTGTTGGCATGTGCCAATGGCATGCGTGGCATTTAGGGTCACGGCCTGGTAAGAAAAGCTACCAGCGATGCATGTTGGTATGTGCCAATGGCATGCGTGGCCATTAGGGTCACGGCCTGGTAAGGAAAGCTACCAGCGATGCGTGTTGGCATGTGCCAATGGCATGCGTGGCCAATTTGGGTCACGGCCAGGTAAGGAAAGCTACCAGCGATGCGTGTTGGCATGTGCCAATGGCATGCGTGGCCAATTTGGCCTAGGTTGCACGGTTTGCAAGCCTAGGCGCGGGCACCATTTTGGCATGGCGTGGCTAGGGCCAAGGTAAGGGTGCTTGGCTTGGCGTGGTGTGACTAGCGTAGCTAGGGCCAAAGGCGAGTGTGTTTGGCATGGCGCGGCTAGCTTGGGCTAGGTGTGGTGGCATGATTTGCCATTGGTCAGAGGTGCGGCTAGCATGGTTGGCATGCTTTGGCGCGTTTGGTGTGACTAGCATAGCTAGGGCCAAGGCGAGTGCTTTTGGCATGGCGCGGCTAGCTTGGGCTAGGTGTGGTGGCATGATTCGCCATTGGCACGGAGGTGCGACTAGCATGGTTGGCATGCTTTGGCGCGTTTGGTGTGACTAGCATATCTAGGGCCAAGGCAGAGTGTGTTTGGCATGGCGCGGCTAGCTTGGGCTAGGTGTGGCTGGCATGATTTGCCATTGGCACGAAGGTGCGGCTAGCATGGTTGGCATGGTTTGGCGCGTTTGGTGTGACTAGCATAGCTAGGGCCAAGGCAGAGTGCGTTTGGCATGGCACGGCTAGCTTGGGCTAGGTGTGGCTGGCATGATTTGCCATTGGCACGGAGGTGCGGCTAGCATGGTTGGCATGCTTTGGCGCGTTTTGTGTGACTAGCATAGCTAGGGCCAGGGCAAAGTGCGTTTGGCATGGCGCGGCTAGCTTGGGCTAGGTGTGGCTAGCATGATTTGCCATTGGCACGGAGGTGCGGCTAGCATGGTTGGCATGCTTTGGCGCGTTTGGTGTGAATAGCATAGCTAGGGCCAGGGCATAGTGCGTTTGGCATGGTGCGGCTAGCTTGGGCTAGGTGTGGCTGGCATCATTTGCCATTGGCACGGAGGTACGGCTAGCATGGTTGGCATGCTTTGGCGCGTTTGGTGTGACTAGCATAGCTAGGGCCAAGGCAGAGTGCGTTTGGTATGGCGCGGCTAGCTTGGGCTAGGTGTGGCTAGCATGATTTGCCATTGGCACGGATGTGAATTAGGGTTTTGCTCGTTGTAACCCTAATTTGAAAAAATACCCCCTATTAATTACTGACTACATGTATTAAATGTTCTAATAAATGTGTCACCGGTGACATTAGGTTATTTGGGGTTTTACGATTTTACCCTTTGTTTAAAAACCACCATCAACAATTAGATAATAATTAAATTTTATGAGTTTGAAATTCAATTTTTTCTAAATTCCTAGTTAATTTTTTTATGGCATAACTAGGTCGAACTTCTAGAAGTAGACTCAGCCAAATGAACTGCGTGTCGTCTTGAACAACAAAGTTCAACCTTAATTTTGCATGGAGATAGGAAAATTGGGGACTCAATCCTCTCTATTGAGAATTGATTCTGCTACCCCCTTTTCCGTACCGTGGACAAAATGCGGTGGATATTATTGTTGTACAAGACATTGAAACTCAACCCTAGCTAGTTTTTAGTGATAAAGCAACATTAATTTCAAAGTCATGCTTCATAAATTCAATAACATTCATCAAATGTCATCAACTCTTCTTTTTATACAGTTTAGCAATTACCATGCTTTGTATACAATTTAGCAATTATATTACCATGAGTTGCATGCTCCACAAGAGAGCAATAAGAAAAGAATGAGCACTCATATAAGAAAGGAAAACATTCAACGAGCTCAAAAAAGTTGAGTTCCAACGATTGACTCACGGGTGAAAAAAAATAGAACAGAAAAACACTTGGGATAAGTATATACAACCTCATAATTAAATCATTATTTCAACAATTTTGCATAGCTTGTACTCAGATATTTACCACGTGTGCATCAAAAAGACTGCAGCCTCTCATTCTTTTGACTCCATTGTCTATACTTTCTGATTGAGAAGAGATAGAAATACAAACTCTATATACATATTGTCAAGGATCATTAAGTTGGTTTACTTGCAATTGTATTACATTTTGTCCATACAGGTAGCCGAAAGCAAAAGTTGGTGTTATACTTGGTACCCTTTCCTATTCAAGTCCATTTACTAGAGTGATTTTTATGCATCCATCTTATGAGCCAAATAACAATAACAACTGGATAAGTTAAATTCTAGCCTATAGTATATGCCCATGAAAATTCCCAATTTCATATTATGAACTTTCCATGCCTATCTCAAACATTCATACAGTTTGATACATAAACTTTATAAAATAATTATGCCTCATACACGACTTCGAAGACCATTTGAATCTTCGTAAGCTCCTTCCTAGACAGCTGTCCCGCCGAATTGAGCATAAAATGATGACCTCTTGAGCTTCCTTTATTATAAGGAAGTTTTGTCACAACGCCAATGTGCCTACAAAAATATTTTTTTGAAAAAGAGTGTAAGATTGAGAAAAAAATGATAGGAGATCAAGAGGTTACATAAACTAGATGCAAAAGGCAACAATTCAAGTTGAGCGTAAGTAAAAGTTGTACTACCTTGCTAGGGTAAAAATGGTCGATCCATGGATTAAGATGGGTCTGATAATTTTATTTAAAAAACCTAATATCCCTTAACACAAGGCATAGCAAATAAAACTCAATTAGTCTAGTATTTGATTAAAATACTAGCAGACACCTTATATACTACTATCATTACTTGAATGTGACTATAAGTAACAGCTGCAACACAAAACATCACAAGTAAAATTTACCCATAATGGGATCATTAGCCACCACTGTAATATTTACTATCAGTACCAGTTACATGCTCCAAACAACGACAAGGTAGTTTTATTCAGTTAACTGTGAAGTATATAACTATTCTTGAATCGACTAATATTTGTTTCCAGTTATATATCTACGGTTTTACATGATGAAAGTCAAACTCACCATGTAACTAGGCAAGGAAAATTACAACAATTTTATACAAAGTAATAGCCCGCTAAGAAAACATACGTGGTTGATATATGGCTTCATCGGACCCAGTAGCTCATAACCATGCAGCCCAATCAATGATATGAAGTCAGTAAAAACATCTAAGGACAGATGCAAATAATTATCTAGGAATGTCATGTCTAACCAACCTATTCAAAGTAATGAAAATAAGTGCAGCGCATCCATCATATATACCATTAACAGACTCGAAAAATTTAAACCTCTTTTTAGCTTCCAAGTTGGAAAGAGCAATGATCTGGATAAAGAAAAAAAGTGCTAGCATAAACGGATAATACCACTTACAAGTGATACAATACCTATAATCCCCAACATAAAATTGGATAACTGCTTACAAGACCAAGTTGTTGGTAATATTTAAACTCAAACAAATAATGAACCAACAACATCAAACTGATGTGCTTCTTGGTGGAGTATTTATGGAAGGAGAATATACATGTTTATTATTTAATTAATTACAAGTTATATTTTAATTTAATTAAAATATTTTGGTTTTCATTATTTAGGTATATTTTAATAATATTTATTGTAGTATTTTATTATTTTATAAAAATATCTATTAGCTAAGATAACAAATATATTTTAATTGATTAGAAAATAATTAATGATTTTATAAAAGTTACATATATAAAGAGCTCTGTGTTTTAGTATTAGACAGTTATGGATGAATAAAGAGTATTGAGTTTCTTGAGTTTTATCTCAGAAATGTATGAGTTTTAGTATTAGTTCAGTTGCGCGCTTCCACCCTGCATCAGTTGTATCAGATATAGGCAACGCTCATTCATCATGTTTCGCGGAAGAAATTATGGTGTTGTTCGAAGAGCCACTCTCAACGATGAGAAAGAGCAAGTGGTAATAGATAATCTAGAACGGAAGGTTAAGGCGCTCACCCTCCAACTGGATGAAATGCATCATCAACAAGAGCCTCATCATGGTCCTAGCCTACAGAGAGTGGAGGGGGAGACCATTGATGACAACAAAAACCTCGTTGGTGACGAGGGAGGATTTCGAGGAGTTGCACATAATCGGCGAGATTCATTGGAGTCCGGATTAAAGCTTGAAATACAAAGGATCGGAATTCACCACCAATTTATGATATTTATCCTGATGATGAGATCATATTATGTTCTAGTTATGTTGGTCTATTTTCTCTTGAAGCAGTATGTAATCAGGTGGATCAACGACATCAACTTCACTTTTTCGATGCGCAAATATTTATCAGTCTGATATTAATTATGCCAAGATTATTTAAGTTGAAGGATTATAAAGATTTTCATCGAAGAATTAGTTATACAAGACCAAATACTGGCAAAATTCGAGGACGGATTTTTTTTGCAAAGGAGAGAATGGTGGAGTATTTGTGGAAGGAGAATATACATGTTTATTATTTAATTTATTACAAGTTATATTTTAATTTAACTAAAATATTTTGGTTTTCATTATTTAGGTATATTTTAGTAATTGTATCTAATAATATTTATTATAGTATTTTATTATTTTAAAAAATATCTATTAGCTAAGGTAAAAAATATATTATAATTGATTAGAAAATAATTAATGATTTTATAAGAGTTATCTATATAAAGAGCTCCGTGTTTTAGTATTAGACAGTTTTGGATGAATAAAGAGTATTGATTTTCTTGAGTGTTATCTCAGAAATGTGTGAGTTTTAGTATTAGTTTTGTTGCGCGCTTCCGCTCTGCATCAGCTGGTATCAGAGATAGGCAACGCTCCTTCATCATGTTTCGAGGAAGAAATTATGGTGTTGTTCGAAGATCCACTCTCAACGATGAGAAAGAGCAAGTGGTAATATATAATCTAGAATGGAAGGTTATAAGGCGCTCACCGTCCAACTGGCTGAAATGCATCATCAGCAAGAGCCCCATCATGGTCCTAGCCTACAGAGAGTGGAAGGGGAGACCGTTGATGACAACAAAAACCTCGTTGTTGACGAGGGAGGATTTCGAGGAGTTGCACATAGTTTGCGATATTCATTGGAATCCGGATTAAAGCTTGAAATCCAAAGGTTTAATGATATTTTTACTTTATCAGTAATTGAAAAATATCAGGTTATCGTGGATTGGAATTCACCACCAATTTATGATATTTATCCTGATGATGAGATCATATTATGTTCTAGTTATGTTAGTCCATATTCTCTTGAAGCAGTATGTAATCAGGTGGATCAACGACATCAACTTCACTTTTTCAACGGGCAAATATTTATCAGTCTGATAGTAATTATGCCAAGACTATTTAAGTTGAAGGATAATAAAAAATTTCATCAAAGAATTATTTATACAAATACTGGCAAAATTCAAGGACGGATTTTTTTTGCAAAGGGAGAATGGTGGAGTATTTATGGATGGAGAATATACATGTTTATTATTTAATTTATTACAAGTTATATTTTAATTTAATTAAAATATTTAATTTCATTACAGTATAACTTCTATAAAATAATAGGCTTGGGACCAAGAAAAATTATTATTTTAAAGAAATATTATATTATCGATAATATAATAAATTATTATTTTATAATTAAGTAATATATAATTATTTAAGAAAGTAATTCCTAGCTTGGAGGTTGAATAATACTAGTAGGTTAAGTAAAATATCGACTAATTTTATCAAAGCATTATATTATTGACTAATTGCAACAAATACTGGAACTACAAGTATTAATGACACTTCAAAATTACTTCTTGTTGCAGTATAACGTGGCCCCGGGTACTTTGATTGCATTACGAATTATTAGGGACTAGGTCTTAACCCGTGCCGTTACGGCACGGGATTGCACTACGATTTAAGACCTTGTTGTTTCGTCTTCTCCTAGTTCATAATCTGTACAACATGTTGTCAACCACGTCAAAACCATTTAACAGCGCCATCCTAATCGAAATCTGAGAAAAAATTCAAATTTTTGACAAAGAAGTTAGATCAAATGAGCAAAGTTTCAAATTCAAGATTTCTGTGAACTACAGTATCTATCAAAATTTTAAGAAAAATATATAGATCAAAGAATCAAGAATTTCTTTGAACTGGTCTAGTGAATTTAAGCTTGCATGGAGGTAATTCAAAAAATTTCTAAGACTGGAGAGAGTAAAGGCTACCTTTCCCGAACAATTTGTTCCACATACGTCAAATATAAAGCGAATAAAATTCCCTTCGTCAAAAAACATGGATCATAATTGACAAAATAGACCACATACCTCATGGTTAAAGGAAAATCTAAAGAGTCTGACTATATAGAATTTACTTTCAATATTCAATATTGCTTACATTATTTGTCATCTCTATCAAACTTTTAGAGAATATTCATTTTTTACTATTAGTCGCATACATGCAAATTAAGTGGAAACATAACCACATGACGCATGCCTGTTGTGTCTGAGCTTTGTGATTTAGTTCCCAAGGTTCGCAATATCCAGTCATAAATATGGTGTCCATTATGTGCATAGAAAGGTTTTCTGAGGTAGTTTTGCCAGTCAGTGGTAGTGATAGTAGCAGCTATCAGCAAGTTACTTGTGGCCAGTAAGTGGTAATATGAGCTCTCTCTGAGGATCTTGTGCCAGCAAGTGGTAGCGGTAGTAACAACTATATGGCAGGTCCTAGTGCTAGACCCACTGTAAGCCTACAAAACGAACGTCACACGATAAGTTGAGCTGAGATTTTTCCTTATAAAAGTTAGAAGGAATGGCAAATCATGGCAGAGGTTACCTTATTGTTTAAATCATCAACAACTTATGTAAACAGCATCAGTAATAATGAATCTCAAAAATCAACAACTACAACATTATTGCGCAAACCATATATCCACAGGAAGTCGAAGATAACCACCACTTAAAGAACAATTCAAGATCAATTCAAGTTCTATTTTAGTGTGTGAAATTAATTTAATGGTGAAACGGGTGTAAGAGTAAAAACTACAGCCGGTAGTGAATACACTTTTACATAGTTGAGCTATGTTTAGACATGTTTGCATAATAACATTGTTAACCTGGAAAAATCCCAGAGATGTTTAAAGATTCTGAATCTCCTTATTATAGATTTTTAGAAAAATAGATAAAAAATTGTTAGCAAAAACATTTGTCAACGATATACATGAGTTGATATGAATGGTGAAACTACGGTGAGACAAATATTCATTGTCAAGCATGTGACAGTAGTGACTCGAATTTTTTGGGGTGGCAACTCTCTTAATCAATGACTTGAAATATATCACATATTACTAACAGTAATTGTTTTATGTTCGTAATATTCGCATGAATGATTACAATCCACAGATCTGATCCTTCCCTTGGATGTATCCACAAACTGTTCACATTCTTTCACAATAACAATTCCTACTCTTCAGCACCCATAAATGGATTATTTTACAGACACCATTAAATTCCCACTGTTATTCTCATTCATCCCATTCCTACACTATCTAACATTCAAGTTTCCTCTCTAAATCTGTAGTACCATTTCCTAAAGATTCAATTTAACCTTTTTTAATTAAGGGATATTTTGACTTTAGGTCACATAAAAGTGACCAGAGTTGCGTTTGGGTCACCATAAAATTTTAATTAGAGTTTGGGTCACATGACTTGAGTTGACCGTCTTAACAGTTAAAAAATCTGGTTAGATGCAGAAATTACTAATTTAATATTAGATTTGAATTTATTTACTAACCCAGCCATTACTGTTTCCGTTAGACTCGTGCTTAATGGAGAACCGCCCATTAATTAAGGGCCGAGATCGATTTATAAAAGTTTATGAGAAAGATTTAAGCTATCTTGTTTTTCATTTCCAGCACCGCCAAAGCTACTCTCGCTCACATGTACCACGACCAATTTCACTCTTCAACTGCCATTGATCTCGTAAATTCCGAGCATTTTTCATTAATCACAAAATCTGTTAACTCTTTTAATCGCCGATTTCTTCATGAAATTAACGATATTTGATGAAACAAAGCTTATCTCCACCCCCACTACCAAACCTTCATGACAAAAATTATTGATCTAATTCTTCAAATCAGTAACTAGATCTTCAGAATTGCAACACCCGCTACGAAAAGTTGGTTGTTTTAATGGATTTTACAACACCTGCAACAAACGACAACCATCAGCAGAACTCATTCCCAAAATCAGCAACCCCCTCCCCCATCCCACCACCACACCTACACAAACCAACCAAAAACAGACCAACAATCATAATCAGAATATGAAGAAAAAAAAATCCATATTTCAAAAAATGATTCAAAGTTGAAACAAATTATTATGGCAAAAAAAAAATTACATTATGATGGAAAATTGGGTTTTAGGGATCGCTTAAGAAGATAACTTAGGTGACTTTGATTTTTATTTAACACACTTATTTACTAATTTGATTGTTTCAAAGGTGGTGATGGAGTTTTTGGAAGGTGGCTACAGAATTATTCTCCTTTGCTGTTGGTGGAGCGATGGTGAAGAAGATAGCTTAATTTGATCGGTAAATATTTGAGTCCGAGTATAATTTGGTCAACCTAATTGATACCCCACGTGTCGCACACATCATCACGGAGACACTGACGGTGTTAAGTATAAAATCAAATTAATTATTAAAAAATAAAATCCTAACTGTCAAGACGGTCAACTCGAGTCATATGACCCAAACTCTAATTAAAATTGTATGGTGACCCAAACACAACTCTGGTCACTTTTGTGTGACCTAAAGTCAAAATATCCATTTAATTAATTAAAAAAGATACCACTGTTTTTAATTGCTGATGCGGGTCATTGATAAAAGCATAAAATCGAAGCGTAGGAGGTACGGTACATACAAAAGAAAATGAAAAATCGAAGTGTAATTTAGTAAATGCAGAACTCCCAAATGTAGTTAAAATAAGAAGATAGGAAGAGATCAAATAGACTAAAATCCCATTAAAAAAACCAAAAATTATACTTAGCATCAATATTGATAATGGTTACACAGAACTATACAAAGTCCATGTACTATTATGACTTTTTTTATGTAACTAAACTACGTACAGATAGAAATTTCATATAAATTTTTGACAGATCAATTTGCTTTCGAATGAAAAATACAGTCAAATTAGGTATTACTATGAAGTAAGGCTAACTAACATACCTTACCTGCTTCCTAGATGTGCTATAACTTCTTGACCATCAACCTGCAAAAGTTCTCCATTAAGCCAAGCATTGTCAGGATCCTCTAACAGGGTTCACAGCGATCAGTATACTGCCAGTAAAAGTATGGGGGAAGTAGGTTCAAAAAGTGTGTTAGATTCTTTATGTTGAAACAAATAGACGGGCAATAAACGGAACAACTAATGGCAGAGAGTTTGCTTGTAGAGGTGGTTTACTATACCCAATGGTCAGTCTTGTTCTTCACTAAACCATTTAGAATTTTAGAGTACCTAAAGTATACTCTTCTGCAATTGCTTGATTTCTCAAAATATATAACCAAATGAGAAACAAAATGAAAAATGCAAATCAAATAAAACAACACACACTAAGTTTAGAGTCTATAATACCTAAACGGATCTTGAATACTAACCGGAGAAGTGGATACCTGATTAGAGACCAAGCTGGTCTATAATGTACACAATAATATTCCTCATAATCAGGCATTCCCATATCGGGATGAGTTTTTCACGAATGTAGTAATCGTACACAACCATGCATAGAATTCAAGATTTTTGTTTTTGGAAAAAGAAAAAAAAAAACAACAACAACAAATTCAGAAAGGAAAACTCACTTAAAGCTATAGTTTATCAAAAGTCCATAATCAACATCCTTCGATTTAACCGCGAATAATTCCCAAACCAAAAAACATCTGTATATAAAGATTATTGCAGCTTTGATCAATGGCTAAAAAAAAATTAAATTGATCTAGCAAATACGATCAAAAAAAGATAAATAATCCATGAGAAAGAATTACCCCTAATGACAAGGCATCAGATAAACAAAACTCCGTATCAGAAATACATGAACAAAGTTAAAAAAAAAAAAACACCCTAGTTTATAAACTATAATCACCGGAAGATACCTGAAAATCTTCTATTGTACTGGAGGATTCTCAAGATTTTTTTACATGGAATATGTGATTGACAAACCCTAAAATGAAACTACAAACTACCTACAGAAGAACAAATGATTCAGCTGAACGATCTAACCTCTAATGAAATCCAGACACACATTGGAATCGGAGAGGTCAGTTAGAAGAAGCAAAAGGTTTATTCGTTATTTTTTCCTTCAAAACGTGAAATTGAGTAAACGTGGGAGGACAAATCCCAATCACTCTAAGAACTTAATGGTATTCAAATTGTTAAATCTTATTAGAATTCAAAAACATGATCTTCTGGGATATAATCATTGAATTGTACCCATCCATCACGATCGGAACCACATAACTGAGAACAAAAGCAGTTGCTCTTCCCTATACAAAAATACTTTCCTATAAATTAAACAACAGTGTAACACTGGTTTAGGACTTTATGCGAACAGTTCCAGTGCATGGCTTATTGAATTGAAAGTTCTCAATACTGGTCCCTCAAATTTCAAATCCACAATAAATAAGAAGGCTAGAAACATTAATTATTCATAAGATGGGGAGAAACAAACAGCAAATCAAACATCAAACATGCATCAAGAACAAACGATCGGAATTATCTAATTGAGGTTTTGACTTAAGCTTTGATTTTTAGAGCTTCCGTAGGGTATTAACTTCGGATAAGAATCCCTAAAATCAGAATATAAACATAATCTCAAACTTGAATTTGCAGAGAAGAATAAATTGTCGTGAAATGAGAAATACCAAGAAAGAATTTAGACAGAAGTGGAAAATTAATTCCTCTAGCCTCTTTGAAATGATCAAAAACTGAAGAATTGAAAATCACCTTAATTACATATAACTATCAATGGACCTAACTAAAAACCCAGATTGTAATATGAAAATTAAAGGAAAATACAAAAGGAATTGGGAAAAGAAAACGTACCTCTTAGGGGGAATATTGCGGGTTTAAAATCATTTTAGAACTAACAATTTAATCGTTCGGTCGTCATGGTTAGAGTTTCAGGAGCGACACAGAAACGAAGGAAAATGGAAGAAGGAGAAGAGGCATTTTCTTTTGCAGTGAATTGAAACCCAAATCCGCACAGAGCGTTTAATGTGAACATGAAGGAGGAATCACGACCGTGGAGTCGTGGACCTGTCTTTTGATGCCCCTTAACAATTAACCTCAGCAATTATAAATACAAAAATTAATTACACAGATCAACCACAGCCATAGATTTATTTTTGAAAAAAACATGAAAAGAGATAAACCGTGGAGTCGTGGACCACCACAATTACACAATTATAAAAAAAATTAAATTGATTTAACCACTTTCTTATCCATGTCGATGTTTTATCACCTTTGGCTTTGTGTATCAACCATGTGCTTTATTGATTTTACATTCTGTGTTTTAAATTTTGGATCTTGATAAACTACAACTTGATTTGAGTTTTAAAGAAAAAGAAACCAATATTAAATTATATTTTGGGAAAGTTTAATATGTATGAAATTAATTTTTTATTTTTCTAGTAGCATTTATTATTTTATATATTATTTGGGACCTAACAATCATTAAGGGGAACTTTTGAAATGTATTATTTTATGATTTTATCGAATTTATTATTTTAGCACTTAGGGCCCGAATCGGGACCAGGAAATTTTATTATTTTAACGAGAATATTATATTATCGAGTATTACTTTAAAGAAGTTATACTGTATTTAGGTATATTTTAGTAATATCTAATAATATTTATTGTAGTATCTTATTATTTTATAAAATATCTATTAGCTAAGGTAACAAATATATTTTAATTGATTGGAAAATAATTAATGATTTTATAAGAGTTATCTACATAAAGAGCTCTGTGTTTTAGTATTAGACAGTTTTGGATGAATAAAGAGTATTGAGTTTCTTGAGTGTTATCTCAGAAATGTATGAGTTTTAGTATTAGTTCTGTTGCGCGTTTCCGCCCTGCATCACTTCTCAACAGCAAGCACTGCACCTTCTTTAGTTTCCTAGAATATTGTAATTGATCTAAAGTGTAAAATAACACAAGAGGAGATTTTTTTCACACCACAATACAATCAGAAACTAAAAAATTGGTCTTCTAGTTTGTTGGTTAACCTTTACAGTTTTAATAGCATATTCAACCATAACGGGAAGTATTTCTATTACCATTTCCTAGTTTTTCAGGTGCTGACAAAAGAAAAGAAATCGAAGCTAAATCATAATTCAACCGGTAATTCAAGTTCTCAATTATGTTGTTCTTTCTTCGCTTTCTTTTCAAGATAGGCAGTTATTAGTTTCACAATATATACTTGTTTATGGGTAAAAATCGTTTCTGCCGATTTCGGTAAATTCGGTAGGTGAGTGAGAAACTGGTTCAAACCCTAAACAAATGTGCTGCACGTGAGCACTTTATAGATTCGAGAGATCAATCTGTACAAGTCCGGCCTAAACCAAGAAATGGCCGTTCCAGACTTGCTTCGGTCACAAAGTGGAGGAGAAGGGTTGATTTGGGGAGGGAAGCAAAGAAAGGTGTTGAGGAGAGTAGTATCTCGACTTGTATCGAAAGTGAAAGCTTAGGAAGCTTGCAAGAGATGAAAGCTTTTGGGAGAGCTTGCAAAGTTGCCTTTCCGAGAGTGTAAGTGTAGTATATTTCTCCGACCGAGACTTGTTGTCCGGTGGAAATAGGTAAGACCTATTTATACAAGTCGAGATTGAAACGTACCACTGGCCTCATGAAGGAAGAGAGTAAAGGGTGAAATAATGGGAGGAGGTGGTAACCGCATGGTTTAATGGGCGAAAACATTTTTCACCATTATTTCCTCTTTTATTTGACCGCTTTATTCCTTTTCACGCTTTCTTAATGTGAGCGTAGTGTACGTTGCATCTTTGTGACCGCCAAACCAAAACCCTAAAGAAGCATCCCCGGTTTGTGTCGATGTCTCGAGTGTTGGTTGCATCTTGAGTGCAAGTGGCGCCGCTAGTGGCGCGTGTGGCATGTGCCAATGGCATGTGCGGAATGCCTTGGTGGTAGGTTGCATGGTTTGCAAGTTAGGTTACCCAGCGTGTGTGTTTGGCATGTGCCAATGGCATGTGCGGAATGCCTTGGTGGTAGGTTGCACGGTTTGCAAGTTAGGCTACCAGCGTGTGTGTTTGGCATGTGCTAATGGCATGTGCGGAATGCCTTGGTGGTAGGTTGCACGGTTTGCAAGTTAGGCTACCAGCGTGTGTGTTTGGCATGTGCCAATGGCATGTGCGGAATGCCTTCGTGGTAGGTTGCACGGTTTGCAAGTTAGGCTACCAGCGTGTGTGTTTGGCATGTGCCAATGGCATGTGCGGATGCCATGTTGACCTAGTTGCAAGTCTTGCAAACCTAGGGCGCTATATTTGGCGTGGGCCAAAGGCATAGCGGCTTAGAAATATGGCTTGCGGCACGTGTTGGCATGTGCCAATGGCACATGCGGCCATGTTGACCTAGTTGCAAGTCTTGCAAACCTAGGGCGCTATGTTTGGCGTGGGCCAAAGGCATAGCGGCTTAGAAATATGGCTTGCGGCACGTGTTGGCATGTGCCAATGGCACGTGCGGCCATGTTGACCTAGTTGCAAGTCTTGCAAACCTAGGGCGCTATGTTGGGCGTGGGCCAAAAGCATAACGGCTTAGAAATATGGCTTGCGGCACGTGTTGGCATGTGCCAATGGCACATGCGGCCATGTTGACCTAGTTGCAAGTCTTGCAAACCTAGGGCGCTATGTTTGGCGTGGGCCAAAGGCATAGCGGCTTGGAAATATGGCTTGCGGCACGTGTTGGCATGTGCCAATGGCACGTGCGGCCATGTTGACCTAGTTGCAAGTCTTGCAAACCTAGGGCGCTATGTTGGCGTGGGCCAAAAGTATAACGGCTTAGAAATATGGCTTGCGGCACGTGTTGGCATGTGCCAATGGCACATGCGGCCATGTTGACCTAGTTGCAAGTCTTGCAAACCTAGGGCGCTATGTTTGGCGTGGGCCAAAGGCATAGCGGCTTGGAAATATGGCTTGCGGCACGTGTTGGCATGTGCCAATGGCACGTGCGGCCATGTTGACCTAGTTGCAAGTCTTGCAAACCTAGGGCGGATGTTTGGCGTGGGCCAAAGGCATAGCGGCTTGGAAATATGGCTTGCGGCACGTGTTGGCATGTGCCAATGGCACGTGCGGCCATGTTGACCTAGTTGCAAGTCTTGCAAACCTAGGGCGCTATGTTGGGCGTGGGCCAAAAGTATAACGGCTTAGAAATATGGCTTGCGGCACGTGTTGGCATGTGCCAATGGCACGTGCGGCCATGTTGACCTAGTTGCAAGTCTTGCAAACCTAGGGCGCTATGTTTGGCGTGGGCCAAAGGCATAGCGGCTTGGAAATATGGCTTGCGACACGTTTTGGCATGTGCCAATGGCACGTGCAGCCATGTTGACCTAGTTGCAAGTCTTGCAAGCCTAGGGCGCTATAATTGGCGTGGGCCAAAGGTGTAGCGGCTTTGGAAATATGGCTTGCGACACGTGTTGGCATGTGCCAATGGCACGTGCAGCCATGTTGACCTAGTTGCAAGTCTTGCAAACCTAGGGCGCTATAATTGGCGTGGGCCAAAGGTGTAGCGGCTTTGGAAATATGGCTTGCGACACGTGTTGGCATGTGCCAATGGCACGTGCAGCCATGTTGACCTAGTTGCAAGTCTTGCAAGCCTAGGGCGCTATAATTGGCGTGGGCCAAAGGTGTAGCGGCTTTGGAAATATGGCTTGCGACACGTGTTGGCATGTGCCAATGGCACGTGCAGCCATGTTGACCTAGTTGCAAGTCTTGCAAGCCTAGGGCGCTATAATTGGCGTGGGCCAAAGGCGTAGCGGCTTTGGAAATATGGCTTGCGACACGTGTTGGCATGTGCCAATGGCACGTGCAGCCATGTTGACCTAGTTGCAATTCTTGCAAACCTAGGGCGCTATGTTTGGCGTGGGCCAAAGGCATAGCGGCTTGGAGATTTGGCATTGTTGCCATGGTGCGCAGGGTGCGGCTTGGTTTGGCATTGTTGACATGGTGCGCAGTATGCGGCTTGGTTTGGCATTGTTGCCATGGTGCGCAGGGTGCGGCTTGGTTTGGCATTGTTGCCATGGTGCGCAGGGTGCGGCTTGATTTGGCATTGTTGCCATGGTGCGCAGTATGCGGCTTAGTTTGGCATTGTTGCCATGGTGCGCAGGGTGCGGCTTGATTTGGCATTGTTGCCATGGTGCGCAGTATGCGGCTTAGTTTGGCATTGTTGCTATGGTGAGGTGCGGCTTGATTTGGCATTGTTGCCATGGTGCGCGATATGCGGCTTGGTTTGGCATTGTTGCCATGGTGCGCGAGATGCGGCTTGGTTTGGCATTGTTGCCATGGTGCGTGATATGCGGCTTGGTTTGGCATTGTTGCCATGGTGCGCGATATGCGGCTTGGTTTGGCATTCTTTTGCCATGGTGCGCGGGGGTGCGGCTTGGTTTTGGAATTAGGGTTACGTGTTGAAAACCTAATCCGGTATTTTGAAAAAATACCCCTATTAATTATTTACACCTGAGTTAAATGCTCTTAGTTAATGTATTGCGGGTAACACTAGGTCATGGGGTTTTACGATTTTACCCCTTGTCTAAAAACCACCATCAACAATACTATACCAAACTCTCCATCATTTTTCAACTAAAATCCCACTATAACTACCATAAATTTACCATTTATGTAAATATTTTACTCATATCAAGGAATTTCAATAATTCATTTACAAAACCATGTATAATCGACAAATACAAGAAACAGTAGAGTCGCACCACCGTTCCAATGGCAAACCATGCCAGCCACTTCTCCACGCCAAAACAAATGGTTGCAATAATCAAAGGCTACCCTTCTCTTTGAGATGCAGATCTCGACCATCCAAGTTCGCCACCTAACGCAAGGCAACTTGCGGCCCAAAGCCAAACATCACGGTTTGCACTAAACCCTAGTTTTGGCCGCGCCTATACCATGCCAGCCTTTCCTTCACGTCACTGGCTGCCAAAACGAAGGGTTGCAACGATCAACGGCCACCTTTCCATCTAAGATGCAGATCTTAACCGTCCAAGGTCACCAGCTAACGTGTGGCAACTTGTGGTCTAACGCCAAGCCTTAATTGTGGTCGCGCCCAAATTACGCCAAGACCCCAGCTTTTGGCCGCGCCTAACTACACCAAAATCCTAGCTTGCCGGCCATACTTTCATGTCGCCAGCTACCAAACGAAGGGTTGCAATAATCAATGGCTACCCTTCTCTTTGAGATGCAGATCTCGACCACACAAGTTCGCCACCTAACGCATGGCAAATTGCGGCCCACAGCCAAACATCACGGTTTGCGCCTAAACCCTAATTTTGGTCGCGCCTACTCTATGACCAAGCCATGCTCAACGCTGGATGCTACAAACAAAGGGTTGCAATAATCGACGGCTACCCTTCTCTTTGAGATGCAGATCTCGACCATCCAAGTTCGCCACCTAACGCATGGAAACTTGCGGCCCAAAGCCAAAACATCATGGTTTGCGCCTAAACCCTAATTTTGGCCGCGCCTACTATATGGCAAAGCCATGCTCAACGCTGGCTGCTAAAACGGAGAGTTACAATAATCAACGGCTATCCTTCCCTCTGAGATGCAGATCTCGACCGTTCAAGTCCACCACCTAACTTGCGGCCCAAAGCCAAAACATCACGGTTTGCACCCAAACCCTAATTTTGGCCGCGCCTTTTCTATGGCAAAGCCATACCGACTCTACCAAAAATGGCTAGTAAGCTTCTTGTTCGTGGCGATATGTCCGTACTTTTTCCATATCCTGGTATACAACTCTGCATGCTTAGCTGGCACGCTGAAGCCTCCAAACAACACATGATCTTCGTGAGGAGTCAAATATGGAGGCACAAAAATGGCGCCCGTAACCGAATCTGTGACTGGTAAAGGATTCCTGACCACGATTGCACCGACGGTCGCCAAAGTACTTTCCACCACCTGGGTTTCAGCACTGTCAATATCCATTTCCAAATCACTTGTGGGTGCAGTTTCCACGATTGGACCTTCGTTGCGGTGAGTCTCCACCTCAAGGCCGTCTCCACAAACACTTCCTCCATGTAACATTACATTTTAGTTTTGTTCCAAAAACAAGAGGAAAAGGAGGAGAAGAACGCGTAAACTTACCAACTCATTTGCGGGCTCGCCAGAAGAACACTCAGCATTACCTACGGAAACGTTTTCACCACTGGATCCTGAAGCTTTTTCTTCTTCAAACTCTCCTTCATCTTTAGGGGACTTATTCGCCGATTTCTGACTATGCGAAAGCCTAGCAAATGGGCTCGCCTCGTCAAGACCCTAAGTTCGGAAATAGAAAGCGTTTAGCAAAAAAAAAAAAAAAAAAAGGGGGAGAAAAACGGCGAGCTAGTATGAATCAGTTGAATTTAGAAGGAGCCATGCGTACCCGTGTGTTGAAGGAACTGAAAGTCACGAGAGCTGACGAGCCCGACTGAAAACCACCTGCACATTCCTTAGGCCTCCGCTCCTTTTTCTGGGATCCATCCGCGTCCGGGCTAGGCGACTTTCGTTTGGTCAAGGAAAGATCCCTCAGCAGCGGATGCTTCGCCAGGACTGCAGGAGAAGGCTTACCACGGGTATTCTCTGCTACAGTTTTCACAAATTGCTGGATGACGAGGAACTCACTCTGCCAGAATGCGTTATACTTGGAGGTAGACGAAGGATTTCTTTCCGAAGGCAAGAAAGGAGACCTTTACCCGGCATGAGAACACTAGCATCAAGGACGGCTGGTAATGATTCCCCCGGGGCTACTAGCTAACGTACGAGAGGGACCCCTTGGTCGAAACCCATATGTCGAGACGCCCGATCAATATTATAAAAGACTGCCAGACATGAGCCTCAAAAGAAAGACGGTATATAACCAAGGATACAACTTCGCATGAATATAACCGCTCCAACGCTCATATTCCTTTCGTCAGAAAGCAAAGACATGTTCGGAGCAGAAGCAAAAGTATTAACCTGGACTATGGATGTACACACCGGGGCCCACGGACGAAAGTTGATCGTGTACGAGCTGTCGAGGAAATCAACCAGTCTTGAACTAGCTCTTGGGTGCCTATTTGACCAACGAAGTATCCTCGAACCACCACAAGACTCGGGAAGTGGAGATAACGGCTTAGGAGCGTATTTTTCGAAGTGCTCCCATAACCATGCCTGGAGGAAAGCAGCTGCATGAACATACGAGTCCACTTTCATGTAGCCATTTGAAGCATGCATGTCCGCAACCAGATGATCCAAGTGTGTGTACAGAGAGCCTAGAAACAAGCTACCAATGAGGAGGACGACACCTTTCGCTAATTTTATGGCGAGCTTGACAAGCTCCGGCCTTATCTCCTTCTTACCAGAGCCATTATCGAAAACATCCCTGGATAACCAAAGGGCCAAAAATGCCGCGACATGAAGCGTACTACTCTTTTGATCCGGTTCCAACCCATCAGGAAACCATTGAGACACCCACCAGCTGTAGAAACACCTTGTCTCGTTTTCCTTCCGAACGAACCCTTTCGACTTCGCAACCAGGGCAGCGTGCATTCCTTCTTCATCTTCCGATAACTCGATGTTGAGGTTTCCTGTTATGGGAAGATTCAATAAAACGACCACGCTTTCTAAGGAGATAGTCATTTCACCCCACCTGCATATGGCCGTGTGAGTGTCTGGACACCATCTGGAAATAAAAGCAACCAAACCTGGGATATCTGTCCTGATTTGAAGTGTTGCGGAAGCCGCAACAGCTTCAATGATTTGCGCCTTGGTCAAGCTAGCCCTTACACGGTCTTGACTTATCATAAATTGCATCCACTTGTCAAAGGAACGCAAAGGACTCACAGAGATTTTAAAGTCAACAGGAGAGGCGGGATACTCTTTCCTCTGAAGGCAAAACCGTATAACGTCCCCTGGCGGGACCGACCAAGCCCCTCCATCACTCTCCGGACCGGTCAGAAGAATCGGCACATGCTTAGGATGACTTCTCCTGGCAGAAAATATCGTGAAAAATTCATCATCCACGTTTGGTTTAGAGTTGCCAACGTCCTTTGGCACAACGAAGCTCTTCTCAGGCGACATCCTAACAGGATTTTTCACGTTGCTTTCGGAAACAAATTAACTACGCCACAAGCAAAAGAAAAGAAGTTACTACAAAGTGCACGGGAGCTATTTTGTCAACAACGAAGAGTCCACTAAGGTTTCCGCAGAAACTCGGCACACGGCCACGCCACGAAAAAGGAAACCCTAAACAACCAAGGTTTTCATGGAAAAAGGGATTGATGGCAGTCGTTTACCCATGCATGCCTACTATTTCATAATAATTGAAGTACTCGATGCTATCGCGGTGTTCACGCTAAAGATTTATACAAGTCCATGAGGACCTTGCCTACAGCTAGGGTTTGCACTGGTACAGAGGAATAAATTTTCTACGGGTATATGGAAGGCATGCCTGTGGCTAGGGTTTGCATCAACACCAGGAAACAAGAAAAACGATTTGAAAAGGAAACGCTGGAAGACATACTTGGAATACACTCGCTCACTTTATCTGCTACCGCACAGCCAGGGCGTAAGAACAAAGGTGTGAGACAAAAGGGAGAGACCGATCCCATTTATAGGCGCGACACTTTGGAGTTTGAATAGGGAAAGAACTTCCTGCTTGCGTCGAGAAGCAGTTGGGCCCGCGAAGACATGCCAGCGCCGCACCAAGCTGAGTCAGCGCCGCACCGAGCCAAGTCGCGCCCAAGCCGCACCAAGCCGAGCCAGCGCCGCACCGAGCCAAGTCGGGCCCAAGCCGAACCAAGCCGAGACAGCGCCGCAACGAGCCAAGTCACGTCCAAGTCGCACCGCGCCCGAGCCGAGTCGCGCCCAAGCCAAGCCGTGTCCAAGCTGCGCCAAGCCAAGTTGCGCCAAACCTCTTCCAACGCCTCACCGAACCGATCGCTAGCGGCTCCATTCCGAGCCGCGCAATACCTGCGGCTCCCATTTCAAGCTGACACATTGCCAAATCAAGCTGACATCCTGCATTTCAACCAATAATCGCATCTACTATTTTCACGGCCTAGCCAGTAAATGACGCAAGTAGAATTCATGCAAGGCCGCCAACACAAGGATCATGAATTCTCAGAATACTCTCGAAAAAGGTTAGACGAATCTTCCTATTCATCTTTCATGACCCGCCGTTTCGATTTTGTCCTTGTCTGTCACCCTCTTATGCTTACCTCGCAACAACGCTCATGTTCCGAGCTTAGGGGACTTAATGTTGATGGTGGTTTTTAGCTTAGGGATAAAATCGTAAAACCGTATATCTGACATGAAGTCACTATGACCAATAGCGCATTTATTAAATCAATCAGCGTATTTATGTAAGAATTACCAGGTACCTTTTTTCTTATATACATGTGTCATGTTCCACGGCAGAACTCTTAGTATTAACTGACATCACCTTTGTATATGCCAATCCCTAATTCTCCCACCGTGCCAATGGAAAACCATGCTAGCCACGTCTCTGCGCCAAGGCATGCCAACCATGCCAGCCGCACCACCGTCCCAATGGAAAACCATGCCAGCCACGTCTCTGCGCCAAGGCATGCCAATCATGCCAGCCGCACCACCGTGCCAATGGAAAACCATGCCAGCCACGTCTCCGCGCCAAGGCATGCCAACCATGCCAGCCGCACCACCGTGCCAATGGCAAACCATGCCATCCACGTCTCCGCGCCAAGGCATGCCAACCATGTCAGCCGCACCACCGTGCCAATGGAAAACCGTGTCAGCCACGTCTCTGCGCCAACGCATGCCGACCATGGCAGCCGCACCACCGTGCCAATGGCAACCCATGCCAGCCACGTCTCTGCACCAAGGCATGCCAACCATGCCAGCCGCACCACCGTGCCAATGGCAAACTATGTCATCCACGTCTCTGCGCCAAGGCATGCCAACCATGCCATCCGCACCACCGTGCCAATGGAAAACCATGCCAGCCACGTCTCCGCGCCAAGGCATGCCAACCATGCCAGCCGCACCACCGTGCCAATGGAAAACCATGCCAGCCACTTCTCCACGCCAAAACAAAGGGTTGCAATAATCAACGGCTACCCTTCTCTTTGAGATGCAGATCTCGACCATCCAAGTTCGCCACCTAACGCATGGCAACTTGCGGCACAAAGCCAAACACCACGGTTTGCACTAAACCCTAGTTTTGGCCGCGCCTATACCATGCCATCCTTTCCTTAACGTCACTGGCTGCCAAAACGAAGGGTTGCAACGATCAACGGCCACCTTTCCATCTAAGATGCAGATCTTAACCGTCCAAGGTCACCAGCTAACGCATGGCAACTTGTGGCCCAACGCTAAGCCTTAATTGTGGTTGCGCCCAAATTACGCCAAGACCCCAGCTTTTGGTCGCGCCTAACTACACTAAAATCCTAGCTTGCCGGCCATACTTTCATGCCGCCAGCTACCAAATGAAGGGTTGCAATAATCAACCGCTACCCTTCTCTTTGAGATGCAGATCTCGACCACACAATTTCGCCACCTGACGCATGGCAACTTGCGGCCCAAAGAAAAACATCACGGTTTGCGCCTAAACCCTAATTTTGGCCGCGCCTACTCTATGACCAAGCCATGCTCAACGCTGGCTGCTACAAATGAAGGGTTGCAATAATCGACGGCTACCCTTCTCTTTGAGATGCAGATCTCGACCATCCAAGTTCTCCACCTAACGCATGGAAAATTGCGTCCCAAAGCCAAAACATCACGGTTTGTGCCTAAACCCTAATTTTGGCCGCGCCTACTCTATGGCAAAGCCATGCTCAACGTTGGCTGCTAAAATGGAGAGTTGAAATAATCAACTACTATCCTTCCCTCTGAGATGCAGATCTCGACCGTTCAAGTCCGCCACCTAACTTGCGGTCCAAAACCAAAACATCACGGTTTGCACCATAACCCTAATTTTGGTCGCGCCTATTCTATGGCAAAGCCATACCGACTCTACCATGGCCACTGGCATGCCACCATGCTACACGTTTTCCCATGAAAACACTCGAGACATCTAACACATGTCACAAACTGGGGGATGCTCATAAAGGGTATTGGTTTGGCGGTTTACAGCGTGCGGCGTACACTACGCCCGTTACATGAAAGTGTCATAAGAATAAGGCGGTTAGTAAATAAAGGGAGTAATGGTGAAAACGCTTTCCTTCATTATGGAACATCAATTCCAGGCGTTACTGGTTACCACCTCCTCCCATTTACTCATCCGTTTCTATTTCTTACAAGAGACCAGTACGTTTCACTTGGACTTGTATAAAAGGTCTTACTATTTCCACCAAACAACAAGTTTTGGGTCAGGAGCATACAACACTCAGAAACCACTTGCTAGCTTTCCCATCTGTTAGCTTTCACTTTCTGATACAAGTCAAACAACTACTCTTCCAGAATCAACTATTCTGGTCTCAACACTTTCTTCGCTTTCCTCCCTAAAACCAACCCTTCTCCTTCACTTTGTGACCGAAGCAAGTCTGGAACGGCCATTTCTTGGTTTAGGCCGGATTTGTACAGATTGATCTCTCGAATCTAAAGTACTCCCTTGCAGTACATTGTTTAGGGTTTAGACTCAGTTTCTCACCCACTCATGCGAAATTACCGAAATCAGCAGAAACCGTTTTCACCCTCAAACACTGACGTAAGAGAGAGATAAACATAATTTAAATAATATTTTCTAATAAAATGCCAGGTAAATTGTGTTTCTTTTTGCCAAAAAATAATAACTTTTTAGTCGATCCCCAAAGATTGGTGGTCTTTGATATTGTGTTGTGTTGTATTCAGACCATCATGCTGAATCTTCATCAATATTTGCAACCATTTCCGGATAAAAATATAACACCCCCTGCATGTTTTTTCATATTCAATATTTGTAATACCAAATTAGGAGTTCATAAGCTGGAGGTGAACCATGATAATAAAGAAGGTTCTGGTGATAATGATGGGTCAATAATTGAAGGTTTGGATGACGATGCTAAATCGTAGTGTTATGGAAGAAAAACAATCAGGACCAAGAAGATAAAAAATAAATTTAGTAGATACAAAGAAAAAAACAAACCATTCAAAAAGTCAGTGAGGTTTATGAAAAAATCAAGGTTTCAATGTCAGTGTAGCTTTGAAAACGAATGCGATTACAATCTAGATTGTTGTCCTATTTGTAAGGTTGTAAATACTGCAAGCTTGCGAATCTACATGTCCTAGCTAGGTCAATTATAAGCTTTAAAATAACTTTTATTTTTCACTAAAATCAAAATTAGGCCTATGATTGAAGTGAAAAGTTCTGGTGATTCATTATCTAGATATATCTCAATAATTAAGTCAACAAAAAAATTAGGTCAAAATATTAAAAGATTAGAGGATAAGGACATGTTTATTAACCAACTCCTCAAAACATTTAGACATGGATCGATCGGTTCGATTCTTCTCAGAAAATTACGACATGTATGAATCGATGGATACATTTGAAACACATATCCTTGCCCGTGCCGTTACGGCACGGGTTGAGACCTAGTTTTCATACAAGAGAACTTCTTGATAAGGAAGAAACATTGTTAGTCGATGATTGCATGCTTCTTAGATTCGTATCTAGATGGCAACGACACGAGAATTTTGCACACCATATCCTTTTCAGAAATAGTCTTTCCAAGAGAGAAAGAAGCATTAACTTTCTCAGAGAAGTGTCGTTGTCATCCATTCGAAGTTTTTCCTAATCAGAAGTGAGAGTTTGAAGTCTAGCTTTCTTTTCTTATGTGTTACCTTCGAATACGATCTGAAGGTTATCCCAAGCTTCCTTTGAAGTTTGGCATGTTGATACATGATGTTGTAGATCATGGCTTACAGCATGTATAATAGCATTCAAACCACCTGAATTCTGCTTTGCAAAAGCCTTTTCTTCGCTTGTATAATCCACTGAGCGTTTAAACTCAGTTTCCGAATTTTTTACTTTCGGGCGATTATAACCATCGACTGCTAATAGCCAAGTATTAAAGTCTCGTGATTGAAGAAAAGATCTCATAGAAGATTTCCACCATAAATAGTTTATTCCGTCAAATCTTGACGGTACGTTAACTGAAATCGATTCATGTGAACTCGAGTTCATTTCTTATAGGTTGGATCGCACCAAACACAAACTGTTAGATCTTTTCGTGTTTGCCCGCTCTGATACCAATTGAAAAAGACGAGGGTACCCAAATACACCGCAATCTTTAATTTGTCAACCTATAAGTCCTCTTACCGAAAGTGATTGTCTATGGACAAGGTCGAGATGTTAATACAAATTGGTATTCACACTTTATATGACTGTCTATGGATACGATATCGAGATAATACGACAATCAAAGTGTGATTACTTGATAATAGGTTCGGACTTCACCAATCTCTATAGGATCACTATCAAGTAAAGCATAGTTAACGTTTGTGTAATTTACTTTAAATTATAATAAAAACAATTATAATTGCGAAAAGAAAAAGTAAATGACACAGCAAGATTTTGTTAACTAGGAAAACTACAAATGCAAAAAAACCCCGGGACCAAGTACAGAATTGAATACTCTCATAATTAAGCCGCTATACAAAATCTATACCAACTTCGTATAGTTGAGACCAAGCAACTACCCCTAGTTCACTTAGTTTCCTCAGTATCCCTGCGCTTCCGACTTCGATGAGTGCATGAACTGGAACAATTCCTTTGGATCGTATTCCAAACATTAGAGGAACAACAAATCTGTTTGGTAACAACTCTATTGATTCTTTCCAGATAAAGATATATCAAGTCATATGCAAAGGCTCTTCTGTTTAAGCTAATAAACTCCTTTGCCTGGTTAGATAAATCTATCCAATAACTACCTAAGTAGTCAAGTTTAGATTCGCACTCAATCCAAATAAATCTCAAAGAGATATATTGAGAATACCGATCTCACACAACTAATCAATCGAATAAATCCGATTCTAGTTGGATCCTAGCCGATCAAAGTTTGTGCAACACAAGGATATGAGAAACCAATAAGAAATCTTCTTCGTCTTCAAATCTTCTTTAATCTTCAATTTAAACCTGCACAACACCACTTGAATCTCTTGTGATCAATCATGCACAGAACAGAGTTTGTTAACAATGGATTATCACAAGTTGTCTTTAGATCTACAAACAGTTCTAAAGATCCCGTTGATACTTCGATCTAGTTTGAGTGAATCATATATCAGAAAAAGAAGATTCTCAACAATAAACAAACTAGGTTCAATCAAAGTTTCAACAACCGTTAGTCAATCAAATCAATCGAAAACTAATAACACTGCAATTATCTAGTTTCCCACCAACGGTACTCGTAGATCTTCTTGATCCCACAAAAGTCTTTAAACGAGCGGTCGTAAGAGATTTCGCCTAATTAGGGTACTTTCCTCTCCGGATAGACGACTCCACCATAAACAACAAAAAGATGAAGTTTACCTAGCTCTTAGCATAGTTTGCTAGAAATGCAAACTTAGGTATTTATAAACCTGTTTATGGGTGAAAACTACTCCTGTTGAATTTGGTAATTTAGGGTGTGTGGGTGAGGAATGAATCTAAACCCTAAACAAATGCACTGCGCGGTGAGTGCTTGTAGATTCGGAAGTCAATCTGTGCAAGTCCGGCCTAAACCAAGAAATGGCCGTTCCAGACTTGTTTCGGTCACAAAGTGAAGGAGATGGGGTTGATCTTAGGGAGGGAAGCGAAGAAGGTGTTGAGATTGTGAAGGTGTTGGCTATGAATGACTTGTAACGAAAGATGAGCAGGCTTACGATTGATGCAAGCGAGGCTCGGGTGTTGGAATACGTTTTGTATTAACACTTGCCTCTGTTGTTTTTCTCCTGTTTTTTGAAATAGGGCGGAGAACCTATTTATACAAGTCATTGAGCCTTATTCACGTCTCTCGTGGGAAGTGGAGGAAGTGGAGTGATGGAGTAGTGGAGTTGTGCGTCGGTGCCCACGACCGGTCTTGCCCACTTCTCCTGTTCATCTCTTACCGTCCATGACTTCCTAACACGTTCTTGTGATGGCGCGTTGCACGATGCACTTACCGTAAACCGCCGGACCAATACCCGAGTATGTATCCCCAGTTTGTGACATGATTGATGTCTGGAATGTGTGGATCGTGGATCCACGATAGGTAGCATGTAAAGCTAATTTGAATAACTGCGTTATTCAGGAAGTTGATACTTGTGAAGTATCGTGTGTATTTTATGCAGGTAATGCATCATGGTGTGGTAAAGTGATGGGTAATGACGCCTCACTGACCAACTAACTCGACCGGGGTTGTATAACCAAGTCTTGGTGAAGTTGGACGGATGATATGATCTTTGAGACACTCATCTGCGACCATTAATGAAATTAGGGTTTTGAAGAGGTGCGCAGGCATCACTCTTGACTTGGTCGAAACCAAGCATGGGATACAACTTTGGCCAGGGCCGACCATACATGCGTGTAGACGGCATGATGGTGTAGGCGCCTATACCCCATTACCTCACGAAATTATGATCTGGGTCACTCAATTCATCCGGTGAAGTTGAGTGGTCGAGATCGATTTGCATGACAGAAAACCAAAGTCCGCAAGAGCCGCACGTCACGCCCACTTCAGGCACACGTTCCAAGACGACCAATCTTGGTCGGTCTTGGCCGATTGGACTGGTGTGAATGTGGTAGGCTGGTGTTTACGCCTATACCTGAATATCCCATAAAAACGTGATCTGAGCCATCCAAATCGTCCGGCGAAGTTGAGCGGTCGATATCAGTTTTTGGTTTTGGGAGGTGTGACCACGCTAGTTTGGGCGTGCGTTTTGAATTAGCCAGGCATGATATGCCTTGGCCGATCGGTTGAGGGAATAGAAGGGTCCACGGTGGTCATCTTTGGTATGACCAGGACACCTTAATCTAATCTTGGACCCTCCATTCGTGCCGGAGAAGATGGACGCTCGTGATTCTCAAAGTTTGGGCGCACGAATTTGTTACGACCAAGCATGGTTGATCTTGACCGGTTGGTCAAGTGTGTAGGCGGGCCCTCGGTGATTGTGTTGACATGCTCTGGTCCCTTTGAGTTTACATCTACACCCTCCATCTATACCTGCGAAGATGGATGGTTGAGATTGTTTTGCGACACATGTAATATGCCGCAAACCCTAATTTAGGGTTTTCCGTCCATACTGCTTGGTATGAACGTTTTTTGGCAAGCTAAGCCAATGGCCGACCATGCGGGGTCGGCAGTGGGTATTCCATACCTGCTTGGGGGTGATGGAATTGATCTGGGTCATCCAATCATGCTTGTGGAGTTGGATGACTGCGATCATATCCGGACTGATACGGTCGATCCGGATGCTCAATCGGGCTAGTATAACACACCGAGAGGGGCTCAATCGGGCTAGTATAACACACCGAGAGTCGGCTGTACGGGTATTTCGTACATGGTTTCATTATAATGCTTGGAGGTTCGTGTTGCTCGTAAGAGTAACACTCGATCGTCATGCCGCACCGATAATGAGTACAGGAAATACAAGGCTGATTGCGCATTAATTAATAATGCTAGAAATTCACAGGGGTATATGGGATTGTTGCTACATGCTCCAACCTGGATGAATTTCATGTATTCACAGAATAGGATTGTTGCCACATGCTCCATTCTAGGTGAATTAAGTGAGGGAGTATCCAACACTTATTAATGGCTTTATCTTTTACAAGATGTCAGCGCATGATTTTCTGGTTTTTTACAATTTAAACCTTAAATGAAAATCCACCATCAACATTAAGTCCCCTGCCTAGCGCGTAATGGTTACACCATTGTGGGGTAGGCATGAGA
Organism: Papaver armeniacum; assembly: GCA_023531295.1. NCBI lineage: Eukaryota > Viridiplantae > Streptophyta > Magnoliopsida > Ranunculales > Papaveraceae > Papaver > Papaver armeniacum. The sequence goes on from JAJJWW010004780.1 coordinate 114,740, forward strand.
TGGTGACAGTTAAAGACAAAGCTTATGAGACAAAGTTAGATGTTACCAGGAGAGACGGGTCATCCTGTCCTTGGAGCATGTCACGTTCAAGAGGCGTCCAGGCGAGTGTTCCCCTAGCATGATGTCGGTCTTGCCTGCTTCTATGGACTGTTACGCCTGTTTCGTTCGTGGGGCTACTGCACCTGCTTGATCGTTCGTGGGGATACTGCACCTGCTTGATCGATCGTGGGCTTGATGTGCCTGTTTTGGTTAATCGTGGCTCCGCTGCGTCTGCTTGATTGAACGTGGGACCCGATGTAATCATGCTTCATTTGAACATGGGCAGATGTGCATGCTTCGATCAAACGCGGGACCACCGTGTACATGTTTCAAACGTCGGCCATGTCCTGCGCCTTCTTTGCTATACGGTTGATGTAATTGCTCGAGTGTAATCTTGCTACTTCGACCAAACAGACCCAACTAGCTTGACTAAACACCGGCTTGATGCTTTGACCAAACACAGCCTTGTTGTTTGCTTTGCTCGAACGTGAGACCCGATGTGAGCAAGCTTGCTTTTTTTTTTTTAAAATGAACCTTGTGTGCTCAAATGTAAATGTGGGTCCTGTAGAAAGCGTTGAAACAAACTGAGGAGGGACCAGGAGAGCGTTGAAGTGTTGGAGCCGAAACGCCTTCTTTTGGAGAGAGAGTTTTGATTGGGGACGTGTATGCCTTCGACCAACTGGGATGAGATCAAGTGGGACTCGCCGCGTGCACGATCGAACGTCGACCCGTGTTTCGACCGAAACCGGACTGCTGCGTGCGCTGTTTTATTCGAATACCGACCTTGTGACTTTGATCAATACCAGACTTGAAACTTGAGCAATACCGGACTTGTGACTTGATCAATACTAGGACTTGTGACTTGATCAACATCGGACTTGAAACTTGAGCAATACTAGGACTTGTGACTTGATCAACAGGACTTGAAACTTGAGCAATACCGGACTTGTGACTTGATCAACACCGGACTTGAAACTTGAGCAATACCGGACTTGTGACTTGATCAATACCGGACTTGTGACTTGATCAACACCGTACTTGTGACTTGAGCAATACCGGACTTGTGACTTGATCAACACCGGACTTGAAACTTGATCAATACCGGTGTTTGGACCCAATACCAGCCTTGTGTACTCCAACATGAATGTGTGTTCTGTCGTGTGTGACTACACATCTCACGCGTTTTTATACAAGTACCGACTCATGTATTTTATTGTAGAATGAAGAAAAGAAATCCTGTTGAGATGTCTTCTGGGGATAATGATGGTGCCAAGTCAGGAGGTGTTGTCATCTTCAAATATATGCCGAACATTGATGATGATTTGTTCACCGCGCCCTTTCAACTATATGAAAATATCCGTTTCACAAGATAACCCTTCTCTTATCGACTTCAAGGTTTTTCATGCTCCGCTGGGCCCTCATGAAGGATGGATGAGACGTATGTTGAGCAATGAGTACATCAAAGATAACTTGACCAGATCGCAGATTATTGATGTAGCTTGAGTGTTGAAACGACTCGAGAGGATATTAAAGTGGCTTCTGGTGCGAACGTTGAGGTGGATCCTGGAGAGAGTGTTGAAGCAGGATTCTGAAGAGAACAGGGGTCCCGGAGAGAGCATTGAGGCGGCTCTTGAATAGACCATTGAAGCGGCTTCTGCTAGAGGGAGCGTTGAAGTGTTCCCCTCTTCAGTTCGATTTACCCTTGCGAATTCCATGATTCTTGACTGACCATCTTTCTCGTGTTGAAGAAGTCCTTGACTGACGGTGAAGGAACTTCATGCTGAGTCTCAGTCCCCAAGCGTGGTTTACATGGTTTGTTCGTAGTGGTTGTTGTCGAGCAAGATTTGGAATATCTTGGACATTGTTTCATCATTGTGGGAGTCGTGCATGTGGTACTGGAGTTGGAGTTTACGGACGCGCAGGATGTTGTATCTCGGTGGTTTTCCTCTTCTGCTTGGGAAGCGCTTACGAAGGTGAAGGTTGTATCGCCTGTTGGTGAGATATATGCCCCTACAAACATTATGAGGCTCTTCATTACGGCAGGGCCTGGTTCTTTCTATCATGGCATATGTTGTTGTAGATGAGCGTTCAACATGCTCAGAGGATGACCAAAAGCGCGGATTCTCCAACATAGCATGATAGACATGTACCACTGTCTGATAAAGTGACTCGCCCGGATCTTGTTCGACCGCTGTCTAATAGAGTGACTCGCCCGGATCTTGCTCGATATGACGCGTGGACATCGTTATCTTCTTGAGGCTACTCCCTTGAGGTATCGACTCCAGTGGAAGATTGTCGTGATAGAGCGTGGATACGTTGCACCGGCATTCTTTAAACAAAATGGTAGTATGGTATAATAACAATTTCCGAGAGGGGTTCGAAAAGCTATCTTACTTGTATCATGCTCGTACATCCTTATCTGGTTGTAGCCGCTACATCCATCCATGGAGGAGAACATGCCGTGTCCAGCTGGTTGAATCTACTAACATGTCGATGTTAGGTAAAGGAGGATCGTTTTTGGAGCAAGCACATGTTCAAGTCTCTCAAGTCTATGCAAAGACTCGATCTATCCATTTTCCTCGTGTCTGAATTACAACTGTTTAACCGACTTGGATCCATGTATGACATGTAGATGATGGGTGACCAATTTTCATCTAAATCCGGCATTTCTTCATATCTCCAAGTGAATATGTCCTGGTACTCTTTGAGAAGTTCCACGAGCTTCGTGCGTTTATCCGTACACAAGGTTGAGCTGATGGAGATAGGCCTAGGAGATTCCTCAACGATTTCAATTTCATCAGTTGTGGAGTTGGTGCCCTCTTGCAGCTGTTGTGGAGCATCTAGCACTTGCTCTTGTAGTTCGTTGCTGTTGTAGCATTCCATTGGGTGGAGAGACTGGGTAACAGTCTCCCCTGCTAATTGATAATGGTAGTGTCGGTATACCGTTTTCCATTTCTGGTCACGACTCGCCACAAAAGTTCGTTCCCTCTTCGTGTGAACGTGGGTCGTGGCTTCACATGATGGAGAAGAATGCTTCGTCAGCAAAGATGCATCGTGGGTACTAGCCCTCAATGATGCAAGCCGGTCTTCTTCCTGAATTGACGCCCACGTGGGGAGTGGGATACAACGAACTTGTCTGATTCTTTCGGCGGAGCTTCTCCCGTATGTGCTGGTTTGGTTTCCCTCGAAGTCCGTCATTGTGGTAGGATTCCGTACGACCTTGCCTAGGAGAACCTTGGATGTCCTGAGAGTCTTGAGAGTAATCACATTCGAAGACGCTCCTGTGTCGGTAAGGGCCGTCTTGAACTCTGAATCCTTGATGCGTGCGGTGACATGTAGGGAATGGTTGTGACCTTCCTCTGGTTGATTGCAGCAAAATGTCTCCGTGCGCTGATTCTTCGAGAGGTGTGAAAGTTCGCATAAACTTTCCACTAGAGAAAACGCTTCCCGATCCACCGGCCTCTGGTTCATAGTGAAACTATTAACTTGATAAGGATCGTTGTGAGGATCAGTCCCCAGTGTAGGAGTTTCCATGACAGGACCGCTCATATCTGATGTCGCTTCTTTGATCGGGTCCATGTAGGTCCGCGCCGTTGAAGTACCTTTTCCGGTGCGTTGAATGCATTCCTTGTTTTGCTCCAGGGGCTGTCACGGCTCTTGTGGAAATCGATCAGTTAATGGCTTAAGAAAAGTGAGTACCTCTTTCTGAGTTGCGGCCATATCCGTTTGAGTCTTAGCAAGAACTTCCTGCTTCTCCATCAAGTCTGCAATGGTAATGGGGGATGGTCCTCCTCTCGTCCCTCCGGCTCCTCGTCCTGATGAAGGAGTGGAAGTTGTTGCTAAGGTGACTACCAGAGGTGTTACACTTGATGAGATGCCAGGATTTGCGGCTGCTCTGGCTCTGGTGATGGGAGGTGTTGTAATATCACTACTGAGTGATCGAATTGAACGATCCCATCCTCTGTACTCACGTGTTCCTTGATTGATCTCTCCTTCCTCAAGCATTTTTTCGCTTGGATGAAAGGCCGATGCGGATTGGACAGTCTTCCGGGTTTCAACAAGAGTTTTGAGATATAAATCTTCTAACAGGGCTCCATAGGCTGCGGGCTCCCTTTCTTTATCCGGTAGACGTTGTAGTACTCCGGACAAGTCCTTTCCTCGTGGAGTTGCCTCGGTTCTTCATTGTTGACTGGACCATGTTGTTCATCTTTCCGAGTCTCCTGCGGTTACGCGCTCTTTTTGCCTCTCCACCGGTAAAGGTGTGACTCGACTAAGGATTGGCATTTCTTGCACCGCTTGAGTAGATGCCTCGCCGACCCTTCTTGTAATTGTCTTTGCTATATCATTCAAAAGGCGAAATATCTCGCTCTCGCCTTCCGGTGATACCGGCTTGATTTGCCAAGACATCCTCCAAAGCATTCTAGCTACACTTCCCATGATATCCCGAACCACCTGTGGTTTCCGGATACATTGCGAGATGGAAACCGAAAAATTGAGAATTCAATTTTGTGCAACCGAGAGATCAACCTCCCACTGTGGTCGCCAATTGTTTATGGGTGAAAACTACACCTGTTGAATTTGGTAATTTGGGGTGTGTGGGTGAGGAATGAATCTAAACCCTAAACAAATGCACTGCGCGGTGAGTGCTTGTAGATTCGGAAGTCATCTGTCCCAAAAACCTATTTATGCAAGTCCGGCCTAAACCAAGAAATGGCCGTTCCAGACTTGTTTCGGTCACAAAGTGAAGGAGATGGGGTTGATCTTAGGGAGGGAAGCGAAGAAGGTGTTGAGATTGTGAAGGTTTTGGCTATGAATGACTTGTAACAGAAAGATGAGCAGGCTTACGATTGATGCAAGCTGTGCTCGGGTGTTGGAATACGTTTTGTATTAACACTTGCCTCTCGTTGTTTTTCTCCGTTTTTGAAATAGGGCGGAGAACCTATTTATACAAGTCATTGAGCCTTATTCACGTCTCTCGTGGGAAGTGGAGGAAGTGGAGTGATGGAGTAGTGGAGTTGTGCGTCGGTGCCACACGACCAGCCTTGCCCACTTCTCCCTGCTCATCTCTTACCGTCCATGACTTCCTAACACGTTCTTGTGATGGCGCGTTGCACGCCGCACGCCGTAAACCCTGGACCAATACCCCAGTATGTATCCCCCAGTTTGTGACATGATTGATGTCCGGAACGTGTGGATCGTGGATCCACGATAGGTAGCATGTAATGCTAATTTGAATAACTGCGTTATTCGGGAAGTTGATACTTGTGAAGTATCGTGTGTATTTTATGCAGTATCGCATCATGGTGTGGTAAAGTGATGGGTAATGACGCCTCACCGACCAACTAACTCCCGACCGGGGTTGTATAACCAAGTCTGGTAAAGTTGGACGGATGAGATGATCTTTGAGACACTCATCTCGCGACCGTTAATGAAATTAGGGTTTTGAAGAGGTGCGCAGCATCACTCTTCGCCTTGGTCGAAACCAAGCATGGGATACAACTTTGGCTAGGCCGACCATACATGCGTGTAGACGGCATGATGGTGTAGGCGCCTATACCCCATTACCTCACGAAAGTATGATCTCGGGTCACTCAATTCATCCGGTGAAGTTGAGTGGTCGAGATCGATTTGTGACAAAACCAAAGGCCGCAAGAGCCGCACGTCACGCCCACTTCAGGCACACATTCCAAGACGATCAATCTTGGTCGGTCTTGGCCGATTGGCCTGGTGTGAAGGTGGTAGGCTGGTGTTTACGCCTATACCTGAATATCCCATAAAAACGTGATCTGAGCCATCCAAATCGTCCGGCGAAGTTGAGCGGTCGAGATCAGTTTTTGGTTTTGGGAGGTGTGACCACGCTAGTTTGGGCGTGCGTTTTGAATTAGCCAGTGCATGATATGCCTTGGCCGATCGGTTGAGGGAATAGATGGGTCCACGGTGGTCATCTTTGGTATGACCAGACTCCGCTTAATCTAATCTTGGACCCTCCATTCGTGCCGGAGAAGATGGACGCTCGTGATGCTCAAAACCCTAAGTCTGGATTTCAAAGCCGTGCGTCACCCCTTGTTTGGGCGCACGAATTTGTTACGACCAAGCATGGGTGGTCTTGACCGGTTGGTCAAGTGTGTAGGCGGGCCCTCGGTGATTGTGTTGACATGCTCTGGGCCCTTTGAGTTTACATCTACACCCTCCATCTATACCGCGAAGATGGATGGTTGAGACTGTTTTGCGACACATGTAATATGTCGCAAACCCTAATTTAGGGTTTTCCGTCCATACTGCTTGGTATGAACGTTTTTTGGCAAGTTAGGCCAATGGCCGACCATGCGGGGTCGGCAGTGGGTATTTCATACCGCTAGGGGTGATGGAATTGATCCGGGTCATCCAATCATGCTTGTGGAGTTGGATGATCGCGATCATATCCGACCGATACGATCACCGGATGCTCAATCGGGCTAGTATAACACACCGAGAGGGGCTCAATCGGGCTAGTATAACACACCGAGAGTCACCTGTACGGGTATTTCGTACATGGTTTCATTATAATGCTTGGAGGTTCGTGTTGCTGTAAGAGTAACACTCGACCGTCATGCCGCACCGATAATGAGTACAGAAATACAAGGCTGATTGCGCATTAATTAATAATGCTAGAAATTCACAGGGGTATATGGGATTGTTGCTACATGCTCCAACCTGGATGAATTTCATGTATTCACGGAATGGGATTGTTGCCACATGCTCCATTCTAGGTGAATTAAGTGAGGGAGTATCCAACACTTATTAATGGCTTTATCTTTTACAAGATGTCAGCGCATGATTTTTCTGGTTTTTTACAATTTTAACCTTAAATGAAAATCCACCATCAACAAGACCAAGGATGTTTGGACACCAAGGAATTTCCAAAAACGAGAATATTCTCAGGATATGCAATGAATGGCAAGATTCGGTTTTCATAATTCCAGTAAATACTTGTCCAATATTTTCGAAATCTATCAATAGAAAATCTCCAATTAGTAAATGCACATTACTAATTTTTATTCTCTAGAGATATGCATTTAATTGATGGTCATTAAAAGCATATATAACCAAAAACCTTAATTAAAAGATTCTCAATTAATTTCGGTACAGGAATCCTTGAGTACTAAGGAATATCTTTGAACAATAAATGATAAGAGTTACTATGTCCATGTTCAAAGTATGTTGATATCTTTTCTCTGTAAATCATCTTTCATATTTACATTCTTGGAATCGGTTTTACCAAATTCCAAACAAGTTTAGAATTAGTTCACCTGTGTTCCAAGACTACTATGTGATTGATCAAATATCAAATCACATTCATGGGTTCAATCGGTTCTACCAATCACAAGGATCGGTTATACCCTCATATGGAAATACTTGTATCAGTCACACAAGTTACCAGGACCGGTTACATCAGTTACCAGGATCGGTTACATTAATTACCAGGACTGGTTACCATATACTCATGGTATTGCTTGTGATCGGTCACACTAGTCACTAGGATCGATTAAACCAATTACTAGGACCGGTTATACCAATTACAAGGATCAATTACACAACACTCTGTGATCGGTCACACAAATTACTAGGATCGGTCACACCAATTACAAATATCGATCATACCATCTCAGGTGATTACTTAGGGTCGGTTACACTAATTAATCAAAACTAGTCATACCAAATCATAAGTCAGGCATTGTGATTAGTTGTACCAAGATACATAACAAAGTTACGATCGGTTCTACCATCTCACACATATTGGTAATCCAAAGATTTTGCGATGAATAGCCGTACCAATAAGCCTAGAGATTTCCCTTTTGATTCATAAAACAAGTTCATGAATGTAATTCCTTTAAACAAATGTAAAACATTGTTTCCTATGATGAAATCTTCACCATTACCCATTCATATAATCACAACAACATTCATAAGATTATGTCGATGTCATATCTACGAAGTTCAAAAGATAAGCGTTATACTTCGTAGTCTAATTCCCTAATACTATGATCATATGATCATGTCTCACTACTAGAGTAATATATCCAATACACAGCTTTGCAGTTATGTTTTCAATATAGCACGACTTGAAAGATACGTTAGGAATGAAACAGTTCAAGTCAATATTACTAACCTCAAGAGGAAGGATGATGTCTTCGTTGTAGTGCGTTAATACTTATATTCTCAACATTCCTAGACTTTCTAGTCTAACCTAAACAAAGTTGTCTCTAGTACATAATAAAACGACTCCACTAGTACAAAAAGTCGCATAGGCCACATTTGATCACCGTGTCCATAAGCTTTCGGCCATGGATTTTTTTCACTCCAGTAATGTGGTATCTGGTGCCGTGACAAATGGATACCTTTATGGCTACATAAAATTTGTGTGACTAATAGACATGATTTACCATGGCCAAAACCTCTATAACCGTTTCTATATGATACTCATATTTTTTATGTAGTCAGGAATTTTACCTATCACCATGGCCATAAGATCCTTATAAACACGCAATTTGATTTAAACGTGGCTAAACTTTAACTTAAAGTCACGTGAACTTTATTTTATCCATGGCCTTTGTCATTAATCGGACACGCAAAATTCATTTTATCATGGCCAATTCATGAGTTACAATTACCCTAGAGTCACACTAATTTTTCTTAACCATGGCCATCTCTGTCATTCGGACACACAGAAAATAATTGAACATGGCCAATACATGACTTGTATTCACGTTCAATCTATATTACCATGGCCATTCATATTTTCGAACACATGATAAATATTTTTACATGGCCAGTTAATAAGTTATGGCTACTATGAATTTGCAGCACCATGGCTAAAAACTTTCCAAAGACACACCAAATGTTTTCAGTGTAGCTGTTATTCACTACTAGAGTAACATATCCAATACACAACTTCGCAGTTATGTTTTAAATATAGCACGACATGAAAGATACGTTAGGAATGAAACAATTCAAGTCAATATTACTAACCTCAAGAGGAAGGATGATGTCGTCGTTGTAGTTCGTTACTTCTTCACGTTCTTCAGGTCTCCGAGTAATACTTGTATGTCTCAACATTCCTAGACTTTTTAGTCTAACTTAAACGAAGTTGTCTCTAGTACATAATCAAGCGACTCTTAGATGACTTTTGACACACTAAAATATGACAACCAAACTTGACATACCAACGCTTGGTGGGTTCAACCGAGCAATGCTCTAACAGTTCTTATGCAACTCCCATAACGAAGCACAACTTAGTTGAATACTCCTTCAAACTGAGGCTATCATGTTGCTTGAGCTTTCATGAAGATTTCTTCAAGAATGGTCTCATGCAATCTTTATGCATCACCACTACCATCAATTATCCTAACCGCAACCAAGATTCTTCAACTTCTACCTTTCTGGTTTGCAGGCCACACTTGTTCTTGACGATTAGGACATGTCAATTAGCACCAACATTTTGAGCATCACCATAGAGCTCAGCAAGCCATCTTACTTAAATGACTTTCGCGGATAAATCCCTTAAACAATATTAACAAGGACATAATCCTTGCAAATGAGGCACCCACTGCCTACGTTCTATGAAGCAAGAATGTCACATTCTTCTTCAAACTTGGAACTCATTTTTACTGCCCATGCACAACTGGTTACTCTTGTCTTTTCCATTCTCCAAAATCAACTTCAGTAGAAACAATTGTTGATTTGTAGTCGACAAGAACATCCACTTGTGGTTATGATCAAATGCAGGTTTTTGGACACCATTGTCCAAGCATATTGATCCCACTCATAAACCAAGTGCAAGCACACTCATTGTGCATATCTAGCATCAACGAAGAACACTTTGCAAACGCAAGACCGTGGTGTATCAGTTTTTCCCTAACTTGCTCTTATTTCTCCAGCCTTTCCACAAGCTTTATGCTAGATAAGATTTGGCCATACAATTCTTCTTTATGGCATCACATTGCCACAAAAACGCTGGTTCGCAACCAGACTTTGCATTACCACTAAGGTATATGCGTTCGAGAGAGATAACTTTAATCTTCTAACAAACTGACTACAATGAGACACCTTCAATTATATCGCATAGACATGTTCTACATCTTCTTTTCTACTGCAAAGTCCAACATCATCTTTGCATTCATGAATTTTCGCAAAATTCCCATTATTACACGTAATGACTCGCTACTGATAACACTACGAAAGAATACATTCCAAATGCATTATATTTTCATACTTGTGAGAAACATGGAATTAAACAACTGACTTGCACCATATAAGTCAGCATACTCTTCAGTTTTGTCATGTAATCACTTGAAAACCCGGTTTCCAATGATTCTCGCATGTTCGTCTAACACTTTGGGTAAGAATTTTGACACCTTTGTCAATAACTTTCATGGCATGTTGCTACTTCAAGCTTCAAAGTTCATTCCAATTGATCTTTCCACACAAGACCAACTTCTTCTAGTCTCCATACTAGCGAAACCCAAACAATTACTCACTGAATTTGACAAACAAATGACACCAACTTGAGTAAAGAGAGAAAAATCAAGAACCGTGTCCCAAAACACGGCTCTGATACCTGCTGTCACATGCCCATTAATTGCCTAAAAATTTCATGGGACATGACCGATAATACTTTGTGGTTCAGTGAATCAACTTCACCCACAAGTACTCAGCCTTGCATACTTGCATCAAAGTATGCATCTGCCTTCACTCTTAAGGCTTTATGCAACAGAAGTCTTCATCTTCTTTCTCTCTAACTCTTTATGCCCCCATAAGCATAAGAGTTTTGCATGCATTACTTAAACAAACTCAACAAGATCCACAACTTAATGAACACAAAGAGATAATGCAACAAACCCATTTTATTGCACTAAAGGAAGATTACAAAACTTGGCCATCACATGGACCAAAACAGGTTATTCACCCTCTTGGTTAATGCCTAACACTCTCTACAATCAGTGGTTATTCTCTCAATTGAACAACACAAAACTTATTAATCTCTAGGCTATTTATACAAGCTAAAGATCAGGCCAAAACTTCTGTACAACCGCTTGCACATCCTACAGACAGCCACATGTCCACAGGTAGTTTTCCTAACCGCCAATCTGCTTTTCAACTGCCACCTTTTGTGTTGTCTTGCATATTGAAGCCACACTTGTATTGAATGGTTAGGGACACTCTAATAAGGTTATAAAATTGCTTTATAACCGTTCCAACTTGTCTCACATCATTGGCATGATCACAAAGCCAATAAACAACACTTGAGCCATAATGCACCACTTTTACGCCACTTTTGTGCCACTTATGCGCCTCACCACATTAGGCCTTTCTCTGATCTTCCTAGGACACTTTAGCTAAGCCAAATTCATGCCAACATGATTTCCAACTTATGCCAATATGTGCCACAAGCTCATATGCGTTATTCTTGCTTTACTTAACCAATTGCTCGACAATAGTGATGTATACTCTTGCATCACTAGCTTGTTTGCACTGTCCAAGCTTTGGCCAGCCTTGGACTAATGCATAGGCCAACTCTTGGCCTATTCTACACTCTCGCATCATCCTTGAGTTTGGGCCAACTCCATTCCATGGATATGCATAAATGCCAACATCACATGTTGCATTTGTCAACTTGGCCTTGTCTTGCCTTTCCCTCAATGAAGATTCATTGTGTCGACCAATGAGCTTCATTACTTAGCCAAATGTATTTACAGTGTAACGCTACCTTTGCGTGTCACTGGCCATGTAAGGTCTTGCTATTTCAGCAACTTTACAATCTATACAGTGTCGCGCAATCATTGTCGGACAATGACTTGCTTGCAAAACTGTAACGCGCAATCATTGTGTGTCACTTGCCTGGCCGGTCATACCTAGGCACGTGACCATATAAATGTTCACTAAAAAATATTTAATTACTTGTATTTAGCATAAAAGTCTTTTAAATATTTTTGTTTGTCTAATAAATCTAATTTTCTTATCTTTTAGGTAACAAATCATGATGCTGTCAAAATTAGATTCTTTTCAATAATGTGAATTAAGTAAGTAATTAACCATGTAAACCTCGCCATTATTTTTTTTTGCTACAAAATAGGCCATTCAGAATTGGATTCTTCGCTATGCTTTACATAAGTAACTAACTACCGAACAAGTATATAATGATATACATAAAGACTAGGATTTTCTAGTTTGTCATCGCAAGCATACACAAAAATCTTGTATACTTCATAACAGTTAACACGGATACACATTTAAGGAATGCAGTTGCCGTAATGACTCATGGATGTGATCTTTGGTCTGTGAGAGTTAAAATCCATGAGATGGGGTTGGTTCTATGTTGAGGCGACATATATCCATTTGTTTATTTGCTTATGGTACTAACATTCTTTTTATGGGTGGTTAGTGCCACAGTAGAAAGAGTATTTTGTACTAACGAAATTTTGAAAACTTTTCTTTATTAAATATAAGAAAATTCAATTGCGCAATCAAATGACATATGAGCGTATAAATGATAATATATATATATTTATTTATTTATTTATTTATTTATTTATTTATTTTGATAAACAAGAAACCTTTTCATTAATGGGATTTCAAGGTTACAATGAGTTTAAGATCGAAAATAAGAGAATACAAAGTACCAAGAACATACCGTAAGAGTACAATACCGAGAAATCCGACAAGAGAAAGAGAAGGATTACCGGAGTAAGACAAATACAAGTATGAATAAGATCCGATTAAATCGGAAGAATGATGGTTTTTCTCGGAATTAAATTCCAACCATTTAGTTTGTTTTTCTTCTTTAGAAAGAAATGCTCCCAAAGTAGGAGTGATTTTCTCAAATCTCTTATAACTAGTGATGAAGCTTCCGTCGTCAAAAAGACCACCTATGGAGATTCCGTCGTCGGAGACAACCAAGATGAATATTTCGTCGTTCGAGAGCATCACTATTAATCTTAAAACCCAACCCAATAACCAAGAATCGCCATTAAAGCGAAGATAAACCTCAAAAGAGTAGATAAAACCATCAAAATGGTGTAGATAAGTAGAAAACATAATAAAAACCAAACTAATCTACTAACTAACCTAGAAAGCATGGAAAAAATGAAGAAATCTGCTCAGATCTAGTCCATTTTTGATGGTTTTGTTGGAGAAGAAGAATGGGTGAGATAGAGGAGAGAGAAATTTTCAATTTTGCTAGTAGGAGTCATTTTTAATGATTATATATTTTATTATATTGAAAAAGATACTCCCTCCGTCCCACTATTAAGTGACCTAGTTTAAGTTCGCACAATTTTTAAGGCAAGCAAGGAAAAGAGTACTTTTAAGCATTTTTTTACAATTATACTTTTATGGATAATAACTAGTGAATTTTAGAAATGATTTATCTCTCAAACTACTCCACGGATGTTCGCAAACTTCATACCATTGAAAAGCATTTTAAAACACCTACGTAACGAATATAAACATGCCTATAAAATTATGCATATTTATTATATCTTTTATAATTAACTAAAAGGATAATTTTAGAAATACCTCCTTGTTTAGTGATATAGGTCACTTATTAGTGGGACAAAATGTAAAATCAAATAGTTCACTTAATAGTGGGACGGAGGGAGTATTTTATTTAGAACAAGGTTATCATGTAATGATTCTAAAATGTGAAAACTCGTCATGGGCAAATATGGAATATATTGATTCAATACAAAAATTTATTAAACAACATTTTTTTTGTGCCTCTAATAACATAAAGTTTTGTATCTGCCACTGACCACGACAAGAGGAGTACGCGAATTAGGTTTAGCGACAAATAACAAAAATTTCTTCCAAATTACACAACTCGACACTGTTTTGTTAAGGTCAATCGTCAAAGAAATTCATAGGTTTCTATTTTTCCTTGCAGGCAGACAAAGTTTGAGTTTTGCAAAGTAGAAGGACAAAATCGGTTGTCCTTCTATGTTTTATAAATTTCGTTTTTCCATTCCAAATTTACCCCTGAACCATAGTTAGTATAAACCAAATGTGGTTACCCGAATGTAATATGGGTAGAAGTTAATTAAAAGAAGTTGAAAGACATATGCCAATAGCACAACAAACTCCCTAACAACAATACTCATAATAAAAGATCTTAACTGTTCAGTTTCACTTGAAACAATAAGATATTAAATGGAAATTAACAACAATTAGTGTTTCCAGATTGGACAGTCACTGTAACAGTAATCCAAATGAAGTCATGGCCATCGCAACAAAGCCTTTCCTGGTTAACCTTGGGAGCAATTCAACTACACTACACCCCACAAACACAAGCTTCTTAAACAATGCAGTATTGAACCATTCCAAAACACATCAGATTTATAATTTTATCAAAAATTATGTTTACATAAGACTAGTTTTCAACCTCGTAATACTACCGTAGTTACTGGCAAATACATTTGAATCCAAGTGAACCCAAACCCATGATTAAGATACCTTTCCACGACTGGTATAGTACATTTATACTTCCACGAATCTTGAGACTAGACAACATATCCACGAACCAACGGTCAACATCGACACTCTATCAACTACAACAACAACAGTAGATTGGTTACCATGATAGTGTAATGTGTGAATAGTTTCAACAACCGGCAACATGAAAACAAGATTTTTCGTTCAACCAAGACAAGAACCTGCAACAAACTTGCGACATCATTAGGTGTTATAAACTAGCATTATACATTCTAACCTTAGCTACAAGAATCTGCAACATGAAAACAGAGTCCCCATACTCTGTACGACCATATGTAACGAGTGCCTTAGATTTTCTTGTAAGATTTTGACTAGCGGCGATACTTTCCCTTTTAAAATCTGCTGAAATAATTCCACCATCAGATATCAAATATAGTCGACCTCCATGGATATCCAAAGACACTTACTCAATAAAAATGAATAATAAATGATCACACAAATTAAATTTGATCCGAAAATTCAATTAAAAATGGGTTACCCTCCGCCTTGGATTTTCAATTCTTCAACCAAATTATCCTTCCACAGTTCACTTCCCTCTTGATTCCTTAATTCTTCCTCTTTTGCTTGTACGTTCCTGATTGTTTCTTTACCTTCCTCAGTAGCCCTTTGTGTTTCCTCCTCTATAACAATCTGACAATATATACGATCTCTTAAAGAATACAACTCATTAGGTTTCAATTGTTCTACTAATGCCTTTGCAGTATGGATCTACGTCCCTTCATCATTCACAAGAGAAAAGTAAAGGCCAGAAATAAACATATATTGTTCCCAACATTATCCAGTAAAATAAATTGGGTAGCCTTCTACCTGGGTCGTATATAATAGATTGGATAAACAATAAAATGATCATATGAAATAAATTGGGCCTACTGGAGCGTGGGCGTATTAACTTATTTGGGTCTTTTTTCCCGCAGATGACTTACGCTAACTTGAATACACCAGTTTTCTGTGAGTGCAGGTACTTATAGTTCTATGGATGACAAAATGCTTAACATATCATACTCATGGTAGAGGTCATGAGTTACTTAAGAACCCACTCTTCCACCAATAGAGGACCTCGAATCGTATATATCAACCTATAGGTACAACCGAAACATGTATACTAGCAAAGAAGCGATTCAAGAGAAATGCCAATCTACTTAAGTAAACAAACCTCGTGGCCTTGATCCAAAAGCTCCACTGCAGTTGAAATGCCAGCGAGCCTGGTGCCCAAGATTACATATATCAATTTCATTCCTCTATAATGCTCAGGTTCTGGGAGAAATAAACCCTTTTGGAACTGACAATGCAAAAGCAAAGAACATCTAAGTAATTTAATGTCTCTACACAGGACGAAAAATTCGAGAGTACCATATTTTTTCTCAAAGTAAATAAAATTTTGCATATGTTTTTGTTAATATTGCCTAATTCCAGCAACAATGAAATATGACAAACTTATTGCTATTGGCTATTCCTAGACGCCTAAAGCATACTCAATACAACCGTGTACATTTTAGTTACCACACACAGCAAGTACAGTTCCAAAGAGAAAAAGAAACCAAATTGGGAACTCTGCTTAGAAACCATCTTCATGTTTATGATTATGATAAGACTTTAGAAACTAATATAGTGGTGGATTTATTTTTATGATTCTTTTCTACAATGCGCATGCTAGAGCTGTCCAAATAAGAAAAATAAAATTAAAGAAGAAAACAAAAGAAAGAAAAGTGATTCATGTTCCTTTAATGAGCATGCACAATCGGTGCATTCCTAATTATTTGTGGGTTACCTGTTGTTACCTTGGCATGGTGGTGGTGGAGGAAGAGCTGGTGGTGGTGGTGGTGTAGGAGGAGGTGATGATGGAAGACATGGTGGTGGAGGCTTAACATCTGCACAACAACAAATGCAAATATCTCTATATGTAAGTCTTTTTAGCGTAGGTTCTGAAATTTTTTATACACTAATCCGCGCAATTTCCATACCCATCAACTTTACTACAACCTCTAAAAATCACACTTTTCTCTTTGAATTCGATGTTATCGGCAGGACTATATTTATTGGCTGTCATCCAAAAAAAAAAATCACGAAAGAATAAGATTGTTCCTATTATGAACAATTTAATCTACCAAATCGTCACAAACAAAAAATTGAACAAAAATTCTTCAAATTTAGCATCATATATCTAAAAGGAAAAATTGAAAAACTAACAGAAGATGACACAAACTTACCATTAATTCTCATATCAGAGACATTAGAATCCAAAGAAAACTTAATTAGTAACATCTGTGCTCTAAATTGAATCTTCCCACGGTTACGGTACACAAAAGAATTCCAATAATACCACGATTATAAACACGTAGATGTCTTTTTGTTACTCTCAATGATTGTTGATCCCACATAAGTTACAAATCAAATTGGCCTATAGAAATCACATGTATGAAAAGCAAACACATCTAATTTCTCACAGAATCTACTTCGGCAGCCCATTGAGCTCCACAGTATCTGTTAGGTTTTCCACCGAAAAAGAAGAAGAAAACGAGGGAGATCGAGGATGAAGAAATGCATAAAACGGGGTAGAGAAGTTGGGTATGGGTTTAAATTAACGGGTATAGCTTATTTGCTTCACCCATGTACGGTTTGGTTAGGTTAACACTTAAGGGACTGGAATGTCATTTCAAACCGATTCTTTACCAACAAGGACCACCCATTTGACTCTGTCCGTCAATTTATCTTGACTGAAACCTTGTCCTTATGAAAGGGAAAGTAGAAAGCTTGGGATTTCTACGACGATTCCTCTTATGTTAAAGTAAGGTCGGAGAGTAAATAAGCCTAGTTTGATTGGGGGCCAAACATTTTAATTGGGGGCCAAGCACTAGAGGACAAAAAAGGTCACCCAATCCTAATTTGGGTCACCCCTTATAATTTTTTTTTCTAAATGGCTAAAATGCCCTTGAGTGATTAGTATTAAGATTTAATTAAGTTGATTAGTGTGATAATTTTGTTTAGATAAAAATCAGGTTTTGGGATTAAAATTTGGGGAAATTTTAGTTTTGGGTTTTTTTGTTTTGAGAAGAAGAAGAGGAGTTCTGAGAGGAAAAACTAGGGTTTTTAGAAATGAGTGATTCAAGTGGAGGGAATGAGGTTGGTGAAGGTTCAAACAATAACCATGATTGTGTTGATGGTAAGATTGTATCAACTAATCCTATGGATTGGATGTTTGATGAAGAGATGTTAATGGAGGAAGCCATGAATAATGGTGGAAATGAAGATCCTATCTTGCTCAAAATGAAGGAACCGATACTCAAAATGAAGAACCCGCACCTCAAAACAATCGGGTAAACCTCATATACTCTTGAAATTGTCTCGAATGGTGCTCCACGTGGTCGATTGATGGTCATTATGGAACCAGTCAGTGTGAGAGTCGTTATAGTCGGGGTTTGGATTCAGTAACGACTCTTCAAAGTCGTCAGTGAATTGAAACTACCAATGACGACTTAAACCTGCAACTTTTACAGGTTATGAAAAATCATTAGGTTGGTGTGATAAACACTGACGACTCTTTTAGCTAGGTCAAAAAGGGTCGTTAATTTTTTTGTTTACAGACAAACGACTCTAAAACCAAAACTCTCAGTAAATAAAACACTTATAGTCGTCATATATGTATTCGTAGAAGATGACGACCCTATCCCGCCATTTCAAATTTTATGTAGAGTCGTTCGGTGTTTTATTTAATATACTAACGACCCTTGCGCTGGATTATCATAACTTTTGATTTCATAGAATCATTTCATTGAATCGTAAAAGGCATACATCTTTCATAGCGATACATTGAAGGAAATGAAATACAATAGATAATAACGGTGCACTTATACACTTAATCATAAATGGCGTAATTATACATAGTGCCTTCCAAGATAAAGTAGCAATCGTCGAACTCAAACTTTTTCCCACGAAGCTCCTCGTAATAGCCATACGCCTTCCTCAACTGAAAACGCAAACATACTCGGTTAGTATTGTTGAAAGCTTTGGATAAGTTTTACCTCTTGTTTAAATACTTACTCTTATAGCACCCAACATATTTGGCATGGCTTCCCTTGCGGCCTTGATTTCTCTTTTGAAAACTTCACACTCGAAGAATATCTCCTCGAACCGTTCCTTGACGAGTTTCAAAGACCTTGAGTTGCAATTTCCGTCTAACGCCACAAAAACGATGAATACACGGTTCCACCAAGCATCCGATGTTTGATCAATGTCTTTTCCTAGATCTTCAAAGTGGTTTGTGACTGTTTTCCAAGCTCTCACAATAGCGCAATTCTCTTCCGAAGTGTAAGTACTAGTCATGGTGTTTCCTCTTCTTTTTCCTCTTGGATAATAAATGAATGAGAATGAATGTGAAGGTTGAGAATTATGGTTTGGGTGAAGAAGGGGTGAGATATGGGTCTCTATTTATAGAGATTAAGGACCCAACAATCACTTTTTTGAATTTTTAACCGTTGCCCGACTCAACCACATTTAGTGAATTCAAAATTCACATTAACTGCTTTAAGGATCGTTATTATATATATTAACCAAGTGACGACTCTTGATGATCAAAAGAGTCGTCTATGTGTTTTGTTTACTGACTGACGACTCTACCATAAAAGAGTCTCTGTGTTAAGTGACCTTTAGAGTCGTTAATATGTCTTTCTCCAAAAATGACGACTCATGCCAACAATTTCAAACAATCTTTAGAGTCGTCACTTGTGTTTTTACGAAATATGACGACCCTTTATGAACTATAGTTATTGAACCAATATTTGAAGTCATGCATTTTATTGAATCCGAAAAAACATACATGTAGTTGAAATAAAATAGAAGGAAAACACATAAAATTATTCAATACATTGCGCTAGAAAATCTATACGAGTTTAATTATATTGGGCGAATTGCCATTCAACTTCCTCCAAGAGAGTGTAGCAGTCCTCGTGCAAAAACTCATGGCCGTACTTTAATTCGTATTGGCTCCGACCCAAAGTATACTGGAAAAACAATTTTTTAAATAAGTTAGCGTTGTTGAATAATGATAACCAAATAAATAATTTTTGATGAAAGGCCTATTGATTCACAAACTTACTCTACTCATTCGAGGTTCGTTGGGCATAGCGTCAGACCGAGCTTTGAAATACTCTCTCAGCAATACGCATTCATTATATAAATAAGCGTACCTTTCCCTTATCTGCGAGAGTGTCCTCCTTGAACGATTTCCGTTTAGTGCTTTGAAAACCTTAAACGCACGTTTCCACCAAGCATAGGTGGTTTGATCCAACCCGAGGTAAGGCCCTCTGGTTGGGTCTTCGCATCGGCCACCCATTGCGCTTCCTCAATGGAGTGCTTTGTGAGAGTGGTGTGTGCTCTAACAATAGCAACATCTTCTAGATTATTGAACGGAGTTGGAGCATTTTTAGTGTTTGAAAGTGATGGGTGACTGATTTAGGAAGATTGAAAGTGATGGGTGAATAAGTTTGGAAGAGATAGGTCTTTATTTATAGCAAAAATGTACCCAACGGCTAGTTTTTTTTTTTTAATAAAAAACGGTTACTTCTGCAATAACTTCTCCTACTAGTCAAAGTTACCGTTGATTTTCAAAGTCTGCAATAACTTCGTAAAGAGTCGTCAAGCTAGATATATATACAGTAACGACCCAAGGTGAAAACTGGACAGCATGGTTTATATTTGGGAATGTAGAGTCGTCTTTGTATAAAGAGGGTCGTCATTTATCGAGGAATGGGTCGTTGTTCTGCAAAATTAATGTTGACGACTGTTAGTGTCGTCAACCTGTAAATAAAGATGACGACTGTTAGGGTCGTCATTTTAACATCTCATAAATTGACGACTGCTGAATGATATTTTTCTTTTCTCTGTAGTTGGTTGTACGGGCGAGCTCTCAACCTGACCCCGTCTCCATTATCGGTCTGGATACCTCCCAACACTATATGACCGATTTGGTACGTTTTTAATATTTGAATCGATGTATATCTTTATGAAAATTGTTTAATTAGTGTTGAATCATGAACGTGTCATTGGTTTTAATGTAGATGTGGAAAACAAAGGCTGAGGTCAAGGAATGGATTATTTCCAAGGCAAAAGAGAAGATGTGCGTAGTTGTTCAAAGCAAACACGTTGATTATAAGCAAATGGAGATGGTATGCGAGAGAGCGGGGGATAAGGAAGAAAGTCACAAAGGGAAGAACTACAAGTATGAGAAGAAGACGACGAGGGTCTACAAAACTTCGTCGAAGAAGATACAATGCCCCTTCAGGATTGTTTTCAAAAGGCATCATGAAACTCATCTATGGAGGTTATATAGTATTCCGGATGGTCGTCACAACCATCCTCCACCTAGTACTCTTTTAGGGCACCTAGCATATGCCAGATTGAAACCACATGAAATGGAAAAGGTCCGGCAGATGAAGCGATGTAGGCCCTTTCAGATCCTAAATGCAATAAGGGCGGAAGATAAGACAAACTTGTCTATTATTTCCACAATCTACGCTGCCAAAGCAACGATCAAGAGAACTGAATGTGATGGTAGGTTAATTATGCAACAATCAGAGTGGTTGGCAGAAAAACTTAACTACGCCATGCAAACAAGGGTGGGTCCGGGCGACAAAGTGACTCATATTTTTCTTGCCCATCCTAGGATGGTGGATTTGGCTCAGTGTTTTTACCAGGTCTTGTTCATAGATTGCACCTATAAGACCAACAAGTATAACATGCCGTTGTTGAACGTGGTTAGTCATACTTCGGATAAGCAATCGTTCACCGTTGCATGGTGCTTTATGGAAAAGGAAGAAATAGAGGACTATGTTTGGGTTTTGGAACAAGTTAGGTTGATTTACCGTGGCGAAGAGACACCGCAGGTTATATTTACGGATAGGGATTTTGCAGTAATGAGTGACGTTCGTCAAGTTTTTCCACTTGCTCAACATTTTCTTTCTACGTGGCACATCCAAATGAATATTTTTTCTAATTGCAAGAATCATATTCAAAAGATCAAGCCTGCAAAGGGTAATCAACGTTCCAAGGAGGAAGACGAGCGTCTAAGTAAACTTTCAAAAAAAGAGATAGCGGAAGAGAAAAGGAAAGAAAAGGAAAAATATGCTGAAGATGGTGATCTATGGGAGGATTTCTACAAAGATTGGGACCATTTGGCTCATTCGAAAACCTAACTAAAGTACTATGCAAATCTTCAAAAGTTTATTGATGATTGGAGTACGGATCATAAGAAGGTTGTCGATTATTGCCTAGATACATGGTTGAATCCTTGGAAGGAGAAGTTTGTTTATGCATGGACCAATAAGTACAAGCACTACCAAAATGAGTCCACGAGTATTGCAGAGCAATCCCATGGACGTTTGAAAAAAAATCTTCAAGAGAACAGTGGTGGGGTAGTTACGGTACAGGAAGCTATTCACGAGCACGCCGAGGATGATCTTAGCAAGATAGTGACTCATATGGAGTATAGTAAGGACCGTTTTTTGAAGCAATACATGGAAGACAAAGAATTGCTACGTGGGGTTTCGCACCAAGTATCATGGTGGGCAATAAAGCATATGATGACTGAACTTAACAAATTTCGAGCGAAAGCTTCCAATGGAAAAGTGATTAAATGTAATTGTACAACTGAGACGTGGCTTGGCCTCCCGTGTAAACATAAGCTCGGTGGGTACAAGGTGATCATTCCCATTGAAGATATCGATCCTTTTTGGAAGCAACTTTCATTCACCCTAAATCCCACAGGAGCCGCTGATGAACAATTTGGAGACCTTGAGATTGGCAAGTATATCAATAAGAAATATCGAAAAATGAATTGTGCAGGAAGACGGATACTGGTTTTTAATTTGTGGTCGGCTGCCCGTAAGAGCTTGGGAGTAGAAGAAGAGCCAATCAAACAAAAACCACCGGGTAGACCGACAACTAAAAAGTCGTTTAGAGAAACCGTGAAAGCGGCAAAGAGTTGCAAAAGTGACCTGTCACGTCATGAGTATGTCCAGGCGGAATATACGGAGTATGAGAACTCTTTCGTACCCAAGGCAAGGGGTCCGCCAAAAAAACAAGATTTGACCCAAAGTGAAATAGAAGTGAAACAAAAGGAAGACATGGATGTTGTAGACCATGTGGTCGGTACCCAGCAAAGCCAAACGAGCGGAATGGTGACGATAAGAGGAATAAAAGGTAATCATCGCACCCCTAGAGATTCCCAAGGAAGACCACATCGTGTTGCTTACACTTTGTATAAAGAGTATACCGATCAACTT
This sequence comes from Papaver armeniacum, assembly GCA_023531295.1. Classification (NCBI taxonomy): domain Eukaryota; kingdom Viridiplantae; phylum Streptophyta; class Magnoliopsida; order Ranunculales; family Papaveraceae; genus Papaver; species Papaver armeniacum. The sequence goes on from JAJJWW010004780.1 coordinate 137,581, forward strand.
CCTCACGTCATCTTGGATCACCTTTTATCCACCGATGACGTTGACGGCGATGGAAATTGTGGTTACCATGTTGCAACGGAACAATTAGGGCATTTCGACGAGGCCGACGAACTTAAGCTCACCCAAATCGAATATGCAAGAAAAAAAATGGAAGAAAAACTAGTTCAGGACAAACAACTATATTTGAAAATGCTCAGGGAAGGAGATCAAAAAGAGAGGGAATTGAAGTTTAGGGAGTTGGTTTCAAACGTGAAATAGAGGAAGGGGTCGAAGAAGGCCGGTTATAAGTTTTGGATGTAAATGCCTTTTGGTGGCCAACTTTTGGCGGACACATTCACTTGTGTTGTAATTGTATTCAGCAAAGGCTTCCCCGGAGCCTCTTGTATGTACGTACCCTCAAAAACTAGGTGCGAGTCAGCGATAAAGAAAACAAGAATTGTAATGGCACATGTCAATGATAACCATTACATAGGCTTGAAGATTTCCGAAGAATTTCCTCTACCACGGGTGTATGGTGATTGGGGAGAGAACACCAAGGAGTGGACAAACCAGTATGAGTATGGAATGAACATTTGGAATGCTATGGACCCAACCCAGGTTTACTTAGACTTGGGCAATGAATCGTGAGAGAAGATGTTTATTCTCAACTATGCATTGCATTTTGAAGCATACTTTTTGATAATGGTTGTATCTTGTACCCAGATATTTGTATTTTGAAGAATGCTTAATGAATACAATGCGTTTTATCTTGCGGCATACTCTTGTTTATCTACAGTCGTTATCCTAGTTGGATTAAAACACCAACGACCCTCATAGGTAATTTGAATTATGTTACAGAGTCGTCATCCATATATACATACACCTTAACGATTCTAACTGTAAAAATTTGATAGTCTCCTGGATGTTTATACGCCTAAGAGGCGTCATATGAATTATCATACACCTAAACGACTCTAATTGTACAAATTTGATGTTCTCCAGGATGTTTTTTCCAACTAAGAGTCGTCATCTATATTAACATACACCCTAACGACGCTTATGGTCCTAATGTTGTTCTTCTCCTGGATGTTTTTTCCAACTAAGAGTCGTCATCCATATATACATACCCCTTAACGACTCTAACCGTAAAAATTTGATGGTCTCCTGGATGTGTATATACTAAGAGTCGTGATCCCTATATACATACAAAGTAACGACTCTAGTTATACACCTGAGAGTCGTCATCATGATAGTGTATACATGGACGACTCTCTTGAAAAAAACCCCAATGACTCTTTTTGTATACACTTTTTCCCAAAAAAAAACAGCCGTTGGTAATTATTCTATATATAGAGGAACACATCCAGGAGCAAATTCAATTGAAAACCACCTCACGAATTTTAGTTTTTAAATGGCAAATCCTTCATCAACTACCAATTCAGTTTATAACATACTTAGAAGATGCAAGCGACCAACCAAATCAATATTGGCAATGGAAGAAGAGATACGCAAAAAAATCATGCGACCTACTAAAAAACCATACACTTTCACGCCATATCCTACGAAGGAAGAAGAAGAGTTGCGCGAGGCCAAAAAACGAGACGAAGAACAATCCCAACTCCGGGAAAGATTCAAGCAAGTCGAGGAAGAGACCGAATGGGTTAAAAATTATTACATCGTCAAGGATCTCCACGAAGAACATCAACATGATAGTATATTTTGGAGCCTAGTTGGTTCAGGTCCTTTCGTTACTAACAACAAGAAACTACGATATCCTTTCTTGCCATCCCACATTAGTCATAGGACGATTCTTGTTATGAAATGGTGCACCAAGTACAACGAGTTTCTCGCGAGGCACAAAGGGGATAGGTGTGTTGCCCAGGCCGCATATACCAAATGGAGATGAGAGCCTTTTTATCACATCGAAGCCGCAATGCTAGTTGAATCTCGCACCAGAAACAGGAATAACATGTAATGTGTTCAAAGGAATTTCCACCTTCTAATTAATATTTAATATGCTACTATTCCAAGTTTCCTTTCGATTGAGATTCAATTTATTTTAATAAACAGTCGTTATCTCTGTTTATTAATTCAGTGACGACTATACCTTAAGTCGTCATATAATTAATTTTGCAACAACCTTCTCTTGAGTCGTCAACTTGTTTAATCACATAGCTAACGACCCATGTTGTGAATTTAAAAAAAAAAAAAAAAACGACCGTTGGGATTTTCTTCTATATAATACCACCCCATCCTCTTGAGAAAATAGCCCAAAACCATTCTTTTTTCCACCAAACTACGTAATCTTTCAATTGCAATGGCTGAATGGGAACCTTATGAAGATTTGTATCTCGTTAAATCGTTTGCTAATACCTTTCGTGAACGTCCAAATGAAATCTATTCAATGTTTTGGAAGAGAGTTAAAGAGTTCTTCTACGGGCGTACCGCGAATCCTAATAACCGCAAATGGAGAGACTTGGCATTTCGATTCAACTACATTAAAAGTGCAATGAGAGAGTATGTAAAAGTTAGAAATATGGTGTACGACCATCATCCACGAGCTCCTCTTAAGGAAAAAGTGAGTAATTCGTTAATATTTATACTTTTCTCATGCTTCAAAGTTACTAACATATAACATTCCTCGTTTAATTTCATTTGGAACGTTTCAATGGGTTATGGACAATACGTAATGGGGAAACTAAGTTCATTCACCACAAAGAATATACAACGTTGTATCGTCGAGCGAGAAGGTTCATTGACGAACATTTGATGTGTCAAATTCAAGAATACCCATATTAACTCTTATGTAATACGAGATTGATGGAATGTTATTTTCCTAATGGAATGTTAACTAGAATCACAGAGTCGTTACTCTGCTATGTTATTAACATAACGACTCAATTATAAACCCATGTTGGTTATTCTCCTGGATGTTATTTTAACTAAGAGTCGTCATTATTGCCCATATAAAAGCAACGACTCTATATACCTAAAAGTGGTATTCTCTGGATTTAATACACATCTAAAGTCGTTGATCTGCTATATGATCAACCTAACGACCCTAGCCATAGAAAATATGGTTCATCTCCTGGATGTTTTGCTAACCTAGAGTCGTCATTGGTTTCCATATAATAAATAACGACCCTAGCCATAGAAAATATGGTTCATCTCCTGGATGTTTTGTTAACCTAGAGTCGTCATTGGTTTCCATATAATAAATAACGACTCTAGCCATAGAAAATATGGTTCATCTCCTGGATGTTTTTGCTAACCTAGAGTCGTCATTGGTTTCAATATAACCAATAACGACTCTATCCACAAAAAAATATGTCATCACTATGTTAATTTCTCTCTGGGTCGTTAGAATTCTATTTGAAACAATTAACGACTTTGTGTATCAGAAATAGGGTCGTTATTCTACTATAAAACAAAGCTGACGACCCTCACTCTGTCACGGTGTATAATCTTGTCTGCATTAGAATTCTACATTATTCTAACAAACATACTGGTAAACATCCTTCTTAAAACCAAGTAGTTTCAACAAACCATCCAAACCAAGCACATAAGTAGTTTCAACAAACACATAAGTTCAAGTCATAAAGTAAAATGAACATAAGTTCAAGTAGATGGTAACATCTCCTCACTCAAGACCACCATCTAGACCTCGACCTCCTCTTTACCTCCCTGACCTGGAAACTTTCCGGCTTTTCTTAGGAGGAGGACCCTGAGTATCACTGCCCCCTGGGGAACCATCATCTTCTCTAGTACCTTGTTCATCATGATATTGGCTACTTTGCCCCTGTTCACCACGTTCTTGTGCTAGTTGGCTACGTGTTTTCCGGGTCCTCTTACCTTCCTTAGCCATCTCAGCAAACATCTTCTTTGCATTGGGATTTTCAATGTGCGTGCAGTAATCAGCGTACCGACGTTGCTTCGCAGGATCAAACACTTCCCCTTTGTCAGCCGAGCAACAAAAAGCCTTGACAAAAAGCTTCATTCGTTCCCTCTATATGCATTCAAAAAACAATTCACATTAACTGACGTATATTTGTATGTAAATGAATAACACAATTACACAAATAAATACTCACCACTAGTTTAAGAATGGTAGTATCATCTCTACCGTCATCTTGAGAAGCAGAGGTGGATGCTCTGTTGGTCCTCCTACCCGTAGTCTGATCTATCCGTATCACCCTACCATGGGAGAAGCCTTCGTACCATTGATAGTAATCCGTTGTTGCCTCGTGACCTTCATGCACATGCACCCAATATGTGATGTCTACGAGGCTAGAGTGTCTATTATTCCAATGCTTGACATCAGTTGCAGGTTCATAAACCACTTTTATGTCATCCTTGTCAGCCTCGCATTTGTTCAACTTGTGCTTGAACGGAGGTACATAGTCTTCATCGGGTGAATCTTGAATAAACCCAAGTTGACGCATGATTCTCATCGGATTGTACATTGAAAAACCGTTAAGGTGAAACAAAGGGCCATGGTAATACACGACATCTTACATTGCGCCAACTCTATCATCCTTGTACGTAGTAAAGATTACCTCTTCCGCCGTGATGTTGTCAAGTTTTTGACGCATTTCTATCAACGCATCAGTTTGTTCCTTATCCTGAGAACCGGAGTACAACCAACGGGTTCCTGTTGGACTACCTGGTCTTCATTTTGGCTTGAGTTTCACATCTTCATTGTCTTTGAACAGTGACGGGAAATGATCATAAATCCACAACTATAACAACCAAAGTTCAAAATTTTAAAACAATCAAATAAACATAAAAATATCAAAGGAACAAAACATACTAAAAGAAGACAACTTTCATCAATCCAAATACCTGGATTAGAGCCAAATTCCCATTAATTTGAGAAGTTCGTTCGGGAGATCCCCGGGAAAGCTGACCATTCAGATGTGCAACTATGGCAGTCTCCCAAGAGTACTTGTTCACATCTTCTAAGGGGTCCAAAAGCTGAAGAAGGTTGGCGCTGACCTTGTTACCTTTGCTGTCGGTAAATACAACCGACGCATGGACGTAAAACAAATACGCAGCCGCTGCATAACGACATTCCATATCAGACATACCTTCTTTTTTTTTCCTTCTATTTTGTACCAGCAAACATCTGCCTAATCTCCACAAGTTTGAACTCTTTCTTCGGGTACTTAGTTCCCGACACGAAAAGCCCATCAGTCTTCTCTTTATCCCAGCCAAGCAAGTTCTTGGTCCATGTATAAATTTCATCCCAACTAGGCCTTCTCTTGAAATTGTCACTGGTTGATTTACCTTCGACCTGCACCCCTAATATCTGTTCTGCATCATCAGGAGTCAATGCCATCTCGCCAAAAGGAAGTTGGAATGTGTCGACTTCAGCGTAATACCTTTCACAGAAAATAGATACTGCAACCTTGTCATACGCAATCACAGAGTTCACAACGGCCTGGTACAAACCGGAGTTTTCAACATATTCTCTAACTCTTGCATATTCACCTTTTAGCGGCCACAAATACATTTTCTTAAAAGAAGATTGGTGCCTGAAAAGACGTGCGGCATTCTTATGATCCTACAAAACATAAACAAATAAATATTAAAAAACATATTAGAAAGTTAATATCAACCAACTAATCAAATAACAAGCAAAGTTGGGATTCTTACGATTGTCTCATAGATGGTATGAGCCCACGATCCAGAATATCCAAATAGAACTTTGCCCCCATCTCTAGGTTCTCCTCTAGGTTTACCACTTCGAAGAGGGGACAACATCAAATGAGTAGCGGGAACGTGTCTCGCGCTGGGTGCAATATCATTTCCATCCTTTTTAACCCTCTTTACCGGCTTCGGCTTTGCATTCTATTCTTCATGTTCTACATCTTGTTTACCATCATCCTCTTCATCATCCTTACCAGCAGCATCATCCCCTTCATCCCCTTCCTCCTCCTCATGACCACCATTATTACCTTCATCCCCTTCCTGCTCATCATCACCACCATTACCATCATCTGAATCATCACCATTACCATTATTGTCATCATCCTTATCACTGTCTTCTTCCTCACCTCGTACGGGAGGATCTTCTTGTATGTCACCTTCTTGTATCTCCTCTTCTTGGATTTCTTCTTCTTCACCACTAGTGCTAGCGGAAATAACATGAGAGTCTGATTCTGATGAATCCGACAACTCATTACCTTTGTCTCTTGGTTCGGTGATAGAAAATGATACCTCACTCGGCCTTTTACCGCGTAATGGACCGGCAAGTAAGTATTTATCGTGGCGGGGAGCTTTGGAAGGAGGAGTTATCGTCATTGGAACCTTGTCTTTGGTTCTGCATTTGGTTTCAAAACAAATAAAACCAAAAAACCCAATAAGACATCAAATTTATGGTTATCAGATCAAGAGTCGTCACTCAAATGATCTACAAAACAAACGACCCTTGTATATCATGTGACGACTCAAAGTTATATGATGACGACCCTTCAAAATAACAAAGGGTCGTCAAAAAGTCAATAACGATCCTACGTTTTGGGTTGACGACTCTAGGGGACATGAGATGACGACACTATCATTTTTTGGAACAGAGGGCTGTTCGAGTTCCATCTAGAGTCGTTAAGAAATAAAAAAGGGGCGGCAAAAGAGAGTCGTCATCTGCAACCTAAAACATTAACGACTCTATTCTAGGGCAAAAAATGTAGAAGGAGCAGAATTAGGGTCGTCATCTTCAACCTAATACACTAACGATTTTTCATATAATATACATGCAAATGAAAAGTCGTTAGGGGTTTCCATTTCGATAGTAACGACCCTTTATCTGAAACCGCTAAAGTTCAGTTACCAGACTCAATTTCACAATCAAAACACAACAAAAAATCGAATAGAAGGTGGGTTTAAGTTCACATACCTTCTAATTGTACCCATATCTTCTTTGGGTTTCGTTTTTTTTTGGGTTTGGGAGTTCTTCCCTCGACGACCTTGCCTTTGACGGTGTCAACGAGATTAGGGATTTGACGTTCTTTGCGAGCGGTCTGCTTTGTAGAGCCATGTTTGTAGAAGAAGTTAATCGTCGATTCACTTCTAACATCGACGATTAAACGATGAATCGGTTGAAGAAAAAAAAATCGAGGTGGAGTCGTTAATGGTGGTGGTGGAGAAGAGAAAGGGGAGGAGAGGAAGATGAAAAGAAAAAAAGAGAACCGATTTTTAAGGTATATGAGATTGGGGGCCTAATTAAGGCATTTAATTAGGAGTTAACTGATTTTTAAGATTTGTGTTTAGTAAAGGGTAACACGGTCTTTTCAATATCGGATTAATACGCCCCTCAAAAAATTGGGGTGCAAATAAAAAGTTATGGCCCCCAATTAAAATGTTTGGCCCGCAATCAAACGAGGTAAATAAGGCTCAGTAAGCGAGTTAGTCATGATTTTAGCTCTCCACGAATCTCCTTTTACTCTCCCTCTATCAAAAATAAAAATAATCAAAAGAGTTGGATAAGGAGAAACGAAAATAACATAGTGAGTAAAGCCCAATAAACTAGTCAATCATGATATTTGCTCTCCTCTTCTCTTTCTTTTTACTCTCCCTCCAACACAAATTTTGCTCTCCTCGATTCTCTTTTTACTCTCCCTCTAACAAAAATAAAAAGTAATCATAAAGGTGCAAATCGCAAAGGGTAAAACCAAAATAATATACTAATTGCGAGAAGTTGAAAACCTCGTCAGGTAGACGTTTGGACAAGGTACACGTTGAAAACCTCTTATCAACTCAAATGTGTCCAGCCCAGCCCATAACAATTAATCAAGCAAATTTATGTTAGGCCGATAATCCAATTATCTTGTGGTGAATGGAAAGGAGCCAACGGTCATTTTTCTCGGCACTTCCAAATATCCGAGTTCTCCCATTTCCGATATTCTTTTGTTGCATATGCCATGAATTTGGGTTAAAATTCAAGTGATTCTGGTTTGTATGGAGCTTTTCCTTCATACAACCCTTTTCTCCAAACTATCTGTATGCCCTTCTTCTCTCTACCCTAATACTCTTGCCTTCAATGGCAGTGTTACTCGTCGCAGATTATTTTCAAAAAACCCTAAAGGTTTCTTGACTCCACTTCGGATTTCATTGAGTTCTGAGCATGATTTGAAACCAAATGATCATCATCTCACTCAGGAGTCTCGGGTGGATACTGAGATTTTAAGTGGAGGAGAATCCAACTCCAACTGCATCGAGGTGATTGGAATTGGTAGCAGAAAGGATGCTGTTCTGGATTTTTGTGTGGAATCGCCTCTCCAATCGCTGACTTCGTTGAGGTTTTGGTATGTATTTTTCCCCATTTTGTTTCTAGTTTATCTAATTTGTAAATGAAATGATAGAAAAATGAGAATGTGATGCAAATTAGGGTTTTGCAATTTAACTCAGTTTTGAAGGCAGTAGTGTGAGTTAAACTGTATAGGAGTAGTAGATTTTGATTTGAGTGGCTAAGTGTCTTGATTAGACGAAACCTGCATTTTAGAACTGAACTGGTATACTGACTACATGATTGGTTTTGCTGCTGTTCCACATTTTCAAATGAAAATATATTCATCAGTAGGAATAAAAAAATTCTTTTTATTTCTATTATTACAATAAAAGTGCCCTCTAGTTTCTTGTAGAGCTTTGCATAAAAAAAAAAAAATGTGTACCCTGTAAATTTTTTAGCATTTTGTGGTTGCTGAAAGATGTAGGAAACTATCACTTACCTGGACATCTTTTTTTATACTGAAGGAATGTGAGCACACTTATCTTGGTTTGGTGAGTAACATAACGCAGAAGTTATAGATGATATGACAACAATCTTTTTGGCATTTTTTCTCAAAATGTGATTAGAAAATCAATACAGTTTGGTAACATTTCTAGATTTGAAGCTTTTGGCCTATAAGTTTGCTAATGTAGTTCGTGGTGTATTTGATGTTAAAATGCTGTTCTTTTGAGGCATTAATATTGATTTGTGTTAAATCTAGTGCTTCTCATTAGCATTTCATGAATCTTTTGGTTATCGATTGTATCATAGGAATATCCAGTCAACAGACTCAGGGGAGGTGCAACTGTTGCAGAAATCTCGTGCACAAGGTTCTACTATACTCTTTGTAGCTTTTTCCTTGATTGGTTTACATTTTAATATGCTACGAAGTTACTTCACAAGTTAACCCTCAATGTCAACCAACCAACCAAACCAGCAGTCAATTTATGAAAACATTTTCTAAGTCAATTTTATGGATTCTATGATGGTTCTTGCTTTAGTTGATATCAATTTTATAAATTTGACTCAGTATTCAATTTCTTTTATGCAATGTTTCGTGCAGTATTGTAGGTTCTGGATTTGTTTATTTTTTTGCAGTTTATGCCTTTAATATCACTGTTTTCCATACATTATAGTGAAGATTGTTGGGTAACTCAAGGTTTCTTTTTAACCTTTCTTGTTGCAAGATGTGGTTTTGAGGAACTTGGAAGGTCCTGTGTCGCAGCTATCATCTTCTCGAGCCGTTGTCCTTGTTAGTACATCCTTTACTAATAATTTTCCAATTTTGTCTCTCAGCGTATTATTATGAGTTTGGTTAGTTAAATCAGCAAACCGGTTATTGAAATTACTTCCTGGACATGAACTCTCCATAATTGTGTTCTTATTATATGTTTGCCTTATTGATCACAAGAGTGAATCAGTTTTTTTAAACTCTCAAGGTGACTAATATTATCATTCTATGATGGGAAAATCTAAAGGCTCAAATTCTAGAAAGTTTCAGAAGTTTTTGAAAAAAAGAAATAACTCTCATTTTTTGGTTAAGCGATTTAACTTGCTTACTTGTCAAGTAGTGCCTTGTGTCTAGAAAAGGATATACTTTTTTAAAAAGAAGCTTCTTACAGCTTGATGCTTTGGCAAAAAAGTCACAAGATTTGCAGAAAGCAAGTCTCTCAGCATGCATTCTAGATAGTAGAGCACTTGTATTATTCATGACCTGGAGTTTGCTCACATCTTTCTTAGAAACTGAGAATGATTCGGAGTTTTCTCTTTCTTTTTGTTTTTAATCATGTAGTTGATAATTGATAATTATATGCTTCTTTATATTGTTTCTACTGCTTCTTGTATCATTTACGCTTCCTTTGGTCCTTCTAGATTTGCTTTTACTTTGTTCTTTTCAAAGTGAAGAACATTAAAAGAAATCCTAGCTGCAGACACCAAGGAATAGTGATACTGGATTGTAAAAAAATATGGGCTACCTAGATTGTAATCGATTTGGGTTGTGGAAAATGAGCATCGTTTCAGAAAAGTTTCTATTTTTTCTTTTAATCACAATAAGGTAAAAAAATTAATGTTTGCATACTCAAAATTGTCAAGTTATGATTTAGGTGGCTAGTGCTGGATATGGCCTCGATCACATTAAAGCAATTGAGCTTCTTAGAGAAATAAAGTCAGCAAATGGGTTTTCTGTTGGCATTATTCTGAAGCCTTTTAGTTTTGAAGGACACAGACGTCAAAATGAGGTATAATATTATTCTTGTTTGTTTACCTTAGCAAGCAAACAGAATGTTATGGCATATGAAATAATTCTTTTTTTCTGATTGATTAGATTATACGTGTATTTAACATGCTAGACTCTGGTTTTATATATTTTGATATGCGCATTGGTTTTGTTTTGAACAGTGATGTATCTTCACTTACATCGTGAGTTCAGGCACATGAGTGTTCTGAAGCATGCAGTAGGTTTATTGTAGCCTTTGAAGAATAGCTCTATTTGTTACATTACTGCAAGATTATATTCATACGATATTATATTGGCTAAATTATGTTACTGTACGAAATTTTTCTTCATTTTACTAGCTCATCCATGACGTCGTCGAGCTACACTTATGGACACTGGGCACATTACATTGTGACCGTACCAACTATCATATGCTGAACTCTATCCTAATGACCTTAGTTGTTTCCAAATTCGAAACAACTCATATTTGTGGATTTAAACATACACTCAACTTCGACATCTTAAGTATGCTTTCCTAAACCTAGCCCCATACGTCTTTTTATAATTCATATACCAACGGCGAACCCCTCTTAATAAACATTCATATGCATTATTTAGGTAGTTAGCTGCAGTCTTTCAAATAAGTAGTTAGAAGTTATATGGCTATTATATCTTCAATTTGTTATCTTGGTAATAATGGTCCAGGTTTTATTGAGAATGGTATCGAAGATTGTTTAGGCAACTAGTTATCTGATATCATTTGTTCAAAGATAAAAGGAAATGGCCACCAATTTGGTTTGTTCCACATTCTTACCTTACAATGTTCAATAAACATACAAAGTATTCACGATAAGTTTCACATGTAAATGCTAGTTTGGAGTTGAGTATTCTGCTATCCTCTATTGTTGTGGTTGTACTTGAAGAGCAGTATTAGTATGAACCTTACAGTTAGGAGAGTGTAATCACTCTGTCAGTCGTATATCTATAAATGGGAAGAATGTCATACATGGGATGACATGATGGTGGTCTTAATCGGATTTGTATCATGTAAAGTTGTATCAGATGTGGATCTGCAAAATGAAGTTAAAGGAATGAGTATTCTCTGAGAAGTGATTCCTCATCCGAGGGCATGATTAAAACCATATTTCAGTGCTAGACTAACCCAATTTCTTATTCCCAAACCTTAACTGAAATCCAAGTGCAAGGAATGAATTAAACAGTAACCTAATAGTTATCAACAGATTTTTCCCTCTTTTATTTTTGGATGAAGATCTTATTAACACTAAATGAGCCTTAGTTCTTAATGAATATTTACCCTATCACAAATTTGGACTAATTTCTTTATGTTTTTTCTGCTACAATATACATACTCTGGCTTTTGAATAGATCACAGATCTAGCTAGGGTGAGCAGTTATCCGACCCAATTAATCCTATGGTTCGAATTGGTCCTAAGATGTGGAAAACCGACTCAAAAGACGATTAAACCTAACCAATTCACTTGAAGTTTCATTTTGAATACTTCTTTTACATGCTAATAAGTTATCTTGTTTATTTATGAGTTTATTTCCTTCTATGACCAAGTACTGTTGTATCCAGGCTCTTCCTCATTACTCATGAGGGCTATTATATGTGATTTTGTTGCGCATAGTTTGGATAAGAACTATCTATTAAGTTTTGACTCTTACTTGACTTGACAATTAAGAACCTCATAGGTTGTGCTAACCTGAGGTTAAAATGAATTGCTAATTGGTTCAGTAGAAGGATGACCCTAAATAGTTCAGGCACAGATTGATGAAAGCTCATAGGTCTGTTACCACGACAAAATGAACTGCTTTGATTTACCATATAATATGTGTTGCATACTCCCATTGGTGGAAGCATAAGCAAAAGTGGCTACTTACCAGTTGGTTTCTTGAAGCTGATGAATGGGAGCCTTGGCGGTTCTCTGCCCATTTCAAAGCTTTGATACCTCACTTTCTGGATTTGCAGATCAACGACTTGGCTAACAAACTCTGGGAGAATACAAACTTCTGTATTGGTGAGTCTTTGTGTAGTATTCTTGATGAATGTGCTGTGTTACTTTTTTGTGTCAACATACAATAAGAGGAACGCAAATTCTGTATTGGCGAGTCTCATATAATGTTTAACAGTTTAAGGAAGCATCATAGCTGTCTACTAAGAAACGTCTTTTGAGGTTAAGAAATACAATTTGAAGGTTCCCCACCGTTTACTATGTCATAAAAATAATTAGAAAATAATCCTGAAGTAGCTGGAAAGTATTTTTAATGTAGAGTCGGTGTTTCATTGCAGGGTTTTTTCGTCTTTATCTGTTTTCCATTGTTTCTTATTCTTTTTAACCTGATTGGTTTATTTATTTTTAATTTGCAGAAGTGGATACTGATGCACTGCTAAAAAGGGAAATGGTCACTCTGGCTGAAGCTCTGAAGAGTGCAAATAATGCAGTTCTGCTGGGCTTGAATACAATCTCCGTTCTTATGTCTGTAAGTTCTCTTAGTTTGTTTGAAGTTTACCTATCAAGTTCGCTACCTTCCTAACTCAAGCTTTGAACGTTGCAGGACTTGCACAATAAGTTTCTCGATCAACCAAACAGTAAAATAAAGGAACTCAAAGTTCTAGAAGTAGTAGAAGTGAGTTTACGTCGCTTTCTTCCAGTGAGCTGAATTCATGCCTTTATCAATTTTTTGAATTGACAATACTATATTTTTGTACCTTACTAGGTTGTTCCCATTGCATTGGTTACTAAGGTTGCAAGAAATTCTACTTCTCTAATTATTTTCTTTGCTGGTTTATCTTACTCGGCCGATGCTATTGGCTATAGCTTTTGAGCAGTTGTGGAAAAGCAAAAGTTGGATTCGGAGTGGGTAAGAGTATGAAATCATCAATTGCACGAGCTGTCTTCGATTGCCCTTTTCTTGGTGATGGCATGAAGGTATCAATGATTTGGTACTAGAGCATTTTATAACAAGTTATTATTATTCGGATCTGCCAAATAAATAATCTTATCTTCACATGATCTGAATACTTGTCTGCACGTTAAGCATGTTTCAACATAAGAAAGTGAATTGTTACTTCTTCCTTTCAAGCAGTTGCTAATAGTTCCTTCCCCTTCTGTATATTTGGAATATCTCTGTTCATTGCACTTTAGACATTGTCGAAAATACTATATAGTATACAGTATGTATTAGATAGTGTCAATCTGGCCAGTGGGAAAACCAAGGCTCTCATCAATGACCATGTTGTCTGAATATAAGTTCTGCATTGATTGTCTTTAGAATTCTCTTGGATACACCTCTGATTTCCTGTAATATTCCAAGTAACTGTTTGATATCATTGAGTGTCTTTAGAATTCTCTCGGTCACACATCTGATTTCCTCTAATAATTCATTAATTGTTTGATACCATAGCCGTCAGTATTTGTTAGCGATTACTAATTAAGTTACTACAGATATCTGTTAGAACCCTATGACTTTAAATTTGAATTGTTCAAATCTTTGAAGGAATTATATTAACTTATTACATATCATCATTCTGTTACCAGATATAGTTGCTTTTTCTTAGTTCAGTTTTTGTAATTTTGCTCGCCTTTCCTATTTGTTCAATGTACAGGAAAATGACATGGTTGTCTGCACAGTAGCAAGTTGTGATGTTAAGGAGCATAGTGATGTACGCGAGTTCTTGCAAACATTTCGTCAAACAACTGGATTTAAAAAGGAGATCATACTTTCCATGTTTTATGAACCTAATCTGGAGAAAAACCTGGTAGTAACAACAGTCATTGCTCTAGGGTAAGGATCCTCATCGACAGCAATTTAATGCAGACAAAAGATCTGTTCACTGTTACTTCTAGTAGGACAGTAACATGATACTTTTATTTTGTTATTAAAAGCCGTTCAGATATGAGCTTTCTCTTCATGCTTAACTTCAACTGACGATTATTAACATTGCTTTTTGGCACGTGGGATTATGATTTTCTAGTCAACCTTGATAAATTGATGGATTCAAGAGATAATAGCACATGCTGCAAGTTTTTTGCTCACATAACCTATCACTAAGATGCCCATTGTAGAACAGCTGGATAACTAAGATAAGACACGAATTTGGGGGATTCAGTACAATGATCTAGTTGAGTCTTATTGTAGAATGTGTTGTTGAAAAATGGCGATGTTTATTTGGTTGTTAATCATCCTGGTGTTAATGAATGGCTTGGATTTACAAGATTGTAAATTTCAACCATTCACTGCTCAGGATTAACTGTTATGTTATAAGGATGTTAGGTTTAATAAGAAGTGCTCGACTCATTTTTATGTTCATCTCGAGACCGAACTCTGACTACCTAATCCTTCTAACCTATTAGGTGGTAATTTATTTACAGTTATTAAGCAGAGTTTGCTAATCAATCTTTAATCTGAAATCTATTACTATATAACAGCACCCTAAACTTCTCCTATAGTGAAGTACTCTGCTTTCTTATATACATGGGATATATAAAGGACGTTTTTATGTCTGTATCCCTTGCTGGGAAAGTAGAAGTATGGTCTTGTGCTCAGAAAATGGTAAAGAAAGCCTGTGTGATGAGCAAATGAGCACTGAGATTTGATATCTTTAGTTCATTTTTCTAATCCAGATCAATACTAGATTCCCCATTTCAGCTGAGAATGTGTCAGAAACTGGTGGGTCAAAAAAGGTTTTAGTTTACCTCCATAAAAACTATTTTCTACTGTAAATGTTCCAAAGTTAGGCTTGAGATTTAAGCCTAGTATGGTTGTTGCTTTTGCCAGTTATCCTTATATAATATAGTTAGGCTCCAAATTGCGTCGGTTACTTAGATTACTTGCTAATTTTGACATTCTCTTTTGTATCTTACAACTGCTCTGTATTAACTTCTTTATATGTGAAATCACATCACATAGTAAATGCTTACATATGATTTTCTTCCTTTCTGATCATAAATTTCCTATGGCATTGGCAGCTGCGATGAACAAGGTACATCCCAGAAACAGGGTTTTTTATCCAGACTTGCTCTTCGTTTTCCTTTTGTGTTCTCCCTCCTGGGAAGAGGCCAAACTGATACAGAGATAGTAACTGTCAACTCAAATAGTAATGAAGCATACCCTTCAGGGATCATTAGTTCTTCAGATAGTATGGATATGCGGAATCTGGATTCTTCTGATGATGTCGATGAAAATCTTGACTCGGATTTTGATGAACTGAGGACCCTATCAGAAAGAAATTATGAAGAAACCAATGATTTAAGGTAAACTTATCTTCCTTTTTATTGAATCAAATAGAGGTTGCTGATGTATTGATAATTTGTGGAGTGATTCTGATATTGATCTGGCAATTCTTGTAGGGAATTCTATGGTGAGGATAAAATAAGGGGGGGTAGAACTTCACAGGGAAATAGCAACTCACATTCTCATGTTTATGATCAATCTGCTGAAGGTATATAAGATGTGTATGCATATTTGAGTGATATCCTTTTATGTACATCATGCTCATAGGAATCCAACCTTTTGATCCCTAGGCAAGAGCTTGAAAATCAGCTATTTGTAAATAAATATCTTGAAATTGATTTTCAATCAGTTGAATTGGATTTTATGGTTTGATAGTCATCGAGGAGAAAATCATCCCCTGGATCATCTTTATTTGGTCAATGAAAGATGATGATCATGTTTGCATCTATAAAGTCCAGATGCGTCCTTGAACTTCTTCTTTTTCATTGAAAATTTTGACCTTTCATGCAGTTACCATCTCTATCGTGAATTGCAATCTGACTTTTATATATTCAAAA
Source organism: Papaver armeniacum (assembly GCA_023531295.1). Classification (NCBI taxonomy): domain Eukaryota; kingdom Viridiplantae; phylum Streptophyta; class Magnoliopsida; order Ranunculales; family Papaveraceae; genus Papaver; species Papaver armeniacum. The sequence goes on from JAJJWW010004780.1 coordinate 153,857, forward strand.
CTTGTATTGCTGCTCTATCAATGTTAAAATTGCGTTTTTTAATATCGTCTCTTACATTTTTTCACTGATCAATTTTCCTAGAACAACCTGTTTTTCAAAGGGAACCACTCATTAGCCGAAATGTGGGACCAGGGTTCGATGTCGAGCAAGTGCGGGCACAAAAAGGAGTTGTATCTGGGTCTGATCCAGTACTCGGCAGACAAATCTTTTTCTCTCTTCCAGTTGGTGTCAAGAAATCTTCGAGTCAACGCTGGCAACAGTTTCCCAAGTCTCAACAGCCCTCAGATCCAAGAGTTTTAGATGATGATAGTGGAGTATCACAGGGCACTACAGATATGCTTTCATGGGATGCACTGACTGATGCTAGTCGTGAAGCAGTGAAGGATGTCTATGGTGCTGCATCTACACTTTTAAAAGGAAATGCTGCTGATATTCCTAGGAAGCAAGGAGTGCTTTCTGTTCGTGCATCATCCATGTTGGTATGATTCAATTGTAGAATAATGATTTTATAGGTTAAAGCCTTTTACTTCCTGTAATTACCCGTAGTTGATTGCAGACCTGTAATGATGTCAATATCTTCTCCCAGAGGAACTACTTCAACCAGAAAATGACAACTGTATACATATGACTTTGAATATTAGTCTGACAAAGCAATCACATAGTTATGCTAGTTGAACAACTGAGTGTATTATCCAAGGGAATGCCTTGATAGGCTGTGCTCGAGCCTGTGCCTCGAGGAGCTGTGCTCGGGCACAGGCTGAAGCAATGTAGTTAATTGCAGAACTATTGCTATGGTTCTAAACAAAATGAAAATAAACATAGAAAGAAGTTGAATTAGACCGTCAAAGCATTCACTCAGTTGAAGAATAAGAGTTTATGTATCCCTGTCTGATTGAGGGCATGCTTTGGGTGCTGTGCTTAAGCTTGTTCTTCAGTATACTTGAGTCATTGTTCTGAAAGCCTGATAAAGTGATCTGTGCCATACTCTTTTCATAGATAAAGGATTAAACGATGAGATTGAACAGGTATAATTGCTCAGATTCAACATTTAAAGGATTTGTTCATGAAAACCTGAACAAACCTTCAGTCGAATGCCCTGCAAAAAGTTTGTTCTTCTATTAATTCTCAGAGACTCAGAAAATTAATTTGAAAAAACTTTATGCTTGTCTTTCAATTAGAGTGAGAAGAAATGAAATCTTGTTTATTTCTTCTAGTCTTTTGGAGTTTCCGATAATGGTCGACTTTTGGATATTTGCACACACCAAGTATGTGCAGATTATTTAGGTGATAAAATAGAATTTATTATTAAGGTGATAAAATAGAATTTATTATGCTGCTTTGAAACCTTAGAGTTCTTTGACTATGTAGCCTCCATCTCATGAATCTACATCTTACTTTACTCTCAGGATAAAATCCGAGTTTTTATTTGAGCATTTGATAGACTCTTTGTGCAAGCAAATCACAGAGACTTCCTAATTATGATTTTATTTGCAGGAATCTGAACGCGACTCGGAGAAAAAATGGAGTCGTACTACAGAGATGCAATATAGAGGAGGAATTTACAAGGGACGTTGCCAAGGAGGACTCCCAGAAGGAAAGGTTTGTACGATAACCTTGACTGAAGCTCAATCTCAATTTTAATAAACTATTCCGTAGTGCCGGGTTGAGTTTAGAACTTTCTGTATTACATGTCGGAGACATGCTGAGGAAATCTGTCGCTTCTCATCATAGGGTCGTCTAACACTTCCGGATGGAGGCATTTATGATGGCATGTGGCGTTATGGCAAGAGATCTGGTTTAGGTGCATTCTACTATAGTAACGGGGATGTGTATCAGGGATCTTGGAGGGATGACCTTATGCATGGAAGGGTATGACTGTTTCATATTGTACTATATAGTTGGTTTTCGGTTAGAGGAAATCGTTAATATTTGTAAAGTGATTCTTACTCTCATATTGATGTTTTTGTTACTTATCATTTGATAGTTTCAATTATATATGTTCTGAGAATTGATAGCCATTATTATAGTAAAGGAAGGATCCCTGCCCCATTCTCGCCTTCGCATGGTGGAGACATCCATGCATCTGTCAGGTTCAGATGTTGCTACATAGTTAATTTCATATCTCATTGTTTGTATTTGTCCTGTGTAACTTTAACTGGATAAGATAAGGTAGTTGCCTTTTGGGTTGATGTGATCAAGTGGTACTCGGATGTTGTGTATGGTAGAATTTTTTTTCAGTATGTGTTCTGTTAATAAGCTCAAAATTCAGCATATGAACTCTCATGTTGCTTAAAAAATCCTTTTTTCGGTTAGTTTCTGTGCATTTGAAACTTCTGTCTTTTGTGTGTAACGTGGCAATATAGTCTAAAGAACTTTAAGTAGATGCTTTTTCTTTTGTTTTCCTTTTTGTTTTTTTTTTTTTTTTTTCGTGAATGTATGGCGGTTAACTGTGTTTATCCATACAGGGCTGGTTTTATTTTTGCACTGGGGATCGGTGGTTTGTGAACTTTTGGAAGGGGAAAGCAAATGGGGAAGGACGATTTTATTCCAAAGGGGGTGAAATATTTTTTGGCAGTTTCCAAGATGGCTGGCGACACGGAGAAAGCTTATTTATTGACGGTGAAGGAAGAAGGTAAACATGTGTATGAATAATTACAGTATCCTTTAAAGTTTCTTAGCATTTGACATTTTAAACTGAAAAAAGTATATATATATATATATATATATATATATAGCACAGATGGTGTACATAGAGTTTATAGTTGTCAAATGGTTTCAGTCAATATGCATGATTCAAGAATCGGTTTCAGACTTCCAGTTGAAGAGTTCATTTCACCCTCGCTCTGCAGCCATTGTTTACCTAATATATACGGACTTTATTGATTTCTAGCATGTTTATCTTGAACCCTCTTAGGGATTTTAATGTCACAAATGGTTTATATTGTCAGGTGGACTGAGATCTGGGATGATGGTGTGCTTCTAAGTCGTGAACCACTGGACTCTGAAACAACTGCCAACTAATACTTCAATGTACATAAAAGAAATGAAGTTGACTGTTCTTGTTGTATGTATATATTATTTTCTGTCAAATGAGGTTATTTTTCTTCCGAGTTTACTTGTAGATCCCATTATCTTATGAATTTCATTTTAGTAGCATTTTCATGTCCCTCATATTCTTATATATATATGCAAATGAAATGCTATTACAGAGAAATCTGAAACAAAGAGTGCACTCTTGAACCAATTAGACAACACATTCCACTTCAAAATGTAACATTTAAAGCATTTAAATTCGTAATTGTTTTCTTGTCTTTCTTTTCTTTTTTTGGAATAAGTAGCTTGTCTCTCGTTATCAGCCTTTGTGTTATTCTCCTTGAGTTTATTTTGATGACCTTTACATAGCTGTCCTGCGAATTTATTGTTTTAGATTCTCTTCCTTTCAATGACTGAAACATTATGTATGAAGGTGTCAAGCTCGTTCAACTTAACAACTTTTTATTCCTCCAGTCACAAATATTTCTCTTGTTCAGTTTCATTTGGGATGTTCGTTCTAGATTCGTCAACATCCTGGTCCATGGATTATGCTAAGAGAGATTTTTGCAGAACCAAGGTATCTGAGGAGGCTCCTATTTTCCAGGTTACTCTTTGATCCTGTTCATGCTTGTAATGTGTAACAGTTGATTGGCTATAATATAGTATGAAGTATGAACCGATGCATTGTTTTTGAACTATGTTTATCTGACAATTTGAATTTAAAAATTTCTTGTTGACCTGTTTCAACTGTTGAGTGGGGCTATTACCCACTTAAACTTTTAATCACACCTATGAGGTTGCTAGAGTTTGATTTAGAAGATTATATTCTTTATTTACCCACTTAAACAGAAATGTGTTAATTTTTATTTTGAAGCCTACACTACTTCCCCCTAGTGATTTTGGTGTAACCGTAAAAATTACTGTTATACGGTTGATGCCTTAGATTGAGTTTTACAGAGCTCAAAATAGTTCTTCTCCACTTAGACAGGTTGGTTGATCAAATATCTTCAGTTGCAAATTTAACAATTATTAGAAGAAAACCTAATTGTGGACTTGTTGGAATCTTAGACCAGATTTATCTCTGGAGATAACATATTCAACTTTGAATTGCTGAAGATAACTTGTTTTAACATTTTCATAAACCTTGTCGTGATTCCATGATAAAAGGAATTGCTTCAAAAATACTGACAGTTTTTGCTCAGGAAATGCAAGAGAAAAGCACGATTGCTAAAGGCTGATACCACTTCTGCTAGGGGCGGGTACCAATCCAGGATCCAACGGCTAAGATTGCTTTGTCCTATATGCATTGGTACCCTCCCCTAGCAAATCAGTAACAGCCTTTAGCAATCATGGAGAAAAGATGCCAGAAAAATACATTTTGAGAGACTATAATTTCTTACGAAATTTTACAAATATTTTTTTTTGAAAAGGCAATTCATTTACAAATCTAGATGCAGCGACTACAACGACACTGTCACTTGGTTTCTCCTAAGCCTTCTATTGAGAAGCATAAATCTAGATGACAGAACAAAATCTCTTCATCTTCAGAAATTCACTAATCAAATCTGCAGAATTCAAGAAAAATGTATAGGTAAAATAATCTTATGGGTTATGGCACGTAAGATGTAAGCAAAATTTCATATGATAAATATATGGAATTTAGCTATGTTATTCTCCGAATTTTACCTTTACAATCAATCTCTCTTTTCATGTTTTGCGTCTTTCTTGGATGGATGAGGATGAAAGTTTCTGAGACTAATAAAGCAACCAACAAACACCAGCTCGTTACAAACCAAGCACTTTTAAACAGTTGATTACTAAATTTACTGTAAAATCAACCCATGTATACGGTTATATTGGATAGGTCTAATTCAGAGAGTAAGAGTATTTCAAGTTTACCTGCAATTTTGTGGCACATTCCAAGATGATTTCCATGATTTCCTAGAGTCTGGTGATAAAGACATAAACTTTCTCCAATCATCAAGCATAACATTCAGGTCGTGAAGCTTGTTATCCAAACCGTAACAGCAATTCACATGCATTGTGCAAACTTCATTCAGATTCCTACTTGGTTGACATAATCCTCCAAAGTATGCTGTATTCAGGAACCTCATCTTCAATCCAATTCTTTTGAAAGATTTTTTATTCTTAATTATATTAAGGACATCTTGATCGTGTTTACCAGGATGACTTTTTCTCGACTCATACCAATACTTGTAAAACTGCTTTGTTCTCTTGTTGGATTGAACATATGTAAATCCTCCATTTGGGGCATTTCTCAAGTCCCGTGAATTCCCGTTGTAGTAATCACAAGCAATTTGAAAATCCGAACCGTGGTAAAATCGTTCAAATGGATTTCGGAACCACATTATATCAGCATCCTGAACAGAGAAATGGAAAAGAACCCAAATGAGTATTAAACAAGGAACTCTTATGATGATGCTGAACTTGTCGTAGGATTCCATATGGTAAAACTGTAAGCATCGTACATACCGTAAAGACGAAGTTGTAACCCATCTCAAGAACTGTACGAAGAAAATCAATCCTCCTCCACATCATAACCAAGTAATCAGGGCTCATGAAATACGCTTCCTCAGAGAAATCAACTCCTGACGTAGTAAGAGCATAGCAATGAGGGTGTATCTCCATGCAACGGTTATAAGCTTTACCATCCAATGCAATGATGACCAAATTACTCGACAGATTTTGTGTTCGCTCTCCTATTCGGAAGCTCTCCAGAAAAAGATCGACAACTGAATTAGGAGTTGCCCAGGCTTCATTTAACGTGGTTAAGATGACAGTTTTATCTTTCATTGCTGCCTTTTCGAGAACTTGTTTCAGTCTTTCGTCCACCTTGAACTAAAAATTATCAATAACGAACATTTAAATTATTGAACACAATGTATCATCAAATTTAGTTCAAAACATTTGCAGCCCGACCCATGAGTTGGGTAGCCTTTGACAGCCCGACCCATGAATGGATAGCTTAAGATTCTAAGTTGACCAACATTTGAGCCCCACCGTTACGAACCTAGTTTTTTCCTATCAAAAAAAGGATACGAGCCTAGCAATACAGTTGGAAGACTTAGAAAGATTCTGATTGGGTCCGGCTGTCCGGCAAAATGGTATCTTTATTAAAAAATTCTACTCGATGAACACGATGGGGAAATGAATATTATTGGTCTGATGCGTGCTGTTTTTATATAAATTCATTTAAATATAAATAATTATTTTACATGGCTGTCAGTAATACAAGACAATTAAGCACATGTTGTCATTTCTTTATTACTAATTATCATAATATAATAACGCATGAAAACATCTGGCCTCGTTAATATTGTTCCTCCTCTTAACGAAGTTTCAAACTTTTACCATACAGCAAATAAAAAGCCTTCAAAAATCAAAATTCTAAATTTTTTTATCAAGATTGATTGAATAATTTTTAATGTTTATTTGTTGTAATTTATAAACTTTGACTAGAAAAAAGGAAATAAATAATTAGTGTAGTTATCTAATGGAATATGCACCATCAGCTGTGGCAGTAGGGTCTCAAAATTTGGATCCCACCAATTAGAGAAGGGATTATAATGAAAGGGATTGAATATTTTATGACTATTTAGTATATTCAGAAAAACCGCCACTTGGTGGTAACAAAATCAAATCTGGAGGCCAATTCATCATTCTTCCTAAAATCAATGGCCTAAATTACGTCAACACCAGGTACAATCAAACATGCAACTGTTCTAGTTATCAGAGATGAAATGCCCAAAAGATTGATAACTACAATAACGATTTTGCTTCTGAGTTGCTGTAAATTCGGCTATATACTTAACACTTGTCATGAAAAATTGGAAGATAAAAAATTTTAAAAACTGAAATTAGAAGAAGATAGTTAATGGCGAGTTACTTACCGAAGAGGAATCGTAGAAGGATGAGAGGGAAAGTATCTGAGATGGAATTAAATCATTGAAATAAATCAAACAAGGTAGTCCCAAGACTACTCCCACTAGCAGAGTTAATGTCAAATTCCGACGGGGAAAGATGTTATAACCAGTTGCTGCAGCTGACGACGAAGAATCAGCTGTTTTTGTTGCTAATGTTTCTGGTGATGATGAAGGCATCACTGTTGATAATATCTTCTTATACATTTTCTCAATTACTAATCAATCAGATCGAAGTATCACATGAGCAGTAATTCAATCAAACTCTTTGGGATCTATTATTATCCCCTGAAGAAAGAAAAACAGAGAGAGAATGAATGAAAGAACACTTGGTCTGTACGTTGAATATTCAATAGATGATTCCCAGAGGAGGAGAAGGAGGGAGGGGGGTATTAAGTAGTGGTAGGCTGTTAATATTTATTTGTATAATTTATTGTCAATTAAGTCTAAATATATGTATGACAATAAATGATTACTAAAAATCGATAGAAGAGAGAAAATAGGGATTTTTTTATCTTCACCTACCTTCCGATGAGTTTCACACAATTTGGCAATAACAGAGAAACAATGTTGGAGTTCTTTTATTTTTCTACTAAGGAGATATTTGTTCATTAACAATGTAACTGTCAACTTAGAAAAGCTAAACAAACAGCTAACTCTCCAACTCCAAGTCTTATGCAAAACTTCCTTAATAAGGACTAGATGGGCAACTTGGCATTGAGGATGACTACTAACTTCCAGTACTAATGCATAAACAGGCTGGAGATCACTAGTCACTTCCTATCTCTGGTTTGTACCGTTTGCATTTTTGCTTTGAGGGCCCAGTCAATAAGTGACATTCACAATGCTATTATCCCCCGTCCAAAACCTAGCCTTACCGTTTTAGCAAAGCCTTGGCTGTAGAGTGCTATAAATGTGCAGCACTTGGTGGCAAAGTCAAGACCATGATGCGCTCCAACTAAGTTTCCCGAAAAATGAAATTGCCCCTTCGTCAAACTTTTAATTTGAGTTATTTTTTTCAGTTTCTAAAAATTGAAAAACTAGATTAAGTTGGAAAAATAATAGTAACTTTTTTCCAGAAACGGAAGGAGTATTTTTCAAATACTTTTTCATTTTTTAGTCTTTTCTGTCTGAATTAAAATATTTTGTATCTAAATATTTAATCAGGAAACAATTAGTGAATGATCTCGTACCCGATTCGGCCAAGTATGACCGGTTATGCTAGTGAATCGCAAACATAGCGCAATACAGTATAGCCGACCTAGTCAGTGTTCGGCCAAGATGGCTCAAGTGACGGTTAGGAGTTGGTTATTAGCTTCACAAGCATGACAAAGGTGCGAGACAAGATAGAACGGTTATAAAGCAGTTTATAAGCATGGGAGAGTGTTCATAACTGCTTGAGAACAGGTGTTGGATGATGACGCGAGTTTGAAGAGCGCCAAGTTGGCACAGTTAGTAGCGGTTATGGAACTGCTCCATGGGACAGATGGTTGTCCCATGCATGTGCAATAGTTGTGCACGGTTTTTGGCTAGTAAAGCCGTTGTATAAATAGTGCTAAGGCATGGGAAAATCGAGCTTACATAGGAGATTGTGAGACTCAAATTGAGAGATTTTTGTGAGGCTAAGGCTTGGTTCAAGAGGAACAAGTCCGTGTAAGTCCCTAAGTGGGCAAGTTTTGTATATCTTCCCTTTGATGCAATAAAATGAGTTGATTGTGTCATGTTCTAAGTGTTCTTGGTTGGATGATTATTGTTGGTAATGTATGGCAATGTTTGAATGTTTTATGGTAAGCATTTGAGAAGTTAAGAGAAGTGAAAGAAGGGTAAAGACTTCCGCAGTAGAACTGAAGAGTTGGTTGTTCGCATTGGTGCAAACTTATAAGGCTGAAGTGTAGGTGGGTGAAGCTTGGTTCACAGAACCATTATGTTGTAGGGTTACACTTAAAAAGCGGGGTACAACAACCACACCCAATATTCCGTTAGGCAATCTGTATGGACTAACTCCAATATAATTCCAATAGAATCAACTAGACATTCAAACTCAATCAGGGAAAATATATCCAAGAGTTATATCTTTGTTTCTCAATGTAATCAGCAAATCAAACATATAGAATCCGTGAGCCTGATTATTATGAGAAACAACTTGAACGTGTACTAAAGACCAATGTTCAAGTGTCAATCAATTTCAATCAACAACCAAAGGTTGGATTTACCAATTGATTGAACTACGCACAACCTGTGATATTTCAATTATATGAACAAATATAATCCGAAGAAATAAACAGACACCAGAAGTTTTGTTAACGAGGAAACTGCAAATGCAGAAAAACCCCGGGACCTAGTCCATATTTGAACACCACACTGTATTAAGCCGCTACATACTCTAGCCTACTACAAGACACAATTTAAGAAAAATTCATAGAAGTATACAAGACACAATTTAAGAAAAATCGATTTTGATTCACTCGAATCATTTCATGAAAATTATAGCCACGGTTTGCAAAAGATTGCATTCCTTAATATATATAAATGTATTATTTCATGAACAAACCGATTTTAGAATGTAAGTCCAAATGTGTAACCTACTAAGTGACATTTGCGATGTCAGGTGTGTTTGGTACCACCCGGTTCCTGTTGGATAAAGACTTGTTTCTCTCAATTTTCGAGAGAATATGCATTAGATTTGGGTTCAATTTCAATCAACAACCAAAGTTGTGATGCCTAGATATTCCTTTTATTTCGGAAAAGAAAATAGCAGGCTAGATTTACTTGAAGGAAGAAATCCCAGTTGGTTCAAAGAATTTGTGGCGAAAGGAAGTAGGTGCGGTCGAGGATAGGTGTATGATGCGGCTTTGTTTGGTGTGAAACCCGAATGATATGACATAAAGACCATCAGTCATTATAAGGATGACAAATATGGTGATGGCATGTTTGCGGGGGCAAACGTGGATAGAGAAGGCTGTATTAGAGTAAGCCAAATTTAAATTCCGGGACTTTAAAGAAAATGAGAATTTCTTGTATAAGGCATACTTTGTTGACAATTAAGGTGGTGATGTCAAGGTTTGGTGGAGAAATGCTTCAAGAAAAGTTTGCTGGTTAGCCAATCATATATCTTAGAATGACATCAAAGAAGGATTTGAGATGTCCATATTTGAACAGGCCAAAATGACGGAGTACACCTTGGCCTATTAACTTCCTTGCATTTAATTAGAAATAAGTGTGTGGCATGGGGAATGCTGCGAGTTCTGGGTTATTGCTATTACTTACGTGATTTATATAAATTTAGGACGAAGTTGTGAATATTAATAAGGCCAAAGGAAAGGAGGAAAAATGGCAGCATGAGATAAAGAAAATTGAGAAACACATCGCTAAAATGAACAAGATCGTGAAAGACAAAATGAAGGTTCGAGGAAGATAAACTTCACTAGAACAAGAAGGAGTGTTGTCTAATCACTTGGGGTAGAAAACAAGATGACTCTGTGTGTATAGTTGAGATAACTCCTTACCAATTAATAATGAAATATTTTATTTAATTATTAAAAATACTTACTACCTTATCTAAAGATATTTTCTAAAAAGTTCTAAATAATAAATCAAAGAATAATAACAATAAATGAGTATATTCTCTTCTAAAACTCAATTCCTTCTCAAAAGAATTCGCCCCAAATTGTTGTTGGGTAAATATTCTTGGAAAATCCTTATAATTACAAATAATTTTGGCATAAATCGAATGAAAAATATTTTCGAAAAAATACTTCAGAGAATTGACCAACACAACTGAACATAACATATTTCGGGATAAAAATGAACAAATATGATATCAATTGCGACAAAGAAAAAATACCCATCAAAATAAGCAGGACGAACGAAGAAAATTTTCTTGTTCATCTTAGGTACAAGAATTTAAGAAAAATCCACCAATAGTTTGGTTATTTGAGACTATTTGATTCATGGCCTTTCTTTGGTGTAAGCAATTTGCTTTGTTAATGAAGTTTTAGCTTTCAAAATGATCATCGATCATGTAATGGTACATGGTTTCTTATGTACGATAATGAATGAGGTGTTTTCTTTTATAAAGTCTTGCCTCGTTATTTACGATGTAAAAAGAAGCTAGTTCATGGGGAAGAAATACCATACTTGCAATAGTGAGACAAGGTGAAAGCTAATCCTCAATAATGATTACAGCAATATCGAAAGAAATCATTTCAACCAAAGGTTGGCACATAAATTGTATGCGTAGATGGGGGTTTTGGCCAACATAATATTTCATGAACAAATATAATCTTATGCTTTATGGCCACATTCATAGAAAAGTTCTTGAATAAAATGCTAGGTAAGGTAATCTAAGAAGGAAACTCATAGTTTTGCTTAATGGAGGAATGGAGGATAACATTCCAAGGCAATCGAGAAAAATTGATTTTGATCGTAGTGATCAATTTGGGAAGAATAAGACCAAGTGAAATTCGGGCGAGGTGGAGGAATTAGTTTGCAATGCATGATTTGAGTAGAGAAGTTGAAGTGTGAGTACTGCAATCCTAAAAGAAAAGTTGGATTTACTGAGGCAATTTAGAAGAGGTTACGAAACACCACAAGTTTATAAATTATATTGAAAACAAATTTATAATGTGCCACGATTTTTGGCTAGTAAAGCTAATGTATAAATAGTGCTTTGTTAACGAGAAAGCTTTGTCAAACTTAGTTGTCAAAACTATATTTTGATTTTTTAGTACACAATTAAACCCTAGGATGAGGTTGTTGAGAAACAAACCTAGTTCTACCATTTCGGATCATGAAGCTTTTGGAGAATTTGAACAAGTTATACCACATATATCTTTGAGGCGTTTGATGCATACTTCTAGCCTACTACAAGACATGACAGGATTTAATTTAAGAAAAATTCAGCGTTTCTGCAAACATGAATCATTTCATACGATTTTAGAATGAGCACTTTCATATCAACCTTATTAACCTAACTCAAATGAAACTAGTATGCAAACATACCTAAGTAGATGGATTGGTTACCGCCGAGGATTTAGTTTAGCAAACGCATACCATTTCACCTTTCAAACTCCAGAAATTCACGGAATTGTACTTCCGCCGACGCGTCAGGGTATGCATACTTAGCTCCGGACTTCCATCAACCAACAAAAGTATGTACGCATACTATGGTTCCCGATTTTGTACTTTACAAAAATGTGAATACACACTATGTTTATATCCAATCATGGTTACATGTTCTAAACCATCATTTCAATCATAGAAACATTCTTAAGACGACAATAGCTGTCTCAAACAAACTATTAGCTTCAAAGCAATTTTCAAGTGACCGAATGATCAATACGAAACATTCCGAGTCTACATCAAATGACTGTCTCACACAAATCATGTAAGATGTTACAAGGCGATTTTCACATGATCATCTTTTGACTTGCGTCAAGAATAAAAGGTGAACTTGGTTAAAGCGAAAGCTTACCAACACATATTTCGAGAAATAGATAAGCGAGATAAACTCGGCTCGAAATACGAAATGTGTATAAGCGAAGTCTATATAGCAATACGACATTTTGTCTCAAATAAGAGATAGAGTAGATAGACTTTTGAGTGATATATGAGTTCAAGTCTCCACATACCGTTTTGTTGATGAAGTTCCACAAGTTCCCTTGAGTAGTTCTTCGTCTTCATTCGATGAACGTCGTGGATTCTAAAGCTCAACTACACTTACTATCTTAATCCGAGACTTAGCTATAAGTAGACTAGAAATCAAGACTTATAGTTTTGGCAACTAAACTTGAAAAAAATCTTGAGATAGCAACGCTTGCGAGTTCGACTGAGCAGTGCTCTAACAGAGTTGACCAATAAAGATTTCAATTATACACCTGTATATTGGTTGGAATTAGACAAAACCGAATTTAGGTGCTTTATTGCATATCTTGAGAATATTTTCAGTTATGGAAAATCCTTGGTATCCAAACTACCTTGGTCTATAAATAGTGAAATTTGTTCTTCTCACAAACTTATCCGAGGCAAGCACTTCGTTTCTTAGTCAACGATGTGGCCAGACTAATAGTATTACTTGTAATACTATCTTGAGAGGAGAGTAACCACATTAGGCGAAATCTATTACGTACGCTAGTTTAAAGACTTCTTTGGGATCAATAAGTGTCTACTAGTACCATTGGTGGGAAACTATAATCTCGCATTGTTATTTTAGTTTTCGATTATCGATTTGAATGATAAACGGTTGTTAACTCTTGATTGCACCTAGTTTGATTATTCTTGAGAGCATTCTCTTCTAACATAAGGTCACTCAAACTAGATCAAGAGATTAGCGGTAGTTCATGTCTATTTTTAGGTGTCGATGTTGACTTGTGATCATCCGTTGTTAATGATCTACGCTATGTGCGTGATTGATCATAAGTTGGAATCAAGTTCGTTATTTTGCAGGTACAAAAGACTATTAATTCGAAGACAAGAAGATATTTCTTATTGGTTTTATATCTTTGTGATTTGCTTCGTGCACAAACTTGATCGTATGGGATCCTACTAAATCTAGTTTATCTTTTGATATATTTGTTATTACTAGTCGTATTTAGATTGGAAAGTTATCATTTGGTGGTACTCTTCAGTATCTGAATCTGGTAGTCCTGTTTGACTTGATCTGGTTAAGTTGTTAATCCAGATCTTGGAAGATCTAAACCCGACAAAAGAGTTTAATTTATTTTAAACTGGAAAATACTTTGTAATGCTCAACATATATATATCTGATTAACTTACTAAGACATGAGAGTGGTTACCAAACAGATAAGTCATTTACTATTTGGAAGACGATCGAAAGGATTGAGTGCTTAAAGTCTTCAGAGAGGCTGAAGCAACTTAAGATAGTGGACTCTATCTAAGGATTCACGTGATTCAGCCAAATTGATTATAGGCGCAGGGATATTGAGGAAACTATGTAACTGGGGGTAGTTTACTTAGTCTCAATTATACGAAGTTGGTAGTGTTCTTTGTATAGCGTCTTAATTCCGAGAGTATTCGAAACTGGACTAGGTCTCAGGATTTTTCTGCATTTGCGGTTTCCTCGTTAACAAAATCTTGTTGTGTCTTTACTTTTACTTTCCGTAATTATAATTATTGTTTTAGTTATAATTAAACTAAATACATTATACGTTAATCCCAAACACTTGGGTTGATTTCTATAGTTGTAGGTTCGATTTCGAACTTGTAACTATATACCAAGTGTATACCTTGTGGTTGATATCTTCTTGGAAGTCTATGTCTATATTAGATCACGCAAGGTAAAATATTTATAGGTTCACATCGAAAGATTGTGGTGTACTTGGTATCCTTGTCATTTCAACAACACTCATTATCCAAGGACGTGCTAGACATATATGGTAGAGGAACTAGGCATATCTGCTGACTTTTGGGGAGTTGGATTTGTGTTTCACAATATATTGTTCATGATCAAAGATCTTCCATTTCCCACAAGTTCACTTCATGATAGTTTTGAAAAATCATTTCCTTTTGCGACGGCATGAGCTAGAGCATCGCTCGGTCAAGGGTTCTGGAACCGTGAATATGCATTATGGTCTAGGTTTCTCGAACCGTGTATAATGATAGTTCATAGAGGCTAAATATCCTTTGAACTTACAAAAACTAGCGATGTTCAGTAACACTAAAGCCTAATCAATAATCCACATGTCCCGGTGATTTTATGAATAAAGTTGTCTTTAAAATGTTATGAGAGTTTTACCAAAAGTGAACATAGTCGCGTATAATAGTTTGTATAGTGTTGCTTATCTTGGAACTATATAGGTTTGCAAACCAACGCGCAGTTTACGAAGTCGGGCCCAAGAGATTTGCAAACCGTGGCAGTTCGCGAAGTTAGATTGCAAACTTATTCCCATTCCGTAAATCAGATGCAAAGGGTTCACAAACCGGGATTACAAACCTCGATAGTCTGCAGGCTGACTTAGGTTTTACATACAAGTATGTCTACCTTGCACCAAGTAGTTCTCAGTCTCTCACAATTAATTTTAAGAATTCCCAATCACCATAAATATTATATAATAATAGCATGGGCAATTTCCAAATGGTCAACCTGAAATAAAAATAGTTCATGAACAATATGTTGTTCTAACTAAGATTGCTAAGGATCTATGAACTTTCATTGCTTGAATCATATTTCGAGAGTTTAACCAAGACAAGCTTGAATACAAAAGTTATTTTTTATAATATTAAATCTACTAAAATGATATGATATAGGCTCATAAGTTAGAACGGTAAATTTCGTGAGTAAATAGGATATGTCAGTCTTCATGTAGCTCTTGCTAATGAAGTTCTTACAAATTTCTTCGTTTGTTATTTAGTCTTCAATCTTTGAGGGTTATTAGTGATGTCTAATACTCAACTACCATACTCCAATCCTAGTCCGAGACTTAACTCTAGTAGACTAGAAATCAAGATGTATTTCTGTATATCTAATATTAACAACAATCTTGAGATAGAAAAACTTGCTAGTTCGACCGAGCGATGCTCTAACAATTCCAAACCTTGATTAAACATATCGAAAATCAAATATGCTTGTCTATTAGAGGAAGAAAGGTATCGAAAGTCTCCACTGAGGCTGAAACAACTCTTAGGCTATAAAGGACATCATCTGAGGGAACCAAGTGCGTAGAACCATGTTGGGTTAATAAACGTACATGAGCACGAATAAAGCTGAATTGCTTATAAGGTGACTTCGGTCCCAATTACAATCTAATTCGAAGTCTGATAGTAATCTAGTGTTTGTAACGTTTGATACAGTGCAATGTTCAAAGATGGATGAGGTCCCGAGGTTTTCTTCCACTGCAGTTTTCCTCATCAATGAAATTCTGGTGTCTTATGTTATTTCCTTTTTTGCAGTGTATTTCTTTATAATATAAATATCACAAGTAGATACGTAATCAATATAAATAGTCTAAGCCAATTAATCATACAAGACTTGTTCATGTTGAGTTCATATCTTGAAGAATAGATAACAAGTAACTTACTTGTTAGAATTCGGATCTTATACATTTCAGGTACATACTAGATTGATTTTTGAGATCGTCCAAGAACTCTTCCAAAAAACCAAATACACAGACGTTTTATTTATACATATTGATTGTGGAAGAGAAAGAGATAAACTCTATATACAATCTTATTCAAGGGTCTTTGTTGTTGATCGTAATTGTATTAGGTTTTGTCGTGCAACTTTCCAAACAAAAGTTGGTGGTGTACTTGGTACCCTCTCCTTTTCACAACATAAATAAACAAAAAACCAATTATGTATTATCATATATATAAATAAATAACATAAGAGAAGTTCTCATTTTCCTCATCATCTGAAAGGGCTAACTGTTCAAGTTCTTCCTCATCTTGTTTAAATTGGAAAATAAATTCCATGACTTTATATTCAATCTTTTCGGTAAATAAAAATCAAGATCTTGATCCTCTTCCATAAGGTCAAGATCTTCCTTAATGGCGTGGGAAGAAAAATTTGTACCTTACTGCATCGATAAAATTTTCTAGTCTCTCGATCGATTTTAATCAAAAATTAGCTGTCATTTTATCTCGCTAACCATATTTCGTGCTCTTCAAACATATATTTTTAAATGTATAGTCGTGAGTTGATTTGGGAATTAGTTGTTTCAAAAGTTTACCTCAATTATGTGTTTTACTTGTATGGCACCCATATCTTGTCTCTCAGCCTACTCAAGTGAGTTCGAAATGTTTAAATATTTCTCAAGTCCAAGGTCGTGCGTGTAAATGCCAGTGGGAGGTGGACTAACCACTCAATTCTACTTTTATGAATTGTGTATTTTGACGGACGTTATAACCGATCCTAGTATTCTGGAAGCTAGGAATCAGTAGTGTTAGAGCATAGCTCGGTTGAACTCACCAAGTGTTGGTATGTCAAGTTTGGTTGTCATATTTTAGTGTGTCAAAACTCATCTAAAGTCGATTGATTAAATATTAGAGTCAACTTTGTTTAGGTTAGACTAGAAAGTCTAGGAATGTTGAGACATACAAGTTGAAAAAGCGGGGGTCTAACATCCACACCCAATATTTCGTTTGGCAATCTGAATGGACTAACTCCAATATACTTTCACGAGAATCAACTAGACAGTCAGACTCAATCAAAGGAAAATATATCCAAGAGATACCTCTCTTTTAGAGCATAGCTCGGTTGAACCCACCAAGCGTTGGTATGTCAAGTTTGGTTGTCATATTTTAGTGAATCAAAACTCATGTTAAGAGTCGCTTGATTATGTACTAGAGTCAACTTCGTATAGGTTAGCTTGAAAGTATTAGGATAATGAGACTTTACAAGTATTGCGAAGACTTGAAGATGTGAAGAAGCAAGGAGCTACAACGACAACAATCATCCTTCCACTTGAGGTTAGTGATATTTGACTTGAACTGTTTCATTCCCTAACGTATCTTTCAAGTCGTGCATATTGAAAACAAAGCTCGAAGCATATTTGAACTCTAGATAGACATAGTATTAAGGAATACAATACGAGGTTTATTGCTTAACCATTAAACTTTGTAGATAAGACATCGCCATAATCATTTGAATGCTATTGTGATTATGTATGGGTATGAGGTGAGGATTTCATCCTAGGGAACAATGTTTTACATGTGTTCTAAGGAAGTAAGTTCATAAACTTGTTTGTGAATCGAAAAGGAAATCGCCAGGCGTTATTGGGATTGGTATTCATTGCATATCTTGTGAACATCCAATATGTGTGATTTAGTATAACCGTTCATGACTTGTTGTGTTCTTGGTAAAACTATTCAAAAAGGCCTGACTTATGTATTGGTATGACTTTTATTAGTGAAACCGATCTTAAGTAATCACCTGAGATGGTATGATCGGGTTTGTGATTTTATGTCTGACCAAATATGGGAAAGTGGAACCGATCCTAGTAAGAGGTGCAGTACATCACAAAGGGGAACCGATCCTTGCATGAGGTGCAGCAAGGTTTATAGCAGAAAGGGGAACCGATCCTATGGACATGTGCAACACATATAAGTTAGATACCATATATATGTGGGGAACCGATCCTAGTACCTAGTCAACCAAATTTTGGAAAGCTAGTGTGACTATGCACAGTACTTACATGGAAGGTAGAACCGAAACTTGTTTTGGTAGAATCGTTAAACCCATGATTTGTGATTGGATGTTATTTGATCAATCACATAGTTCTTGAAAGTCAGATGAACCAATTCTAAACTTGTTTGGAAGTGTGGCAAATCGGTTTCAAGGTTGTAAGTGTGAAAGAGAACTTACAAAGTTAAGATGTCGACATACTTTGAACACGTGCTATGAATGTTTATTATTTAATTGTTCAAAGTTATTTCTTAATAGCTAAGGGAAGAGAATCCCAGGATCGAAACATAAATAAGTTAAGAATCTTTTAATTAAGGTAATGGTAGGCCTTTTGAATGTGTATATTTTATGGCCTACTTGTTATAACCGCAAGTGCACGGTGTCTACAAAGCAGCACTGGGCAGGTACGGGTCGAACCACAGAGACTTGTGGTGCTTATAATGATCTATGGCTATGCTTAACTGAATTCTAGCAAGTATGTGACACAAATGTAAGTTTGTCGATGCGACTGAGTTGTAGTGACTCTAAACTAAGGCAGTGACTAGATTGTAAAGCACTAGAGTGTCGAATCCACCACCTAATCTCAGCTAAGTCAGTTCAATGGTTGATAATGTTCTCGTCCCTTGTAATGACAGTGTCTGCCATTCATCCAGGGTCTCAATGGATGGCTTCTATCAACTAAGGCAAATAACTAATTCCTAGTATTAGTTGTCTTGTCATAGTACAACTAATCACAAATCAGTTTATTACTTAGATGATTAATCCTATCCCAAAATGGATATTCTAATCACAATTAGAGTATCTTTCCCAAGCACTAGCTGTCTTCTCAGGGCACAACTAGTCTAAGGATCAATAATGATCAATGAAGCATGA
The DNA here is from genome assembly GCA_023531295.1 of Papaver armeniacum. Taxonomy (NCBI): domain Eukaryota; kingdom Viridiplantae; phylum Streptophyta; class Magnoliopsida; order Ranunculales; family Papaveraceae; genus Papaver; species Papaver armeniacum. Next base: position 172,844 of record JAJJWW010004780.1, read on the forward strand.
ATTGCACACATTTAACATAGAAATAGCCTGACTACAATGCATACATGGCATACATTGTGAAAGTAATATGCAAAAGTGTTCTGATTATATGTATCCTAAACAATAAAGCTCAATCAAGAACCATATCAAAATATGAACAAATCTTAGCAACAGATTATGGGTTTCATCTCAACCCTAGCCAATGTGATTAAAACATCAGAGGAAATAATAAAACACAAATTAACCTATAATTAAACCTAATTGGTGCTCTGGCTAGCCCAGGCATAAGGTTTTTCGCACACCCCTCAATTCTATTTATACATGCAAGAAATTCCCCAAAACCTCAAACCCTAAAAATAAAAATTAAATTAAAAATCTCTCACCCACGTCGCTCAATCCGCTCTCTCTTCTGTCAATCGCTCCATGCTTCCATAGTTGGTGAAACCCTAGTTTTAGTTTTCTCTAAGTTAGCTTCTAGGGTTGGAGAAGCTAAGTGAGAGAAAACTAAACCTAGAGAAGTGGTGCAAGCTGCTGGAGTTGTTGGGCGATGTCGGGAGAGGTGATGATGGAGATGGTGAGGTGGTGGTGTTGACGGGGAGATAGGGTGGTGGCGAAGGTGGCTCTGTCAGGGAGAGGGAGGAGGTGAAGAAGAGCAGAGCTCTGCTCTGTCGGGTGAGGGGAAGAGAGGAAGAAAGAGAAAATGAAGTAGGGTTTGGTTAAAGGGTAGGGTATATAGGTATTGTGGTGTTGAGCGGGTGCATCAGGAGTTGATGGGAAGGACGGAGCGAGCGTAGGATGTGGCGAGTGAAGATCTTAACGGCTCAGGGTGATTTGGAGTGATCTGGCGTTCCACGGGAGCAGCGAACTTCGATGCACGTGGAGGCAGCGACCGTTGGATGCGGAAGATAGAAATCTCAACGGCTTGGAGTGGACGAGCTCGGATCCGGGTCGCGGGTCGGGTCTAGCTCAAGCCCATGTTGTAGATGAGTTGCTACTTGTTGGGTTGCAACTGTTGCGCGCGCGGGCTTGGGCTATCTGCTCCATAGACGCTTGTCTCCAATTCTTCTGCTCTTTTGGCTCTCGATTCTCTCGAGCTTTATTTATTACCTAAAAACACAAAATTAATTAATACAAATATTTATTCTTGAAAACAAAGAAAACACAGAATACGGGATAATATCGATTTCTAAGCGCAAAAGATGAGTAAAATGCCAATAAAAAGGTGTATAAATATGCACTATTTGGCACTCATCAAATACCCCCAAACCCGAATTTTACTTGTCCTCAAGTGAAACAGAAATGAAGAAATCCTAATTATACCCCATCGCATGCAGTCTCTCGAATGCATTTAGCGTATGCACTAAGCCTTTAAACCCCTAGGTGTCCCTAGTGGACGAGTTGTAGTCTCGTGAGGGTTTACAAGAGGTGTACCCACAAAACCTTCTCCAACTTGAGTGTAAAAGAGTCTCAAGCCTCCAAGAAGCTATGAGGACATAGAGTTTACGCATGCTAGTAACATGAAGTTAGAACTACCAAAGAACGCACTCTCATCCTTAAGTCTTTGAGCGAGAAGTAACCATACCATATGAAAGAATTCGGATTCGATTGTGATCATAAGCCTCGACTTACGCCTCACCATTAGGGTTTTATGATAATTGCACTCAAAAAGATCGCTTTTTAGTCTCTCATGTGTGCGAGCAGGAATAAAGAGAGAAATCCCGCACACGTTGTAGGTAAGAAGGATAACCTTCGAAATAATTTCTCGGAGACTCCACAGAGGTGTGGACAAAAAGAATCTTTTCTCGATGATCTCTAAGAAAGGAAAGCAACCATTAGCAAGGGGTGGAGTACTCACTCACTTCTCACCCGATCGGCAATTAACATCAATCTCTCATAGGAACCATAGAAACGTCTTCAATCTTCGGTCTTCGATTGTTGATGACGAACTTCTGAACTTCACAAAAACTTGACATTTTTTTTTTTTAAGTTGGTGGTAACTAGACTCGAGAAAATAAACTAACGATTTATTTTTTTTTTTTTTTTTTTTTTTTTTGTAAGTGAAATGAAAATAACAATAAACGATAAAACTTGTATTGTCTTGATTTCACAAATTTCATTAATTCTCATTTTCTTTTTCTTTTCTTTTTCTTTGTTGCTTGTAAACCTTGGACTATCTCAACTTTTCTTCCAATATTCCGATGATGCTCCGTTTCTTTGACGATGATGTGTTTCTATGGGTGCATTGATTGAGAGAGAGTGATGCTAAGCGCAAATCGATATTTAGAAGGAGTTTTCTTCTTTAAACGTCACCCTCATGATTGACAAAAACTAGCACTCAAGAGATCAAAAGTAGTCTTTGAAATTGGTGCGAAGTTGGGTAGCTCACCATTCTACCGGAATTGATGTACGGTGACACACACTCTAATGACTTTTCTAGAAAGTTGCAAAAATTTGAAGGTTGGTGCCTCACTTGATGTAAAATGGGTAGTCTCCACTATGGGTGATCACAATTCTACTACCGAATATCTAAACAGAGACCTAATTCGCCATCCGGTATGGTTAAATCCAACTTTAACGCTCTAATCAACTAAGAAACCCAATTGCGTTCTCAAAGACTTCCAAGTTTGTTATTTGGTCGAGACTCTCTATGTAAACATAGCTATAAGCATGCTAGTGACTCTAAAATCTCTAAAAGTTGGAGGTTTTTACAAAAAGAGTTTTTTTTTTTTTTTTTTTTTTTTTTAAGAAGGAAAACAAAAAGACTAAAAACTCTACATGCAAATCACACCCCCAAACCTAAATCAAACATTGTCCTCAATGTGTCAATGAGATACAAAGAATTTAAATGGTCACATACCATGAGAACTATGTTGAGTAAAGAAAAAGGGAAGAGATTACAGGATGTCGGCGGAAGCAAGGTTGAAGCTTCACTAATCAAGGCTAGAATCCAACATTCTCCATGAGAGATCATATCGGATTAGCACAATATATGTACAAGAAGACTTAACCGATTCAAGAAAGAAAAAAATTAACAAGTCCTACTGGATTATATACAATGAAAATTCACCATATACCAACAATCTAAGGAGTTGAGGATCAACCCAAAAGACGGTATGTACAAACATCACAGTCTTACACAAATATAACATGAGAGTGCAAGTAAGACTGTGTGTGTGAATGAGTTTCCCCCAAACCTAAACTTGTCAACAGGTGTGTTTGAGAGCACAAAATCTTGCAATTTTAAAGGTACATCATGCAAAAGGTCTAACTCAAAATGAGTTTTGCTAATAACAGGCAGATATACACATTCCAACTGTGGTTCCCTAAAGGTGTTATACTTTGATGCAAAATAGTCCAAGAGGACTTGGGAAGCACAAAGTTCTAGGCCTAAATTAGGCATTTTCAGAAAAGTTGGTTTTGCAATTTTGTGACAAACTACACCTAGGTTTGGTGGAGGGGTTTCAATTTGTGACTTAGGAGAGAGGCTAGGTACATCTAAGTTGTTTTCATGTATAAAATCATTTGCACCATCACATACTTTCCTAAAGTCAGAAGAGGGTAAATCATGTTCACCTGCATAGAACAATTCATCAATCTCCATGTCATAATCATCATCACTCTCATGCACAACATAACCAGGAGAGATATCATGTCGTAACCTAGGCATGGAATCAGGCACATGCATTGAATCATCTGTGTCAACAGACAATTGACTATTCCTAGGTCACAAACGGTGGTAAAACATGCTCATTTTCACAAGACGGCTTGCACAGGTTCCTCATTAACAGCACAAGTATGAATATTAGAAGAAGCATCATTCATAGGGTTCACAGAAGAGACACTTAATGTCTCTGAACCTAAAGATTCTACTATATTTTCAAAATACACATGCTCTTGATATTCATCATCATCATAACAAAAATTCATCTCCCCATTCAAAATTTTAGTATTTCCAGTGTACTCATCTACCTCTAGATTAGGTTCATATTCAGTGTTAGTTGCATGAGTAAGACTAGAAACACTATTTTCAGAATTATCCGGAATAACGGACATCCTATCATTTTGTAACTCAATTAGGTTCCTTTGAAGAATCACGGTGAGTTGTTCTATTGAAGGAGAGTCTTCACTAGTGGGTATGCATTCCTCATATGGATATTCACCGTATGGTTGTGCATGAGGTTCACTAGAGAAGGAAATTCAGACATGTTGCTATGTGGATGGTCATGCATTGCATTCATTTCAAGCCTAGCATTTTGCTCCATGAGTGTTTCCATTAGTGATTGCCAACTAGGAGTTGGGGGAGTATAAAATTGTTCATCTCCCCACTGTGGTGAATGATGCATGTGTGCAGGTTGATTATGGTCCCAATGATTGCCAGTATAGTCACTTCTAGACAATTCGTACATTAGATTATCTTGGCCTTCCCTAGACTGCCTAAAATCATGCAAAATATAGCAGTTCTCAGCAGGGTGATCTAAGCTACCACATAAGGTACAAGCATACATTTCATATTGCTTAGAGGAGTTAGATTTGACAGATTGCTCATGTAATTGCCTTTCTAAAGCGAGATACTTGAGCTTCTAATTGATCTAAAAGTGATTTGGGTATGAGAAAAGTGTTCATTTTCAACTTTGTGGTGGATGATGCATGTGCTCATAATTATTAGGGTATGTGAGGTCAGGGCCTTGAGAAGGCTCATAAAATTCCCTAAAATCACTATGGTATGTGGGGAGTTCATATTGTGAAGCATGCCCGTAAGCGAGCTCTCTAATGGATTTATTTGTATCCCCAGTTGCAGACCAAAATCCTGACATGATTTAACAACTCAAATTGAACTCAAAGCCCAGTTGTAGTGGGCTCAGTTTGGTTTATTGGGTTTTTGTGGGCTTCAGGCTATGCAAAGACAAGTTGCACAGCCCAGTGGAACTGGGTTTCAGTTGTAGGCAGCCCAGTGCACAGTTTGGTTTATTGTGGGCTGATTTGGTTTTGTTTGGATTCAGGGTATGTGTAAGGCCCAGGTTATGTGCACTGGCTAGCTGTTACAGATGCACAGCATTGGTCAGGCTAGCCTATGATTATGAAGCACAGGTTCAAGTGCATTCACGGCTCAAAGGCACAATTTGTGTGAGGGTTATGCCTATTGGCAGCTTAAGCACAGCTTGGCTATGCACAAAGCACATCAGACTCACAGAAAAATAGCACAGCCCAAGAACAACAACTCACAAAAGAAATGACACCCAATTGCTCAAACTTGAACACAGCACAAGAGATCTATGCACATCACATGACAGTTTGGTGCACAGAAAGTAAAAACGACAATGCAAGGTCTAGCACAAAGTTGAACATGCATAAGGGTACAGGCGTAGCTCAACAAATTCATGCAATAAAAGTACTCGGTGGCAGTGAGTGTGGTAAGTGAATATGATTCACGGGCATCAACAAATTAGCACCGGTTCGGGGTTTAGCAGGCTCAAGCATGCGGTCGGGGGTTATGCTCGGTTATGCTTAGAGTTGTTGTGCACGGGGCTTGCAGATGCGATTTTAGCATAAGTGAAAATGACAATGAGCTTGGCAAGTGATCAAATGACAGGGTGCTCATAGGTTTATGCTCGGGCCACACAAGTATAGACTTGGAAACCTCGGTGCAGACCAACTCACGGCTTCGTGGGCTGGAGGGTTAAGCTCAGGGTAGGTGCTCAGGTCATTCAACAGGCTCAACAGGTCACAGATTCACAGGTCTAGCATGCAAGGGGTGCAGGGCAGATGGAGTCTAAGGGTTACAGAGCATACAAGGTGCAGGGAGCTAATTTGTTATGCAAGGGCTAGAGATTGGCTTGTGACACAGCCGACCTTGAAAGACAAACCGGTTTAAATCATTCAAGGTTGTCAAAGGTAAGCTCGGGGTTGACAACACAAGTGGTTATACCAGCAGCTGCACAGATTTTAACCCTCTTTTCAATCAGAATAGAGCATGCACAAGGTAAGCTCAGATCACAGCTCAACTCACAGCTTCAGGGGGCTGGATTGAGCATAGGGTAACTGAAAGGTGAGCACAGAGGATCTTGAAGCTAAGGGTTCTTGTACACGACACACAATGCACAGGATGAAGCAATTCCTAGCACGGTTTTATCATGCACTCGGGGTATAATGGCTCATGAGTCATGCTCATAATGCACGAGATGGTTCTCATAGCACGGGGTTACAATATTCAATTACTAACCTCAAGTCCTGTGCTTCTCCTTGGGTTGGCTTTCGAGCACAACAAGCACATGAATAATATGAATGACAGGGGCTGCTCAGTGTTCAAGTTCTGCGCCTTTTCCTTGGGTTTGCTCAACAGCTCACAGGTACCTGTTTACTCAACAACTCAACTTCATTTCTCAGTATTGCACAACTAAAGCAATATAAGGAAATGTGCACAATTTGATCAAAACTAGCTATGGTGATTCTTCATCATGATAAGTGTTTTAAACTACTCTGCTGAGTTGTTAACCAGGGCAGGTTGAGACTCACAGAAGCACAACCACAAAGGAGTGGATCTAAGCTAATTACGGGGTATGTTGATGGATGAGAAATGCCAAGATGTTTATCTTTGATATGACACTGGTTTGAAATGAAACAAAGATGGATGAGAAATGCCAAGATGGAAGGCACAAGAGCGGGCGGCTTGAGTTCAAGCTAGGCCAGATGCTAAGCGAGAGAGCAGATGCAAACTACTTTAAAGTAAAGGTGCGAGGGATGTACGGGGTGATAAAGGGTTACTGACTAAGATGCGAAGTTACTATAATGCAAGCTAATGCAAGTGAACAAGAGTTCAAAAGTATGGCTACAACTAAAGATGAGACTACCCGGCTATACTAAGTTATAACTAAGTTACAAAAACTGAAGTAAAACAAAGAATGATGGAAGTTAAGTTACACTACAATGCGGGATAAAAGCGGTAATTCACAGTATGTACAGAGGTCAGTTAGAGCTCAGTGAAGCACACAATGATCACAGGGCACACGCCAAGTCCCCAGCAGCGGCACCAAAAACTTGGTAGGCCTTTGAATGTGTATATTTTATGGCCTACTTGTTATAACCGCAAGTGCACGGTGTCTACAAAGCAAAGACTTCCGGCAGGGTACGGGTCGAACCACAGAGACTTGTGGTGCTTATAATGATCTATGGCTATGCTTAACTGAATTCTAGCAAGTATGTGACACAAATGTAAGTTTGTCGATGCGACTGAGTTGTAGTGACTCTAAACTAAGGCAGTGACTAGATTGTAAAGCACTAGAGTGTCGAATCCACCACCTAATCTCAGCTAAGTCAGTTCAATGGTTGATAATGTTCTCGTCCCTTGTAATGACAGGTCTTCCATTCATCCAGGGTCTCAATGGATGGCTTCTATCAACTAAGGCAAATAACTAATTCCTAGTATTAGTTGTCTTGTCATAGTACAACTAATCACAAATCAGTTTATTACTTAGATGATTAATCCTATCCCAAAATGGATATTCTAATCACAATTAGAGTATCTTTCCCAAGCACTAGTTTGCCTTCTTCTCAGGGCACAACTAGTCTAAGGATCAATAATGATCAATGAAGCATGAATTGCACACATTTAACATAGAAATAGCCTGACTACAATGCATACATGGCATACATTGTGAAAGTAATATGCAAAAGTGTTCTGATTATATGTATCCTAAACAATAAAGCTCAATCAAGAACCATATCAAAATATGAACAAATCTTAGCAACAGATTATGGGTTTCATCTCAACCCTAGCCAATGTGATTAAAACATCAGAGGAAATAATAAAACACAAATTAACCTATAATTAAACCTAATTGGTGCTCTGGCTAGCCCAGGCATAAGGTTTTTCGCACACCCCTCAATTCTATTTATACATGCAAGAAATTCCCAAAAACCTCAAACCCTAAAAATAAAAATTAAATTAAAAATCTCTCACCCACGTCGCTCAGGTCCGCTCTCTCTTCTGTCAATCGCTCCATGCTTCCATAGTTGGTGAAACCCTAGTTTTAGTTTTCTCTAAGTTAGCTTCTAGGGTTGGAGAAGCTAAGTGAGAGAAAACTAAACCTAGAGAAGTGGTGCGGGCTGTGCGGAGTTGTTGGTCGTTTGTTTGATGTCGGAGAGGTGATGATGGAGATGGTGAGGTGGTGGTGTTGACAGGAGATAGGGTGGTGGCGAAGGTGGCTCTGTCGGGGAGAGGAGGAGGTGAAGAAGAGCGGAGAGCTCTGTCGGGTGAGGGGAAGAGAGGAAGAAAGAGAAAATGAAGTAGGGTTTGGTTAAAGGGTAGGGTATATAGGTATTGTGGTGTTGAGCGGGTGCATCAGGAGTTGATGGGAAGGACGGAGCGGCGTAGGATGTGGCGAGTGAAGATCTTAACGGCTCGGGGTGATTTGGAGTGATCATTCATTCCTTGGCGTTGCAGGAGCAGCGAACTTCGATGCACGTGGAGGCAGCGACCGTTGGATGCGGAAGATAGAAATCTCAACGGCTTGGAGTGGACGAGCTCGGATCCGGGTCGCGGGTCACGGGTCGGGTCTAGCTCAAGCCCATGTTGTAGATGAGTTGCTACTTGTTGGGTTGTAAGCATTTGCGCGCGCGGCTTGGGCTATCTGCTCCATAGACGCTTGTCTCCAATTCTTCGCTCTTTTGGCTCCTCGATTCTCCGAGCTTTATTTATTACCTAAAAACACAAAATTAATTAATACAAATATTTATTCTTGAAAACAAAGAAAACACAGAATCTGGGATAATATCTGATTTCTAAGCGCAAAAGATGAGTAAAATGCCAATAAAAAGGTGTATAAATATGCACTATTTGGCACTCATCAGGTAATTAACTTCATTTTTAGGAAAATAAGAATTAGTAATGTGCATTTACTAATTAGAGATTTTCTAAGAGATTTCGATCATTATTTTTGGATAGAGCATTTCCAGGAATTATGGAAACCGAATTTGTGCTTTAATGAATATCTTGAGAATATTTTCGGTTTTGGAAATTCCTTGGTGTACAAACTTCCTTGTCTATAAATACTTGAAGTTTTCCTTTCTTGCAAACTAATCCTTCGTAATAACAAACTACCTCTTGTTGTGTTGTTACTGGTGAAGCCGCCTATTCGGAGAGGAGAGTAACCTAATTAGGCAAAATCTTTTACGGGCGCTCATTTTAAAGTCTTCTTTGGGATTGAGAAGCTCTATTAGTACCGTTGGTGGGAAACTAGATAATTGCGGTTTATCTTTGATTGATTTGATTGACTAACGGTGGTTGAACTTTGATTGCACCTAGTTTGTTTATGCTTGAGAATCTTCTCTCCTGATATAAGATTCACTCAAACTAGTTCAGAGTTTCGACGAGGATCTTTAGACTGTTGTTAGTTCTAAAGACGATCTTGTGATAATCCATTGTTAACAGACTCTGTTATGTGCGTGATTGATCACAAGAGATTCAATTGATTGTGTGCAGGTGTTTATTGAAGATCTAAGAAGATTTGAAGACGAAGAAGATTTTGAAGATTTCTGATTTGTGGGTTCATAATCTTTGGTGTGCAAAATACTTGTTTCGGTAAAAGAGGATCTAATTAATAATTGGTTTATCTTTGTGATAGATTGGATTGATTAATTGAGTAGATCGGCATCAACATAATTCTTTGGATTAAGAGTGTTGTTGGCTTAATCTTAAACGATTACTTCGGTAATTGAACATAAGATAGATCTAAGGACCTGATGAAGGAGTTTATGTTAAGATAAACAGAAGAGCCTTTGTCCGACTCATATCACTTGGTTGAATAGAGTTGATACCAAAAGCAGATTTGTTGTTCCTTTCTGTTTGGAATACGAACCAAAGAAATTGTTCCAAGTACGTGACTTATTCATAGGTCGGAGGCGTGGGAATACAGACGGAACTAGGTGAACTATAGGTTTAGTTGCTTGGTCTCAACTATAAGAAGTTAGGTGTAATTTTGTGTAGCGGCTTAATCGATAGTATTCAATTGGACAAGGTCCCGGGTTTTTCGCATTTGCGGTTTCCTCATTAACAAAATCTTTACGTGTCATTTACTTTATATTTCTGCATTATAATTATTTTATTATAATTAAAGTAAATCACACAAACGTTAATTCCTATTTACTTGATAAGTGAATCCTATTGTGTTTGGTTAAGTCCGAACCTTTTTATCAAGTAACATACTTCGTTGTTGTATTGTCTCGATCTCGTATCCATAGACGATCACACGAAGTGTGAACCGATTAGTTGTATTGTCTCGACTCAGTCCATATACAATCACTTTTGGAGAAAGGACTTACAGGTAGGAAAAGTTTTAGCTTGAGGTATATTTGGGTACCCTCGCCTTTTCAATTGGTATCAGAGCAGGCAAACACGAAAAGATCTAACAATCCGTGTTTGGTGCGATCAAACCTATAAGAATGAACTCGAGTTCTCATGAATCGACTTCAATTAACGTACCTCCAAGATTTGACGGAACAAACTATCTGTGATAAACCGGAAAATTAAGCCTTTGGCGCATTGCCCCGCATGCCGTAACTTCCCCGATGCGCCATGATGAAGCTACGATCCGGGCCTTAAAGATAGGCAAATGCACGCTCATTTGGCCTCTCAGGCATGCTCGACGAGCATGATGCGACAAACTTATCTTCCACACCGTTCCAACTTACCCTTGTTCCGCAGAGGGTGTTTCAAGAAAACAAAAACTTTCCTAAAACGGCAAAAACGGCCTTTTGAGGCCCCAAACGATGGTATTTGGCTAAATTCTGGTGACCATGTGGAAAAGTCGATCAACATGTCTTGATCTTTGGGTCGTTTCCCATCAAAATGGACTCCTCTTGATCTAAATTACGACACTCAAGTTTTTATCCTATGTCGAATGCCTTGATAGGAAGTATGAGCATCCAGTGAATGGAATGAAAATTGCCTCATCAGGTTTAGCCACAATCATATCTTGCGTCGAGCTACCGAGCCAGATGATATGAGAGTCCAGAATGTCGCAATCATCTCACAATTAGATGATATGAGCGACAAAGTGTTGGACCGGCAATGCTACAACTCATTGCGGCTGCCTACGTACCCTTCCCTACTCTAAAGGGATCAAGCACAGACCGTAGTTCATCCTCGAAGGGACATAAACTTAAACCAACTTGTTTGCGAGGCCGTGGCCAAGCAATAATAGTAATGGCCTAGTCCGTATAGGTCGTTCCGTCGAAATGCATCCAAGTAATGCTTGTTTGGTCCGCAATATGGCATAACGATGCCTAAGCATCAAATGCACTCTTCATGAGGCTACGCAACTATAAATGAGCCTTATGCATCATGTATACTCTTATGGCTAAGCTATGAAGCTTACTTGGTGCATGGTCCGCATATGTACCTTCAACCAACTACCCCTCTCTATATATGTAAATTTGACATTTTTACAACTTAAATTGGGGGACCAAAAATCATTCATCAAATCCCCAGGCCGTGATGGCTGCACCTTACCACCCTGGCCAACTACGATGTACGGTCGTGATGGTTGTACATTCAATTCTGGCTCACAGGCCAGTTCTAATGTACGGCCATGACGGCTGAACATTTCCTGAGCCAGGTCCCGTGAAGGGTCGTGATGGCTGTACTTCCGTCTTTGGTCCATAGGCCACTCCAATGTCTAGCCGTGATGGTTGTACATCTCTAAGGCTATCTCACTTGGTGCATGGTCCGTATATGCACCTTCAACCAAGTAACCCTCCCTATATATGTCTTAATAGAATTTATACAAGTATGGAAAGGGGAGCATATTGACATGCTTGCTTCACTATTCATGGTCGTTGCCATGAATTTCCTAATGACCATCCAAGATAGATGCTCACTGTCCGCTGCCAACCCGATGTCCAGCCATGTTGGCTGTCTACTGCCAACCCGATGTGCACCCATGTTGGCTATCCGCTGCCAACCCGATGTGCAGCCATGTTGGCTATCCGCTGCCAACTCGATGTCCAGCCATGTTGGATGTACATTGTCAACGCATTGGCCAAGGGCCAATGTTCCTTTTCCTACGCAACAGAAGCTTTGGATGAAGCTTCATCTCAGGCCATGACGTATCTTTTAGCATGCGCCATGCCAAAAACACGGGGTGTTACACTATCTATGGTGGAAATCTGCTATGAGATCTTTTCTTCAATCACGAGACTTTAATACTTGGCTATTAGTCTAGAAAATTCAGAAACTGAGTTTAAATGCTTAGTAGAGTTTTCGAACGAAGAAAAGGCTCTTGCAAAGCAGAATTCAGATGGTTTGAATGCTATAATACATGCTATAAGTCGTGATCTACAACATCATGTATCAACATGTCAAACTTCGAAAGAAGCTTGGGATAATCTTCAGATCGTATTCGAAGGAAATTCATCATAGAAAGAAGCTAGACTTCAAACTCTCACTTTCGATTGGGAAAACCTTCGAATGGATGACAACGACACTTTTGAAGAGTTTCATATTAAACTCTCTGAGATAATTAATGCTTCTTTCTCGTTAGGAAAGACTATTTCTGAAAAGGATATAGTATGCAAGATTCTCATATCTTTGCCATCTAGATACGATTCTAAGAAGCATGCAATCATAGAAGCAAACGATCTTTCAACTCTCTCACGAAGCACACTCGTTGGAAAGTTAAAGATCTTTGATCATGAATCGCAGTCTATTCAAGGTAAAGGAATCGCTTTTAAAGCTGCAAGAATTCCGAAAGCTCCTATGGAGAGGAATAGACAGATGGATGATTCAGATGAACAGATTGCAGAAAATTCTGATGATGAAATTGAACAATCTTTGTCATTGATTTCTACGCAGTTTCGAGATCTCTTAAAGAAAAGAAATAAGAGATTCGTTAAGGATACTTATCGATCTTCTCGCCCACATGATCGATTTCCAGTCAAAAAGGATCATGAAGAAGATGATGAATATCAGCCGCAGTGATTCAAGTGTAAAGGGTTTGATCATATTGCTAAAGACTGTCCTAATCTTAAGAAATACACTGGAAGCAAGGCATTGGCTGTAACTCTAGACGAGACCTCTGATTCATACGATTCTGAAGAAGATGAAACAGTTAATATTGCATTAGTTGTCAATCTTATTTCCTCCTCCTCCATTAGTGATTTACCCATTTTAAGAATTAACATGTCTTCCGATGTTATTAAATCACCTAATGATAAAGGGAAAAATAAGACAAGATGCAAAAACTGTCACAAAAACAGAAATGCTAAGAGTTGCATATGCAATTCCAGTCAATCTCAAGATACTTCGTTAGTTCGGGGTAACAAAAGGAGATCTTTTCATACTATACTAGATCAAGAACACTCTAGTTGTTCAAAATTCCATAATGAGAGAAAATCTCATACCAATGCCACTTGATCGGTATTAGAATTCTTTCCTCACCTCGTGTGCCAAATCTTTGAGTGAGGAAGAAGAAAAATCAAGACACTTTTGTGTAGATTATGGAAATAATATCTAGTATTTGAAGATATTTGATATATTCGTATTTTTAGGAATATTATATTTTCGGTAGTATGAAAATTATAAAAAGATCTTTCTCCTAATTTGGTCATTCCTTGTCCGAACTATGGGTCTGGATCAAATGGTTTCTCTGGAGAAGATGCTAGATCAGAAAGATCATCTTAAAACTAAGTCTGGATCATCTCTTGATATCAAGGGTAAAATCATAAAGGGAGATTGGCTTAGCAAGAAGGAAAGAGAGAATACTCTGAAGAAAGATCAGTGTATTGAGGCATTGAAACACTTTTGTGTTCAATCAAAAACAGAATTACATGTTCTTGCAGAATCCTTCACGAAAATTTCTCATCTGCAAGAAATTCTGGTCAAGCAACAAGGTTCTCTACTTGAAGAAATTCAAAAGCTGAAGAGTATTAATCCGCCTTCATTCAGCTCTGATATGAAGGACTAAGTTGTAAGAGAAAAATAGACATCAATTTTTGATTTCTTTCATTGATTGTATTAGTCTATTATGAATAAAACTATTATGAATAAAATTATTTGATTTATAATTTTTCTTGTGATAGTTTTCGGTTTACATAGCTTGTGCTTGAATGCTTTTATCTTATTGCTATGTACGTTTATGGGATGTTTGATTTCGGTTTTACAACCTTAATATTCGATCTCATATATTGTTAACCCTTGTGGTTTGGGTGACTTTTTGATTTACCAGGATTAAGTTCTAGCCCGTGTTGGTAGGATTTATCAAAGACTCATGAGGGGTTCTAGTAGAAACTATATGTGAAAAAGTCACAATATGTTGAATAGGTTTTGGTTTAGCATAAAAGCATATGTGTTTCGACGGTTTTCAACTTTTGCTTGCAATTGTTAAAACCGATTTTCAACCTTTCTATGGTAAAGGTTGGTTGTTGTTATTCTTTTGTTTTTGCATAAGGATGACAACATGATGATATTTTGATATCAATTCTCCCTGGAAGAAGATGCAATCATATTGGAGAAGTGGGTGCGAAATTTGAGGTAACAATCTTGTTAGTTAATTGTTTTCCTGTTTAAGAAAAGCCTGAGTTTATTTCATATATATTTATTGCTTTTGCTCAACAAAATTTCGGTTCAATTGATGTTTTATTCCATGATGTGTGTGTGGATGTGTGTGATTCAATTGGTTCCGGTTAAGAAAAAATATTGTTATCTTGCTTTACTGTGTGGTATCAATTGTTTAGGCTTACAAAATTTCGGTGCAATTGCGGTGCTTTTAATGTCTATGATTGTTTCAATTGCTTCCGGTTGAGGTAAATAATTATGCAAGTTGATTTATTTGGTTTGTATGAATTATTTATGGCTTAACGAAATAAAAGATTTACGAGATGAGTTGCTTAGTCCAATTTGATTCCGGATAAGAGAAACTAAGTTAATTCTGATCTTAGTTAGACTTATCGAAGTGAGGTTTCGGTTATCCAAGTCTAATCGAATGCCTTAACAAGAAATGCTAGTTAACTAACCTAGTGCTTGTCTTGTTTAAAATTGAAAGGTATAAGTTTATGGATAATTAGAACCTGATGAGAAAAATAGAGTTATCTTTATTTTGGTCTTATCGAATTAAGCGATTGTTTTTGTACAATCGGTTTAACAAAGGGACTAAGGTGCTTAGTTGATTTTTGGTTTGCTAAACTAAAATGGATTTTTTTTTTTTGGAGAATTATTTCCTTGGTAACATATCAAAATAAAACTACTTGTAGTTTCGGTTTGATATTGGTTATCAGAACATGGTGTGTGGAACCCTCGTGCTTAACTCTACAGGTTTGCAATTCTATTTTGAGATTTGTAAGATTCTTTTCGTGTTGTCCTTTATTTTTTCGTTTCTTTGTCATTTTGTGACAAAAAAGGGGAGAAATATATGGAGTAAACAAGTGATACTAGCATTGATTATATATTGATTTGTATTGCTAAGGAAAAGAACATTGGTACTTAAACGTTTATCTAAACGAAAGAGTGAAAGCACTGACTAAGGGGGAGTAACATATCATATGAAGTGGTATAACAAAGACGTGCGGATTGAATATCTACCTATCTTCCTTAGGGGAAGTATTTTCTTTGTTATTATAATGTCAATAGCGACATTTTCAAGGATTGAATGTAAGCAGTTTATTGTGATGTTGAATTCGGGAATCAAGCGTATGTGTAATGAATTCGTGTAATTTGTTTATCCATATTATGTAAGAGTTTTGTCACTAAAATTGAAAAAGGGGGAGATTGTTAGAGCATAGATCAGTTGAACCCACCAAGCGTTGGTATGTCGAGTTTGGTTGTCATATTTTAGTGAATCAAAACTCATGTTAAGAGTCACTTGATTATGTACTAGAGTCAACTTCGTATAGGTTAGCTTGAAAGTATTAGGATAATGAGACTTTACAAGTATTGCGAAGACTTGAAGATGTAAAGAAGCAAGGAGCTACAACGACAACAATCATCCTTCCACTTGAGGTTAGTGATATTTGACTTGAACTGTTTCATTCCCTAACGTCTCTTTCAAGTCGTGCATACTGAAAACAAAACTGCAAAGCATATTTGAACTCTAGATAGACATAGTATTAAGGAATACAATACGAGGTTTATTGCTTAACCATTAAACTTTGTAGATAAGACATCGCCATAATCATTTGAATGCTATTTTGATTATGTATGGGTATGAGGTGAGGATTTCATCATAGGGAACAATGTTATACATGTGTTCTAAGGAAGTAAGTTCATAAACTTGTTTGTGAATCGAAAAGGAAATTATTGGGATTGTTATTCATTGCATATCTTGTGAACATCCAATATGTGTGATTTAGTATAACCGTTCATGACTTGTTGTGTTCTTGGTAACATTATTCACAAAGGCCTGACTTATGTATTGGTATGACCTTTATTAGTGAAACCGATCTTAAGTAATCACCTGAGATGGTATGATCGGGTTTGTGATTTTATGTCTGACCAAATATAGGAAAGGGGAACCGATCCTAGTAAGAGGTGCAGTACATCACAAAGGGGAACCGATCCTTGTATGAGGTGCAACAAGGTTTATAGCAGAAAGGGGAACCGATCCTATGGACATGTGCAACACGTTTTTAGGAAAAGGGGAACCGATCATATGGACATGTGCAACACATATAAGTTAGATACCATATATATGTGGGGAACCGATCCTAGTACCTAGTCAACCAAATTTTGGAAATCTAGTGTGACTATGCACAGTACTCACATGGAAGGTAGAACCGAAACTTATTTTGGTAGAACCGTTAAACCCATGATTTGTGATTGAATGTTATTTGATCAATCGCATAGTTCTTGAAAGTCATATGAACTAATTATAAACTTGTTTGGAAGTGTGGAAAATCGGTTTCAAGGTTGTAAGTGTGAAAGAGAACTTACAAAGTTAAGATGTCGACATACTTTGAACACGTGTTATGAATGTTTATTATTTAATTGTTCAAAGTTATTCCTTAATAGCTAAGGGAAGAGAATCCCAGGATCGAAACATAAATAAGTTAAGAATCTTTTAATTAAGGTAATTAACTTCATTTTTAGGAAAATAAGAATTAGTAATGTGCATTTACTAATTAGAGATTTTCTGAGAGATTTCGATCATTATTTTTGGACAGAGCATTTCCAGGAATTATGGAAACCGAATTTGTGCTTTAATGAATATCTTGAGAATATTTTCGGTTTTGGAAATTCCTCGGTGTCCAAACTTCCTTGTCTATAAATACTTGAAGTTTGCCTTTCTTGCAAACTAATCCTTCGTAACAACAAACTACCTCTTGTTGTGTTGTTACTGGTAAAGCCACCTATTCGGAGAGGAGAGTAACCTAATTAGGCGAAATCTCTTACGGCCGCTCAGTTTAAAGTCCTCTTTGGGATTGAGAAGCTTTATTAGTACCGTTGGTGGGAAACTAGATAATTGCGGTTTATATTTTATTTTTATTGATTTGACGGTGGTTGAACTTTGATTGCACCTAGTTTATTTATGCTTGAGAATCTTCTCTTCTTATATAAGATTCACTCAAACTAGTTCAGAGTTTTGACATGGATCTTTAGACTGTTGTTAGTTCTAAAGACGATCTTGTGATAATCCATTGTTAACAGACTCCGTTATGTGCGTGATTGATCACAAGAGATTCAAGTGATTGTGTGCAGGTGTTTATTGAAGATCTAAGAAGATTTGAAGACGAAGAAGATTTTGAAGATTTCTGATTTGTGGGTTCATAATCTTTGGTGTGCACAATACTTGTTTCAGTAAAAGAGGATCCAATTAATAATCGGTTTATCTTTGTGATAGATTGGATTGATTAATTGAGTAGATCGGCATCAACACAATTCTTTGGATTAGTGTTGTTGGCTTAATCTTAAACGATTACTTCGGTAATTGAACATAAGATAGATCTAAGGACTTGGTGAAGGAGTTTATGTTAAGATAAACAGAAGAGCCTTTGTCCGACTCATATCACTTGGTTGAATAGAGTTGATACCAAACATATTTGTTGTTCCTTTACTGTTTGGAATACGAACCAAAGGAATTGTTCCAAGTACGTGACTTATTCATAGGTCGGAGGCGTAGGAATACAGACGGAACTAGGTGAACTATAGGTTTAGTTGCTTGGTCTCAACTATACGAAGTTAGGTGTAATTTTGTGTAGCGGCTTAATCCTGAGACTATTCAATTCTGGACAAGGTCCCGGGATTTTTCTACATTTGCGGTTTCCTCGTTAACAAAATCTTGTTGTGTCATTTACTTTATATTTCCGCATTATAATTGTTTTATTATAATTAAAGTAAATCACACAAACGTTAATTCCTATTTACTTGATAAGTGAATCCTATTTTGTTTGATTAATTCCGAACCTTTTTATCAAGTAACATACTTCGTTGTTGTATTGTCTCGATCTCGTATCCATAGACGATCACACAAAGTGTGAACCAGTTAGTTGTATTGTCTCGACTCAGTCCATAGACAATCACTTTCGGAGAAAGGACTTATAGGTAAGAAAAGTTTTAGCTTGAGGTATATTTGGGTACCCTCGCCTTTTCACTCTCTCTCAACACAATCAGAGTTAAACAGAAACAAGTCCGTAAACCTGATTATAGTGTTTGAGTTCTTGGACGGTATCAAACCAATATCTTTTGTATCACAACCTATTTAAGACCCACCGCATATAAAACTCTCTAAGCAACGATCACTAAAGAAATATTTCAACACAGTGTCCACTTAAAACAGGGTTAGTCCAGACTGGTCTAACAATGTGAAAAAGACAAAGTCAAGTGTCCAAGATCAATCAAGTCTTATCCAACAAACAAGGTTGTATTAAACAACTATAATTAATTAATGTACAACCTGTATTATTTCAATTATATGAAGAAAATATAACGCAGAAAAGAAATAACACGGACACCAGAATTTTGTTAACGAGGAAACCGAAAATGCATAAAAAAAAAACCTCGGGCCTAGTCCAGAATAAACACACACTGATTATAAGATGTTACACCAATTTCCTATTACCTATTCGGACTAGATGTAATACCTGCTTCAGCTGTATTCAAGCACTTGTAGAAGTCCTAGTAGAACACCGATTCTCTTTAGGAATTCTTCTCGTATAGCTTCTAGCAAAACACAAATTCTCTTTAGAAGTTATACCCGACAATCTTCTGGCAGAACAAGGTTCTCTTCAAAAGATACAACAACACGATTGATACTTTTCGATCTTTTGTTTTCACAAAACACCGAATCGACTTCCCTTTAGATGTAAATCAAGGTTTTGGAAATCTCGTGTTTGTTTTGAGAAAAACAATTACTAGGTAAAAGTAATATCAAAACAAACTTGTAGATTAGGGTTTATTATACTCTTCAAGGAAGGAAGAGAAACCTAATTATTCTACAACAAGAACAACTAGAATAAATCTAGAGATATCTTGTTTAATACTTCTTAAGGATTTTTACGAGATACCTTAATCGAAGTTTTCTTTCTAGTTCCGATTTCGACTAACAAGTGTTGGTATACGATAGAGACCTGAAATCTATCAAAACCAATAATTTATGATCAACAACTCTTGAATGGTCTTATATCCGAAGAGAAGACCTTAAAATAGACAAGAGGTGAAAAACCTAGATTACAAGTTGTAAAAACAATCACGAAGATTATTATCAACTTGGCTTTGTGATCCCCAATACAAAGACTTTTATCTCACTCTTGTTCACAAAGAACAGAAGACATGGAAAACAACTTGTGAAGCTTACGCCAATTTTCCAAAGGGATGAAAAGGTTTAGCATTCACGAACTCTTTATTTATAGTGAATAAGTTAGCTTGAAATCTAAGCTAGGGTTTAAGCTATTTTCCTTTTTCAAGACTCTCATACTTATGAGAGTCTTTCCTTAAGTTACAAATATCTTGCATAAATAATATTAGCATATATTGTATTTATGTGAATAAGTCACATTTTAACTTAGGCAGGAATTAAAAGATATCACAAACAAATATGTTTGGGTTAATAGCCATCTTGCCTAGATAAGGAAACATCAAAAACATGACTAAAAAAGGCTTCTAGTCAGGTAATTGGGCTCAGGTCCGTGAACTGTTACAAACAGTTCGTGGATTGTTTCCTACTAACGAACCGTAACAATTACAGGAACACTTGTAATCGTTACTTTAATAAATCACACACAACTTCATCGTTATAACTCAGAATTGAGTGATTTTTGGCTCGTTGAATTCGTAAGATTATTCACTATAACATGAGAACCTTTATAGGGATAAAGGTTATTGTAACAAAAGTTGTGGCTCAAATAACCTCGAGTAAATATACACTGTCATAAGAATTGTTCCATAGAGTGAGCATTTGTTTGGATAGATCAGAAAGGTATAATTGAACAAGATTCCAAATGCAATCAAATACCATATACCTTTGTTGATGAGTTCCTTGTTGATGTCTTCTTGTAGTCTTCAAACTTCATCCTTCAAGGATAGCTTCGATTCTACTTCTTAGACTTAATCTAGTCTGAAACTATCTTTAGTATACTAAATCAAGAATGTATTTTGGCAACTAAAATTGACAACTAACTTGACATACCAACGCTAGTGGTCTCAACCGAGCAATGCTCTAACACAAGTATTACTCTGAAGACCTAAAGAATGTGAAGAAATAACGAACTACAATTGAACAACTCTAGAACTAGTTTGATTTGAGTCATTTGAACTAGTTATGGTTAAGATGAATAAGGTTGATATGAAAGTGTTCATACAACTAACTTCGGTTAACTATTATTGTGCCAACAAGGTGTACACGTTTAGGTACGTTTACCCATATCTAAATGAAGTCACTTTTCATTTGTGTGTAACAAGCTAAGTTCGATGTAATGGTTGAAAGATATTAGCTTGAGTGTAATCAGATTTTCATCTAACGGTGAATATTGAATGCTTTGTTACCAAGGTAACATTGATTGCAAACCCTGATTTGAAGACTATATAAGAGAGAACTCTAGCAACTGGGAAACCTAATCCCTACACCTCTTGTGTGATACTAGTTGCGACTAGAGTCGATTCTCCTTTAACCTTAGGTTTTTCCAAAACCCTGTAGGTTAACTACTTAAAGACTTCATTGGGATTGTGAAGCCATACCCAACTATTTTCTCTGTAGTTGTGTGATCTGATTTTGCTGTTTTCTATCGTATTGAGTACTATTTTCTTTAATATTAGCTCGAGATTTAATCCCAATAGGCAAGATAAAAAGTAGTCACAAACATCTTCGTCTCATCGTCTGTGATTCCATAATATCTTGTTTCTCTACCATACAATTAAGATTATTGTGAGGTGATTGATATTACTAGGATGTTCTTCGGGAATATAAGTCTGGTGTATTAATTGGTTCCTGTTCACCTTGATTTATCAAAAGATGGAACAAAAACTTCGTAGGTATTTCTGTGGGAGACAGATTTATCTATTAGAATATACTTTTCGGTGGGAGATAGATTTTTTTATCAAGTCTTCGACTTTGGGTCGTAGCAACTCTTAGTTGTGGGTGAGATCAGCCAAGAGAATCAAGTGCGTCGAGTCCTGTTGGGATTCAGAAACGTAAGGAACGCGACTGTACCTTAGTCGGTGGGAGATTGGTTAAGGCTCAACTACAATCTAGTCTGAAGTTAACTTGTAGTAGGCTAGAGTCTATAGCGGCTTAATATAGTGTGGTGTTCAAATCTGGACTAGGTCCCAGGGTTATTCTGCATTTGCGGTTTCCTCGTTAACAAAATTTCCGGTGTCTGTGTTATTTCTTTTCTGCATTATATTTTCTATATAATTGAAATATCACATGTTGTGCGTACTTCAATCAATTAGATAATCCAACCTTTGGTTGTTGATATAAATTGATTGGCACTTGAACATTGGTCTTTAGTACCATTCAAGTTGTTTCACATAATAATCAGGCTCACGGATTTCTATCTGTTTGATTTGTTGATTACATTGTGAAACATAGATATAACTCTTTGATATATTTCTTGATTGATATCGCTTTATTAGTTGGTGCTCTCAGAATTAATTATATTGGAGTTAGTCCATACAGATTGCTAAACGAAATATTGGGTGAGGTTGTTATACCCCCCGATTTTTCGATTGGTATCAGAGTAGGTAAACACGTTTAAGACCTCATAAGTCTGTATTTATAGCGATCTGACTCTATGGACAATATTAATATCTTTGACAACGCGGCACCAGTTCAGAAACATTCTGACTTGGTTCAAAGCCTTGTGTCTCCTGAGAAATCTCACGTCTTCTTCATTGTCTGAAACTGGGATCGACTGGGAAAAACGCCTAGATGAACAGTTTGATGATCTTTTAGATGAAAGTAATTCAGCTGAATGACAAGATGTTGATGAGGAAGTCTCACAATATATCAAGCTTTTCGACTATCTCATAAAGAAAAGGAACTCAACAGCTTTCCTGGATGAATTTCTGACTCCTCTCTGTCTAGAAAATAGGAAATTGAGAAAACTCTTTAAGGGATATGATTGTGGTTATAAACTCTTACAATCTCTTCTTAAAGACCGTGAAGAAGATGTGTGTTTAAAAAATTCTGAATGTGATAATTTTCGTCGAAATCTCTTTGTGTTGAAAGAAAGACTTGTAGAAACTGAAGCAAGATATGACTCTAAACAAAAATGTTTTAATGACAGAGAAATCGGTTTTCTCGCCAAAGAGAAACAATTGGAGACTGATCTAACTCCTGTTATTGATAAGGTCAAATCAATGGAAGAGAATCTGAAAAGATTTAATGCTGGCTCTACAAAATTATCCACTATGTTGGGAGCATGTAAAGAACACCGTGATACACGTGGTCTGGGCTATAAAGGAATAGACGCTCCAAGTACTAGTAAGATCAATTTTGTCTGTGCTAATGACAATTTCTTAAGTGAAAATTTCACTGATATCCAAAGTGAAAAACTACCTTCAGCAGTTGATGTTCCTAAGAACAAATATCGTCAGCCATCTAAAACAGCTCATACGAGAACAGTCAAAAACATTCCCTTTAACTGCTATTATTGCGGAAACAAAGGTCACATTGAAAGGAGATTTCGTTTTCGACTGTGGAATGAAAAACTTCATAACATTCTGGTTTGGATTACTAAAGAAGTAATCAAACCCACTTCTCATTATGCTGGTGTTAAAAGTCTTGTCTGCAATCAAGAGAAGCGATGTGATGGGCCAATTCTTGGTTGTAAATATGACATAAATCCGTTTACAATTGTAAAGGAAAGAATGTTATATGGACGACTAACTCTTTGGCGCCCTTGGGGTGTAAATAGTAATTGAGGTGCCCCTTAACCAAAGTGAGAGTCCGCATAACAAATGTCCTCCGGGGGTGCTCCGCATAATTTTTCGAGCCGATTTTTCCAAAAATGTTTATTTCCCTAAAATACCTACAAACACACAAAACATCATAATAAGTACAAAATCGAGTACCAACATAGAGAAAATTGAGGACAGCTTAGACACAAAATTGTGTCTATCATTTCCCTATGAATATCTCATATATATATCATGAACTCTTTCTCTGATATATATTCGCTCGGTAACGTTAAAGTTCTCCTGTGAGATTATGGTATGCACAATGGATGGATGCAAAAAGGAAGACAATGTTGGTGGTGGCAAAGTTATTGAGTTTCACGAATTTCCTCTCCATAACCTGCTTTCATGCAGTTGATCATGAAAAAGATCTGCCAGTTCAGATGCTCAATTGGGGGAAATCTTCTTCGAGATTTTGGGGTTGTTCGAGAACAACTTAAAATTGCAATAAACAATCTTGATTTTCTGAAAACCGAATTTAAGAAAGCAACTGATGAACTTGTTTATGTTCAATCTCTGGTTGCTGATTATGTCTGAAGACCTTCAGTTCTGTTCTTCTTAGGAGTTATATAATTATTATAATTATTTATTTATTTTTTCTAGGAAACTTCTTATGAGAATTTATTCTTGTGTTTTAAGAAGGATAACTAGGGTTTGGAATAGCAATTATTGTGAGTACACATAGCTATTGCCAACGATTTTCATCTTGCAATGTTTTTAGATTTATTTATTTAAATTCTAAAGTTGATTTGGAAGATGATTTTGTAGTATTAATCTTTATTGGTTTTATATAATGCAAATAATGTTATGGTATATGTGTGTTTGCGTCCGTGAACTATGATTATCCCATATATGTCAAAAGTTAAGTCTATTATATGTCATTATCAAGGTAGTCCATATCGGTTGTACAGGCCGATATTACAGGTTTTTATCGGGTATCGGAAAATACCTATACGATATTGAAAATATCGTCTATACAAAGACCGAATAATATTATCGATTGTACATGCCGGTACAGACCGATATATCGGTTTTACTTATACACCGATAGTATTGGTTTCAGTGAATAAATTTTCTAGTCTTTACAAACAAGTACTATGTCAATTGGAGAAGGTAAAAAGTCTTAATATATTTTATGATATAAAATCAATGACTATATGATGGGATATAAGATGGAAACCATATTTTGATTGTAAGACAGGGAAATATAAAAGATAAAGTGAAGGATAATAAGAAAGATTTACCGGCTTAATGGGACAACAATCACAATGCTAGCTAATAAACCAACATGTATTTTGGAAATTTGAGATATACGCATAATTCTTATTACTTTTTACTATGGTTTTATAAATATTTGAAATTCTAGTTCTAATGATGTATCACCAATAAAAACCAAGATTATCTTTTATATAGGTGTATCGGACCAGGCCGATACGAGACAAATACGCGATATTAACTACCTTGGTCATTATGCAAATAGTGATGGAAAATAGAATGAACTTTTGATAACAAAGATTAAGTCTATGATATCATTATGCAAATATTGATGAAAATAGAATGAATCTTTGAATATTTCGCAGTATTGATCTTTCCCTGATCCACTTCTATGTGAAAGTATTGTGCGGCTCCGTATAAATTCTCTTATGTTGAGCATTTCCGTTTAATTAATCATGGGTTCTCTTGTGGTTAATTTAATTGAGTTTTCTGGATACAAATTCATGTTTCATGTAATTTGTTAATATCCAAAGAAATCCTTCTTTTCTAGTAAAAGTAAGGTCGCTCTTGTTGTTCTTTCGGGAATGACATTTTATGGGGGAGAGTTCTTAATTGAACTTGTGCTTAATTGCCAAATCGTTGTGGGGAGTGCGGCTGTGGAATATTGTAGGAGTTTTGTTGTATCTTTATAAACTCCTTGATGAATACACTAAGTTTCGACTATGTGAAATCATCGAAACAAAGTTGATATGTTCACTTTTAGTCTTGAAGTATCTCTATGAGAATTTTATTATGATCCCACTAGTTTTCGTACCTTTTCCAATTTATATTGACAAAAAGGATGAGAATTAATATGTAGTTCACACTACAAATTCATATGGTTTACGTATCATTATGTAAGGGGGAGTGGTTTTTATTGTAAGATGAAGTATTGACTAGGGGGGGGGGGGGGGGGTTGATACATATCACCATAGTATTGTTGTCAAAGTTGTGATACAATTGGACTTTGATGATGTGTAATAATACTATGACACTGTATAACAATGATGGAGAGATACTATTTTCTCATTTTTATGGCTACGGATCTTCAACAACACTGATGCTGAGTTGAACACGTTCAGAATCACTGGAGTACTTGGAAGTGACGAAGATTTCGATTAATGTTGAAGAACCAAGGAAATCAAGCATTTGGATGAGAAGCTACAAAGTTTATTTGTTTTGTAATCCATATGTATTGATAGTTTTGTCACTAAAATTGACAAATAGGGAGATTGTTAGAGCACTGCTCGGTCGAACTCGCAAGCGTTGCTATCTCAATCTTGTTTGTCAAGTTTAGTTGCCAAAACTATAAGTCTTGATTTCTAGTTTACTTATAGCTAAGTCTCGGATTAGGATAGAAAGTGTAGTTGAGCTTTAGACTTCACGGCGTTCATCGATTGAAGACGAAAAACTACTAAGCTTGTGGAACTTCACCAACAAAAAGTATGTAGATACTTGAACTCATATATCACTCAAAAGTATATCTACTCTATCTCCTATTTGAGACAAAAGTCGTATAGCTATATAGACTTCAATTATACACATTTGATATTTCGAGCTGAGTTTAACTCGCTTACATATTGCTCGAAATATGTGTTGGTAAGCTTTCGCTTTAACCAAGTTCATCTTATATTCTTGACGAAAGTCAAAAGATAATCATGTGAAAATCGCCTGGTAACATCTTACATGATTTGTGTGAGACAGTCATTTGATGTAGACTCAGAATGTTTCGTATTGATCATTCGATCACATGAAAAATTGATTCGAAGCTAATAGTTTGTGTGAGACAGCTATTCTCGTCTTCTAAGAATGTTTCAATGGTTTAAATGAGAGTTTAGAACAAATTAACCATGATTGGATATAACACAGTATGCGTACTTGTATGCTAACTGTTGCAAGTTATTCCAAATTCGAGAACCATGGTATGCATACCCGTATGCGTACTGGTTGGTTAATGAAAGTCCGGGAACTTAGATGCGTACCCGTTCGCGTAATGGCGTAAGTCCAAGTTCCGAAGTTCAACTGAGTTTGGTGGTATGCGTACACGTTCGCGTACTGGCGAACCCAAACTTAGTCCGACCACTTAATTAGGTATGCGTACCATACTTGAGTAGGTTATGTTCTAAAATCGGTTTGTTCATGAACTAAAACATTTATATAATAAGGAATGCAATTTTTTGCAAACCGTGGCTATAATGTCCATGAATTGATTCGAGTGAATCAAAACCGATTTTGCTTCAATTGTGTCTTGTATACTTCTATGAGAATATAAACAATTGAACAACTCTAGAACTAGTTTCATTTGAGTCATTTGAACTAGTTATGGTTAAGATGAATAAGGTTGATATGAAAGTTTTCATATGGATAACTTCGGTTAACTATTGTTGAGCCAGCAAGGTGTACACGTTTAGGTACGGTTACCCATATCTAAATGAAGTCACTTTTCATTTGTGTGTAACAAGCTAAGTTCTATCTAACGGTTGAAAGATATTAGCTTGAGTCTAATCAGGTTTTCATGTAACGGTGAATATTGAATGCTTTGTTACCAAGGTAACATTGATTGCAAACCCCGATTTGAAGACTATATAAGGGATAACTCTAGTAACTGGGAAACCTAATCCCCACACCTCCTGTGTGATACTAGTTGCGACTAGAGTCAATTCTTCTTTAACCTTAGGGTTTTCAATTGGTTCCTGTTCACCTTGATTTATCAAAAGACTGAACAAAACCCTTAGGTATTTCTATGGGAGATAGATTTATATAATCAATAGACTTTTCTATGTGAGATAGATTGGTTTATCAAGTCTTCGACTTTGGGTCGTAGAAAGTTTTAGTTGTGGGTGAGATCAGCTAAGGGAATCAAGTGCGTAGAGTCCTGCTGGGATTCAGAGGCGTAAGGAATACGACTGTACCTTGATCAGTGTGAGATTGGTTAGGGCTCAACTGCATTCCAGTCTGAAGTTAACTTGGATTAGGCTAGTGTATGTACCGGCTTAATACAGTGTGGTGTACAAATCTGGACTGGGTCCCGGGGTTTTTCTGCATTTTCGGTTTGCTCGTTAACAAAATTTCTGGTGTCTGTGTTATTTCTTTTCCGCATTATATTTTCTATATAATTGAAATATCACAGGTTGTGCGTAGTTCAATCAATTAGATAATCCAACCTTTGGTTGTTGATATAAATTGATTGACACTTGAACCTTGGTACCGTTCAAGTTGTTTCACATAATAATCGGGCTCGCGGGTTTCTATCTTGTTGATTACATTGTGAAACAGAGATATAACTCTTTGATATATTTCTTGATTGAACTCGCTTTATTAGTTGTTGCTCTCAGAATTATATTGGAGTTAGTCCATACAGATTGCTAAATAA
This sequence comes from Papaver armeniacum, assembly GCA_023531295.1. NCBI lineage: Eukaryota > Viridiplantae > Streptophyta > Magnoliopsida > Ranunculales > Papaveraceae > Papaver > Papaver armeniacum. Next base: position 200,827 of record JAJJWW010004780.1, read on the forward strand.
AATATTGGGTGAGGTTGTTAGACCCCCGCTTTTTCATTTATCTTGAAAGAATCAAAAGAGTTGTTACCAAACAGATTTGTTGTTCCTTTACTGTTTGGAATACGATCCAAAGGAATTGTACCAGTGCGTGACCTTCGAATTTGGAAGCGCATGGATACTGAGGAAACTAAGTGAACTAGGGGTAGTTGCTTGGTCTCAACTATACGAAGTTGGTGTAGATTTTGTATAGCGGCTTAATTCTGAGAGTATTCAATTCTGGACTAGGTCCCAGGGTTTTTCTGCACTTGGAGTTTTCCTCATTAACAAAATCTTGTTGTGTGATTTACTTTTGTTTTCCACAATTATATATTGTCTCGATCTCGTATCCATATACAATCACACTAAGTGTGAATACCGATTTGTTATATTGTCTTGACTCTGTCCATAGACGAACTTTCGGTAAGAGGACTTATAGGTTGAAAACAAAAAGATTGTGGTGTATTTGGCTACCCTCATCTTTTCAAGTAGATTTGTTAACCATTTGAACACATGTTAAACCTTATTCTAGTAATTTAGATTCGTTCAGAACCCAACAGTTCAGCAGTCCAGGGTTGGAATACAACCTATACAAAAAGTCGGAAGGTACTTAGGCAGGTTCCTATGGAGGAGGCAAAGCCTCAATTTTGCCACTTTTGCACCCTCTATGAGCATGGAAAAGTGGCAAACAAACCTGGCTAAGTGGCAAATTTTCCACTTAGCCAGGTGAGGTCGAGTCTCGACCACTTGGTAGACACTACACCAAACGGTCAAGAGTATCGCCAACGGTGTACACTCGACCGCTCGGTGCATACTAGCCCGACCAGTGGATCTGATCTAAAAACCATGATTCACCCCTTTTAAATACCAAACACCAATTTTTTTCAACTCACACCACCTTCTTCGTATTTTCTCATCTCTTCTGATTTTTTTCAAAATATGAACATGGCTCTGTTTATAAAAGAGCGCCATGCTGCCGAAAATCAAAGAAGCACACATAAACACAATTTTAGTATTGTAGAATATGAATGCATTTGCAGAAATTATGTTTTGTTTAATAATCATCGCATCATTGATGGTGCACTACATGCCATTTCGTTTTTGGGACGCGTATTATAAAAATTTGAAGAACAAACAATGAACCCGAACAATCGTTATGCCCTTGTGTTGGAGGCTCGGTTTGTTGTAATTTATAAGAATGTTAACAAGTATATTGTTATTATAAGGGAAGCGGGTCGAAACATGAGGAGTGGTCAAACCCGGCTGGACATTGAACAAATGTGTCGTGCACAGTGGTTCTGTAACAACGAAAAAAAGTCCTGATATGGAAGTTGTTATGAAATCTTAAAAGTGTTGCCCAAATTTAATCCAATTTATATGTTTTGGTTTCTTAATTGTTAACTTAATCAGAAAACTGTAAAAGTAAATTTTCATTTATCAAACAAAAGTGCAATTACATTAAAGATTATCCAAAAAAAAATTGTGATTACATGAAAACGAATTACATCTGTCAAACTAACGATTTCCCTGACCCTAATCATATAATCCCCTAATCTTGTTTGATCCTCCAATATATTGGAGTAATCACCAGTTTAAGTATGATATGGTGGTTGAGTAGCATCAGGCGATTCATAACCTCGACATGGTATAGGAGATGGCTGAATTAGATGAGCAATTCCTTGAAATGGGTGAAACGCTGATGTTATTGGGGTATATATTGCAGATTGCCTAAATCCATCCATATTCACACCACCACCAGGAGTAATTACATGACCTTGTGGCATCTGCATGACACAACTAGGGGTTTGGAACTGGATATCCGTCATCTCCACGTCTCCTCCTGCTGCTCATACCTGAGTCTTTTCCACTAAATTTTGAGTATAATGACGACTCATACGACCTCTATAAGTTACACGACTTCTTTGACTACTACTGCCAGGAGACATGCTATCACGACCTAAACCCATTTGAATACTTGTTCCTATTGGAGTGTCAGTCAAATTATCCCTCATGTTATGCATCTCTCTCAAGTGAAAAATTAGGAATCTATCAATAAGAAGCGTTAAAGTGTTCAACTGGTTCTGATACTCTTCTGCTGATGCCACCACCCCGCAATATGGGTACTTCTGATGAAGACCTTCAGAACTAATTGGAACTCTAATAATTTCACCGATAGGAGATAAAGTTTGGACTCCCCAAGATATTTGAGACATATTTGACGAGCCCATTTGACTACTAGGATACGTATATGCTTCGCCCATCGGTGGTGGAGGTTTGGATGGAAGATTAGTAAGTGGAAAATTGCCAATTGCAGAAAAATCCATAATGCCCAAGTTTTATGGTTGAACAACAATATTTAGCTTGCATACCTTATGGAACCAACTATGGTAATCAAAGTCATCATATGGGATTTGGATCAATTCTTCTGCTTCTTCCCAAAATTTTCCATTATTTACCAACGTTATCCAATCATCAAATTATTGAACTTGGAAACGGGGTTTATTGCTTTTACCTTTTTGCCTTGTAGCTGAAACATATGTATTTCTCCATGATACCAAATACCATGACCCATAATAAGACCGTAAAATACAACTCGCTTGAGGCTTAACTCAAGCATTGATTGTCCCATTGGTTCATGGTACTCGCCAATAGAAGTATACAACATCTCGTTCATGTTTACACTTGTTCTGCACAGTTGTTGCATCTTCTGAACATCAGCGATATTTTGACCATCATTGATATGACCAACTCAATTATCGAATTTGTACTTGTACACGACTGGAAAAATTATACGGTTATTGTGAAGATCAGGTTCGCAGACCCGGAAGTAAGTATACTACCAATACTTAAAATAACATTGTTTAGTTAGTACGTTTACCAATTTAACAACTAACTCAATAATGAGTCAAATAGTACAAATGAATTGTGGTTCTAACCTCCAATACGCCCCCAAAATCCATTAAAGCTATATGTATTCACACACGATGTTTCACCGAGAGTTATGTATAGATCCACTAAAATTGCAGACCTCCAATCATAATTTGGCGCTTTAGCTAAATCTTCTGAAGAGTCGAGAAAACCAATTAATGTCACTAAGAGCAACTGCAGTGGGCGACTAAACCCATTTATTTGGTAAAAAAACCAGACGTAGCGGGACGGACCATCGACCAAATTCCAGACCATCGACTAAATCCCAGACTATATTTGGTCTGGGACCAAGACCAAACCCAAATTTTTAGTCGAGCGAACGTATAATTAACGCCCCATACCAGGCGAACGTATAGTTAACGCCCCACAACAGGCGGGCATAAAGTTAACGCCCCACACCGAGGCGATAACTATACGTTCTGCTTTTTTTTTTTTTTTTTTTTAATATGTTGGGGCGGGCATTATACCTTCGCCCCATCATTTGATATTTGTTCTCTTGAATGGGGCGGGCATTATACCTCCGCCCCATAAACTTTTTTTTTTTTTTTTTTTTTTTGTTTTTTCCCAAGCACGTGAACAGGATCTCGCTCCATCGGGCGAACTTATAATGTACGCTCCACCATCGGGCGAACTTATAATGTACGCTCCACCATCGGGCGAACTTATAATTTACGCCCCACCAAATTTAGTCTTCTGCCCGTAGTGTCACAGCACGGACTAAACCCAAATTTTGGTCTTTTTTTCCCTCTTTGGTCTTTGGTTATGCTCGCACCACTGCAGTTGCTCTAAGCTAGCATTGGGGAACATAACTTAACCTAGCATGTATAGCACAAAAATACGTTCAAGTTCAGGATAATCTTCAGGGAACTCGTGTTGCCTTTTTTCCACTCTATTGTTTTCCATTCTCGCATTATAATGCTTCAAAAAACCCTTCAACCTAGACATTCTTGATTCATTTTGAATGTAATATTCTGGATTCTGGCTTTCCTTCAGTATCATTTGCGTATAAGGGAAGTAGTTGTTTCCATTTTCCTTTTGATGTCCACTTTAATTGGTCAAATTGAAGGAGATCTCCCTCACATTTTATTCCCTTCAACATATACAAATCTAAAGGCGTAAACCCTAGAAACAACATGATCATAATTAAAGTTTGTATCTAAAACTAAATAGAATATTAATCAAACTAACAATTGAATTGAAAAAAAATAAAACTTACCACACACGAAATCCTTGAAAAATAACGTATTGCAGTGTTCCACCAACTTTCTACTCTTGGGTCCTATGGTTTTTTCCTTTCATAAAATATAAACGTTGCCAAGGATATCTTCGCAAGGAGTGTTGAATAACTTCGGGGAGGAGGCCAAACATTGTTGTGAGGTCAAACCGTCCACCTCTTAGTTTAGGTAAATTAACTCGCTCGGGATGGATAGATATATGCGTAGGTAATACAACATGAACAACTGGTTGCCTAACATTTGCAAATTCTTTTTCTTATCCTTGACCCAGATGCCATCACATATTGCGGTAGTAGATTTTCCTTTGTGTTTTCCGATTCTTTTTCGTTGTGTAGTTATTTTGGAATTCATTTTCAAAGAAATTAAGCAAAAGAATCGCCCTGGTCTGCTCTCTAAAGAAGGGAAGAAATAATTTATGTGAATGAAAACTGAAGAGAATGGGGATATTTATACACGGTACAGCACCGACCGTGAACGTTCGAGTCTCAACCGAACAGTATAGTCTACATCGCTAGCGATCGAGTGTCGAATACCGACGATAAGTGTTTACCGTTCTGTTGAGACTCCGTCGCTTATCATTTTTACCACTGTGGCGCAGCCATTTTGCCAGGCTAACTGGCATGGCATATGAGTGGGTTAGCCACCCCCTGTAGGAACCGGCGTTCATCCACTTTCTTTTCTCAATACATGACACCATTTGAAGTTTTGAACCCACGATCTATTAGGCCTATTCCTATGGGTATGCCAAAAAAATGTTGTTTGGCATACCAGGTGGCATGGCAAACCATTTGTGCCACTATGGTAAAATCACTGAGCGACAGAGTTTCTAGCGGTCGATATTGTGAATAATGCCAGGCGTTATTCAATACCGCTCGATATTACCTCTAGCGCCAACGGATATTTGTGTATCGCTATAAATAGGTAATTTTCTAACTCAAATGTTTACCCCAAAAAATTTCGTGTGTACAAAATCTTCTCTAATTCTCTTCTCTTTTTGTTAATCTAAATTTCTCTATTTCTCTCTTTCTCAATCTATTTTTTTTTTGAAATTTCCCAAATGTTACAATTTCAAACCCAACTTGATTCGGCAACACAACTTGATTTTTCGGGAGTAGTGCTTGAAGGTGCCGTTAAGAAGATATGTGATAAGTATAAAGAAATAAGTAAGAAGCAAACAAGTCTCCAAGTTTTGGATATCAACCAAGTCAAAACCGCAACTAAGAAAAGGCAAAGAAAAGTTCAAGGCAAGGAAAATCAAGGCAAAACAAATTTGAAGGCAAAGAAGAAGATAAACAAAGGAGAATCCGTTCATGAGCGCATTGATTGGAAATTTGGTGAAATGAAGAAGATTAACAAGATGAAGAACATTGTCCCAAATTTTTATTTTTAAAATATTATTGTGAAAGTCTATATTTCAAAATATTATTGTCTAGTTTTATGTCTTGTAGACTATTAATGATTATATCGAAGTTATGAATTTGAAAATTTGACGAGTAATGTTGAAAATTAAGCTTAATTCTATTCTTAATCCAATCTTACATTTTAATAAGAGATACATTTAAACAAATATTAAAACCTAATACTTAGATAATTATGAAATGAAAACATAAGAACTTAAACTAATACTTAGACAATTTAAATATTAAAACCTAATATTAAGTGGACAATCGAGAAATGTATTACATAAATATTGGACAATATTTGGGCAAACATTTTAAAATGTCGAAACAATTTTCAAATTGGAAATCTTTTTCGTATATGCGACGATATTCCGCACGACACATACGTCGAAGTTCCATCATAGTTGCACCATCCGCACGACACCTTTGTTGAAATTCCATCATGGATTCACCATTCCTCAAATTTGGACCTTCTTGATGAAGTAAAGCAACAAATCTACTAACTTGCTTATTGATTGTACTGAAGTGTTGATTCAATTCTGAAACATCACGATTGTTGAGATTCATTGTTTCTTCTTGAAATTTCCCAAAAATCATTTGCCATAATGTTTCGTGATGTAAGGCATTTCCTAATACAGTATCCTCAATAAAAGAAATATAATTCCTGCAAATACATTCATCTTCCGCAACAGTGAATTTTGGTTTCCGCCTTATTTGACTTCTCCTATTTTGATTTCTAAATCTAATTTGACTTCTCCTAATTTCATTATCCACATTGGCACGATCAACAGCTCTTCGATTTGCGACAGCACATTGGTTTGCTACGAACTCAGCGAACTCAGCAATGCTCGCGTCAGCGATTTAATGACCAACGAGCGTTGACTTGACCATCGAGCGATAGAACTCTGTCGCGTATGCCTATATGTTATTCCAGGCATATAGACATATGAGTTTTGCAGTTTGACATACCCATAGTGGGTGCATATATGCAAAAAAAAAAAAAAAAAAACAGTGTTGGCATATGCATTGGAATAGGACTTAACAATTTAACAGTGAACCCATCAGGGGTGAGGAGTCCTACACGAAAATCATAAAGCATTTGCGGAACCCAGACATCATAAAGCATTTGCGGGAACCCAGACTGAAGTTCGAGCCTGGAAACAGAGAGACTAGGAGAACATTATTTATCATCATTTCCTAATAACTTCTAGGGTTTTAAGTTGAAGTGTTAAACCCTGTCAATCTCTAGTAACCAGAACGAAGTTGATTTTCTAGAGATAATAATAATAACAAGAGAGTAAAGGAAGTTGAAACCATGGCGGATTATGTAGAAACAAAAGAATTAGGGTTAGCGAAACAAGAAATAGAGGAGAACAAGAAGAATGAAAAGGAAAAGGAGGAAGAGACTGTAACAATGACTCCATGGGAGCAACATTCAGCTGTGATCAGTATCCCTCGATTCGATTACAACGCACCTTCTTCTCTTATGGAGTACTCGCATTCAGGATTCTTTATTACCTGCTCCATCAGTAAGCTCTTCTTCTTCTTCTGCCTCTTTTTTCGTATTATCCATTACTGATTAATTTATTTTGGTTAAATGTGAAAAACTTTTGAATTTTTATAGCATGTTTGCTTCAGCTAATTGAATTCAGTACTGTAGTTACAAAAGGTAATCCAATTGCACCTATGGATGCAATTTATGTATAAGTGAAATGTGTATTGCTTTCCACGATTGGCTCATGGAAGTAGTCCATTTGCCTTGTAATTCAATTCCGAGAAATTCAATTTGATAAACCAAGCATGCTACTAGTGAAACTAACTGTACTTAATCAATATGATGATCATAGAAGATTCTACCTTACATTAAGGCCAGTGTTGATTATGGATGCAATTAAGTTAGAATCTTTTCAAGGCAAATGTCCTAGTTATGGCAATGTTTGTTGACTAGTATAATCTGATTTTGACTGGATTTTACAGTAGTGGGGAACGTGTAGTTCTAAGCCTCCACAAATTTGACTAGACGAACAAAGTGTTTTGAGTTGAAAATAGAAATTCCTATATCTTCACAACCATTGGCTATCATATCTCTTTATCCAGGTTTATAATGCAATAGTTCCTTCTAATATTTTGGTGATCTTCTATATGCTAGTAATGATGTTCTTTGAAATTTTTCTTTCTCACAGAGCGAGAGAAAAGTGCCACTAAAGAAGTCATTTCTGTTTTAGCAAAGGTTTGAAATTTACACCGAGTTACTTAACCTCAATAAGTTTATTTCATGCCATTTGATATTGGTCAAAACTTACATATATATCTTTGCAGCACTTGTAATAATCCAATATATTTGGTTAATACTTGTCACTGTGTTATTACTCATAGCAAGCCCCCTCACTCTGTTTTGTTTCGTCGCTTTTATTCCTTATACCGATTTGCATACCAATTTACATACAAATAGAACAATTAGTTTCCAAAAGATTGAATCATGTCTTGAATCATTTTGTATTTATATGTATTCATTCTGCGTTGCCAAAGGTGCTCCTAGGCGATGTGTATGTACCCTGTTCAGAGGGTGGGCTCACAGGAGCAGCTCAACTTTCTTGGGTTAGTGCGCCCAGGGTCCCAGGCTCTACCCTGAGGGTGGGGGTGGGGTGCGAAGAATTGAAAGTAAAAGCTTCCTTGCTACACAGAGATAGCTTTTTGAGTCACCGAACACATCTTTGTATCAGACTATCAGTTAATAAATCTTTAATTTTCTTACTGACGAGCTCAAAACTGTTATTCCTCCCTTTGTCTGTCTGAAACTGACAAACTGAGTTTACTGCGTGTTCTTTTCAACTGTGACTATTGCAATTGTCTATGGTACTTGCTTCTGAGTGCTTACAGCTTTCTGATAGGGCATATTTTTAGCTCTTAATTGTTGTTAAAATTTCATTCAAATTGTTGCAGTATATTAGGTCTTTGAGTACATCTAGTTCTGAAAATTCGGAAACGTCTAATGCAAAGAAAAGAAAAATATGCTCTGGGGATGTAGGAAGTAATGGTGCGGAGAGCAAAAGGACTAATGATGGTAGTGGTAATTTTGTATTGAAGAGGTTTTGTTTTCATCTCCACTTATTAAGTACTGATTTACCAAAATCACCTCTTATACTTGGTTAAGACGAGATCTCCAAGCTTACATGTAAATTTTTTAATTTGTAAATTGCAGGTGAAAGTACTAGAGAGGCTACTCCATCATCTCTTAAGATGGATGTGTTTGAGGAAAAAGGAACTCTATCCCTGGTCAAGCTAACAAGAAGTGGGTTGCTTCTTTTTACATTTCCTAGAAGCTGCTCTCCTGACACTGTCGATATTGTGTCGAAAATATTTGAGTCTTTAGGTTCTGGGAATCTGAAACCACTAGTGTAAGTACCTTTTGTCTCTACCTTAGGTGAATTTTGAAATGTTTACTAGTTTGATCAGTACCTATCGTCTCTACCTTGAAGCCTCCAATCCTTGTAGTTTCTACTCATTCTACTATATTAGGCTATTAGCATAGGATATGTGACAGAATTCGTGTGGTTACTACATTATTACATCAATCTCTGTCCATTCTAGTACTTCAAATGTCCACATTGTCCATTTTAGTTTCTAAATAATCCCTACTCAGATGTTTATTTGACTTAAAGGTACCTTGTTAATCCCTGGTGGTTTAAGATGACACAATTTAGTTGGATTTAAAAAAGTAATAATCTTATGAGTAGGTATCTTTTGTAATGAGTATTGTCTCATCGTTCAGTAGCAAAAGCTGTATACAAAAAAGTAAATCATCTTTTTTGTTTTATGCAGCTCGTCATTTATTCGCTTCGCATATTTTTTAGTGCTATGCTGCCAAAAAGCACCCCAAAATCCACTACCTGATTTCAGTTGATACTTTTTCATTGCAGTTGGTGTCATCGTATTTTTCCCATCCAAGCAACTTGTTTACTGAAAGAAGAGGATTTGCGGACTGTTGTATCCAAGCTAGTCCAAGAATTCGTGGGCTGTGAACAGAATAAATTTGAAAAACCTTTGAAGGTAAAATCAATATAACTGTTGAGTTACAAATTACGCATATTAAATAAAAAATCAGGGAATAATGTTAATATGGCGTCTCTCACCTTTTACTTTCATTTGTGGGTTACTGCTTATCTCTAATGGGAATGATGTTTTATTCCATTAAGTATTCTTGTCTTCATTACATTTCCTGAAAATCTGGAAAATGGTATTATAGATTGGATTAAAAAAATCTCATGCTTTAAGTATTTACATCATGGTGAGATGAATAGTTTAGCACAAATTTGCAATTCTGTATGTTTCATTTTGCTCTTGCCAAGCTTTACACAAGATATTTTGATACATCTTGGAGTGTTTAATCTATTTCAATATTTAACACTTTGATTAATTGGAATGGCAAAGATGTTCCAACAAAATTTATCAGTGCAAAAAGTAAATGGAATGAAAAAATTATCAGTTGTTGGTTCTTGAATAGTTGATCTTGTATAACTAATTTTCAACTCAAAAGCTTTCTACATTTCTGCGTCAGTTTTGCATTATACTACTTTATTTACCATCCTGCAAAGAATTTGTTGCTAGAAGGATAGTGTGTAGGGTTTGGTAACAAATTTCTTGCCGTACCTTAGCTTGCGTGGCTTGGAGCTTCGCTAAATATAATGTGCATCTTCTATTTGATTTTGTAGTTTGCAGTGGGTTATAACAGAAGAGGGGTCGACGAGACAGAGATGAAGAATAAGAAGACTGATCCAAAGTATTCTGATCTACTGGTGCTATTAGACCGAAACAAGTGCTTCAGCGTTGTAGCTGGTGTAGTTAAAGAAATAGTAGCAGATGCTGTTGTGGACCTGAAATCTCCAGAGGTGAAAACCCATAAACTCCTCGCTACAATGTTGTTGTGTTTATGTATACGTATATGTTTGTTTCAAATTGCATCTCTTTCCTTTACATTTGACATTCATACTTACATGCTTCGATGCGTCAGTTGACAACTCGGAATACCCTGCATGGAGATGCATGAGAAGGCTCTTAGTGAGGATTATTTCCTCATTGACCATGTTGCCATGGAACCTTTTTTCCTTAATACTGGTTGTTTCTCCACATCAGTCATTATGTTTGCTAACTAGGTTATTCAAATCTTCAGCTGGGCGTATTCATCGAGGTGTTACCTGTTTCGGGAATGCCCAATGGGTCACTAGTGGTTGCCGTTTCAGTTCTTCCACACAATCTCTTCACTTCAAAGCCAAAGCTCTGTGTGAAAGCATTAACTGCTGATACCAAGACCGCAAATAGAGAAAATTGAATTCTTCCACAGTGATTTTATCTAGTATGTTCCATCCGAATGGAGGTCAACAAAAGTCAGTACCACTTAGTATAACACAGTAGAAAGCTCAGTGGTAAGAGTCTCAGAGCAATCGATTAAAATGGCAATATCAGATGATAATGTTAATATACATAGACCAGTAGATCAGTACAACTTGTTTACAACGGGAGACATGGATTTGTGGTATGGTAGGTGCATCCTAATGTCTCTTGGCGAGTATGAAAATTCATTTTCTTTACTTTTCACTGTCTGTTATGGTAGTCACACCTCATAAAATCTAAGATTGTCACCATCTAAAAATCGTACTATCCTTTGCTCCTTTTCTTCATAATTAACTAAACTTTAAACATTAAATTCCCTAGTAGTCAGACTGGACAATTAGACAGACTCACAAGATAGAATTCGATAATGTTTGTTGCAAATCTGTTAGCATCTTGAACCACGTCCAAATCAGTACCAAGAGCTCGTGAATCGTTCTACTTTTCTTGGTTTTGTTTTTCCTGTTGGAGCATTATCCGGACCGTGAAGGGTTTGGATTAATTTGCTTTAATAAGTGCTGCCAAGTGCCAAGTGCCAACCAACAATAATTTTTTCCAAGAAAACTTGTTTTTGACTGATAAAATTAATCGACCTTCCGGTCTATTTCTTCTGGGCTTTTTCTTTTAATGGTATTAGGCAGTGCTTAGATATTAGAAAATTGGGCGTCGCTTTAGTTGGCCGACTTTAGGAGGCTTTATATAGGGTGACTATTTGGATTTTGTCCGTCACGTTTTTGTGGTCCTTTTTTTCATATCCAAATTCTTCATCTGATTTGATCAAAATTCTTCATTTCTCAATCGGTTTTTGTCAAATTTGTTTCAGTCTTTTCTAATTGATCCACAAGTAAACTCTAATTTCATAAAAATTTACGATGATCTTACTGGTATCTCTACCAATGGCACCTTCAAATTGTAGCAGTAGTTACAATTAAAAAATCTGAAATAATTTCATCAAATTAAGCCAATAATTGTAATTTCAGCTTCCATTTCTTATACATGCTAGTATAACCGTTGCCACGGTGGGAGGCCGACCGAAAAAGAATCTGAACATGGGATTCGTCTGCGACTACTTTCGTCCCGTTTAAGAAAAGGTGATACTTTCACAACCCGTTTCAGGAAAAGTGAAACTTTCGCTCCGTTTCCGGAAAAGTGATACTTTCGCTCCGTTTCGGAAAAAGTGATACTTTAGCCCGTTTGAAAAAGTATCACTTTTTCCAAACGGGGAAAAGTATCACTTTTTCCAAACGGACGAAAGTATCACTTTTTTCAAACAGGCGAAAAGTATCACTTTTCTAAACGGTGAAAGTATGACTTTTTCCGAAACGGAAAATTAGTCGATCCATAAACCAAAATATGGTTGCATGATGTGTTATGCATCCTTTGTGGTGGTTTGCATAATGGCTATGCATTCAATTTTCGAGAATTGTGCCTAAAATGAAAGTATCATTTTTCTTGAAACGGAGGGAGTACATCGTTTTATTAGTTGCAACGGAAAATTAGTTGATGCATAAACCAAAATTTTGCTACATAAAGTATTATGTATCTTTTGTGGTGGTTTGCATAATGGATATACATTTAATTTTCTAAAATTGTGCCTAAAATGATAAATACCTCCGAATTTTTCGTAAAAACTCTAAATTTGATATTGTTGTCTGTACTTGTTGCGTAGAGTTTTTTATAACCTTTCCAACGAGATAAATTTTGTAAAATTTAAAGGCACGGATTTTTAGATATGTTATATTAAAGTTTGCTTTCCAATTATACCCCTGAAAAGATAGGATACACAAAGAGTTATAGTAATTGGCTAAAAGGGAGGGACATTTTTAGTTTTTCGGCCCTGACCATTTCCAATCTTTTTGTGTCAATTGATCACTTAGATTTTACAACTAGTACCACCGTTGCCACGGTGGAAGGGCCGACCGAAGTACTTACTACATAAATTGTAAAGCAGTTCAAACAAAACAACAACTACCGATTATCGGAATCTTCTAATCCGTCGACGGAATATTCCGTCACCGTACCGTCATAGCTAACGGTCAAGATAATCAAATCGTTAGTCAACTGGTCAAGGTAGAGAATGAGTTACCCGAGTCAGAGGTATTATTCAGCTGAGTTAGGAGCTGGATCGGATCAGTGAGATAACTCGCCGGAGTAGAAATCCGGACAGAGTTTCCTCTGTTTCTCCATCCAAGAACACACTGTTAGAGCACTGCTCGGTTGAACCCACTAGCGATGGTATGCCAAGTTAGTTGTCAATTTTAGTTGGCAAAATGCATTCTTGATTTAGTATACTATATATAGTTTCGGACTAGATTAGGTCTAAGAAGAGCTATTCTTAAAGGATGAAGATTGAGATTACGAGAAGACATCAACAAGGACTTCATCAACAAAGGTATGAGTTAATTGATTTCATTTGTATTCTTGTTCAATTCTACCTTTATAATCTATCCAAACAAATGCTCACTCTATGGAACAATTCCTATGACGGTAAACGTACATTTATGTATATATACTTGAGGTTATTTGAGCCACGACTTTTGTGACAATAACCTTTATCCTTGGAAAGGTTCTCATGTTATAGTGAATGAGCTTACGAATTCAACGAGCCAAGAATCACTCAATTCCGAGTTATAACGATAAAGTTATGAGTGATTTATTAAAGGTTCGTTAGTAGGAAACAATCCATGGGCTGCTTGTAACGGTTCACGGAGTTGGGCCCAATTACGTGACTAAAAGGCATTTTTGGTCAAATTGGTGATGTTTCCTTATCTAGGCAAGATGGCTATTAATCCAAACAATTTTGATTACCATATTAAAGTATTTGTGATAACTTTAAATTCCTGCCTAAGTTAAAATGTGATTTATTCACATAAATACAATATTTGCTAATTAATTATTTATTTAATTATTTTGGAAAGAGTTGTAACTTAGGAAAGACTCCCAAAATTAGGAGAGTCTTGAAAAAGGAAAATAGCTTTGATTAGTTTTCAAGCTATGTTTCACTATAAATAAGGGTTCGTGAGTGCTACACGTTTTTATCCCCTTTGGAAAATTGGTGTAAGCTCATAAGGTTGTTTTCCATGTCTTCTGTTCTCCGTGAACAAGAGTGAGATAAAAGTCTTTGTATTGGGGATCACAAAGCCTGGTTGGATTAATCTTCGTGATTGATTATACAACTTGTAATCTAGGTTTTTCACCTCTTGTCTATTCTAAGGTTTTCTCTTCTGATATAAAACCATTCAAGAGTTGTTGATCACAAACCCTAGGTTTTGATAGATTTCAGTTTCCGATCGTATACCAACTCTTGTTAGTCGAAATTGGAATCTAGAAAGAAAACTTCGATTAAGGCATCTCGTAAAAATCCTTAAGAAGTTTTAAACAAGATATCTCTAGATTTATTCTAGTTGTTCTTGTGGTAGAATAATTAGGTTTCTCTTCAGTTATTGAAGAGAATAATAATCCCTAATCTACACGTTTGTTTTGATATTACTTTTACCTAGTAATTGTTTTTATCAAAATAAACACAAGATTTCCAAAACCTTGATTAACATCTAAAGGGAAATCAAACCGGTGTTTTGTGCAAACAAAATATCGAATCGTATCAATCGTGTTGTTGTATCTTCTAAAGAGAGCCTTGGGTTCTGCTAGAAGATTAAGGAGAAGAATTCCTAAAGACAATCGGTTTTGTGCTAGGAGTTCTATTTTGTGCTGAAGCAGTTATTACATCTAGTCCGAATAGGTAGTAGGAAATTGGTGTAACAGCTTATAATCAGTGTGTGTTTATTCTGAACTAGGTCCCGAGGTTTTTCTGCATTTGCGGATTCCTCATTCACAAAATTTCTGGTGTCTGTGTTATTTATTTTCTGCATTATATTTTATATAATTGAAATAATACAGGTTGTACGTTAACCAATCATAGTTGTTAAATCCGACCTTGTTTGTTGGATAAGACTTGATTGATCTTGAACACTTGATTTTGTTATTTTCACATTGTTAGACCAGTCCGGACTAACCTTGTTTCGAGTGGACACCGTGTTGAATATTACTTTAGTGATTTTGCTTAAATAGGTTTATACACGGTGGATATTGAATAGGTTGTGATTAACACAAAAGATTTTGGCTCAAGAACTTCACACTAAAATCATGTTTACGGACTTGCTTCTGTTTAACCATTGATTATGTTGAGTAAGAGATAAACTCTTTAGTATTATTCTGTGATTGAGTTTTTCCTCTCGAAATATTATTAAGGTTTAATCCATACAGATTGCTAAGCGAAATATTGGGTGTGGTTGTTAGACCCCCCGCTTTTTCACACACAACACCAGCAACAACTCTGCCTTCACCCATTTTAAGTTGTATTGCAACTCCATCACCATATTTATCTTTATCAGCACCACCATCTCCTTATTGTAGTTTCACTTATACCTGCAACAACAACACCAACTTTTCCTCAAGCCATTTCAACTGCACCAAACACTGCAATTACTTCAACTCCATTTGCAGCTCACTAATACTATGTAGCTTGTTGCAGTAACATCTTCATGGAAGCACCAACACATCCAAGACTGTTGCAGTACCACCAACTACATCACCTTGAGCTTGTTATCATGTGTGTCCGAAATTTCCTGTAAGTCAACACATGCAATAGAAATTCTATAATAAAATTTCACATAAGCAACTACTGCCTAATCTCTGGTCGGGAAATCTAGCGGAGAAGCAAAAGGGTCCAACGGTCAAATCAGAAACTCATGAACAAACACAAAAACATGTAGATTAAGCAGCCTACAAATAAACAATAATTGAGTCTTAGACCGGGTTTTATGGATCTTCCCAAGAGCTTCCCAACTACCTTTCCACCTCAGCTTGGGAAGAGGTTAGGTCTTATTGTTATTCCCAGATTTAAGAAAAAAATGGACGATGATAATCCGTTTTCTAATTAGTTGGGTCACCAAATCCTAAAACCCCACTTATTTCTCTGTTGGTCCTACTAAAATTTCCCATAACGGATGATAATTATCCGGTTTAAAAAAGTTAATTGATTTTTAAGCTAAAATCTCTCTTGGTCCCACTAAGTTGCAAGGGTTTTTAAGAATGAAACGGTTAATGATTTTCCGTTTTTCACTTTTTTAAAAGTGCTAATGGTTAGCCGTATCCGGAGTCTTCCCGCTGGGATTCTCGCATACTAGGGAAGGCTTGCGAGAAGAGTGACTTTAGGTGACGGTTTTTGGAGTTGGGAAGATCTTGGGCATCTCCATAAGACCCAGTCTTAGAATCATACAAGTTACTTGTTCCACGGGTGGATTGAAAGCAGATATTAATCCACACAAACCAAGTCATGAATCCAAAGATAATCCCAAGATGAGTTAATCACTTGAAACATTTAGTTTTTACTATGTGTCATAACAATTCATTGATATGCATTTTTTACCAAACCGACTCATGTACACCATCATTATCTTTAACCCTCAAAATCCAAGCCAACACCTAAAAACATTTAAGTAAAATTAATTACCCGTTCTGTAGAAAATAGTGGGTTCACTATGGGTTCTTCTTGGAATCAGAATGTGACAAACCACGATCCAGTGACTGTAATTGCTCCCTAAGGTTTTGATTGTATTCCAACAACATGTCATACTCGAGAAGGAACCCTTCCGACTGCTTCCTCAAAGCCTCTGCGTTTGCTTTTGCTGCTTTAACATCCTTTTTCTTTGTCTCACACTCGGATTCCAACTTCTTAACTTTCGCCTTCAAACTGGTGAGTTCTTCCTCCATGGCTTTCGCTTCCTATGAAGCTCCATTCTTAGCATCATCAAAACCTATGCTTCGTTTCTTCACAGCCTCCATGTTTTTCCTTAACAGGCGGAGTTCCCTGGTGTAATGGTGCAGGCGATCTGTCATCCATGCGAGGAAAAGAGAGAATCCTGCATAAATTGTGAACAAACAACTAGTAAGCAAATAAATTGACTAGTCCAAGGAGCTCATAGCCCCATATGCTTTAACAAAAGAAGTGCAAAGTAAATTCACTAGTACAAAGAGAATCTAAACTCAATCCAACTCTCTAAATATCGAGATTTCTATGTAATGCAGAGTTCAATTCCAATGGGTCTTTCCAACTCTCTAATATCATATCAAGGTGATTCGTATATCTATGTGTAAGATTTCAAGCACTACTAAACCCTAGCTAGTGAACAATTCATAATTCAATTTCGAATGGGTATTATCACAATTCAGATTACTTAGCACAATCTAAAAACACATATCACCAAAAATTTCATCAAAAACAAAATCGAGGTGGTGGTAGGTTTAAGTAATTACTGCATTTTCGCAATCTTTAGCAGGATTACCAGTATGTGTAAACTTCACAATATGATAATAGGAAAAATCAACTTAGCTGGTGTCGCAGATTCACATACATTTAATGACAAATCACAAGGTTTTGGTTTCATCTGTGGAAACATCGCCGTTAACCATAACTAGACTATCCCATGCAAAAATTGAAGTTAAATTTCTCATACCATGACATCTTAAATATCATACTTTAAGACCAATTCCAACTGACTTGGTTGTACAATCAGAATGACAAACTATTAAAGGTTCATTATCCTCCATTTTCGAAGATGAAAATGATCAAAGAGGGGGTTAATTGCCTGAATTGCATTCACATACATTTGAAGGTCCTCCCTCGCTTCGCTCGGTTGGCCCAACAACACTAAGTGGTGACAAATTTAAGAAAAAAATGATCAGATTCGATCAATTCCAATAGCAGAGAAAGAAATTGTGATGTCACAGTTGAAGAGATTCGGGTGAAGAAGATGACGGGTATCCGGGTAAAACCAAACCCGACCAAGAAACAAAAAATAACACAACAAATGATAACTCATCTTCTGAGCACTTACCCAAACCTTCAAAACTCATATTTATGAACACCATTATAAAAAAAAATAAAATAATAAAATAACAACACCAGAGAAAACAAATTTTCAATCTTTTGTTCAGGTATTGAATTTAGAAATATGGTTTAGCGGTAGGAAGTGGGGAAACGAAAGAAAATTTAATTTCATCAACAAATGAGGAAGTAGAAGAAAGTAGTTGTGTTGCAGTTGGAAAGGGGAGGCGGTATAGTATAGATGGAGAAGAAGAAGTAGAATTAGGATTAGGGCTCTGGAATATTGGATCGAAGAGTTTTTATATTTTCATTTAACGGCTGTGATATAATGTATACATATCTACGACTAAAATTTAATATGATCGGTTTTGGTTCAGTTCTACCCACTGAAGCGACCATAACGTGTCTGTTCTGGGAAACCGACATTAGCTCCGTTATAACCAAATTGTTTTCCACCCATGGCTTGGCTTGGTTTTGTGCACGGTTGTGACGTCACGCTATACTAATATAGATGCATCAAGTTTCGGTTAGTCATAAAAAACGCCATTCGTAAAATTGCACAACTGCTCGTTGGTCTAGGTAGCTCTATAATACTTCTAAGACATAATAAAATAAAATAAAGATTTAGGTGACCTTTGAGAAATGTGGTTCAAGTGTCAAGAAAGATAATTCAATATGAAATGTAAAAAAGGTCATGTAGGAGTTGTAGGTGTAAATAATCCGTGGAGCCAGGTGGAACCATCCTAACCAAGGGCGTACAGGGCGAGACGAACACTAGAAGCACTGAATCACCGCACCAGGTCTGGGCACGAGGAAAGAGGAACAGAGACAGCTCGATAGGCCTACATGATGGAGGAAAAGTTCTGATGTGATGCTCGTCGAGTTCGAGGGGAATTAATGCTCTGACAGGGTTGGTGAAGAGATAAGAAAGACTCGGTCAAAGTAAGACTCGGCCAGGAATTTCAAAGGCGACGCTGATCCCCCCTACCTAACAAGCGATATCGGATGATGTTACCGCTCGGCCATACGCTTCGACTCGAGCAGTAGGGAAGACCGGGTGAGGCATCGGGAAGACATCCGAGAAGAGCATCGAGGTAGCTGTATCAGGCCCAACACTGTAATATCGTTGTATCAGCATTCTATAGCTATAAGTATGGATCATGTAGAGAGCTAGAGGGGCAAGTGAGAAGAGAGGCAAGAGAGTATACCAAGAGATAGAGAGAAAACACATAATTTGTAATCGTGAAAAGAGTAATAAGATCATCCCTTCACCCCGTGGACATAGGTAATCTTGCCGAACCACGTATATCTTGTGCCCTTCTACTTCTCTTCTTTACTTGACTTCTTTAAGCATGTCTTGAGATTCTTTGGATGTAGTGGTAGGATTTTCTACTCCTACATTCTGGCGCCGACTAAGGGGACCGTATAACATCTTCGATACCTTGAAATCGGTTACCAAAAGAGGAAAATCCAATCTCCTAAATCACCTTGTGTGCTAGTTGACGCTAAGGGAAAAAACTCTTTTGGTTTTCTATTTTTGCTTTTCTAGCAAAGTCTTATCGAGTTTGATGTAGGTTCACTTTGTGTTCTTGTTTATTATCCTTGTTTTCCTAGCAAAACTTGTCTTTCATTCAAAACGGAGTCGTTAAGATTATTTCATAATGCTAGGTTATTAGCTTGAGACGCCTCTGCGAGCTGTTGGAAGATCCGTGAGCTCCCAAAATAACATCTTCCGATGTTGGTAGAAGCTAGAAGGAAATCCCACCTCGCCGGCCGTCGCCTATCGTTCTAAACCTCGTTAGAGGAGAGATTCGACAGCTCCTATCAACATCTATTGAAGATAGTTGATGCTAAATGAAAAACTCTAACGATCGAAACGCCTAGGTTGCTAGATTTATCACCTGACGATCACCTTCAGAATTTAAGGATGGATATCGATACATTTGTCTCTATTTACTTTTGACTTCACTTGCTCGTTTCGCCGTTTAAATCCTTCTTTTTAGAATGAAGCACAATAATGTTGGAAACAAGACTAGCTCAGAATCATTGAGTTTAGTTTTCGAAAATCACGGCTGGGAGGATTACGGTGAGCGGCTTGTTGGGCGAGTCTCATTGTGATCCTACGCTAGAAGCCTCACAGTATCAGTAGGAAACTGTAGGAGTCCTACGGTTCAACCGTCCCAGGAAATTCCGGCAACCCGTATAGGAAGGTCATCAACACATGGGCTGTTGAGGGTTGTCATTACCATCCATCGTCGCCAAGAAAGAAATCTTCCGATTTAACGTGCGGGTGATTAATGACTTCTGGCGATAGGAATGTTGGGACAAGTAGTAATTAATGCACAGAAAAAGTACCAAAAGCGATGTGTCTACACAACTTTTCAAAGATTGTCCTTTACGGCCAAAACAATTTGACTGTTGAGACCAACACGCTAGCATAAGTGGAAGTGTACTACAAGAACCTTTCTTCCGCCTTGCACTACAGAACGACCGTACTCTATCCTTAACCTTTTCGAAAGCAGTTCGAAATAAGTGATGTGTACTTTGCTGACGTAGGTACGAACGGGTGGGCGAGCCGGGGAACGAAGACGATATCGGAAGAAATGGCGAGCACCTCCAGGACGAGTAGGATCCTAAGGAACCGGGTCACGACGGGATCTAGCGTGCAAGAAGGGCTTACGGATTCCCGACACGACGATCATCGGTCAAACAACCAGGGAGGGACTCAGGCATTAATCAAAGGCATGACTACGGTCGACGAGGAGGTCGATTTGGGCCGAGATGACGATTTCCCACCCGGGATGTTGAGGATTAACCCGAGCCAGATAGGGCCGAGGAATGAGGACAACATGGAAGATGGAAGAACTGCATCGGATACCGAGGAGGAGGAGGAAGTGCAGACAGTACGTAAGGAACGAAGGAGAGAAAGACAACCGACAGAGTACCAGCGAGATCTAGAACGAGAAGCTGAGAGGCTTAGGCGAGTACACTTGGCAAGGGGCGACCAAAATCGGGACATCCCCCCAGTAGCGGCCGACCACCCCGCAGCTCCGACTGTTCCCCCAGCATCGGCCAACCACCCCGCAGCTCCGACGATTCCCCCAGCATCGGCCAACCACCCCGTGGCTCCGATTGTTCCCCCAGTGGCGGCCGATCATCCAGCAGCTCCGATCGACTCCCCTGTCGTTCTCACTACGAGACCCCCAACCGCACCCCTTTACACAACAGGACACCAAGTGAATGGCCACTCTAGTCATGAGAGCACCGACCCAATGTTACTCGCTATACTGGCAAGCCAAAGAAGACAAGAAAACCTAATGAGAGAACTGCAAAGGAGAAACCTAGCATTAGAATATGAAAATTACCAACTCCGTAACAGGAGAACGGGGTCGAGAGGATCATCGAGCCGAGGCGCCTCTAGCAACCACACTCCGCCGAGGAACGCCCCACCCCTCTCCCCAAGCCGAGAACGCATACCCGACCCTAATCGGCCAAGAGAAGGGTATGGGCCAGCCGAGGATTCTTCGGCCGATGAAGAAGCGACCAATGAAAGCACGGACGCAACCACCAAACAAAAAATCGAGCAGCTCGAGCGGATGGTCAAAAACTCGACCAGGAGATAACGAGGACGATAAGTTAGCATAAGTAATCAGCGAAGCCCAGAAGACGCCGTTTACCAGGGAATTGGATCGGACTCCGTTTCCACCAAAGTGTACGCTGCCAATCTTCCCATCTAGGTTTGATGGCACGGGCGATGCAGGAGAGCACATCAAAATATACGGCATGTCCTTGCTACAGTGGAAGAATCATGATGTGGTCATGTGCAAATTTTTCCCGGCAAGTTTGGAGGGTGAGGCAAAGAGTTGGTTCTACACCCTGCCCGATAAATCCGTTGGGAGCTATGCAGTTTTGGTGGAAACCTTTCTCGAGACTTACATGCATAACAGTATAGCTCGGCCCAGAGTCGACAAGTTGTTCACCCTGGCACGAAGACTCAGGGAGCCGTTGCGCTCTTTAACGGACAGATGGAGAAAGTTATGTACGGATATAGGGAAAGCACCGGTCGACCAACGGATATTCGGCTTCGAGAATTCGCTAAGGAATTCGGATCCCATCTGGGTGGCAATGTACACGGAGAAGCCTAAGACACTAAGAGAGATCCGGAAGATGCAAGAGCACTATATCGCCTTAGAGGAGATTCAGGAAGGAGCGCAAGATAGGGGAATACAAGAGGCAAGCACCGCAGAAGAGGCCACCCCGCGAGAAGCCACGAAACGATCCGAGAAAAGGCCGGGTGCCCAGCACCAGGGCGAAAACAAAAAAGTTTGGGTCGAGAAAGGAAAGAAGCCTCGCCACGATCCAAGATCTTATACTCCGCTAAATGCACCATTGGAAGAAGTATTTAAGGAAGTCGAAAAGAGGAATGACATCCGATATCCCAAGACTCGGGGAATTCAGTTCGACGGAACAAGGAACCACCCGGAGTTACGCCATTTTGTCATCGATTCGCGGCCATTCAACCAATGATTGTAGGGAAGTGAAAGACATCGTCCAGCACCTGATCCGAGATGGATATTTACGGCATTTCGTCAAGACATCGCCGACACCTGCTGAACCAGACGTCCCAGTGCACCAAATAAGAATTAATCGCGACACCCAGTTCGCCTGTAACACCATATCACACTCGGCAACTCAGGGGTACGACTTGGGAACAGGTATCACCTCGAGAATTCATAAAAGGGATCGATCAGGCAATGAAATCCTCAGTGTGGCCAAGACTCTACCCATGGAACCATGGATGATGCAGCCGATCACCTTCTCGGCGAAAGACGTCCCATTGAACGGCCAAGCACACGGGGATCCCTTAGTAATAACCCTACTGATCGAGGAATGGGGCGTCCGCAGGATATTAATGGACAGCGGCAGCTCAGTCGAAGTACTGTTCTATAACACTTTCAAGAGGATGGAGTTGTCCGATGATATCCTGGTTCCGTCAACCTATCGGATTTACGGCTTCAACGGTACAGTAACAGTACCAAAGGGAGAAGTCACCCTCCGAGTCTCAGACGGAGAGGGATTCCTTGACACACTCACCACCTTTTGCGTGGTCGATGTCGTGTCACCGTCACGGCAGTGCAGGTCGGCCCGGCTTGCGGGAATTAAAGGGGTCGCCTCGGCTCATCATCAGAGATTGCGGTTCCCATCTTATCGAGGAGTGGTAGAGGTACTAGGCGATCCCCAGGCGGCAAGGCAGTGCGTGCAAATAGACGTCCAACAGAATGAGGAGAGGCGGTCAAGAAAACGACAAGAAAAGAACAAGTCTAAGGAAATGAAGGCGGGAGAGGAGCTAGAAAGGATAATGTCACAAGCCATTTCTACCTATGAAGCCGGCGATAAAGAGACCTTATAGCAATCACAGGAGCCGACTACAACCGGCGAACCAAAGCAAAATTTCTCGGCCCTAGAGCCAACCCGACAAGTCAATCTGGGCACCGAGGAGGAGCCAAGATTAGTGAAAATAGGGTCCCTCTTAACAAACGAACAATCTCAGTGAGTTGATAACCCTTACAAGGAGCACATGGACATATTCACTTGGCAAATGCACGATATGGAAGGAATTGACCCGGAAGTCTGCTCGCACCACCTGCGGATAGACCCCAAGTTCAAACCTATTAGACAAAAGATGAGAAGAATCGCACCCGAGCTACAACCGGCGGTGGAGGCCGAATTGAAGAAGTTGTACGCAGCGGGAATCATTCGAAAGGCCCAATACCCACAATGGATATCTAATATGGTGATAGTCCCTAAAAGAAATGGGGGCGTGCGAATCTGCATAGACTATAGTGACTTGAACAAAGCGTGCCCAAAGGACAGCTTCCCTCTCCCCAGCATCGATCAGCTAGTGGAATCCATTGTCGGGTATAAGGCGATAACTCTCATGGACGGATACTCAGGGTACAATCAGATACCCATGGCCCCCGAAGATCAAGAGCATACATCCTTCTTCACACCGAGAGGACTGTGTTGCTACACCAAAATGCCATTTGGATTGAGAAATGCCGGCGCCACCTATCAAAGGTTGGTGGAAGACATGTTCGAAGATAAAATACACGACACCATTGAGGTGTATGTGGACGATATGTTGGTCAAAAGCAAGGTGGCCGACAAGCACATCGACGACCTTCGAGGCATATTTCAAACCATGAGAAGATACAAGATGAGGGTCAATCCGGCCAAGTG
Source organism: Papaver armeniacum (assembly GCA_023531295.1). NCBI lineage: Eukaryota > Viridiplantae > Streptophyta > Magnoliopsida > Ranunculales > Papaveraceae > Papaver > Papaver armeniacum. The sequence goes on from JAJJWW010004780.1 coordinate 224,919, forward strand.
CACCTTTTGGGTCACCTCGAGCAAGTTCTTAGGATACATAATCACCGACAAAGGAATTGAGGCCGACCCAGATAAGGTCAGAGCCGTTGTGGAAATGCCGTCGCCTGTAACGGTAAAAGACGTGCAACGATTGAATGGGAACTTGGCGGCCTTAGGGCGATTCATTTCTCGGTCATCCGACAAATGCAAGGACTTCTTCGGGACGCTACGAAAAGGAGAGAAGTTTAAATGGACCGAGGAGTGTGAAGAAGCGTTTCAAAAGATAAAGCAACATCTCGCGAGTCTACCGGTGTTGCAAAGACCCGAGCCTGAGGACATACTAACGCTATACCTTGGGGCAACTAGTCACGCCATCAGCGCCGTCCTAGTCAAGAACGGGGGGGGAAGAAAATCCGGTGTATTTCATAAGCAATACCATGAGCCCAGCCGAGAGGAACTACACCAGGATCGAGCAACTGATATTAGCACTAGTGTTTGCAACGCAGAAGCTTCGGACATACTTTCAAACCCACAAGATTAGGGTGCTTACAAAGTCCCCCATAGAGTCAGTACTCGACAGCACAGCCAGGTCGGGGCGGATCTCCAAGTGGAGTGCGCAAATAAAACAGTTCGACATCGTTTACGAGATGAGAACAACGGTAAAAGCACAGGCAGTGGCCGATTTCCTGGCAGACTTCCCCCTCAGCGACGAAGACGAAGTAGAAGATATACCTGGAATGGAGGAAGACCGAGAAGACCCATCCGACCTGCTCGAGTCATGCAGCCCGACACGGTGGGAGGTTTTCGTGGATGGGTCATCCAATAAAGATGGGTCGGGCTTGGGATTGGTCTTCACGACGCCAAAGGGGAAAAAGATGGTCCACTCCTTTAGGCTCGAGTTTAAGGCAACTAACAATTTCGCGAGAATACGAGGCGGTAGTACATGCCTTGCGCTTGATAGTGGAGATGGGAATCCAAGAGGTACGGCTTACGAGCGACTCCCAGCTGGTTGTCCGACAAATCAATGGGCGACGCCATACATGACCCTCAACTACAGAAATTTGGGAGCTCGTCCAATTCTAGACGCCCTAGCGTATATAGCTTCCATGTTAGATTTGGAGACTCAAGCGTTGAAGGTATCGGAATCATGAGGGTCCTAATGCCTTGATCCCGAGATCGTGGATATCGGCGCACATGTCGCGGCGACCACTACTGATCAATATCGGGCCGATGATTGGACGAAACCGATTCACGAATACCTCGAAACAGGAAAGTTGCCCAAGGGGAGGCCTGAGATCAACAAGATCAAGAGCAAAGCCTTTGTGTGAACTCTTAACATGAGCTAGCTAATTTTATTGATTGAGGATGTCCTAGTTCGAACTTCGAGATGGCGCCCTATCGAAAGTCATATCTAGGGCCATTGCTAAAGTGCACGAGTAAGGAGGAGGGGCACATCATCCTCAACGAATTGCACTATGGGGTGTATTAATTAATTTGTTGGGAAACCATAGCTCGGGTCGTAGCTTAAGCGGCACGAGCTAAAACCATGGGATACTTACGGCCATACATGAATGAGGACGCGAAGCATATGGCCCTCGTTTGCGACGAATGCCAAAAATTTGGGAAGAAGATACATGCACCGGCCGTAACATTAAACTCTGTCATCAGTCCCTGGCCCTTCGCTAAATGGGGAATCGACATCGTGGGACCATTACATGTCGGATCGGGACAAAGGAAGTACTTAATTGTAGCCACCGACTATTTCACCAAGTGGGTTGAGGCCGCTCCATTGAAACACATACGGGATAAAGATGTTTTCGATTCATCTGGGAACACATCATATGCCGCTGCAATCGTCTCTGACAACGGGAAACAATTACAAGGCAAGAACATCGACCTGCTATTCAACACTTACAACATCCGAAAGAGCAAGTCTACGCCCCTGTACCCCCAAAGCAATGGACAGGCCGAGATCACAAACAAGACTATGGCCGATAACATGAAGAAGAAGCTTGACGGGGAATATGGGGAATGATGCGAAGAACTCTACAACGTTTTATGGGCATATAGGACAACCCGCAGAGAGGCGACCGGATTATCACCTTTCATGTTAACATACGGGACCAAAGCCATCCTGCCCACAGAGGCGATGATACCCACCACAAGGACCGAAGCATGGAGGCGAAACATCTCAGCAGATCTTATCCTGGCTAAACTCGACGACCTAGAAGAAACAAGAGAGATGGCCTATGAGAAGATGGAGAATTATCAACGAAGGATCCAACGAGAATACAACAAACGGGTTCGACCCAGAGAATTCCAACCAGGACAGTTGGTACTAAAGAATCTACCTAGTTATGAGCGTGATAAAAAGGGCGGTAAGCTTGCACCACGATGGGGAGGACCCTACACTATTGTTGAGAAGGTCGGAGAAGGGGCATACAAGATACTAAAACCGGACGGAACACACGAGCCACGACCGTGGAATCTTTCGCGACTAAAGCTATATCATCCATGAAACCGGGTAAGATATCTTGTCATTTATTTCCATGAAAGGCCGCGTGGGTTGGAAATATGACAAGTGCGTCGAATGGTCGTTTCGAACCGGGGCGATGGCATTGTGCAAGTGCGGGCGACTTACACTAAGACGGACTATTCGAACTCGGGCGATGGCGGTGTGCAAGTGCCGAGGTAGTCCAAGGGCCCTGGCGGTTGGAAACCGGTGGCCGATTGTCGAGGCATGAGTACTCGACGGTCGAGCGATCAACATTGCTCTCCTCGCAAGTGGCCGAAATCACTTGCCCAAGAAGATTCGATAACTTCTTGGGATGTCGATCCCATAGAAACTAGGGAAGACCAACTACCCTTCCACTAGATCTCGAAAGACGGTGATGAGATACCTCAATCAGGACATGGCATCGGCCCGATGATCCTCCTTGTTGAGTGTGTTCGACGAAAGCGACATTTATGACTAACCTATCTATTCATGCAGGCACACATAACAAGGTCACGAAAGCAAACCACACATCATCAACTCAACATAAATAAGGACAGTAACATGCATAATAGCGTCAGTAGCAAGAAAAACAACCAAACCGCGACGCAGCACCCCATTAAAAAGTTTGCAAGAAATTAAAGGTGTTCGAGCGGATTACAACCCAAGGAAAGGGTAAGAAAGCGACGTGCGCTGCAAAATACACGTTCACTCCTTTGAAGGGACAGGCCCCGGAATCGCCTTCTTAGCGGCGGCATCGGCCCGCTTCTTATCAAGCACTTGCCTTCACACCGGCTTTAACCTTCGAGACAAGTTCATCATTAAACTTCGCCTTCTCGGCCAGATAAGATTTACTGTGCCCAGTTAGACCGACGCCGCCCGGCGGTGGCCACCGCTCGGCGGCTGAGCCTCCCTCCCCCTTCAATCGGGCATTCTCTTCTTCCAACGATGCCGCCTTCTTCTGCTCGGCTGCCAAAACAACAAGGACGGTCAGTCACACAATAACAGCACTAAGACAACGACAAGAAAAGCGCAACATGAGGCACACTACCTTCCAACAAAGGGGCAACTACCCTAATGGTCTCTTAAGACTCAGACAGGCTACACTCGAGAGAAGACAACTTCGAAGAAAGCTCTAAATATCGCTGTTCGTTAAACTCATTGGTGGGGCAGTACTTTTTGTGATCACTCCACTCGGCCCTCTGTCGGGAGTGGGCTATCTGCAAACCTGATAGTTGAGAGCGAACCCACTCCAACTCCTCAGAAACCTTTTTGGATTCGTTAAGTTTCTCAAGGGATTCTCGGCTACACTTCTCGGCAGCATCCCTCTCCCCCAAGATCCGGAGACGATCTGCATGCAAATCTCGAACCTGAAGTCTCAACCGACCGCACTGACCCTCTAAGTTGTCGGCCAACAACGTTTTATCGGCAGCAATCCCCTGGAACCGAGCTAAGTTCGCCCTAAGATTGTCAATTTCCTCGGGGACATACTCAAAAGTCTCGTAGCGATGTAGTTTGGACTGAAGATCTTCAATATCGGCCTCTAAACGATCGATCTTAGCATCCTTGTTAACTATCCTATGTTGCAAGTTCGAAACGTGATCCCGTTCTATGTTCACTTCCCTTTTCAACAAACGATACCTCGTGGCAGCGTCGGCCTCCGCACTAGAAGATTCGGCTAGGCAGGGAGTACTAAGCTCAGGATATTGGCACTACAAGATCAATCATAACTAGTTGAAAGTAAAATAAGTACCTTGGACCTCGGCCAACTCCTTCTCCAACTTCCGAGATCGTTCACGTTCCTGCTGTAACAAGAGGCGAAGACTCTCCCTCTCGGCGACCTCCCTGCGTTGGATGGCAGCATTCAACAACGAGCGGTTGATATCCTACAAACACCATCATGATCAGCACATAACACAAAACACGAGGGCATTTTCCGAGAAACAAACTCACCAGCAGATCAAAAGTGCTTTTCAGACCAGCCTCATACAATGAAACAACATTGATCTTCTCCTCATCGGACAGAGAGGCAAAATCCGGAGAAATAAGGGCCCCAAGAGAGTTGCACATAGGGCCCGAAACGGTGAAGGAGGTACTGCTGCCCGAATTAGGAACCACGGAAGAAAGAGACTTTGGCAACTCGCCTCCATCAGCAACATTCTCTACATCGCGAGTATTCGCAAGACCTCCAACACCACCCGACTTATCCGCCTGTCCCGACTTGTCTTCATCATTGACGACGTCATCCTCCTCATCAAAAAGACCGTCATCATCATCACCATCAGACATGAGATACACAACGCCATCGGAGAGAACAATCCCCTCACTAGTTACCTCCCGGGGCGCACTCTCCTCTGGGGCAGGGACATCGTCCTTGAGTTCCTTGCCCCTCCCCTTGGGCTTTCCACCTACACGGGTAGATGAAACATCAGAAGGCTTCTGAGGCGACTTCCTCAGGAAATGTGATAAAGTCAGCCGATCATCGGGATCCTCACCGTCCCTCGCCGAAGTACCACCATCCTTGTCAACCTTGACACGCACAGAGGCCGATGTCGAGAACCATGCAAGGCAACAAATAGGGGCACGTACATGTACGTCAAATAAAAAATGAGTATATTTGTTACCTTCCCTGTCTCCTCCTCGGCTCCTGCAACTCTATCCCTCTTCCGATGAACAAGAGGCTCAGTAGGAACACCCTGGGACTTAGTCTGGAAAACACCAAAATTAAAACGTCTCCCGAGCCAATCGATCAAGCTAGAAAAATAGAGAAATACACTTACCCGATCGATATTGACCACCCAGAAAGGATAAGACTCGGTCGGAGGTGGAAATTTGCCACTTAGAAGAGGGCCGGAAATGGCCAATGGAACCCGATCCCAAGCCGCGTCATTAGTGTGACGGGCATGCTTATTGGAACTCTTCCCCTCGGGATACTCATCCAGCAGAAGTCTCCTGACACCTTCGGGAAGAGTCTTATGGCGATGAGGGTGGCACAAAACCAAGCAAGATCGTCGTTGGTAGTGGTCCGCTCCGATAATTATCAGCAAAGAAACCGGCGGGAGTATAGTCGCTCGCTTGGGAAGGATCGTAAGTAGACCAAGCAGTAGGAGCACACTCGCCTCGGCTACGCCTCTCCCACTCAGACAGAATACGGAAAGTGTTGCCATTCCACTGAGCCAAGGCGCGGGACGGGCGAATCTTAGAAAGGGCCTCGTACCGGAATGGGCGGCTAGGATCATACAAAGGGAAACGCAGCCCGAGCTCTAGGCGGCCCCCGGTAACAATGGTCGCCTCGGCCGAATGTGGAAACCTCAAAACATCATCTTTTCTCGAACACCTTTTGGCTCGACAAGAGCCTGACGTCATACCCATGGAGGTCGAACTCATCTTTTAACTGTTGAACAAATTGCTCATCCGATAAGTCCTTAGCAGCTCTCTTGTCATCCCTACAACAAAACGAAGAAGGATCATCAGGAAAGATAGAATCTAGAGCGCGATAATCATACTTGGAGGGACTCTCAATAACAAACAGGGAATCAAGGGATACGCCGTCGTCATCAGAAAACACATAACTCACGCACCTTTTTTCCGTCATCGAGGGAGTTGAAGACGCCATGAGAATTAGTAGAAGGAACGACAGGAGGGGCAAAAATACGGCCGGGATCGGAAGTTGCAGCGGTGACGGAAACTGAGAAGATGCAGAACGATGGAGAAGAAAGGAAAGAAACCTGTGGAAAAATAGCGGATGCCAATGAAGGAGAAGTACACAGAGAACGGAGAGAAAGAGAAAGATGGCGAAGAAAAAATAAAGAGGGAATGAGGTTTAGAGTCAGGTTTATAAACCTGTCCGATGGTAACCGACGAGGGAGGTGAACTGGTTGCAACGCACGAAGGAAGTGGGGAACAGCATGGCGGAAAACCCGGCATGACCGAGGACGTGGGAAGACGAGGCGGTTTCTTCCCCACGTGTCGATCAAACGAGTGGAAGAAGGGGCATAAATGTAGGTGTAAATAATCCGTGGAGCCAGGTGGAACCATCCTAACCAAGGGCGTACAGGGCGAGACGAACACTAGAAGCACTGAATCACCGCACCAGGTCGGGGCACGAGGAAAGAGGAACAGAGACAGCTCGATTGGCCGACATGATGGAGGAAAAGTTCTGATGTGATGCTCGTCGAGTTCGAGGGGAATTAATGCTCTGACAGGGTTGGTGAAGAGATAAGAAAGACTCGGTCAAAGTAAGACTCGGCCAGGAATTTCAAAGGCGACGCTGATCCCCCCTACCTAACAAGCGATATCGGATGATGTTACCGCTCGGCCATACGCTTCGACTCGAGCAGTAGGGAAGATCGGGTGAGGCATCGGGAAGACATCCGAGAAGAGCATCGAGGGAGCTGTATCAGGCTGTTGATGGTGGTTTTTAAACAAGGGGTAAAATCGTAAAACCCCATGACCTAGTGTTACCCGCAACACATTAACTAAGAGCATTTAACTAAGGTGTAAATAATTAATAGGGGTATTTTTTTCAAAATACCAGATTAGGGTTTTCAAACACGAACCCTAATTCCAAAACCAAGCCGCACTGCTCGCGCACCATGGCAACAATGCCAAACCAAGCCGCACACTGCGCACCATGGCAACAATGCCAAACCAAGCCGCATACTGCGCACCATGGCAGCAATGCCAAACCAAGCCGCACACTGCGCACCATGGCAACAATGCCAAACCAAGCCGCATCTTTGCGCACCATGGCAACAATGCCAAACCAAGCCGCTGCTCGCGCACCATGGAAACGATGCCAAACCAAGCCGCATACTGCGCACCATGGAAACGATGCCAAAACCAAGCCGCACACTGCGCACCATGGCAACGATGCCAAACCAAGCCGCACACTGCGCACCGTGGCAACGACGCCAAAACCAAGCCGCACACTGCGCACCATGGCAGCGGCGCCAAAACCAAACTACATATCGCACTCATTGGCAACCATGCCAAACTAAGCCGCTATGCCATTGGCACATGCCAAATATAGCGCCCTAGGCTTGCAAAACGTGCAACTAGGTCAACATGGCCGTACGTGCCATTGGCACATGCCAACACGTACCACAAGCCATATTTCCAAGCCGCTATGCCATTGGCACATGCCAAATATAGCGCCCTAGGCTTGGAAAACGTGCAACTAGGTCAAGTCGGCCACGCATGCCATTGGCACATGCCAACATGCTCATTTGGTAGCTTTTCCTACCAAGGCCACGGCCCTAACGGCCACGCATGCCATTGGCACATGCCAACATGCTCATTTGGTAGCTTTTCCTACCAAGGCCACGGCCCTAACGGCCACGCATGCCATTGGCACATGCCAACATGCTCATTTGGTAGCTTTTCCTACCAAGGCCACGGCCCTAACGGCCACGCATGCCATTGGCACATGCCAACATGCTCATTTGGTAGCTTTTCCTACCAAGGCCACGGCCCTAACGGCCACGCATGCCATTGGCACATGCCAACATGCTCATTTGGTAGCTTTTCCTACCAAAGCCACGACCCTAACGGCCACGCATGCCATTGGAACATGCCAACATGCTCATTTGGTAGCTTTTCCTACCAAGGCCACGGCCCTAACGGCCACGCATGCCATTGGCACATGCCAACATGCTCATTTGGTAGCTTTTCCTACCAAGGCCACGACCCTAACGGTCACGCATGCCATTGGCACATGCCAACACGCTCGCTGGTAGCCTTCATCACCTAGCCGTGGCCCTAATGCTTGTTGGTATCCTAACTTGCAAACCGTGCAACCTAGGCCAATTCGACCGTACGCGCCACTGGCACATGCCAAAACCCACGCTGGTAGCCTAATTTGCAAACCATGCAACCTACCACCAAGGCATTCGCACATGCCATGGCACATGCCACACGCCACTAGCAGCTCCGGCATTGCCACTTACACTCAACGTACAACCTACCACCAAGGCATTCCGCATATGCCAATGGCACATGCCACACGCGCCACTAGCAGCGCCACTTGCGCTCAAGGTACAGCCAACACTCGAGATATCAACACAAACCGGGGATGCTTTCCGGGGTTTTGGTTTGGCGGTCACTGACTTGCGGCGTACACTACGCTCACATTAAGAAAGCGTGAAAAGGAATAAAGCGGTCAAATAAATGAGGAAATAATGGTGAAAACGTTTTCACCCATTAACACCATGCGGTTACCACCTCCTCCCATTATTTCACCCTTTACTCTCTTCCTTCATGAGACCAGAGTACGTTTCAATCTCGACTTGTATAAATAGGTCTTACCTATTTCCACCGGACAACAAGTCTCGGTCGGGAGAAAAATACTACACTCTCGGAAAAGGCAACTTTGCAAGCTCTCCAAAAGCTTTCATCTCTTGCAAGCTTACGAAGCTTCCACTTTACGATACAAGTCGAGACACTACTCTCTCGGAATTATTCGGTCTCAACACCTTTCTTTGCTTCCCTCCCCAAATCAACCCTTCTCCTCCACTTTGTGACCGAAGCAAGTCCTGGGAACGGCCATTTCTTGGTTTAGGCCGGACTTGTACAGATTGATCTCTTGAATCTATAAAGTGCTCACGTACAACACATTTGTTTAGGGTTCGAACCAGTTTCTCACTCATCTACCGAAATTACCGAAATCGGCAGAAACGATTTGCACCCATAAACAATTGGCGACCACAGCGGGAGGATTGATCTATCGGCTACAATGTCAGACTGTCGATCTCGTTCTTCGACCCAGATGTCAAGATGGTAGGGGAAGGCGACTCGATCCGACTCAACTGCCGAGACGACCGGTTACCGATTTGCAAAAACTACACGAGAAAAGCGGGGACTCGTTGAAGATGCTACCAGCGATTGGGGACTTGCGACTCGGTCAGACTCAATCGCCAGACAACCCGGTTATCGGTTGTTAAAACTACACCAGAAAACTGGGACTCGTTGAAGACGCTACCAAAGAATTGGGGACTAACTGGCGATGCTACCAGCAAAGCCACCTTTTACTTGGAGAGAGGCGTGTTTGCAAGTGAATAAATTTAGATTGGGCAAGATATACGATCTGTTTTTAGGTTCTTAATAAAACCGCCATACTATTGCGTCTTGTGCCTATTGCTAGCACACACTTTCATAAAAGCAATATTCCTTTCCCAAAACATAATCGAGTTATATTATCAAAACCATTCATCCAGAAATAATCCAATATCCTCAAAAGCTAACATTTATCTATCAACCCAAGAAATCCGGAAGACAAAAACTATAAACCGGCGCTTTGTTTGCCAAAAAAAAAAAAAGTCACCTACCCGTACATACCTACTTTGCACAATAACAATTACACTGTCACTATTAGCAGACGTTACTACGGTGACATTTGAAGAATTATTTATGATGAAGTATTTCCACAAGTTTATGAAAGGCATACCTATGGCTACGGTTTACACCAAAGACAAGAAAACAATAAAAAAAAATTGAAAGAGAAATTTGGAGTACATAGTTTGGGATATGCTTGCCCACTTTGTCACTACCGCGCTACCGCTAACACCATGACGTGATAACAAAGATACGAGGTAAAAGGGAGCCAACCCATTTCATAAGCATAACACTTTTTGAATTTGAATAAGGAAAGGATTTCTGTTTGAGCTACGTATGGGAAGAGGCAAGCTGGGCCCGCAGGAACAAGTCCAAGCCACGCCAAGCCAGCACCGTTCAAGCCAATGGTCCACACCATACCGAAATCCAAGCCAAAGCATCCACACCAAGTCGGCGCCCATTCCAAGACGATCCGGCGCCTACCGGGACGCGTTTCCGGATGCGCTTACTCGACGCGCTTGCCCGACGCGCATGCCGGGCGCTTGCGAAGCGCTTGCCGGGCGCCCTTGCCAGACGCGCTTACCGAGGCACACATGTCGCACGCGCATGCCAGCCGCATGATACCACACTTTGTTCTAACAGTTTGCATCCTTCAGCGCTAACATCTTGCGCCCTTCCAAAGACCATCCTCGCCCTTCGAAACAGCGTCATGGCTCCAGCACTTCGTGATCAAAACCATGTCATCTCTGCACGATACACTTACGATCACCAGAACCAGAGCCACTTCCGCCACCCCAACGGTTCTTCAAGCATGAAAGATCGAACCGTCACCAGATATGCTACTCCACCATCAGGGCAAGATACTGGAAGATCCGGAAGAATCCGACCTCCTTTTAGCACTGTTGATTCGATGAAAAGGCGAAAGATACTTGACGGGGACGCGTTATAGATGAAGAGGCCCGCGTTGCTCTTGAACGCCCATTAGAAGGAGATAAGCAATCCAATTTCGTCACACGTGAAGATCGGGAAGGACTTCTCCAAAATCGAAAGCAATGGAAATCAACAACTCTCCCGAGTTCACGGAGACCCTTCTTACGTCGGGACCCTCATAATTGGAACTTCGCCCACAAAGTCGTACGAGTCTATGATGAAACAGTTATGTGAGATTCTATATTTCTCCAAGGCATAGCATCAAGACATATTTGCATCTCTCAACCGCCTTTGCACCGGAAAGCGGCGTTTCCGGCCCGGGAAGCCGTTCCCAAACCCCAACCTCTCCTAGAAAGCACGATCGACAGATGTAACTGGGGACTCCTAACTTATTTTCTCTTGAGGGATGTCGAGTTTGATAGAACGTGACGCGGCCTCCGACTTCAAAATGGTAGCCGTCGAGGCTCTGAGAGTTTCAAGATGTTGTTTCAACGTTCTCTCCAGAATTAGCTCCGCATCAACGTTCTCTCCAGAAGTAGCTACGCATCAACGTTCTCCAGCAGCGGCTTCGCTTCAACGTTCGCTTCAATGTCACTCCTTCCTGCAAAGGGTCGTGCCGCCACACTCCCCATATCAAGGAACATAGTCATAGCCAGCCAATCTTCGTAGTCATGGACACCTTTTAATCCATCTCGCCAAAACTCGTGATCATGGACAGTTTGCTCGCTTACGCATCCAGCCAATCCTTTTACGTCCACGGAAGCTCATAGAATATCAGCCAACCTACTTTGTTACCACGACAATGTAGTTTCTCATGATTACATCTCCTACCAAGAACTGTTGCCCCTCATTCGTTGATACCGGCCGAGCTTCACCGCAGCAGCAATTACTACAAAGATGGAAACACGTAAACCATACTTGAGAACGGAAGATATACACGGGATCCCTTCACTGTCAAAGCTACGAAGAACATTCCACCAAAAATCCGTACCCACAACAAGGTCCTCTACTCTTCAAGGGTGCAGCGCAAGAACATCATCACCTCTCTGTCTAGAAGACGCCTTCAACACTTTACGAGGCCGCGGAGGATCCCGAGCCTGCACTATCCAGAATATGTCATCATGTAATTTCTGAGCACCTCAGTGTCACATCCAGAAGAGTACGGAAGGTTACATTCACGTATTCATCCATTCCATCATATCAAACCGAAGTATAACCGGGGACTTCTCGTTGCATCCCATTTCGTAAGATAGAGCCCTAAATCAGCGTCCTCCAAGTCTGCAGCGAGTCAACAAGGACGGATTCGAAGGAAGGGGAACGACTAGGTCATCCTCGTCGATAACAGTGACGCATGCTCCAACAGGATATCTCTGCACAAAAGGGAAATTTTCCATTTATACAACAAGCGGCGGTAAAGTGTACGACAGTCCGCCAAAGAAGAAGAAAACATACCGAGAGAAATTCAACAAGAAGAACCTTTTCTCAAACGAGGGAGATGATGCAGTTGCGTTGGGTTTGAATACAGAACCTTTAAAAAGGAAAGGAAGCAATGAGGGACATAACGCTTCCAGATTTTTGGCATGAACGATGCCTAATCGAAGCCGCGCGTGAAGGAAAGGCAAAATAAGGAAACTTTGCTATCTGTAGAAACACCTACTCCCTCCTTGTTCACACCGATCCCATCAAGTCACGTCAGCAAGCACGCACAGCTTCCCTACCTTGCGCCGGTCCCACCAGCTAGCACGCTCAGTTTTCCCAACTCACGCCAACTTCCCAATGACCGCCCAAGTCACGTCAGCAAGCACGCACTGACTTCCACACCTTGCGCCGGTCCCACCGGCCTAGCACGCTCGGTTTCCCAACTCACGCCAACTTCCCAACGTAGCCCAAGCTGCACCGGCCCCACCAATTGCACCGACTTCCCAATGACCGCCCCAAGTCACGCTTGCAAGCACGCACCTGACTTCCACACCTTGCGCCGGTCCCACCGGCTAGCACACTCGGTTTCCCAACTCACGCCAACTTCCCAACGTCGCCCAAGCCGCACGGCCCTACCAATTGTGCCGACCTCCCGATTTGTGCAAAACTACCAGAGGCAAGGATTCCAAATCCTATTTATAAAAGGTCGACAAGCCTACTCAATTCTCTTTACGGTTTCTTTGTTGATAGTTTGTCACCATCTTATGCTTACCTCGCAACAAAGCCCCTGTTCCGAGCTAAGCTGGGGACTTAATGTTGATGGTGGTTTTTAAACAAGGGGTAAAATCGTAAAACCCCATGACCTAGTGTTACCCGCAACACATTAACTAAGAGCATTTAACTCAGATGTAAATAATTAATAGGGGTATTTTTTCAAAATACCAGATTAGGGTTTTCAACACAGAACCCTAATTCCAAAACCAAGCCACACACTGCGCACCATGGCAACAATGCCAAACCAAGCCGCACACTGCGCACCATGGAAACAATGCCAAACCAAGCCGCATACTGCGCACCATGGCAACAATGCCAAACCAAGCCGCACAATGCGCACCATGGCAACAATGCCAAACCAAGCCGCATACTGCGCACCATGGCAACAATGCCAAACCAAGTCGCACACTACGCACCATGGCAACAATGCCAAACCAAGCCGCACACTGCGCACCATGACAACGATGCCAAACCAAGCCGCATACTGCGCACCATGGCAACGACGCCAAAACCAAGCCGCACACTGCGCACCATGGCAACGATGCCAAACCAAGCCGCACACTGCGCACCATGGCAACGATGCCAAACCAAGCCGCACACTGCGCACCGTGGCAACGACGCCAAAACCAAGCCGCACACTGCGCACCATGGCAGCGGCGCCAAAACCAAACTACATATCGCACTCATTGGCAACCATGCCAAACTAAGCCGCTATGCCATTGGCACATGCCAAATATAGCGCCCTAGGCTTGCAAAACGTGCAACTAGGTCAACATGGCCGTACGTGCCATTGGCACATGCCAACACGTACCACAAGCCATATTTCCAAGCCGCTATGCCATTGGCACATGCCAAATATAGCGCCCTAGGCTTGGAAAACGTGCAACTAGGTCAAGTCGGCCACGCATGCCATTGGCACATGCCAACATGCTCATTTGGTAGCTTTTCCTACCAAGGCCACGGCCCTAACGGCCACGCATGCCATTGGCACATGCCAACATGCTCATTGGTAGCTTTTCCTACCAAGGCCACGGCCCTAACGGCCACGCATGCCATTGGCACATGCCAACATGCTCATTTGGTAGCTTTTCCTACCAAGGCCACGACCCTAACGGCCACGCATGCCATTGGCACATGCCAACATGCTCATTGGTAGCTTTTCCTACCAAGGCCACGGCCCTAACGGCCATGCATGCCATTGGCACATGCCAACATGCTCATTTGGTAGCTTTTCCTACCAAGGCCACGGCCCTAACGGTCACGCATGCCATTGGCACATGCCAACACGCTCGCTGGTAGCCTTCATCACCTAGCCGTGGCACTAATGCGCGCTGGTAGCCTAACTTGCAAACCGTGCAACCTAGGCCAATTCGACCGTACGCGCCACTGGCACATGCCAAAACCCACGCTGGTAGCCTAATTTGCAAACCATGCAACCTACCACCAAAGGCATTCCGCACATGCCATTGGCACATGCCACACACGCCACTAGCAGCTCTGGCATTGCCACTTACACTCAACGTACAACCTACCACCAAGGCATTCCGCACATGCCAATGGCACATGCCACACGCGCCACTAGCAGCGCCACTTGCGCTCAAGGTGCAACCAACACTCGAGATATCAACACAAGGCGGGGATGCTTTCCGGGTTTTGGTTTGACGGTCTGACTTGCGGCGTACACTACGCTCACATTAAGAAAGCGTGAAAAGGAATAAAGCGGTCAAATAAATGAGGAAATAATGGTGAAAACGTTTTCACCCATTAACACCATGCGGTTACCACCTCCTCCCATTATTTCACCCTTTACTCTCTTCCTTCATGAGACTAGGGTACGTTTCAATCTCGACTTGTATAAATAGGTCTTACCTATTTCCACCAGACAACAAGTCTCGGTCAGGAGAAAAATACTACACTCTCAGAAAAGGCAACTTTGCAAGCTCTCCAAAAAGCTTTCATCTCTTGCAAGCTTACGAAGCTTCCACTTTCTGATACAAGTCGAGACACTACTCTCTCAGAATTATTCTGGTCTCAACACCTTTCTTTGCTTCCCTCCCCAAATCAACCCTTCTCCTCCACTTTGTGACCAAAGCAAGTCTCGAACGGCCATTTCTTGGTTTAGGCCGGACTTGTACAGATTGATCTCTCGAATCTATAAAGTGCTCACGTGCAGCACATTTGTTTAGGGTTCGAACCAGTTTCTCACTCATCTACCGAAATTACCGAAATCGGCAGAAACGATTTGCACCCATAAACACAGGCCCAACACTGTAATATCGTTGTATCAGCATTCTATAGCTATAAGTATGGATCATGTAGAGAGCTAGAGGGGCAAGTGAGAAGAGAGGCAAGAGAGTATACCAATAGATAGAGAGAAAACACATAATTTGTAATCGTGAAAAGAGTAATAAGATCATCCCTTCACCCCGTGGACGTAGGTAATCTTGCCGAACCACGTATATCTTGTGCCCTTCTACTTCTCTTCTTTACTTGACTTCTTTAAGCATGTCTTGAGATTCTTTGGATGTAGTGGTAGGATTTTCTACTCCTACATAGGAGTCACTGGCATTCTCAATCAAATCGGTTTTTTCGATTTCGTCGGCCCCCACTGCTGCAGCAGTCATCTAGTCTTAACTCTTAAGGTGTTAGACACTTGAACACCTTAAGACTACTCCATCATCTCTTGAAGATGTTGTTAGAATACGGGCATCCAACTCAAAACTAATTGGCTATGAGTGGAGAGGCCCCTAAGGAATTATAAACAGCAGGATCTTAGATTGCCCAGACAATATGGGACTAATAATCTCAACATGCCCCCTCACGTGTAGCCTCGTTGGGTCTAACACGTGGACAATTAAATCGGGTGACGCGGAGTAAAGGCGCGGTCAAAATGACTCGTCGCAAATAGCCTACCCTGATACCATGTTAGGATACGGGCATCCAACTCAAAACCAATTGGCTATGAGTGGAGAGGCCCTAAGCAATTATAAACCGCGGGATCTTAAATTGCCCAGACAATTTGGGACTAATAATCTCAACAGATGCGCACTTACACTTGACAGTTCCAGTTACCGTGTTATTGCGGAATATTTTTGCATTGTTCTAAGCTCAGTTGGCCAGTTTAACAAATGTTTGGGTTTAATCTCAAATATTAAGGAAACTCAGCCTTACAGTCGGTATTTTGTCTCAATCCAGTGACCGGCTTAAATTTGTGGGACTTTCCATTTCATGACCTAGTCGCTTGTTATTATATCCATGTACCTACCTCTCCCGCATTATTTAGTGACAGTACCGATCATGTTCAAACTAGAGAACAAATGAAATAGTAGCCCTAATATAATGCTGCTGCTGAGCTCTATATATTCTTTGTACCTTGAGAGGGAGAGAATCGATTCTTTTTCATATACATGTGTCTCTCTACATGATGATGTATTTGAAACAGAATATTATTCTCTATATCTTTGTTACATTTAGTCTCTGCAAATATGATTCACCTACTTCAGATTTTTCATTACCAGATAAAATGTGCAATCCAAGGTTAGAGACAATTACACAACTAGAAATTTCGCGGCAAGAAACAAAGAACCAAAAAAGAGACGAGAGATAGGTAGATGATTAATATTTAAGTAGAACTACCAAAAGGCTAGACATTTTTTTTACAAGCTAAAATCATAGAGAGATAGAAAGATCCAAATTTATATTTTGCTTCTTCATTGCAGTAGTAGTAGAAGAAGAACCAGAACAGTCTTGAAAATTCAATCTGGAACTTGAAAAAACGTCGGTGATATCACTTGTCGATGATGTGTTACTCTGAATAGTGGGGCGCAACGAGAGTGATAATGCGCAATCTCCTGTTTCATTCTCTTCTTTACATTCAATAGGAAGAGACGGGAGTGAAAGAATCCGAAAATCAGGTCCTAAACTCTCTAGTTTCCGCTTTCTAAATGATGAATTTTGTTGTAGTTCTTCCCCTTGAGTAACCTATTCCAAGTGACACCAATGAACCAACATGTTAGAAAATCCACAAATTCTTTACACCTAGTTACACTTGAAATGTTTTTTTTTTTTTTTTTTTAAAGTGGCGAAGTTGGAAAAAACCCTAATTAAGATGACATTTTCCCATCTTATCCTAAGATGCAAAAATGCAATAATATATTCTCTACACGGTATTAAAAAGAAGGAAACAAAAATTTTGAGACAATGGCCCCTGTGGTAAGTACAATGTTTATCACTCGTCTTTGTCTCATATATTTGGGTAATTCTGAAAATTTCCCACGTACACATCTTTGATTGGGCCAATCTTATGCCTAAAAATGCTTGACAGATATTCTTAACATTTCTGGTACGAAAAATTAACAAGCAAATGTAAGTCACCCCTCCTTTTCATGATAAACCAAACTACTTTATTATGTGTAAAATCATCAAACATATGAATGTATGGTCTATTTCTTCTTTCTTTCTAGAAATATATATCTTCATGAATCTATGATAAACTAAGGTCTCGTACAATGAGAATGAGAATGTGTCATGTCATGCAGTGCTTTTACATGAAACAGACAAGATAATAAGACTCAGTAAAAAAAAAAAAAAAAAAATGTTAGGGAGAGAGAGGAAAAAAAAAAAGTACCTGGTGCAGATGATGAGGAAATCCGAAAGCAGTGTTCAGATTATAGAGTTGATGATGTTGTTGTTCATGTGCAAAATGAGATGTGAAGAGTGCATTACTATTATTGGGATTGGGAGATACATTAAAACCAGTCAGATTTTGCTGCTGCTGCTGCTGTTGGTGGTTGTGTAGAAGAAATATGAAACCACCACTACCACCACCGATAGCATTAATATCTTTATTATAAGCGGAGGTGACGGTTGCTGTTTCACACATTCTCTCGTTGCAATGCAAACTCTGTGATGTTGAACAACTCAGTTCCAGTCTCGGCCTGTTTTGTCAAAACGGAGAAAAACAAACAGAAAAAACAACTCAGAATAGACCCAAAGTAAAGAAAAGAGAAGGAGAGAAAAAAGTGTTATGAAATCTTTTAAAAGCAAATAACCTTTTTGGTGGGAGCAGAGAACCGTAGAGGGATTGATGATGATTATTATGATGAAGATTAGTACCCTCAATACATTTTGATGAAGAAGCTTGAAGGAAATTACCCACATCATTTTCCTCATCAATGCATCCATCATGATCATCAAAAGAGTACTGTTCTCTTTGTGCAGTAGGATTATCTAAATCTGTTGATAAAAAAAAATTAATCAACGTTAAGATTTTATTAAAATATTTAAAGTTAGCTCTTTGGAGTTTGGATACATAAAAAGAAAGAAGACAACTCTTTTGAAAAGAGCTGATTTGATAGAGCTCTTAACTATGAAGCTATTTTTGGCATAGGCAGCAGCTATATATGTATTAGCTTTAGGAGGAGAGAAAAAATAAATGAAGAGAGCGCTTTAGCTATACAGAGATAGATATGATGAGGGTAACAGCTAGACATAACCACCCACTGAAAAATTCCATTAATTCCATTAAGACAGAGATTGAAACAGAGAGTTTGAATTTCACCAAAGATACTAAGAGTGGAAACTGCAACAAAAGATTTGAGTTGAAAAACTTGACTCTAATAAAGTATCAAAGTAGTAGAAATTAAGAATATGAAAACAGCCTTTATTACAAGTGAGAAAAGAGAGAGTAGTTCAGCTGTTTTAGAAAACAGTAGAAATTAATTAACTACTTAACATGAGTTTAATTAACAAGAGACAACATAATAATATACAGGATATATCTTGATCATACCTTCTTTGCTGTTGATGCTCTGGTCATTAATCCTCATACTTCTGTACATCTAATGGCAACAACCAGAGAATAAAAATCTAAGATTAAAACAACTTCATAAAAGATTCACAAAACGATTACAATATGCTTTTCTTTTTTAGTGTTTAGAAACACGCAAGAACGGAGGATGAAGCAAAACCTGAAGATGGCTTTTGACGTGAGAAATGGTTAGTCCTCTCACATCCATTAGCTGCATAACAAGCTTAGGTGTTGCCCCTGCAAACAAAGAAGAAGAAAACGGAACTCACTGAGAAATGAGCAGCCAGTAGAGAGAAAGAGATAGAGACTAGCAAGTGCAGTAGGAATACTTACTGTCTTGGCCACCAAGCCTTTCAATGGCTTGAACAAAACAGTGATGAAGATCAGGAGTCCATCTTAAACGAGGTACCTTAGACCTAACATACTGCCTTACAGATCCATTCCTTCCACAACTCCCCATCTTCCTTTAAGAAACTTTATTTCTTCTCAGCCGACTACTGTAAACTACTTTTCTCTTAACTGATAACTAATGGCGTTTTTATTTTAGCAACAAACTTAGAAGAATATGAAGACACGCTCCTCCACAGTAGCAAACAAACTTAAAATCAGAAGAAAAAAAAGTTTGAATTTGTTCAGAAGATGATTAAATGTATATGAAGGAATATGTGTCTTATCCTTTGTCTCCTAAACAACACCCTTCCTCCCTCCCTTTAACATTTAAACTCTTTGTTCATCTTATCATCTTTCGCTCTCAGCAAGTTTCAAAAACCAAAAATTCCTGAGAATGAAATGAACACACTCTGAGAGAGAGAGCTACTAGACGGGGTTCCTTCAGAAATGGGGTTATAGTTATATAGTATCTTCAATCTCGTTGGTAGTACTGTCTAGCTTTAAAGATACAGAAATATATTTTTACAAAATGAGAAATATATTTTTACAAAATGAGAGAGAGAGAAGAAAGAAAATAAAAAGAGTACAAAAAACAAATAAAAGCAAAAACTGATGATGATCCTGCAGGAGAAAGAGATATCACGAGAAAAGGAATGAACAAAGAAGAAGGAAGGCCTGTAAATTCCTTAGGTCTCTGAATAAATCTCTGATAATACTACTGTTGTTTCCTTTTCTCCGTAAAGAAAGAAAAGAAAAACAAGAAATTAGAAAGAAATTCTTGTCACGAGCTTCTGATCTTCTCGAAATCATTACTTATTAAGCTTTGACCTATCTCTCCGTACCCCACCACACAATTTAATTCAACAACAAAACACAACTCTCTCTGTCTCTCCCCTCACGTAAAAACAACGTCGTCATCATCACAAAAAGTCGCATGAAAGTTTATTCATTTATTGGAAAAATAGAATTTTTCTATATAATTTTGGAAAAAATTTAATTGTTTCGCGCGTACTCTTCACATGAGGCGCGGACACTTCACAGTAGAGAAGACTGAGAAGAAAAGAGAAGCGGTCTCCGCTGTGTGGGACCTTCACAATATATATTTCCCTACAATTAGATTAGTAGCATTAGTTGCAGAAGACAAATAAAAAGAAAAATCAAATATTTTTCTTAATAAAATTATAATAAAATAAAAATTTGGTCGTTGATGCATAAGATGGCGATGAGTTTCGAACTCCGGACAGTGATATCGTCATCGAGTTTATTATTATGATACAAAATAAATAATTATTTTAAATTTAAGATAGGGGAGCGTTCCAATGACAGGGTCCATTTTGATATGGTTTGACAGCCTGGTATCATCCGTTGGATGCTAATATATAAATGGTGGATATCTTTCCATGAAAATCTGGGTTACTGGGTACCCGTCATAAAATCTTACGTTTCTTTCAACTCTTTTAGGGTATTTTCTTTCCCTTTTCTCTCTCGTTGTATGATTATTTGTTCCGAGTCCCAACACAAAATCTCTTCTCATTCTTAATTTTGATTTACACTTAGAAAGTTTGACAGTAAAATATTTTTTGTTCATAATTTAATCAGAGTTTGACATTAAAATATTTATTCTTCGTGATTCAATCAGAGATTTATCACGGTAGAGATGAATTATAATTAGGTTGATTCGATTCTTCCCTTTCCCAATCAATCCAAGAAAACCATGTTATCAATGATAATATAACCCAAAAAAAAACAGAAAGAAAGAACCGATGGAATATCACAAGATTGCCAAACAAACCCATTTTCCATCGATGACACATTCTAATTTCTAAAGAGCTCGGATAATCAAAAGAACACTCTTTACTCTAATCTTACCCTAATTAATATTTACATAAACAATTCTGATTATTGCTCCAAATCGGTTCTTGACGACTGATCAATCGATATAGATCCTAAATCATTTTTGTGTATGCAAGTGAGATGAGAGAAAATGGAATTTGAGATGCGAGAAAAACAAAACCATCAGATTCACTCGGGTATATAAGTACCCGGATTTCAAAGGAAATATCCCAGCCGTCTCTGTATTAGCATCCAACAGATATGATGGGGCTGTCAAAGCATGTCAAAACGGAGCCTGTCAAGGGATCGCTCCTCTTTAAGATAAGCTTAGTTTTTTCGTACAAAACTCTCTGAGGAAAATAATAGAACGATCACCGGATGAAGGTAATAATATTTATGAGGCGGATATTCTGGGGTGGAGGTAGACAAGGCAAGGGTAGGTAATTACCTTTTTTGACACCAAAGAAATAGCTTCATTCATTTGTGGGAATTACATAACTTCTAACTGACAAACCAATCATCCTGAATAAGAGTTCCGAATTCTTCTGGGATGTTACACCAGAAATCAAATCAGTTCTAGCTTTGTTTGCTATTACATGCACCGCATTGTTTGCTGATCTTTTAACATCATTAACAGTATTAAAAGATAGATAAGTAGATAAACGATGCTTTATTTCATCTACAAGTCCCTGATTCATCCAATGTACAGTAGGGATAGCATCATTGATAGAAGTAACTAAATTTTAACAGTCTGCCTCAAAGATCAAGTTGTCCAGTTGTAGTTGTTTAACCCACAATATTGCTTCCTTCATCGCTAAACATTCAGCTTGTTCAGGGTCTAAACCTCCATGGAATTATCTGCCTCTGATTCCCCTGCTTGAACCTGTAGAATCTCTCATAATCAGACCAATGCCAAAATCTCCGGTAAATGATGAAAAGAAGCATCAATATTTAATTTAAACATATAGTCTTTTGGTGGAATCCAGACTGCCGACTTGCTTATAAGAGTTTTATTAGAATACAGTTTTGTATCTGAAGAGTTTTATTAGAATACAGTTTTGTATCTGAAGAGCATTGGGCTACCATGATTTTTATGTTGTTAACAGTAAACCATTAGTTTGGCTTCTTATTATCAAAGAGCTTTGCACATCTGTTTTTCCACAAAAACCATGCAGAGATCATTAAAGTTAAAATCCAAAATTCTCTAGAGTCTGTGTTTGTATTACTTTAGTGCTGAAACCAACTGACTGTCCAATTTTGAATCTCAATGTTCTGATGTTGAATACCCAAGACATTGATATTCAAAGATAACCATATGGACCTAGCAAAGTCACAATCTATATCAAGAGATGATTCAGGGGTTCATTTTGCATATTACTATGAGGACGGGTGTTATCTATTTATTTTTTTTATTGGCACAACTTCTGTCTTGGGGAACAATATTTTTAAGACACTTCCCGATGAATAATTTAACCTTCTGAGGTGCTTTTGATTTCTATAGTTGTTTCCAGACCATACTAGGAATTGATTGGTTTGACTGATTCCTGATATGAACATCTGAAATTAAAGCCTTATATGTAGAGTTTATTGTGAATTCTCATGTTCTATTTGGTTCCCTAATCATTCAGTCCTCTCCATGTTGCACCAGATATATTTTAAAGATTAAATCAGTTGTATGTTCTGGAAATTACTCTTTTATAAGAGGAGTAATCCTCTAGGGTTTTGCAGCATTAGATCAGACACCAAAACAAATCTAGTTGGTTCAGAGTAAGAAAATTTTGGAGTTAAAGGATGGTCAAGCTCCTTAACCCACTTATCATACCAATCTAGAGTTTTAGTTCCGCACCTTACATCCCACCTATGTAGCTTTTTAACAATCTATAGACCTTGTCCAATCCCTTTCCAAATCCATGAAGAATTACTTGGTCTATCTTGCAGATGTAGAAAATCAAAAAAAAAAAAAAAAAAAAAAAAAAAAAAATTGGATTTCATAATCTGACCCCAAGGTTTGCGTTTTTTTGTACATAATCTCCAGGCCAGCTTGGTGATCAGAGTAATGTTATATTGCTCTAGGTTTTTAAAAGCTAGACCACCTGCATCTTTTGAAACGTATAAAGAGTCCCAAGCTATCATATTTATTCCCATGTTGTTCGTATTACCCCACCAAAAAGAGCGATGGATTGTATCAAGCTGTTTCAATGTATTTTTTGGTCATTTAAAATTGCTCGTATAATAAGCTGGAATAGAATTTAAAACTGACTTGATCAATGTGGTTCTTGCCGCCTGATTCAAGGTTTTAGAACTCCATCCTTGAATCATGTTACCAAAAGAATCTTGAATAAAAGTAAATGAGTCTGTTTCAGATCTTCTTAAAAGAATTGGAAGCCCTAAATATTTATCTGAACTACATAGTTGTTTAACACCCATGGATTGAACTATATTCATTTTCTCCTCCATAGACAGATCACCTGTAATGAAAGCAGCTGATTTTGTAAAGTTGATCATCTGACCAGATAGGGCTCCAAAGTCTTATAGAATTTTAAGGATGTTACTGATATTATGTTGATCAGCTCGGAAGAACAGAAGGCAATAATCTGAGTATAAGTAGATGATTAATAAAAGGAGCTTGTTTTGTAACTTTAATGCCTTTTATATAATTGTTTTTTTTTCAGCTGTTGCTAATGGTTTAGTTAGGTATTCCATTGTAATAATGAACAGATGTGGGGAGATGGGATCCCCATATGTTAAACCTTTAGTAGGAGTATAAGAATCACAAGTACCACCATTTAGTTTAATGGAAACATTAATTTTTGAGATGTATTCTTGAATAATGGACCTCCATTCTTGAGAAAAACCTGGAGATTTCAGCATCTTGTATAGAAAGGACCATTCAAGCCTGTCGAAAGCCTTCGACATGTCTAGTCTGAAAGCTACCTGACCAGTTTTTTTTTTTTTTTTTAATTTCTTCGTACAATAAATTAGCTCATGAGATATTATTATATTATCACTAATGAATTAGCTCATGAGCTACCAGGCAATTACCTACCCTGGGCTGTCACAATTTCTCCACTATCCTTTACATTTTCAGGCCTATCTGAGATAATAATTTTCCCACCGTTATGCCCACCTCATTTTTCTCATTTTAATAAGTCCGGCCACACGGATAAGAAAATTTGTTTGCTTACCCTCTCTTGAAATTCTAGCCCCTCCTTGAAGGTACCATTTCATAAGGACGAAAAACTATAGTACCTATGAGACTACTGAATGGTAATCTCCCGGATAAGATTTATACCTGTCTTTAGCAATAATGGAAAAATACTATAATTATGTCCATGCTTGTTCTTCTATCAAAAGAAAAAAGTAAACTCTTTATCATTTTCCCGACAAAATATATATATATATATATATAAAGTATGTTCTCAGTGAAATTGAGGTGCTACGACCCATAATAATTGTATGTAATTAGCTAGGGAACATTCATCCATGACTATACTAACTTATAGCCTACCTGAACAACAGGTATTAGCCCACTTGACCAGGGGTTGGACTCCCAAGTTATAGGTTAGGGTTCGATTCTCGCGCTGTCTGATTAAAGGAAAAAAAAAAAAACTTACAGCCTACTATAAAAAACATTGGCTTTTGAAGCCTGGCTATTTTGGGGCCTAGCCATTTTATTTGAGGCCTATCACTACATGACAAAATAAGGCATTATGAAGTACAATGAAAAACCCCTTGGACAAATATTTTACTTAATGGCTAATTTACCCCTGGTTAATTAGTGTTAATTCGGGTGATTAGTAGGTGTTTAATCAAGTTAACTCTGAAATCAACTGACGTTAATTCGTCATCAAAATATGAAAAATTTTGTTTGTTTTGTTTTTTTTGCAAAAATCAATGAACTCGTATACCATTTTGGGTTGACGTTTTAATTCATGAAAAAAACCAAGAATCGGTGCTATTACTTACTGAATAGTCTGATTGTATGAATCGGTAAGAAGGTGTTGATGGTGGTTTTTAAACAAAGGGTAAAATCGTAAAACCCCAAATAACCTAATGTCACCAGTGACACATTTATTAGGACATTTAATGCATGTAGGTAGTAATTAATAGGGGGTATTTTTTCAAATTAGGGTTACAACTAACAAAACCCTAATTCCCCTCTGTGCCAATGGCAAATCATGCCAGCCACACCTAGCCCAAGCTAGCCGCACATCTGTGCCAATGGCAAATCATGCCAGCCACACCAAACGCGCCAAAGCATGCCAACCATGCTAGCCGCATCTCCATGCCAATGGCAAATCATGCCAGCCACACCTAGCCCAAGCTAGCCGCACCTCTGTGCCAATGGCAAATCATGCCAGCCACACCAAACGCGCCAAAGCATGCCAACCATGCTAGCCGCACCTCCGTGCCAATGGCAAATCATGCCAGCCACACCTAGCCCAAGCTAGCCGCACCTCTGTGCCAATGGAAAATCATGCCAGCCACACCAAACGCGACAAAGCATGCCAACCATGCTAGCCTCACCTCCGTGCCAATGGCAAATCATGCCAGCCACACCTTGCCCAAGCTAGCCACGCCATGCCAAACACACTCTGCCTTGGCCCTAGCTACGCTGGTCACGCCACGCCAAGCCAAACACCCTTACCTTGGCCCTAGCCGCGCCATGCCAAAGTAGCGCCCGCACCTAGGCTTGCAAACCGTGCAACCTAGGCCAAATTGGCCATGCATGCCAACACGCTCGCTGGTAGCTTTTCTCACCAGGGCGTGGCCCTAATGGCCGAGCATGCCATTGGTACATGCCAACACGCTGTTGGTAGCTTTTCTTACCGGGCGTGGCCCTAATGGCCGAGCATGCCATTGGCACATGCCAACACGCTCGCTGGTAGCTTTTCTCACCAGGGCGTGGCCCTAATGTCCGAGCATGCCATTGGCACATGCCAACACGCTCGCTGGTAGCTTTTCTCACCAGGGCGTGGCCCTAATGGCCGAGCATGCCATTGGCACATGCCAACACGGTCGCTGGTAGCTTTTCCTACCATGCCGTGACCCAAATTGGCCACGCATGCCATTGGCACATGCCAACACGCTCGCTGGTAGCTTTTCCTACCAGGCCGTGACCCAAATTGGCCACGCATGCCATTGGCACATGCCAACACGCTCACTGGTAGCTTTTCCTACCGGCCGTGACCAAATTGGCCACGCATGCCATTGGCACATGCCAACACGCTCATTGGTAGCTTTTCCTACCGGGCCGTGACCCAAATTGGCCACGCATGCCATTGGCACATGCCAACACGCTCATTTGGTAGCTTTTCCTACCGGTCGTGACCCAAATTGGCCACGCATGCCATTGGCACATGCCAACACGCATCATTTGGTAGCTTTTCTTACCAGGTCGTGACCCAAATTGGCCACGCATGCCATTGACACATGCCAACACGCATCGCTGGTAGCTTTTCTTGCCAGGCCATGGCCCTAATGGCCGAGCATGCCATTGGCACACGCCAACATGCATCGCTGGTAGCTTTTCTTACAAGGACGTAGCCCTAATGGCCATGCGTGCCATTGACACATGCCAAACACGCACGCTGGTAGCCTAACTTGCAAGCCGTGCAACCTTGGACAACTTGGCCGTACGTGCCATTGACACATGCCAAAACCCACGCTGGTAGCCTAACTTGCAAACCGTGCAACCTACCACCAAAGCATTCCGCACACGCCATTGGCACATGCCACACACGCCACTAGCAGCTCTGGGATTGCCACTAACACTCAACGTACAACCTACCACTAAGGCATTCCACACATGCCATTGACACATGCCACACACGCCACTAGCAGCTCTGGCATTGCCACTTGCACTCAAGGTGCAACCCGCAACAAAGGCATTCCGCACATGCCATTGGCACATGCCACACGCGCCACTAGCAGCGCCACTTGCACTCAAGGTGCAACCAACACTCGAGAGATCAACACAAACTGGGGGATGCTTTCCAGGGTCTTGGTTTGGCGGTCACAACATGCAGCGTACACTACGCTCACATTAAGAAAGTGTGAATAGGAATAAAGCGGTTAAATAAATGAGGAAATAATGGTGAAAACGTTTTCACCCATAAACACCATGCGGTTACTACCTCCTCCCATTATTTCTAGGGCTGCACATGGTTCGGTTTTCATCGGTTTTTGGCAAAACCAAAACCGAAACCAAAATACTCGGTTTTCCAATAATGAAAACCAATGAAACCATTTAGCCTATTCGGTTTCATTCGGTTTTGAACCTCTCGGTTTCGGTTTTAAATTGGTCGGTTTTGGTTAACCACATATTTTTAAACAAACTTTCATTTTAGTCAAATTCGCATATCCGACAAGTAAAATTTTCAATGAAAATCACCAGTAACATGAAACTGACATAATTTAATCTGCTACAAACATAATTTTTAAGGCATTAAGATTTCAAATATGTACTAATACTAATACAAAGTAGACTTCAATCAATTTCTTATCCGATTAACTATTAGTCTACATTTCTTTAATATCAAAGTGATCCCACACTACAGGCCTAACTTGACGTTTGTTACCAATTGGTGTTGCCTTTTCCATAGAATGTTATAGTACCTGCACATATGCAAAAGTAAATTGTATTACTTGAATATGATTTGCTTTGCTTCAATATTGGCTGAAAACCATGTCATTCACAAAGTTCAAACAGACCTAATAAATTTCAGTTATGAAAACACTTTAAGAACCCATTCAGTAGAGGTTGAGGTTCAAATTGAAGCAAACATCAAACATGCGTCAATGTAAAAAAATCAAGAGTATCTTAGCATAAATCAGTAATCTTACTTACCTACTGAAAAACATCAAACAATACACATGAATCTTAGTACCCTAATTATCCTAATGTACATGTAAAAATCACCACAAATCTAACGCTATAAAGCACGGGAAAACTAATTACCACACCGTATCACATCAAATTCCAATTGAAACAGTAAAAATAAAGGTCAAAATAAAAAAGGAAAAAAACCCTAAAAATCGATGCAAAGAGATGATTATACATAAAAAAAAATCAACAAGACACAAACAACAACTGTATAACAACATGCAATCAAAAATTATTCAAATTAATTTCTAAAAAATCAAGATCCAAACACAAAATTAATCAGAAAAAAGAGAAAAAGAAAAAGATCAGACTGTACACATATCTAATAGTATTTCTGATATCCAAAATCCAAGATCATAAAAATAAAATCTTTCATAACAATACACATATCTAATTAATTTCGGATACCCAAATTAATTTGCAATACCTTTATAATCAACAGTATCTTCTACTCAAGCTTACGGGTTCCATTTATAAGGGTGTTTGTATTTGATCAACCTTAAAGAAGAAGAAAACGATAAGAAGATGGTGGTGATAGAGAGAGATGGTGGTGAATCTCTGTGTAGAAGAGGAAGGAGCAGCCGCAATGAGAAGAAAGAAAGACTTCTATTCTGGTTGAAAGAAAACTAAACAAAGCTAATAAACCTAGAGTGAACGACTAGGATTAAACTTGTAGAAAACAAAGCTAATAACCCTAGAGTGAACGACTAGGATTAAACTTGTAGAATGAATGCCTACTACTAATCGGTTATTTGGTTATTTCGGTTCGGTTTTGGGAGACAACCGAAACCGAAACCACTTCTGTCGGTTTTCTGGAACTGACAACCACGATAAAACCATTGTGGTATGGTTTCGGTTCGGTTCGGTTTAAAATGGTCGGTTTCGGTTTAGGTTCACGGTTTAGGTTCGGTTTTGTGCAGCCCTAATTATTTCACCCTTTACTCTCTTCCTTCATGAGGCCAGGGTACGTTTCAATCTCGACTTGTATAAATAGGTCTTACCTATTTCCACCAGACAACAAGTCTCGGTCAGGAGAAAAACATAACACTCTCAGAAAAGGCAACTTTGCAAGCTCTTCAAAAAAGCTTTCATCTCTTGCAAGCTTAGAAGCTTTCACTTTCTGATACAAGTCGAGACACTACTCTCCTGCACTATTCGGTATCAACACCTTTCTTTGCTTCCCTCCCCAAATCAACCCTTCTCCTCCACTTTGTGACCGAAGCAAGTCCGGGAACGGCCATTTCTTGGTTTAGGTAGGACTTGTACTGATTGATCTCTCGAATCTATAAAGTGCTCACGTGCAAAGCACATTTGTTTAGGGTTTAAACCAGTTTCTCACTCACCTACCGAATTTACCGAAATCGGTGGAAACGATTTTACCCATAAACAATTGGCGACCACAGCGGGAGGATTGATCTATCGGCTACAATATCGATCTGTCGATCTCATTCTTCGACCCGGATGTCAAGATGGTAGGGAAGGCGACTCAATCCGACTCAATCGCCAGACAACCGGTTACCGGTTGTAAAAACTACAATGTAAAACCTGGGACTCGTTGAAGATGCTACTAGCGATTGGGGACTTGCGACTCAATCCGACTCAACTGCCGGACAACCGGTTGTTACGGTTGTAAAAACTACACCAGAAAACTGGGGACTCACAGAAGATGCTACCAGCGATTGGGGACCCTGCTTTGGCGATGCTACCAAACAAAGCCGCCTTTTACATGCATGGAGAGGGGCATGTTCGCAAAAACCTATGAAGTGAGTAAATTTAGATTTGGGCAAGATATACGATCTGTTTTTAGGTTCTTAATAAAACCGTCATACTCTTTGCGTCTTGTGCCTATTGCTAGCACACACTTTCATAAAAGCAATATTCCTTTCACAAAACATAATCAGAGTTATATTATCAAAACCATTCATCCCAGAAATAATCCAATATCCTCAAAAGCTACCAGTTGTCTATCAAAACCGGTCGAACTTTGAACCAGACATCCGGTATGTTTTTCAAAAAAAAAAAAAAAAAGAACCTAAATGAAAGTTTAACAGAGAAACATTCAAGGAAAATCATCCAACAGAGGTTTGCTCTTCTTGGAGAAAGTCAACTTTGCATCTTCAAGAGCCGCTCTCTTCATAATCAACATCTTGGAAAGCTTTTCGAGTTCTACCTCCTGTCGTGCAATCTCCTCTGCAGAAAGGCTTTCGACTGCTGCATCTTTCGACTTGTGGATCTCAGCAAGGCCTTCGACAAACCACGAAGCGTTGAACTCCTTTTATACACACACGTCGCGATGGTGCTCCCAGTCGGCAATAACGTCTTCAGAAACGGTGTGGCCAGTCACCTCACGCATGTCCTCGATGGAAGATAAAGCCTCTTCCACACGCTTAACCAGCGCAAATCTACTAGTGATCTTCTTGGTTGTGGCCATATGTACATACTTCTCACAGATTATGGTGTACAACGCCTCATACTTAGCCAGCACGCTGAAACCGCCAACCATCACATGACCTGGATAAGGAACCAAGTACGGGGGATCGAAAATGGCGCCTGCAACTGGCCTCACGACTCGCAAAGGGTCTTTTTCCATGTCTATGGCAGCAACCGTCAGGGAATCATCCACCGTTTGAACCACATCCGTGCCCGGCAATTGGCTAACTCTCATCTCCAAGTCACCGGTGGTGGTCACCAAGGACAAGTTTTCGTGTGGCTCCACCCCAGAATCGTCCTCCGAACCGGATTCCTCCTGCGAACTTGAGTTAGACATTTTTCAAAAGAAGAAACGGAAGAAGAAAGAAAAGAAGCGAAAAACTCACCGAACCACTTCCCGAAGAAGAACCAGTGCTGCCGGAGGAATCACTCTCACTTGTCGAACTTTCTCCTTTCTCTGAATCATCACCGCTATGAGAAGGCTCGGTCGCCGGAATTCTTCGAAGAAATTGCCGTCTCCTGGCAGCGTGCAAGGGCAGCGAAAGCATTAACACTACCGAAGCCCTGGAAGAAACAAGACACATGTTTTCAGCAGAATTTTCACATGTTTTGAGACAAACCAACAAGGAGGCGACATATACCTGGTTATTGGAAGAACTGAAAGATACGAGAGCTGCGGGAGGATCTTTTAAAACCGCCCGGAACCCGCCAGCACGATTCTTCATTCTCTGTTCCTTTGCCTGGGGACTTTCCGAGTTGCCAGGCAACTTTCGCTTGGGATCTCTCAACATTGGATACTTCTTCAAAACTGCTGGGGAAGGTTTACAACGAACATTCTTCACCACGTTATTTACAAAATCTTGGATCATAATGAACTCATCGTACCAGAACTCATTATAGCCAAAAGTCGTCGAAGTTACTCTTCCCGCTTGAAAGATACACGGCTCAAGGGCACTGGCATTGAGGGCGGCATGCAATGAATCCTTAGGAACCACCAGCTGGTAAGAAAGAGGCACCCCTTGATCGAAACCCATGTGACGAGCAAGACGGTCAATATTGTAAGTGACTATTCGGAAAGACCCCATGAAGAAAGACGGCATATAGCCGGACATGCAACTTTGAATAAACAAGTTTTCACCAACACTCAAGTTGCCGTCAGAAGACAAAGACATGATCGGAGCATAAGACAAGGTGTCGATTTGAGTCACCGACCTATGGACCGGCTCCCATGGACGAAAACTGATTTCATGCGACTTATCGAGAAGACTAACGAAGTTCATGCCAACTCTTGGACGCATGTTCACCCATCGAAGAATTCGGGAGCCGCCCCAACTCGCGGGAATCGAAGGCAACGGTTTCGGAGCGTACTTCTCAAAGTGCTCCCATAACCAGGCTTGCAGAAAAGCAACGTGCACATATGAATCCACTTTCATGAAACCATTCGAAACTCGCATGTTCGCAACTAGGTGATCCAGATGCACATACAGGGAACCAAGGAATAGCTTGCCAATGGTAAGAACTTCACCTTTTGCTAACTTCACAGCAATCACTAGCAACTCTGGTCTTATTTCCTTCTCGCCAGAACCGTCATCAAAAATGTCTCTAGACAACCAAAGAGCCAAAAATGCCGCAACATGAAGATCACTGCTTTTCTGTTTGGGTTCCAGCTCGTCCGGAAACCATTGAGATGTCCACCAGCTGTAAAAGCACCTTTCATCCTCTTTCCGGACAGAATCCTTCGACTTCGCAGTGGAGTCCTTTCGAGCAAAATCTCCTAACTTAGCGGCAAGGTCATCCCGCATCTTCTCCTCACCTTCAGACAATCGGATATTGAGATTCCCGGTTACCGGAAGATTCAACAAGAGAGCCACACTCTCCAAGGAGAAATTTATTTCACCCCATCTACATATGATCGTATGGGTGTCCGAACACCATCTGGAGATGAAAGCAACCAAGCCGGGATATCCTTCCTAACTGGAGATTTATCAAGCTCGACGGCATCAATAATCTGCGCTCGAGGCAAGTTGGTATTTATGTGCTCCTTACTCACCATGAACTCAACCCATCTATCAAAAGAACGCAATGGGCTTTGACACATCCTGAAATCAATGTTGGAAGAAGACTATACCCCTTTATGAAGACAGAACCGTATGGTGTTCTCTGGGCGAACCGAACGTGTCTTCTTTTCATCTTCACCACCGGTTAACAAAATTGGCACGAAATCTGGGTGATTCTTCCGAATAGGGGTGAGGGGTTTGGCAAAGAATTCATCATCCGTGTTTGGTTTGGAACTATGAACATCCTTCGATGAGGCAAAATTTTGTTCAGGTAACATCTTGTCGGATTTATTCATAACAGTTTAGTAACAAGATATCTGCACACGGAGAAAGACGAAATTATCTCCCTGATACATAACCGCACCCAACAAAAGGAAAACCTGGAAAAAAAAAAGAGAGGGTGTATTCTCTACGGGTTCAAACGCACACGTGATATTTTCTTGTGGTTCAAAATTATATACGCAATATTTTCTACGGAGCTCGAATGCGTCTATGGTATCCTTCTTCGGGTTGAGAATTATATATGGAGCATTTTCCTACGGGTTCAAAATCGCACACGTGTGATATTTTCTTAGTCCGAAATTCATATATGCAATATTTCCTATGGGTTCGAAGTCATATGAAGCACATATACAGTATTCTCTACGGGTTCTAAAATGCACACGCAGTATCTTCTTCAGGGTTCAAAATTATATACGCAGTATTTTATACGGGCTCAAGTGCATCTGCAGTATCCTTCTTCGGGTTCAAAACTATATACGCAGTATTTTCTACGGGCTCGAATGCGTCTATGGTATCCTTCTTCGGGTTCAAAATTATATATGGAGCATTTTTCTACGGGTTCGAATCATATATGCAGTATTTCCCTTGGGTGCATATATACAATATTTTCTACAAGAAGCACACCAAGAAATCATATGCGCAATGTCATTGCAAGGATTATAAAAGAAAAACGCCTACTTTTAGGGTTTGCACCTACATGAAAAGGGAAACAAGAGAAGTACTGGAAGACATACCTGGAAGCCGGTTTTTATTTGTGACTCTGCCGCTAGTATGAAAAGATGAAAGAACAAAGATGAGAAAAAGGGATTTTATATATATGGGCGTGGAGATTCTGAAATAGGGAAGGATTTCCCTATACCAAAAATCGTGCATATAAGGACGGGCCCACAAGGGCGCCCAACTTCCCAACATCGCCCAAGTTGCACCGGTCCCACCAATTGCGCCCAACTTCCCAACTCGCCCAAGTTGCACCGGTCCCACCAATTGCGCCCAACTTCCCAACGTCGCCCAAGTCCCGGCCTAGCACTGCAAGCACTTTTGCCCACTTTCGGGTCATTGACTAGCACGCTCGACTTCCCCACCTTGCGCTGGTCCCGCCATCTAGCGCGATCGACTTCCCACTTTGCGCTTGGTCCCATGACTAGCGCGATCGACTTCACACTTTGCGCCGGTCCCGCCAGCTAGCACGCTCAGTTTCCCAACTCGCGTCAACTTCTCAATGCCGCCCAGCTTCCTGTCTCTCAATGACGCTGACTTCCCCATTGTGCTAGCCTCCCGATGTGTGCAAAACTGCCAGAGGCAAGGATTCCAAATCTTATTTATAAAAAGTTCAGACAAGCCTCCTCAATTCTCTTTACGATTTGCTGTTGATAGTTTGTCACCATCTTATGCTTACCTCGCAACAAAGCTCCTGTTCCGAGCTAAGCAGGGGACTTAATGTTGATGGTGGTTTTTAAACAAAGGGTAAAATCGTAAAACCCCAAATAACCTAATGTCACCCGGTGACACATTTATTAGGACATTTAATGCATGTAGGTAGTAATTAATAGGGGTATTTTTTCAAATTAGGGTTACAACGAACAAAACCCTAATTCCCCTCCGTGCCAATGGCAAATCATGCCGACCACACCTAGCCCAAGCTAGCCGCACCTCTCGTGCCAATGTCAAATCATGCCGCCACACCAAATGCGCCAAAGCATGCCAACCATGCTAGCCGCACCTCCGTGCCAATGGCAAATCATGCCAGCCACACCTATCCCAAGCTAGCCTCATCTCTGTGCCAATGGAAAATCATGCCAGCCACACCAAACGCGCCAAAGCATGCCAACCATGCTAGCCGCACCTCCGTGCCAATGGCAAATCATGCCGCCACACCTAGCCCAAGCTAGACGCACCTCGTGCCAATGGCAAATCATGCCGCCACACCAAACGCGCCAAAGCATGCCAACCATGCTAGCCGCACCTCCGTGCCAATGGCAAATCATGCCAGCCACACCTTGCCCAAGCTAGCCGCGCCATGCCAAACACACTCTGTCTTGGCCCTAGCTACGCTGGTCACGCCACGCCAAGCCAAACACCCTTACCTTGGCCCTAGCCGCGCCATGCCAAAGTAGCGCCCGCACCTAGGCTTGCAAACCGTGCAACCTAGGCCAAATTGGCCACGCATGCCATTGGCACATGCCAACACGCTCGCTGGTAGCTTTTCTCACCAGGGCGTGGCCCAAATGGCCGAGAATTCCATTGGCACATGCCAACACGCTCGCTGGTAGCTTTTCTTACCAGGGCGTGGCCCTAATGGCCGATCATGCCATTGGCACATGCCAACACGCTCACCGGTAGATTTTTCTCACCGGGCGTGGGCCCTAATGGCCAAGCATGCCATTGGCACATGCCAACACGCTCATTGGTAGCTTTCTCACCGGGCGTGGCCCTAATGGCCGAGCATGCCATTGGCACATGCCAACACGCTCATTGGTAGCTTTTCTCACCGGGCGTGGCCCTAATTGCCGAGCATGCCATTGGCACATGCCAACACGCTCATTTGGTAGCTTTTCCTGGTGCCGTGACCCAAATTGGCCACGCATGCCATTGGCACATGCCAACACGCTCATTTGGTAGCTTTTCCTACCGGGCCGTGACCCAAATTGGCCACGCATGCCATTGGCACATGCCAACACGCTCGCCGGTAGCTTTTCCTACCGGTAGTGACCCAAATTGGCCACGCATGCCATTGGCACATGCCAACACGCTCATTTGGTAGCTTTTCCTACCCGTGTCGTGACCAAATTGGCCACGCATGCCATTGGCACATGCCAACACGCTCATTTGGTAGCTTTTCCTACCAGGTAGTGACCCAAATTGGCCACGCATGCCATTGGCACATGCCAACATGCTCGCTGGTAGCTTTTCCTACCAGGTCGTAACCCAAATTGGCCACGCATGCCATTGGCACATGCCAACACCCATCGCTGGTAGCTTTTCTTACCAGGCCGTAACCCAAATTGGCCACGCATGCCATTGGCACATGCCAACACGCATCGCTGGTAGCTTTTCTTGCCAGGCCATGGCCCTAATGGCCGAGCATGCCATTGGCACATGCCAACATGCATCGGTGGTAGCTTTTCTTACCATGACGTAGCCCTAATGGCCATGCGTGCCATTGACACATGCCAAACACGCAGGCTGGTAGCCTAACTTGCAAGCCGTGCAACCTAGGCCAACTTGGCCGTACGTGTCATTGACACATGCCAAAACCCACGTTGGTAGCCTAACTTGCAAACCATGCAACCTACCACCAAGGCATTCCGCACATGCCACACACGCCACTAGCAGCTCTGGCATTGCCACTAACACTCAACGTACAACCTACCACCAAGGCATTCCACGCATGCCATTGGCACATGCCACACACGCCACTAGCAGCTCTGGCATTGCCACTTGCACTCAAGGTGCAACCCGCAACAAAGGCATTCCGCACATGCCACACGCGCCACTAGCAGCGCCACTTGCACTCAAGGTGCAACCAACACTCGAGACATCAACACAAACTGGGGGATGCTTTCTAGGGTCTTGGTTTGGCGGTCACAACATGCAGCGTACACTACGCTCACATTAAGAAAGCGTGAATAGGAATAAAGCGGTCAAATAAATGAGGAAATAATGGTGAAAACGTTTTCACCCATAAACACCATGCGGTTACCACCTCCTCCCATTATTTCACCCTTTACTCTCTTCCTTCATGAGGCCAGGGTACGTTTCAATCTCGACTTGTATAAATAGGTCTTACCTATTTCCACCAAACAACAAGTCTCGGTAAGGAGAAAAACATAACACTCTCAGAAAAGGCAACTTTGCAAGCTCTTCAAAAAAGCTTTCATCTCTTGCAAGCTTCCGAAGCTTTCACTTTCTGATACAAGTCGAGACACTACTCTCCCAGAATTATTCTGGTCTCAACACCTTTCTTTGATTCCCTCCCCAAATCAACCCTTCTCCTCCACTTTGTGACCGAAGCAAGTCTGGAACGACCATTTCTTGGTTTAGGCCGGACTTGTACAGATTGATCTCTCGAATCTATAAAGTGCTCACGTGCAACACATTTGTTTAGGGTTTAAACCAGTTTCTCACTCACCTACCAAATTTACCGAAATCGGCGGAAACGATTTTTACCCATAAACAGAAGGGTACACGCACATAGACAGATTCCAAACAATACACAAAAAATTATCGATTCATATAAGTGCCCATGTGATCCGATTCCATGTTAAAAAGTACACAGGAAAATTAGATATTTTTTCCACTAAGAATCGGTTCATGTAAATGTTTAGATTAATCGATCCTAGCAAAAAAGAAAACGCAAAACTTGGTATAAAACCTAATTTTAATCCATACTCGAACTGAATTTCATGCTCTTCAAATTGAGTATGACTCATACACAATTTGGGAATGGGTGTGAAGTCATACATACTCATTTTCAGTTCGATTATAAATCATACTCATTCTTAATTTACCCGTTTTCAATTTGGGTATAAAGTTTTCATTAAAAAGGTTGAGTATTTTCTGTAACCAGAATTCGTCTATGTGGGAAAGAACGTTTAATGCATATATAAACCGATTATAGCTGATTTTCAGAAAAAATCGATAAGGAAATTTTACATATTCATAGTTTACTTATTGATGAATCTCTCTTGAAAGGAATGGGTTCAAGGGATTTGACTCAATAACACGAATGTCGTCGGATTTTTTTTTTTTTTAAACCTAAAAAAAAAAATTGAATTATTGCTTGGGATTAGGTTTTAGTTTTTGATTTTGATGGAATGAAGAAAAAAAATATGTTTTGATTGAAGATTTTAATCAAAGATTAGGATAAATAATTTTTATTTTTATTTGTTTTATTAGTGTAGATGGTAGTTTAGTATTTTCGAACACTTTAGACATCCCTTATCATGTTTTTAGCTGGGATCACAATTTTTATAGGCCCCAAAATAGCCAGGTTTTGAAGCTTCGCTAAAAGGAGACGAGAAACTATAACTGAATATTTACCGCGCTGCAATAATTTCCTTCTTTTCTTCTTAACCCTGTTTTCAGTCTCCACTCAAAATAAGTATTTATACTACATTTGTACTGTACTAACTTAGTTTCATGTTAGTAAATTAGTACTCCACGATTTATCTTAAAAATTACCACTCCAGCAAGCATTGTCTAGTAGCATCCAATTTGAGATGGACACGATTCGAGAGTTTTTATTTGTATTTTTTGATTAGAAAGGTTAAACTTTTTATTGATAAGAAAAATGGGATTACACTCCGGTTACAATTGGTAATAAATATTTTAAGTTAGGAAACATATTCATTTGATGATCGATTCGTTTTCAAATAATCAATAAAGTTTTGATTAGCATTCTCAATTCCAATACGTGAGCATAAGTTTTAATTAACATTCTCAATTCCAATACACGAGCATTCTAATAGATAGAATGATTCTTTGAAGTTTCAATCGATTTCGTACACATCCTCTGCAAAGAGAATATTAGCTAGAAGAGTAAAGTTAATCATTTATTAGGTATTTAGATTTAAAAATAAAACAGATAAATCTAATTTTAATTTCTTTCACATTAATGGAAAAATAGAGTATGTTCAGTCATATATATTCGAATTACAAAAGTTCTTGAATTCAATAATTCAATAACTTTATTTAACCAATCTATTATAACTGGAAATGTGTTTAAACATCTAATATATGGAAATGTAAATGATCAACATAAATTTTTTTCCAACTGTTACAGGAATAAACAATAATTCTTACTCTTATTTTTTTTTTAATCTTTTTCCTTTTCTTTTGCTTACCATAACGTTGCCCTGCTTTTAATTTCTGTTAAAAAAATTTATTTTGTTAAATTCGATCTTCGTTGAGTAAGATCTCCAAGAGTGATAACAAAATCAACTTAGATAATTTTTTTACTATTAGAGTGTTTGCATACCAGAAGCAAAAAGCATCTTAATTCCCAAAAAGTTGTTTTTTCTGTTTATAAGAGTAATTTTCAAATTATATACCCAAAATAATTCTGTTTTTTTACTTATAGGAGCCAGAAATTAAATTCTTAAACGATATCCAAACTGGTGTATAAATTTATCATACAAATTTAGGAGACATAAGCATAAAATAAAAACTTAACATAAACAAGAACAAGGAAGTAAAATTGGTAAAAGGAAAACCAGGTACCTCATTAATTTCCAGTGATTACAAACTTACATTTATTTTTTATTTTTAAAGGAATGAGGGGCTGTGAAGGCCCCTAAGGTTTATTTATTAGACTACCTCATTCAAATTGAAGTTTGAAGGATTACATGGAAGATGTGGTAGATATACATACTCTTCTGTTTCATCGTTATACATCTGGTAGTGACACAACAATTGTATAATGTAATCTACATTTTATGGGATTACATAAAACCAAATAAAATGGAAGATACTAACAGAGGTTTTGATCCTACAAGTGAGAAATATGATGCTCCAAAGAATATCTTGATCATTATCCAAACTTGCTTATTAATCATTTTGCATCCCCCTCAATTATCACTTCAGTGAGATTAAGATTTTTCTTCAATTGAAATTCCAAATTATATACCTTCGTCTCATCCATCAGAGAAGAAGTTATATCAAAATAAGCCTGGTACCCGAATATTTTTACCAAACAATCATGAATAATCTTCCACATGAGTAACCAAAAAAGATTTCATCCAAAATAACATATCTTCTCTATTCTTCCTTCCACTGATTTGGATCGATGAGGTTGTTGAGACAAGAATTGAAGAAAAAAAATTTGTTATAACAATTCCATGTAATGATTATATTTACTAAATCCCATTAGAAAGCCCCAAGGGCTATGACAAACCACTTTATACGCGTGATGAAAGAGCAGATAGCATGTAGTAGCCATTAATAAAGAAAAAACAAAAACAAAACATAAACCTAATATTGCTAAAACGCAATATTTTTATTTAAAACAAAAACCATATAATGATTCCTAGATTTCCTCGGTAGATCTGAATCTCCAACCAAAATTGAGTAAATCCAATATTAAAGAGGAAGATAATGGAGAAAAAGTAGGATGGAGAAAATTTGCCTTTCTAGTATGAGGCCCATGGGGTTTATTTGAGGCCTATATATTTCTTCACCCACCTAGACTAAGAACCGTTTTTTGGGCACCACTATTTTTTTGGAGGGGACCATCATTTTATTTTGGGCAAGTTATTTGAAGTAGTATGAGGACGCCCCTTATCCATATATTTATTTTAATACCAAAACTACCCTCTTGATTATTTTTGTGTATTGATTAGTATAATTAACCATTGATTAAGGTTAAATTAATAGATGATTTTTTTTAAAAAGAAGTAGAATTATTGAGTAATTAAAGTAGTAGAAGAAGAAGAAGATGGAGATTTTTTTTTTTTTTTTTTTTTTTTAGATCGGTGAATATGGAGAAAAAACATCCTTTTGGTATTGAGGTATGCTTTTTAACTTAGTTACTGTTGCTATAAATGGCCTAAAATATCATCAAAATGAAAATCGTAAGAAAAATTTTCAACTAGGTAAACATAGTTCGGTTATATTATATGAAGAACATGTAACCAAACTTTCTGCAAATGTAGTTCGGTTAATAAATCCAAAATACACAGGTAACCGAACTCGCTTTTAATGGAGGTTTTGATGAGTTCGGTTAACATGTTCGGACAAATTAGAACTTTTATTCCAGAGTATACAGAGTAATGTTCGGTTTCCGACATTAATTTTCGACTGAACCGAACTCAATATTAGAGTGAAGTTCGGTTAGAATTTTTTTTTTTTTTGCGAACTAACCAAACTCAACATATTAATTTTCAGAGAAGGGTTCGGTTAGCATTTTTTTTTTTTTTTTTGCGAACCAACCGAACTCAACATATTGATTTTCACATAAGGGTTCGGTTGGATTAGCAATTTATTTTATTTTTTGCGAACCAGCCGAACTCAACATTTGTTGTTCGAATACAAGTGTTCGGTTAAAGGAAAAAAAATTCCAATTAAGCTAACCAACCGAACACAATATATTGGTTTTCAATGAGGAGTTAGGTTAAAACTATTTTTTGCGAACCAACCGAACTCAAAGTTCGGTTACGAAAAATTTAATTCGTGATAACCGAAGTGTTCTTCGTGTTCTTGGTTTCAGAATGTTCGGTTACAAAACTAATTTTTTTAAAACTATTCCTAACCAAACATGCCACTTTAAC
Organism: Papaver armeniacum; assembly: GCA_023531295.1. Classification (NCBI taxonomy): domain Eukaryota; kingdom Viridiplantae; phylum Streptophyta; class Magnoliopsida; order Ranunculales; family Papaveraceae; genus Papaver; species Papaver armeniacum. Next base: position 265,798 of record JAJJWW010004780.1, read on the forward strand.
TTCCATTTAAACCATATTTTGATAATTTCTACTCAATTTTCCCAATCAAAAAACGAATTAAAAAGATTGATGGGTTTTTCAATCGAACGAGGAACGTCAAGGAAAGAGAGAAGAAGAAGAGAATAATTTTTTTTTCAAAACTAAAAAATTTCGATTCCCCTCTTGTTTTTGTTTTTGATTTTGGTTAATAGATTCATTTAAATTAGATGTATATGATTAGATTTATATAGTTATTAGGTTAGTTTTAATTTAAATTAAAGTAAAGGGTAAATGTGTATTTACCTAACTTTAGGACACCCCTTATAAGTATAGGGAGGTTGGCCTAATAAGACCATGGTCCCCCCAAAAAAACCATGGTCCCTAAAAAATGGTCCTAGACTAAGGGGATGGTGTGTCTAAACTAGGTAAAAATACTAAGTTACACTCACTATTAAAATTCAATCCTAAGCCTTATCCTTTTAGATTTCAAACACATTCAAATTCTTTCAAAACTAAAACTCATTCAAATCATTTCCCTTGCAAACTAATAATAAAGCCTAACTTCATCAATCGATTAGAACTACATCGATCGATTTAAAGGAAATTTCATCATCCCTTTAAACAAAAATCAAACTAAATATCATCGATTGCAACCCATTACTCTTAATTATACTTGTGACTGATTTATCCATTCAAAATTGAAAATTACAAACAATCTTGGGTCTTTGTGTTTCACCGTAATCAGTCGACGCCCATGTCCACATTTACAGATTCCTATGATAATCGGTCTATGTTCATGACCACGTCAGCCGATTATTCTGTATGTGTTTTCTGGTTGAAAAACATTATCGTCCGATTATGGTATGAAAGAATACCCAATTTTTTGTATGTTTTTTTTGCTAGAATCGGATTACGTGAATGTTCACATAAACCGATTATATACAAGCCCATAATCGGTTCATGTAAATGTCCACATAAGCCGATTCGTTAACCATGTTTGGATTTTGTATAAACCCTGAAAGTTTTATCTTTATATTATAAAGCATGAAAATACGAGTTGAACGCAAAAAGAATGAGGTCATTCCGACATCGGGTGTGAGCAAAACAGTCGAAGAAATGCCTAGATTTACAATCGGTTTATATGGGCATTTATGTAAACCGATTCTAGCAAAAAACGAATCACAAAAAAACTCTTGAATTTTACAATCGGTATATGTTCTAAGTCTTATAAACCAATTTCAAAATCGGTTTACAAGTGCATGAACTATACCGATTCTGGATTGAGATTTTTCAAAGAGAAAATTTCTCTTTTTCTTTCAAACATGTTTTGACGATGAATCAAGATTAGTTGATTTTAGGTTAATAAGATTAAACGTTAAATAATCACCTGAATTTATGAAATTACTTCCTAATAATCCTTTTTGTCTTTTAGTAACAGGCCTCGAATAAAAGACATGAACCTCAATTCAGTAAGGAAAAACAGTTATGCCGAGCCGAATACAGAGGATTACACTAGAAAAAACTTACAAACTTACGATCTTTTCTTCTAAGTTCCAGTTTCGTTTTGTCCATCTCTCAAATCCTCGTAAATCTTTGAATGAGTCAAAAACTAAACCCATGAAAGTCATTCCCCTTTCATGTCAAGAATTAAAAGTCATATTCCCTTTTGTTACAAAAAGGTCAACTAAGTAGATGGATACTAATTGACCCAAAACCAACTCAAGCTATAACTAAATATAGCTAATAGATGAAATACCCCTACAATGTCAGGCCAAATTATGTCAAGTCTCTTCCTAGGTAGTAATATCTTGAACAGAATTTATTTATACGCCTGGGGCCTGTCCCAGTCCATCAATCGCGTTCCGTATATATTTAAGCCGGTGCCAACTTTTTGAAAAATCTAGATATTAAGTTGGCCAATAGAGTTTGGTTGGGGTAGAAAAAAGAAACCTGATTATTTTCTTCTCTACCAGTCAAAAAATTTAAACGTTGCAGGAGGGGTTCTCACATTTCAGTTTCGAGGCAGACTTTCAGCACGATTTATATGTGGGGATGCCGGTCCTACTAATACCATTTCATATTTAAGCGATCGTAACGATTGGATCAATGATATGATATGGGCCCCTAGTAGAACTATTATCCCCATATAAATCATGAAATTTAGGGGTAAATGACTAACGAGCATTCTTTTTGAAATAGTCCTCCTTATAAAATCATCACATCATGCAGACGTTTCAGAAATAGAGTAGAACAGTATAAACCTACTCTACTCCTCTATCGGCGAGTTGAAAGTCCAAAGATCAATGCGCCCTACTCTAAAGTCTAAAACGAATTCTGTTCCGCCCACCGCTCTTCAGTTCGAAAACTTGTTCTTCACTTTAACGCTGTTGCTATTCGAATACTTCGAATAGGTTCACAGTGGCTACACCCAGTCTAGTTCAACATGGCTCTGATTTGAGCCGTACTCCTTCCTCATGTCTAAATTTTTCTTTATGCAAACTAATCTTTGGTACTTAGTTACAAAACAGATCTATACTCTTATTTATTTTGTTGTCTCTTGTTTGGAACAAACTGATCTTTCATCTCTGTGTCTATCTTTAATCTTTATGTCTTTGGTCTACTGTACTACAAGTCCAATGTGGTCGATCGTGCTCGGTAAATATGTGAGCTGAAAGTTAACTAACTAGCTAGGAGGTAAATTTTAGACCGTTTTTTTTTTTTTTTTTTTTTGAACTGTTTAAGATGTGGACCAAGGTGGTTAAAATGAGCTTATAAAATCTGGCTCACTTTAGCAACTTTGAAGAATTTAGATATATAGCAGACTAGATAGTCAATAGGACATTAAATCCTCATGCCTAGCTGAGTTACTACTATCGTCTTTTCTTTGTTTGGTTTGAAAAAGAGAACCAAGCAAATATTATACAGAATATTTCATTTTGAAAATAATACAAGTTCCATTCTTACAAGCAATAACTTGGAGAAAGAAAGAAAAAAAAGAGAGTCTGAAAACTCTACACTGGCGAGAAAATAGAGATCATGATGGGTTTAGGTTTAGCTCAGACATGGCATTACTAGTCAAAACTTGCGTGGAGTGATTCGTTTGACTAAAAGGGGTAGCAGTAAAAGAAAAGAATGATGATATTGAGAAACAAACGGCTCGGATTTAACCAAAAGAATGTAGGTGAAAGTAAATGTAGTAGAGGCTTGTCAAGTCTTGTAGATGGATGGATGGATGCAGCTGTATTCGTTTTGAATATGCACCACAGCAGCTGAAACGGCGCCGTGTCAGAGATAATATTCGTACGTAGTGACCAGTGAGATAGCGACTAGACACTGGAACTTCGCTAACAAGCAAAGGAAACGTTCTTTTTTGCCTCCCACAAACCAATCTGATCCGATCTTGTAATAAAATATCATAATATCTCGAGGTCTTAAAAAAACTAAGTAAAGAATGACACGTAATACGTCTGTACAGTAAAAAAAAACGTATTTTTATTTGAAAAATGAATATTTATGAATTTTCTCTGTAATAAATTAGTTTTGTCGTGTTGTACTGGGGAGACAGATTCGCATTAATGAGGAGAGTGTAAGGAAGGAATTCAGAAAAGTGTGCACAGAAGGAATGATGGGGAATTCCTGACAGGGGAATGATGAAAATATAGGCTGACTATAATACCTATCTATCATATCCTCTGTCTTCAAGCTTCAAACCTAATATTTTTTATCATTATTAAATGAAAATAATCGAGAGCAGCATCGAGGACGCCGGCTTCTTTGGCGTGTGCAGCAGGAAGCACAGCAGCAACTAGTGCCTCGAAAACTCTGCTATATTTTTCATGTTCCCTGCGGTAATCACTACGATTTCACTGTTGTTTTCTCTCTTAATCATGATTTATTTTTCACCGTTGTAGTCAGAAGTGCTGAGTAGATTTTTTTTCTTTCTTTTTCGCCTTTGTAAATTAGGAATTCAGTGAAAGAACTAGCTTGAAAGTTGAAAGCCTAGCCTGAGCAAATACAAAAGAAGACGAGAGTCACGAGACATCTAATACATCATGATTTATATGGGCTGATACCAGCTCTATTAAGGCTGATACCAGTTCATATATGACAAAAAGATCCTGGCGATCCTGATCATTGGATCTGTGGACTGGTATCAGCCTCTAGTAGAACTGGTATCAACCCATATAAATCATGTAATACATAGGTCAATAAATCAATCCTCATAATATTAAGTTTATATATATTATACGAGTTTCCTTTAATACATAATGTTTTTTTTTTGTGTACTTAAATATAATTTTTTCTTTTGTTAAGAATCTTAAGATATGTGCTATCTAATTCTTAGGAGCAGTTCTTATGGACTCAACAAAACCTCAACAAACATGATAGACGGATATACAAACCAACAAGTTTGTTGGTTTGTTAAGTGAGATGAACATATAGCGCGCGCGCGATGTAAGACCGGACGAGCTTGGCACCAACGCTGGCGCCTGAGCCAAAAACGCTGCTTCCATCGCCCGTTGTTACTTCAAACGCCAGCGTTTTTCATAAAAGCGCCAACGACTCCTTCCATCCGACGGTTGTTGCTCCTTTTTGTTTCCCAAGAAATTCAGTTCATCTCCAAACTTAAAACTTCACACCTTCTTCATCACTACCTCAAAATTACACAATTTCATACCATCTCTATTTTTTCTTTTTTCTTTTTCAAACAAAATTATTCATATCAACTCAATCTACCAAAACAAATCTCATCTCTATAAATTCCATTTCTAACAAATATGGCATCCTCACAACAACGATCACAACAACAAACACAACAACAATCACAACAAGAAACACAACAAAATACACCACAATCACAACCAAGAAACACAATAATTCGTGGTGTCAAGTATACGATGGATGAAGACGAGTCACTTTGTAGAAATTATGTATTATATACATTAGATGAAATCAAAGGTATTTATCAAGAAAGAAAAAAATTTATGATAAGATTTTACAAAAATTTTGTGAAGAAACCGGTAACATCAATAGACGTGATGTCGATGGGTTGTGTCATCGTTTTCACGCAATTTAAGCAGTCGTTAGTGAATATGTAGCTTTGATCACTCAAATGTGGCACAACAGAAGAAGTGGTGAAGGCGAACCGGATGTGGAACGAAGATGTCGGGAAGAGTGGCAACAAAACCACAAATCGAGCTTCCAACATGAAACTTGTTTCACCATTTTGAGGGTGCGTAACAAGTTTAATCCATACTTGCTGGAAGGTAATCAAGTGCCTGCAAGATCACCACATGGTCCAATCTCGTAGGATTTTCAGAATGGAGGGCCTCCTTCCTCACCATAAGGAACTGGATCTCCATATACCGGGTCTCCAAGTACTCAAAAACAACACAACACTAATCTTGAAGTTAACACCAACGTCAAGAGAAGAAGAGGAAGGGGTCGAAAAGCTGCAAAAGCAGCGAGAGACGCAGCCCAACGAGCATTAGAAGGAGGTTCAAGCGAGTTCAACTATGTTTATCACAAGAAAATTGAGATGAAGATAGAAACAAATACAACCAGGGACCGTGGCATTCCTATAAATAATCAACGAAAAAGTCGTCTTTCGCGAGAACAATACTATAGGGATTGTAAGCTAAACAAGTTACTCTCATTGAACACTTCAATAATGAATGAACGACAACTTGCCGCATGGACTAAGGAAATGGATGCGGCCGAACAACAACAACAAGTCACTGCCGAACAACAACAAGTCCCTTAACAAACTTGCCAGTATGTGAATATGGAAGAAGACGAAGATGATGCCTCGGAAGAAAACGAAGATGAATACAGTCTTGATAACTGATTTTAATTCTTGTTTAGTTAAGTTTAATTTAATTTAATTGTACTCGTTTATTTAAAATTATTTTTAATTTAACTGCCTCAATTTTAATTTTAAGTGTAGTCGTTTAAACAAACAACTTTAAATTAAAAAACATATTGATTAAAACAAACAATACTAAATTGAAAATAACATCTATCTGCCTCTCCCTCTCCCTCTGCCTCGCTCCCGCGCATCGTCTCTTGCTCCTTTTAAAGCCCAAATGTGCTTAATTAGATCTTGTCTTAGTTGTCCATAGATTCCCCGGTTTTGGAGTCTGTCAGTGGCAGGTATATATTCTCTTGCCGGACGCCCATGCTCCACCACAAGATTCAGCTCAAATCTTCATCTAGAAAACTAGTCCAGGTTGGGTCACGTCTGGTTTCTTCAATGACCATGTTATGCAGAATGATACAATTCAGCATAATTTTGTTCATTTCTTGAAGATCAAAAAAGCGTGCCGGCCCAGCTATGATGACAAACTTCCTTTTCAGTATGCCAAAAGCGCGTTCAACATCCTTTCTGCATTTCATTTGTTGGGTGTTAAAGTACTTCATATCCTTCGAAGTCGTCGGTCCAAAACTTACTTTTTGTATGTAGGCGGGTGAATCCTATTTTTAGTACTGGACATGTATAAGAAATTTTTCTATATAAATAAATTAACTATGAATTACCGAACCATTGTGAAAACTAATTGGGGGATATCAATTAATATTCTCATCCAATAGTTCCTACTAAGGGGTGTTTTCTAGGAACGCGAAATTGGGGGATAAAAAAAGGAATTGGGGGATATTGATTACTTCTCCCAACCCATGGTGTGTGTTAAGGGGTGATTTTTGGGTATGAAAATACTAAAATACCCTTTGGTTAATTAAAAAACATTATGAAAAGACCATAATACCCTTTCTACTAAAACATTAAAATCAAAAAACCAAAACATATCCCCCATTCTTCACAATCTGTTCCGGCACTGTCCTAGGATTAGGTTCTGAAAAAAAAAAAATTCATCGTTCTTCATCCGTTCTTCGTCGATTAATCATCGATTCAAAAATTTCTTCGTCGATTAACCTATCCGAATCATAAACAATGCCTCCACGAAAGAAACCAAATGCCCAATCGAACTCAACATCATCGATTGCTCAACAAAAACAGGCAGAAATAATTTCTAAGATTGCTCAAGAGCAAGAGGACGACGAAGCAACGTTCTCTGACAATCAACTACTCAGAAATATGGCTTCTGTGAGAAGGTAAGTGATTTAAAACTACTTTGTAGGTGTTTCAATCGATCTATAGCAATGGGTTTAGGTTAGAATCGCAAACCCTAACACAAACAGTTGAGTTTCAGAGAGTACCGACATTGAAATTTGTATGAATACAGTGCCGAGTTTGTGTTCCGGCATTCAATCTAGGATGAATACAATACCGGTTTCCAACCCAGATTAACCAGAAACTGAATTTTCTTTACCGGAATTCAATCTAGGATGAATACAAGTGCTTGGTTTTAGTACGGCGAGTGTTTAATAATAATTCGTGTATGCCGGTAGTGGACTTAAAACATACAGGAGAGTTTATTAATTTGTCACTAGTACCGGCATAGATTTTTGATTTCATTACATGCCGGTTTTTGGTACCGGCATTCTTTTGTAATAATTCGAGCATGCCGGTAGTGGACTTAAAACACACAGGAAAACTGTTAATAATACTGGCATAGATTTTAGGTTGCATTTATATGCCGGTACTTGGTACCGGCACTGTCGATAGTCAATGTGTACTGCCGGAACATTATACCGGCGTGGTTTATTTTAAGGTAGTCAATGCCGGTACTAAAACTGAAGGTGAGTTGTCTTATATTCATTGCTTTCCGTGTGCTTACGTTATAGGTCAAAAGCAAAGGAAGCCAACAAAATAAAAAATAAAGATGCTGTCACTAAGAGAAGAAGGAAGGACGGTCTTGATACTCCTCAGTCTCTGCCTCCTCGAGGGAAAGATGAAGGCCGTAAGATACGTTTGGGGGCTGGTACAAGAGGGATAATTTGGGAGAGTGGTAGTGACCGTAGTGGATTTGCGAACCGTGAGCACGATGATCAAGATGAACAACATGAAGAGGAAAGTCAATTAGCAAGCCAAAGCGAAGAACTGCTCAACAAATCGAGCAACGACACGACAAATCGAAAGGAAGAACTGCTCAACAAATCGAGCAACGACACGACATCATCCTAAATGCGGTGGTTGAGTATCTAAAAATGAAACACCGGATCGAGCACGCTAACCACAATAGATTGTCCCCTCAACAACTCGTAAGTATCTTTATGATTAGTTGGACACAATCAACTCTTTTTCAAATTTTATGTAACAAACAAAGTTTGTGTGTTGTTTTTGTAGCATGAAGCCGTGAAAACGCGTTACTTACAAGAAAAGGGAGAACCATTCATGTTTGAAGCCAACGTGAACCATATTGTAACCAAAGTCACGGAGTACCACCAGTTGGGTGAATCGGAAACGGATTCTTCTTAAGAAGATTGATAGTTTAGTGTTATTTGCTTAGGTTTTTAGGGTATCCAGTTAGGTATTTCGTAAGGTTTTGTGGGTATATCTCTATGTAAGCCCTCACGAGAGTATAACTCGTCCACTTGGGCCACCAATTGGTTTAAAGGCTTGATGCACGTGCTAAGTGCATTTGTTGTTCCATCGACAAGGATTACGTTCGAAATAAATTATAGTTCCGTCTTAGTATGTAAACATATTTCAATTGCCTAATGGTTCCGGCGTGCATTGTAGTATATTAATCTATGCCGGTAATAAGTGCCGGCATGTAGGTTAAGCTTATACCAATGCCGGATCGTTCAAAATTCAGTGCCTAACGGCTATTTTTTTAAACCATAAACCGGCTTTATAGTGCCGGCGTTGATTTTAGTTCACTGCCAATGCCGGCACTAAATAGCCGTTGTGCAATCATCTATATAATGCAATTGATTCACCCATTTCACTTGATACCTCCAATGGCAAATCCATCAGCAACTACCGATTTCATCATTGCCATGGAAAAAGACAAACTTAGGAAAAACAAACTATCCACTCCGATGGGAAATCAATTATCATCCACCACCAACTCAAATCCATCAACAAAAACCGATTTCATCATTGCCATGGAAAAAGAAAAACTCAAGAAGAACAAACTATCCACTCCGTTAGGAAATCAATTATCAACCACCAACTCAGTTTCCCTTATACTAGAAAAACTAAAAAGGAAGGGAGAAACCACCAAGTCAATTGCCGCAATGGAAGAAGAGATACTTAAGGGGAAAAGAGAAGAAGAAGAGGAAGCAAAGCTTGAACATTATCGCAAAGAAGCTAAAGAAATCCTTGAACGTCAAAAACAATCTAAGATAGAAGCGGATGTCGAGGAAGAAACCGAGTGGATTAAAAATTAGTACATAGTATCGGATTTCCAGGAAGATCACCGCCCTTCGAATCTTTTTTGGGGTCTTGTTAGGACTGGTCCTTACATGAATAACTACTTGGAAGGTAAGAAATGCCGAATTGATTACGGTGATCTATATGTATAAAATCGAACAATTGCACTCATAAAATTATGTCGCAAATACAACGAGTTTCTTGCAAGATACAGAGGGAATAGGTTCCAAGCTCAGGACGCATACACCAAGTGGAGAAAAGAGCCTTTTAGGCATTTCGAAGTAGCTTTGCTTATTGAATCTCGTTCCAAGAAATGATGTTAGTTGCAATTGGTTTGGGTTAATGTTTTTAAGTTTATTTCCTTAAGATTATGTGGTTAATGTTATTTATTTCATTAATTTTCTTTCCCCTACCGACATTGAAAAATACACCAAATACTATACCGTTACCTGTGCCTCCGTTGAATTGTGATCACCAAATACTTGTTGTCAGAATAACGGCATTGAATTGTTCCATTTTTCCATGCCGGTATTCTGACGGTTACAAACACAAGTTATGTGGCAGTTAAAAACTCATTCATTCCACTTATTTGACGGTTACAAACTATTTTATCCCACTTATTTGACGGTTACAAAATCCTTAATACCAGTTTATGCGTCGTTACAAACTCCTTCATTCTATTTAAGTGACGGTTATAGAAAGGAAATCATTCATTCTCCATTTTTATTCAATCTCCCTTTTTGTTTCATCTTCTATATCAAAGACAATGGGTCGTCGCAAACCTCGTGAAAAACCCATACCCAATCCTGAAGAATCTGTTGATGAAGGTGGTAAATCGAAATCAAAAGCGCAAGAACTGCCTGAAGAGTCTAATGGTGAGGCGAGAATAACAAATTTGCTTAGGTAAGTGATGTATATGTTGAATTGAAGTTTTTAATTTTAGGGTTTATCCCATAGTAGAAAACACAAAGTGAAATTATGTTGTTTAGTCTTTCTACTACACTAAAAGTAATTTTTAAAATTCCAATTTGAAGCTCAGTTGCATGTTTGATTCGCGGTAGAATACAATTTGAAAATCATGCCATATTATATGTCTTGAATCCCGATTTTATTGCATGCGTTTAACGGCATACACATTTAATTGAATACCATGTCGGTTCCCTGTCCCGGCTTTGTATATTTCATCAATACTATGCCGTTTTCATTAGCCTATTTTGTTAAAATCTCTGTACTAAAATCCCACAGTACCGGCATTTAAAATTTCTATATAACAATGCCGGTCCTCAATGCCGGCAGTGTCGATATGTTAACTTACTATGCCGGTTTTCTGTTGCAAAAAATGTTCATTCTCTGTCTAAAATTCAAAGACAACCAGCATGATATTTTAATTGATTAGAATGCCGGCACCTTTGACGGAACTTATGTTAAGTTCGATTTCTATGCCGGAAGCCAACATATATAACTCAGTTTACATATTGGAATATAGGTCTAGAGCAGCAGAAAAGAACAAAGGAAAAGGCAAAGTTGTTTTAGAAGCAAAAAGTAAGTATTCTCGACGTAGCCGTCCGATCCGCCTACTCTTGCTAAGGGTCATTCGGGATCAACCTAAAAGCTACCCAACCCAGTGATGATGATAATGAGTGGGAAACATATCATGTACCCGAACGAGCGGGTGGCTCATCCTCACAAGCGGGTGGCTTAGGACAGACCCGATGTCGGAGTTGAAGCCCCTAAGGATAATGAAAAGGCACCCCCGCCCACTTTCCCGATAAGTATGACATGATTCCGCATCGCGATGATGGCAAACATTGGGGTGAACCGATAAACCTGCAACTCTTATTTGCCTACAAACACTCTTGGCCTCATTTGGATCTATCAAACTTATGTAAGACGTTTGCATCTTGTTATTATATTATTTATATGTGATCAAGTGAATTTAATTTACTTTGGTGTGTTTTAATAGGACCACAAGAACGCCTTCCGTGTTAGCCGCCATCAACAATCGGATGTATGGCCTTTGAAGCTTGAGTGTGACGCTGTTAAAGCAGTAGTCAAAGCATCTGGGTTGTATCCCGCGATAAAAAATTATGTGGCCACCGATACCGTCACGGTGCGAACTGCTTTTGGAGAGGTTTTTGGTGAAACCGATACTGCATTTTCCTTTTGGCGAGATGACCATCATCCCTGAAGATGTCCAAATGATAATAGGTCTTGAGGTTCTTGGGAAAGCCGTTAAGGTAGGAGATGACTCTAAGGACTTGGAATGAGACAAGATCTATGAGCTGACTAAAAAGTTGTTTGGATGGGACAAGGAAACCACTTTGGCAAATATGTACAAGACAAGGCGTTCTCAGACAAAGACTATCACATTCGTCAAACTCGTTGAATTGTTTGGGAACACGAAAAACAAGGAATTGAATCTCGAACAAGTCCAGCAAACTGTCGCGGCTTATATGTTGTTCATCTTGGGCTCAGCTATATTCCCTGACGCCAATGGTAATAGGGTGCATATGAACAACCTACAATACTTGGATCCGTTGGAAAAGGTTCATGAGTATTCATGGGGCACTGCTTTCTTGGCACATTTTTTGGCAGAAATGCGTTGAGTATCTAAGGCGAACGCCCATCAATTTAATGGGAATTTCACTGTACTTCAGGTATAGTCAACTACTTATTTTTTTTATTGTTGTCATTATATTTGTTAGTTTCCAATTATTTATTTTCTTATACATTTCATTGGAACGATCTTTCATTGGCGTAGGTGTGGGCTTATGAACACTTCACAAAATTGTTCATACGGTATAAAGGATTGAAGATTTTCACTGAATATCAAGAGAATAGTCTTTTAGGTCAGAAATACTACTTCGACAATACCCCAAGACCCAATAACAAAAAACGGTTATTAGCAATGAGATTGGCTTTGGACTCGGTGGATGTCCAAGATGTTGTGTTTGATCCATATAGGAATGCCAGAGGAGTTCACTTGCAAAGGCGTGACAATGTTTCATTTTACAACGAACCGTTATTTCATCCAAAAGGATTTGTTATGCACAACCCTCGCCGTGTAATGCGCCAACTTGGGTACAAGCAGAAAGATCTCACAGATACATCTTATCAGAAATTCTCTCATGACTTTCCTCAATGCCAATCAAATGAGAACCATACTCTCGTGGTTTACGACCCAAAACCTATTCTTGCACATTGGAGTGAAAGGAAAGAAAAAGGACTTGTGTTGGATAGGGCTGATTGGGAATTGGCTGAGAACGGTTATGAGAGTGAACCAGCCTTCCTACGTGGCCATCGGAAGTTCACGCATCCTTATGTTGTACGCCCGGATATCGTAGTTGTTCCTCCACCACCATCACATCCCTCCACAACTCCGAAAAATGTACCCGCACTTGTACAACTCGTTACGTTGTTGGTACATAACTCTTGTTCATTTCCATTATTTTAATCTATGTCTATGAACTTATACAATTGAACATACTAAGTACATGTTTAAAATTTCCTTAACAGCGTCAGCGGATTGGAAATTTGTCAAAGTTCTTTAAGAAAAAGAACAAGAAAGGAGAGGTCTTGACCCGAGAAAAAGAAATGGAGAACGTCGAGCAAAAGATTGACAAAATTGAAGATCCGAAGGCAAAAGACTTGTGGGGCGAAAGGAAGAAGAGGGTACACAAGAAGCCAAGAACCGAGTGATCGTGTGTTTATTCTATGGTATTAGTTTGGTATGTTTGTTTGTGAGTCTTGAACAATGTGTTTGTTTGTGTGTCTTGCTAAACTCTTTGCTTGACTTGGTTTATGTTTGATTTGTTTTCGGATTGGAACCACATAACTTTGGAGTTTGTTCTTGTATACAATCTAGTATTGTTATTCAATTTATTATTTGGATAAACTTGTGTCAAATTACCTCTTTTACAAAGTTTGAATGTGCCCAAATCACTTAAATTTCTAATTTTTTCTTCAGAACCGGCATGCTCGAAAACAGTAAAAGCAATGTCGGTGCTCTAAATGACAGAGTTTCGGCATTGAACTGTGTTTGGATACTATGCCGGTTTTCTGTAATCTCCATGTCAAATATGATTTTGACATTGAACCGGCACAGTAATGATGTTAATTTCATTGCCGGAAAGGTTGTTGATTTCTCTGGAAGTTTTTTCTGCATTTCCGGCATGGGTTCAAAACACAGTCTCTACGCCTAGGTACATTAGTTCCGGAATTGTTAATATAAAACACAACTATGCCGGCATGGGCATCAAAATATGATTTAATGTTTACAATTCAGACTTCCAAAAAAACAAAACATTGCGTACTACTGAACCACATATATCCAAATTACTCATCGTCGCCTCCACACGTAATGGGTTGCATCTTCTCCTCTTGGAGGGTTTTTTTTTATAAGGCCAACGCATCCCAAAACTGGTGATTCTCCTCATACGATGCCATCCATCCCTTCCAGATATTGGGATCCATACCCTTGTTTTTAATCATCCCACAGATAGGTGGCAATAGACAATTTTCTTTCTGTTTTAGAATAACGAAATGATTACCGTTCACGAACGCCAAAACGACTCTTCTCTTCTTAAGGGATCCTTCACATTTTTGCCACTTTGGGGTAAATGTTACTTCTACGGTGGGGGTAAAATAATGAACAACACATCTAAATGTATCCTCCACTAGATGCCCATAAAGAGGCATTCTCATCCAATATTCAGAAGGAAGAAAGTTCATCTGTTGCTCGGGCCCCAATACTTGAGCATGCATATCATCAAACCCCTCGCCTACACCAACCAATTGCTCATAAAAGCTCCTCTTGTTCACAAGTTGTTCGGCCATCCTCATTCTAGCATATTGTCATGGTGTCATACCTCTACTAACCGCTAGTGTCAAATATTCCTAATTGTTCGATCACAAGCATGATATCCACAATTTCCATCTCCGTCGACATCATCCGTATATGATATATACTCGCGAATAACCTCACGGAAGTTGGTCTATGTAAAGATTTGTATCTTGGTATGATAACTTCTAATTGTCCTGCCATTCGGGATCCTTATACATCTTCATATTACCCTTTTGTAACAATAATATATCCAAACCATCATCTGCAATCTCTACACTTGCAATGTCTTCGATATGTGATGGGAGTCCGTACTTCCTTGGCCTACCCCTTCCCCTTCGAACTAAAACAACGTCAACTTTGCTATCACTTAGGTTTGTCACCACCTTAGACTCGTCACCTTGTTGTTCTTTGTCACTTGATGATGATACCTTTAGCGGCCTACCCCTTTTCCTTGGAACCTCCGCTAGATCGACTATGGGTATGGATTCGGAATGCTCACCTTGTTGTTCTTTGTCACTTGATGATGATACCTTTGGCGGCCTACCCCTTTTCCTTGGAACCTCCGCTAGATCGACTATGGGTATGGCTTCGGAATGCTCACCTTGTTGTTCTTTGTCACTTGATGATGATACCTTGGGCGGCCTACCCCTTTTCCTTGGAACCTCCGCTAGATCGACTATGGGTATGGCTTCGGAATGCTCACCTTGTTGTTCTTTGCCACTTTATGATGATACCTTTGGCGGCCTACCCCTCTTCTTTGGAACCTCCGATGAGTTGGCTTTTGGTGTGGATACGGATTCCTTCGTTTGTTGTTGACTTAACAGTTCCTTCCTTGGCCTACCTCTTTTGTTTGGAACCTGCGCTTCCACGAACCTTTGTTCGGAAATCTCACATGCGGTTAGATCTCGTTTCTTACTTGTCGCGAGTTCTTCTTCACGTTGAGTCATTTCTTTCAATTCTACCCTTTGTTTTTTCCTTTTTGTTTTAGTTTGTGGTCTACCTGTTGGATCTCCCTTTCTTGGCTCTTCGCTTTGTGCGATCCATGGACGAGTAATTAGCCTTAGTTGGCTCAACAAGACTTGTCGGCTTAACGAGGTGCCACGTGAGTAAGCTTCGAAGAATTCCTTTGCTTCGTTCGTATCCCATGGAGATTGCCCGGGATCTCCTGAAGGGGGTGGGTCGAAAGATAGTTGCTTCCAAAACGGATCAATAACCTCAATAGGTATCACTTCTTCATACTTCACAAGCATATGATGACACAGAAGCCCCAATGAAGACATGTCGGGACAAATACACACATCACCCGGTTTTAAAGTAATTTTTCTCATATTCCATTTGTCTCATCATATGTTTTATTGCCCAATGAGATACGTTGAATTCTATTCCTTGGAGCAACTTACCATAACGAAGAAATGGAGTCATCCTTTCCATCGAGCTTTTCTCAAAAGCATCCTTGATCCTATTGATATCTTGCTTAAAGTATTGCTTCATTGCCTCGGTGACCGTAACCACATTGCCTTGACCGGACTGGATGAGATCTTTAAATCTCCCATGAGCGGCCTCAGCTGCACTAGATGCTTCACTCTTGAAGTGTCTATACCGGTTTGTCCATGCACGCACAAATTTTTCCTTGAACTTATCCAACCATTGAGTCCGACAATACCGCAGACGGCGGTCGGATAAACTTCGTTCCAATCGGCAATAAACTTCTCCAATCTCTTTTCGTACATAACCTCGGTAAGAGACCAATAAACTTTCTCCCAATCTCTTAGAAATTCCAACCACTTTTTATGATTTTCCGCATGTTCTTTATCCACTCGCTCCTTTATCTTGCCTCTCTCATCTTCTTCTTCTTGGGGGATAGTTTGTTCTTTCGAACATCTTCCTATAGTTGTACCATCATTCTCTTCTTAATATCCGCCTTTGCGGGTTCAAACAAGGCATGGCAAGTTTTTATGATATTTTGACGTTAATGATATGTACATAGGAAATTTTGTGCGTACGGGAAGACGTCGGATATTGCTTTCATTAATGCGTCATCGTTATCGGTTACGATGACCCTCGGAAGTTGATTTTCCCGGAAGAACAATTTCAATTGTCGTAATGCCCAATGATAATTATAGTCCCTCTTGTTTTCCATTAAGCACCAAGCCAATGTGAATGTTACCTTGTCCGAGGTTTGCCCCACGATGTTGAACAACGGCATATTGTATTTGTTTGTCTTGTAGGTGCAATCCATCAAAAGAACACCACAACATGTAGTTGCCAATTGTGAGAGCAAAGGATGCGAAATGAATATTTGAAGGGGCTTCTCGTCCAAACCCTCTTTTAATGATACACGTGTAGTTGTGATCCCAAACTATCTTCTCAAATTCTTGCATAACGCTCCTCCCTTCCCATTCCACCCTTCTATTAGTTGCTTTTGCGGCATAAATTGTACGTAGAGAAGACACGTTAGTCTCATCCTTTTCCTTGAAGCCTCGAGAATTTGTCTCGGTTTGATAAGTGCTTTGTTCAATCTCTTTACATCCTCGAACTCGTCGGTTTTAGCTTCGCAACTAAGGAGTGACCAACAAAATCTTTCGGATCCCGGTGGTTATGATGACCACACAAAACCTCACAATCCCAATTGTTTATGTCATTTAAACGGAATACAAGCTTAAACGGGCAATTATTCTTCCTAAATCACGAGTCTTGTATACCCTATTAGTCTTCTTTGGATATACATAATCCTTTCTCTTGTGGCTATTCTTCTCCTTGTATTTCCCACTTCTCTCGCAAGCCATCTCAAAACGCCTCTTCGAACCTTCGGTATTCCTCACCAACACACACATGTTCTTAAGAGCCGTCTCTTTAGCCCAAGCGATTGCTTCCTTTCGATCTGTTATTCCCTACATAAGAACAATTTTGCATTCATTAGAAGGTTCATTACTAGCAATTCATTAGTAAAGTTCAAGATACTAGGTGAAAAGTATTCTTTGGTCACATACCGGAGGGATTTTATAGTATTCCGACGTATCCCGATAAAGCGACTCTGCATTTGTTGGATCAATATATGTCACCACCTAAAGCTCGAATGAAAATTAGTTCCAAACACAATTACAACACTATGCCTGGAAACCCGTACCGGCATGCTCGACCCTTGTTCCGACATAGTCTAAGTTAACCAAAACGGAAGATTAAACTTGAAACCTATTCCGGCATAAATGTTTCATTAGAAAACAACGCCGGAAGCACGAGTGCCGGCATTCTCGTAATCGATTGTCCCAAGCCGGTATACGATTCTGGCATTGAATATATTTGATATTGAATGCCGGAATTTAGCTTTGAAAAACATTTATTTCTTTGTTTTTTTGTAGGTGCCGTCATTTAAAAGTTGTAATCTGAACAACGTCGGTTTTAATGCTTGGCATTATCGATGTTGATGGTACCACTTTGGTACCCAATTCCAGCGTTGATATTTATTAAGTGTCAATGCTTAGGTTTAGGTTTGGGATGATAATGTTTCTGTATGTTTTTCATGCGATCAGGCATGGTAACCTATCAATTGAACCATGCTAGGTTGAATATACCGTAGTATATTCCTTGGTAGGTGAAAAGGTTAGCGAAAATCTAGGCATAGTTGTTTAGAAGAATTCTATGCCGAATCAATATTCAAAATGGGGGATATCGGTCTACCGGCATGGTCGTAGTATGAATACCATGCCGGTACCCTTAATACCGGCATGTGATTCATACAACTACCATGCCGACACCGAGGTTTTTCAGTTGAAAAAATGGCGGGTTTAAAGAAAAAAATCGATTTTTCGACATCTTAGCGACTTTACTGTGTGTTGGGGATGCTAGTATGTTGTGCAAGTTTACTTTCTTGTGTTGGTTCTTCAAGAAACTCTCCATACTCGTCAAAATCATCATTCAAGGGTGTTGGCTCAACAAAGAGTTGCAATTGAGAGTTGTTGTCGTTATTTGAAGATTCAAGATATGCTCCTTGTTGTAGTTGAGCTAAAGATTGAGAAGCTGACAATTCTCTCTTCACAATCATCCTCCATTTTTCCCAAAAAAATTCTATCTCAAATTATTTTCCCTCCTTCTACTCTCACCTCACTAACCCAAATTCAAATAAAACACACACTAATCATTTATAAAAAATCTTATGATTTTACTAATTATTATTAATCACTAATCCTGATTAGTGGGGGTAGATTAGGTATTACGTAAAATACTTAGATAAGGGGTGACCCAGAATTGATATCTGGATCCACTTTTTGTCATTTTCTTATATCCCCCAGTTCCTTTTTTTATCCCCCAATTTCGCGTTCTTTTCTAGGGGCGGAAATTATATACCCTTTAAACAAATAAAAACTGGGTTAGTTAACGTTTGGTACCCAGCAAATGTCCAACACCTAGCTTTGGTACTCAACATTTGAAAAATTAATGGTTGGTACCTAGACCCTCCGTTGACCGTCTAAGTCAGCGTTTGACCAAATTTTATTTTGTTTTTTCTAATTTGTATTAAAAATTTATTCTATCTTACGAGTTTACCCTTCAAAAAAGGCACTATCTTCTTCCGGGCTCCTACTGAGCTGTTTATTTTCTTGCTCAATTGCAATCCACTACCGATCAATTGGCACGTGAATCAGGCCAAAGATGTTATCGGAAAAAAAAATGTTGATGGAGACGGTTAACTTTTCCATATTCTCTGAACCTACGGATGCTTACATTATTGCTTCGATCAATATTCTACTAACAACTATTGTTTCCATATGAACAAGAAAATCAAATTATATTAGGAGTATTTCTGTTCAAATGGGTGAATGGAATCATCAAAACTTAAATCATGACTACTATTAATGTTTCCATTCTACTTATTCAGAATGTTAGAGAGATCATCTTAAACTTAACCAACAATCCAATATGTAATCCACCACCACCACCCACCATATATTACACCGTCGAAGATTGAATCCGAGGAGATGAACTTCGTAACAATTTCAAAATGATTTCATTAACAAATTTAAGGAAACAGAAAGTAAGCTTCTAACCAATTGAGTTGATTATCATCTCTCTGAACATAAAAATTTCTGAAGAATCAATTTAAGGTTGTCAAAGACCTAATTCTTAAAATTATCTCTAATTAACTAGTTTCTTTCCCCGATCTTCAAATTGGTTTAAGAAATATGATCATCATGTCCTAATCTTTATTACCCATCCAATCGTTTTGAATCTGATCCACTTTCAAATTTTGAATCTCCAATTGTAACTCCATTTGCACCTGTATTCCATGGGTAATTAAAGATGGAAAGCAATAAGGTTCTTTTTTTCTACGGTGTCTGTATGATTTGGAGTTTTTCATTATTGAATGATTTTTGTAGGAAATTCGGATCAGGAGCAGAAGTCGGTATGACACAAGCAAGAAAAAAAGAATTCGGGGTTCTTTGATTTCCTAACTGCACCTGCGAACCCATTCTCTTTGTTTTAATGGCGGCACGAGACTGACAAGAGATCGAGAGAAAAAAAAGTTAGGGTTTAGGGATAATTTGGTAACTTTAAATATTTTTCTAAATAAAAATATGATAAATGAAAAATTAGTTGGTCAAGTGTTGACTTAGATGGTCAACGGCAGGTCCAGGTACCAACCCTTAATATTCCAATTTTTTTACATCGTTGGTATTGTATTAGCAACGAAGACCATGTCGGAAGTGATGAATACCATGTCGGAAGTGATGAATATCATGCCGGAAGTGATGAAGATCATGCCGGAATTGATGAAGACCATGCCGGAAGTGATGAAGACATGCCAGAATTGATGAAGACCATCTTAGAAAAATGGTGCTGGCGTGCTCGCTAAATAACTTACAATACCAAGACTTGTAAGTAGGAGTACCCATGTTCTGTACATTTTGTAACATTTGTCGGCATTTTGTAAGTTGTGAGGACTCATTTTTTAACCAAATTCCTATCACCTCAAAAAATTTCCTTCTACTCTCACCCAAGTGAAGTGATTATGATTTATACTAATCATTACCAAACTAATCTATTAACTTAGCTAATTATAATTAACCACTAAACATGATTAGTGACAGGTAGATTAAGAATTAGTTAAAATGCATGGATAGGGGTACCTATGATTTACTATTTAAATCCCTATTTTGTCTTATTATCATATCCCCAATTACCCCAATTACTTTACATATCCCCCAATTGCACGCGTTCATTCCTAATCATTTGAACAAAGAAAAAATCTGAAAAGTTTGGTGAGGAAGTAGCAATTTTTTAGTCTTCTCCAAAATGCTTCTACTTTGCCGGGTGATAGATTAGGTTTCTCCATTTAAAGCTTCTATAGATTTTTGTAATCTCCTTATATGTTGAACATGTTATTTTTTTCCTTTTTGGCCCACTAATGATGCATGTGGAAATCCTAAAGCTTCTGCTTCTTCAGAAGTTACTGTTGTTGATGTTCCTGCTCTGGCTCCTTTACAAGTTCATGTTTCATCTCTTAAAATTAGAGCAAAAGCATATGTATTGTCTTTTGAGTACCAAGTTGCATTACTTGAGGGAGTTTTCAAAGATTGTTTCTGTTCAGTACATTACTTGAGGGAGTTTTACTGCTGCAGTTATTAGGTTTGTCCCTAACATCTAAGATGTATTTGTATATCAAGAGCTGGTTGAGGTGGAGTTTTATTAGTTTGTTCAAAAGTTCTATCACATCTCTCCTTCCAAACGAACCACATTTAGTTGGAGCAGTTTTATACTAATATTATCAATATTTTCCCTTATCCACGGTTTACATATATCCAAAAAGAAAGTAAAGGGGATAAAATGGAGTTGAACAAGATTAAGAGGAAGAGACCAAATATATTTAGCAAAGGGGCAATGGAAAAAGACACATTCCCTTGTATCCTCCTCCCCTACCAAAGGAATAAACAGGGAAAACATGACTGATAAATCTCGATAGTTTATAGTTTGTAGGTAGGGCATTTTGTAAACATTTCCGGAAGACAGCTTGATCCTTTGAGAGATATCAATTTTTCACAAACTTTTCCAGTAGTTTCGGTCAAGTTTAAAGAAGTGATTTCTAATTGAATCATTCAGTTTATTGTAAATTGACTTGACAAAAATTCACCGAAAGTAGTTAAACCATCTGAGCCTATCTTGTTTAAGATTATTATGACTATCAGTAAACATATTAATCTTAACTCTATGTTTGGCTACTAATACTGGAAAAATTGATTTGATTAAACAAATGTTCTACTTTTCAGTGACTAAATCTATAAAATCATCAACGAATATTAGATTGGAGTTTGAATTGTTTCGAAATTGTTCTAAAGGTTCATCTAAATTAGGAATCCACAAATCATTCCAAATATATTTTTTTTTCTCATAAATATTGTATTGTTGAACTAGCTTAAGACCTTTACATATACATTTTCAGACCCCAAGAAAATTTTCCCCTAAAATATTATGATAGGGAAAAAAGTCTACTCTCGAAGAGAAACAAGAAGAGGATCACATGTTTGTGGCTCGGAGTTAATGTCTTGTGTGTTCATGAAAATGAATATGAAGGTTTTAAGTTCAAAACGGCTAGTTTCAGCGAACCATGTTGAACATAATCTTTGTACACGGTTCGGTTACAGTCTCACCTAACCAGAGTGTATATCAGGAAAATCAGGAGCATTAGAACACTCGTAGGAAAGCATGGTAGAATTTTATTTTGGGGAAGTAAAGTTGATAGTTTGTATCTCTTGAACCAGAAGTCTTCTGATTTTAAACACATGGTCCGACATACCAAGTTAACAATTTTTCTTTGAGCATCTTTTTTTTCTTCACCAAAATATTTCTTCATTATAATAAGTTTTTTTTAACGGTACTTAAAAGATAACTCCTAGACTTTAGGATTGCAAAACAAAATATCAACAAAAATTTAAATTTCCTAGAGACTAGGATAACATAAATACTAACACAAACTCAAATAACTAAAATTCTAGTTTTTCAAATCCTTTAGTACTGGACATGTATAAGAAAATTTATTTCCAAATAGGATTCACCCGGCTCATGTTTGATTTAATTCCAACACAAACGAGATCAGATATACGATCATTTATTCCAGCAGGAATTACCAGAAAATGATACAATCCGTGATCACAATAATATAAAAAGATTGTGTATTTAGGACCACTTGAAATAACTTTGCCACTTCCAATTCCGGCTAAAGCATCTTTGCTCCCCATCAGAAATTCCTGGAAGATACATCTTCTCCGGTGTAATCCTAAAATTAAATATATATATATTAGCACTTTCTGTGAAAACCTTAATAAGTTGGACAAAACAAGGTTTTACTACTTTTATGACTCCATGGTAGACATCCGGACCGTGATGTCTGCTAATGATAGTACCACATATAGGATTCATCCAGTGGTTGACAATATCATCAAACAGCATCACTATGATGTGATCCTCTTCTTATCCTCCTTTGGGTAGAATATGATATGCACGACATACATCCGCCTACATACAAAAACGACGAGAACAGAATCCGTTAGTGAAAATTATATTCAAAAACAAGCATTAAGCAAAATCGTGTAGAATAATAATCATGTTCTGACACTACAAGAATACAATAATAATCATGTTCTGACATTACCAATAATAATCATGTAGAATAATAATCGACTAAAAAAATGATGATGAAAACTCAAAAAAAAATAATTAACAGTTATATCATAATGGTAAAAATAATTTGTACTCATTATCAAACATGTTAAGTCGGTAATTCATATTTTATTAATTTATATAGAATTAGAAAAAGATTAATGGTCATATGTTTCTCTAATTTAAGTATAGTAGTATCTATATAAATATAGTGTGCATGCATTGAAAATCATCCGAGGCAGTAGCCTTTATACAATTAATAAAAATAAATATCAACTAAAAAAATAAAAAATGATGATGAAAACTCAAATAAATAGGTAACAATTATATCATAATATTTCGCTTTGAGAGTAGACTTTTTGATACGAAACAGTAAATTGTCCTAAACTGAAATTCATCAAGTATGAACAAATGTTCATTAAGCTTAGCCATTATATTTCGAGAACTTATCAAGATATACTTAACTCGATTCTTGTCTATGCATACTAGTCTAATTAGTTATGCGATATCGTCCCAAAATGATAGAAAGTGAATTTAACTTGAGATATAGGTGGTTTAGTATTTACTTACCTTTTGTTTATGAAGTTCTCCGATAGCTTCGGTTAATCTTCGCCTTCAAACGGTAGAATGCAATGATGACTGTTGTAATCGTTTGTTTCTCAATCACATTTCTATTCTAGTTCGAGACTTATATAACTAATTGTATAGTAAAAATCAAGATATAGTTTTGGCAACTAAATTTGACTACAATCTTGAGATAGCAACACTCGTGAGTTCGACCGAGAAATGCTCTAACAAAGATAAGACGAACCTAGGTGGAACTGTCACTGGTAGCTCAATTGAAGAACAAACGAGTGAACACACATTTCTAAACTACCAAATCTAGAGATTCAAATATTTGTTGTAGTTTTGTGTGTAATATCTTATTTATTATTCTTTCTTTTTTTCACAATCATGGGCTTACGACCATTCTAAAAGTTTGATGCCAACTCGGGATAACAATTGTCCTCTAAAGAAACCTACGAGAGGAAGATACCCCTTTGAAAAGACTCAACATAAGGATAAAGAGAGAGAGAGAGAAATGATCAACATGAAGAAAAGGTTGGACGCTTTGATAATCGAGGATGTTATTTTCGATTGATATTTGAGAGTTCATGAAACTGGAGAAAATGAAGCTGGTGAGAGAATCTTTTCGGATGTGGTGACCTACCATGGACCTTAATTTCATCCAACCGGGTTCGTCATTTACAATCTTTGGAGAATGCTCCGTCAACTTGGTTTTGTCCATATAACAGTACCTGAAAATGCTGGCTTTAAATAGAGCAAAACCAACTCTATTTTTACTGAGAAGGATATGAAATTGACATATGACCCAACATCGTCGATCAATCACTGGAATGCTCGCTCTCAAGAAGAAAACCAAATATATACGGGAGGGCTCACTGCTTCTTATGGCACTTCTGAGGCCCATGCGGATTACATGGAATGGTATAAAGAGTTGCGATGAAATATATCAAAATAAGGGAGAGAGCTCAACTTCGAAGAAAGATGAAATAGACTGGAAGGAAAGATATCATATGGTGGTACGTATAATATTAATTCTGAAAAAGAGTGGGTACCAAGTATACCACCAACTTTTTCATTCTTTGAGCTGTATGAACAAAACCTAATACAATTGCAAGCATACCAACTTAATTATCCTTGACAATATGTATGTAGAGTTTATATCTCTATCTCTTTTCAATCAGAACATAAAGACTATGAAGTTCGTGAACCTGATTGTTAAGAAAAGTACTTGGACGATATCAAAAATCAATATCCGGGATCAATCTAGTCATATCCAAATAATCAAATCGGGATTATGCCAAGCGATTAAACTTGTTATATATCATTCAAGATACGAATTCTACAAGAACAAGTCTCGTAATGGATCACAATTATATGGACATATCTACTAATATTAAATACGTACTACTTGTGTAAATCCTATTATAAAGATCAAAAATATAATGCGGAAAGTGAAAAATATAAGACACCTGAAGTTTTGTTGACGAGGAAACAACAACTGCAGAATAACCACGAGACCTCGTCCAGGTTTGAACACCAAACTGTATTAATCCGCCACAGACACTAGCCCACTATCAAACTTCGGACTGTAATTTAGTTGAGATATAATACACCGTTCAAGTGATTCAGTTATATTCGTGCTCCTTACATCTCTTAGAAACTCGCAAGGCTCTACGCAAGTGATTCCTTTAGATGACGTCATTTACAGCCTAAGAGTTGTTTCAGCCTCAGTGAATACTATTGATACCAATATGTCTCTAACGAATAAACCTATTAGATTTCCCTTTAGATCAAAAATCAAGGCTTGGAAATCTGTTTGCTACAGGCAAAGCTAGAAAACCTCACAAATCTGGAACACTTACACTCACTTAGATGAGAAGACTGGATTCTTTACCACCTCTCAAGAACAATCTGCAACGTATCTGAGAAAGCGGGGGTCTAACAACCACATCCAATATTTCATTCGACAATCTCTATGGACCAAACTCCGATATAATTCCAAGAGAATCAACTAGACAGTCAGACTCAATCAAGGAAAGATATCTAAGAGTTATATCTCTTTCTCAAATCAATCATCAAATCAACATGATGGAATCCGTGAACTGATTGGTATAAGAATAACTTGGACGGTATCAAAAACCAATGTCCAAGCGTCAATCAATTTATATCCAACAAATAAGGTTGGATTTAACAATTGATTGAACTACGCACAACCTGTGATATTTCAGTTATATAAAAATTTAATGCAGAAAAGAAATATCACAGATACCAAAAGTTTTGTTAACGAGGAAACCGCAAATGCAGAAAAACCCTGGGACCTAGTCTATCTTTGAACAACACACTGTATTAAGCCGCTATAGACACTGGCCTACTACAAGTTAACTTCGGACTGGAAAGTAGTTGATCCCTAACCAAGTCTCACACCGATTAAGGTACAATCGCGTTCCTTACGTCTTTGAATCCCAGCATGACTCTACGCACTTGATTCCCTTAGTTGATCTCACCCACAACTAAGAGTTGCTATGACAGAAAGTCGAGGACTTATAAACAAATCTGTTTCCCAAAAATAAGTCCATTCTGATTGATAAATCTGTCTCCGACAGAAGTACCTACGAAGTTTTGTTCCGTCTTTTGATAAATCAAGATGATCAGGAACCAATTGATAATCCAGTCTTATATTCCCGAAGAACAGCCTAGAAATAACTATCACCTCACAATAACTTAACTATACGGTAGTATAAGAAGTTATTGTGGAATCACAAAGAATGAGACTAAGAGATTTGTGATTACTTTTTATATCTTACCTATCGGAGATAAATCTCGAGCAAATCTTAGAGAATATAGTACTCAATACGATAGAAAAAGTAAGATCAGAACACGCAACTACAAAGAAAATAGTTAGGTCTGGCTTCACGAATCCCAAATGAAATCTTCAAGTCGTTAACCCATAATGGTATTAATTGGAAGTCTTCATAGAAATATACATGAGCCAATTGAAACAAAATCGGATTGATTTGTAATCTTACAAAGTACTTATACCGAAATCAATTCATGAACATTAAGCCACGGTTCGCAAAGATTGCATTCCTTAATTTATTAATGTATTTGTTCATGAGTATGAAAACATACTTAACGGATTTTAGAACTTAACCAAGTAAGTTTGCAAACTGGTACGCAAACTATAGTATCCGGACTTGGTCTTGTCCAGCCGTTTGCAAACGGATACGCAAACAGCCGTCCCGGACCTAACTCAGGGAGAACCGTTTGCATACTGGTATGCAAACTTGGTTCCCGGACTTTAACAGTTAAAACCGTTCGCATACTGGTATTCAAACAAGGTTTCCGGACCTGAATCATACCAAAATAGTTTGCATACTGTGTTGTATCCAGACAAAGGTTAATTGTTATAAACTCCCATTTCAATCATTGAAACATCCTTAGAAGACGACAATGGCTGTCTCACACATACCATTAGCTTATAAGTAATTTTCAAGTGATCGAATAATCAATACGAAACTTTCCAAGTCGACATCAAATGACAGTCTCACACATATCATGTAAGATGTTTCAAGGCAATTTTCATATGATCATCTTTTGACTTATTATTTAGTTTCCAACAAATAGATTCTTTCTAACTAAACTCGTCAGGAATATGATGAACGTAGCTAAATAAAAAAGCTTTCAACTCGTATTTCGAGAAATAGATAAGCGAGATAAACTCGGCTAGAAATATCAAATGTGTATAATATAAAAGTCGATATAGCTATACGACTTAGTCTCATTATGAGATAGAACAGAATAGACTTATGAGTGATAGATAAGTTTTAGTCTCTACATACCTTTTGTTGATGAAGTTCCTTCAAGCTCTCCTCAGTAGATCTTCATCTTCAATCGATGAACGCCGTGAAGTCTAAAGCTCAACTACACATTCTATCCTAATCCGAGACATAGCTATAAGTAGACTAGAAATCAAGACTTATAGTTTTGATCACCTAAACTTGACAAACAAGCTTGAGATAGCAACGCTTGCGAGTTCGACCGAGCAATGCTTTAACAATCTCCCTTTTGTCAATTTTAGTGACAAACTATCAATACATATGGATTACAAATAAATAAACTTTGTAGCTTCTCATCCAACATGCTTGATTTCCTTGGTTCTTCAACATTCCTTGAATTCTTCGCCACTCCAAGTACTCCAGTGATTCTGAATATGTTCAACTCAGCATCATTGTTGTTGAAGATCCGTAGCCATAACAATAAGAAAACAGTTGTTCTCAATTATTGTTATACAATGTCATAGTATTATTACACAACAACAAAGTTAAATTGTATCATAACTTTGACAATAATACTATGGTGATATGTATCACTCCCCCTTAGTAAATACTTCATCACACAACGAAAACCACTCCCCTTACATAATGATATGTAAGCCATATTTGTCAATATAAATTGGCAAAGGTACGAAAACTAACGGGATCACAATTCTCGAGAGATATTTCATGACTAAAAGAGAACATATCAACTTTATTTCGATGATTTCTCCTTCTAAATAAAAAAGAAAATAAAAAAATTCATAATTTTAGTCGGATCATTAAGTTAATTGAATTTTGCTAATCATAATTAGTTTCGTTAATCAACTTTATTAGCATTGAGTCAGATTTTCCATTACAAAAGATAGTTGGATAAGGGGTTATGGAGATTACCACTTCCTAACCCCTTTATATCTTTTGGTCAACCCTAGTACAGCAGTATCCAACCGAATGCTGCCCCAACAATAGGATTCATTTTATATACTACATATATATATTTCATTAACAATTACGTTTGCATCATGAAAGTTATGTTATCATATAATCTCAACAAAAAATTGGAAATTAATTATAAATTGAATAGTCTAGGATAATCTCTACTTAAACTTTTTGTTAATATTACTATAACATGGTCAAGACTTCCATGGCCCAACCCGAGGAACCCAAAATACATCGTGGTGGTCCCTCCGATGAGTTCCACGGACTCAGAGTGTGGTGTGGCCAAGGGAAAGTGCTACAGGGACCCCGGATTTTGCCCCCACTATCTTACACCACTATGTGGCAATCAGATCCACCATTGATTCATCTCCACCCTACCCCACCAGGAAAAATATGGGGGCATGTTTCAAAGAATGAACCAATACCGTTTTGACACGTAAGCGGTGTCAAAACTTGGTGTATGAAACCGGGGGCTAGGAAGCATTTTCGGTGGCCAAGCCTTCCAATCAGACCGAATCCGACCCCTATGATTCAGTAAGTAATCTCGTGGGAATAAAGAAATTTCAGAAAATGGGTCATTTGACCAGATTTGGTTAAAGTCTGGTTGGATTGGACGGGTAAACTCTTGTCTGGGTTAAATGGACAGAGAATGATTAAATCATTCCCATAAACAACAATCAGAATTTATTTTCAAGAGAAACTGACTTCATCGTTAACATCGATCACCACCACAACTACAAAATTAGTTTCTCCATCTTCCACCATCTCCAACACCAGAAACCACTAACAACGTTGTCGTCGACAACATCTCCACCACAGTCGCCACTACCATCATCTTCAAAATTATCTCCACCACCGTTATCGTATCTTTCTTCACTACTAGAAACTGCAACCCCAACATCATCGATATGACCACCACCACCAGCAACATCATACTCCCCCACTATTTTTCTCCACTACCAAAAACACCGACAAACAATATAAATCTAAACCACCACCGCCATCAATATTTTTTTTTCTCTCTTCAAATGCCCTAATTTAATTAAGATTTCTCAAATTCATGAAATCTAAGAGAATTAGGGTTTTTCTTTCATCAATTTCGCAAACTATGCACTCGTAAGTATCCTAGCCCTAATTTAATTTTTGATTTTAGTATTAGATTTCATCAATTTCACATGCAATGGTTGTAATTACATGATTTTTTTTTTTTTTTTTTGAATTTCAGTCTGTCTTTTTCTTGCATAAGAGTTCTTGTCCCATTTTTTTTTTTTTGATAATAAAAAGATTTTCATTAAATAGATGAGGGAAGTAAATCCTTTGCCATAAGGCTACAAAAATTCTCAGGGAAATTACTAGCATAATGTACATGCTTAGCAGATTCCCTTACAGACTTAGCAACCTTGTCTGCAACTTGATTATCATTGCGACTTACATAATTGAAATAACAAGAAGTAAAACTACGACTTAAAAGTTTAATAATTTTGAGAACGTTACGGTTTTCCCATTGTATGAGAAGGTTTCCTTCCACAATTGACTGAATAACAAGTTTAGCATCAGATTCAATGTGTACTTTATTAATCTGCAACTCTTTTGCCCACTAGAGAGCTTCCAAGACGGCCATACATTCAGCAGCTTCTGGGCTAAGTATTCCATCTGCGAAACTCCCTTTGATTCCTGCGCAGGTGCCTGCATAATCACGGATAATTAAACCCGTACCAGCATGATTAGTATCATAGCTGAAAGATGTATCAATGTTAAATTTAAGAAAACCCTGAGGGGGAGGTTTCCATCTAGAGACAATTACAACATTATCAGGAAGTGTATGTATATCATTAACAGAATAATGAGAGTGCAAATGATAATAGATTTTATGCACAGTGTTAGCAGGGATGAGAGATACTTCCTGAAAGACAGAATCGCATCTATCTTTCCATAGAATCCAGGCACTAATCATTAACTTATAGAGCATTTCCTTATCTGAATTGTAGGATTGTTTAGAGAACCAGTCTTCAACCCATTCAAAGACTGATGAATAGTTAACTGCTATAACTTCAATATTGATGTTTAACAGCTTCCACACAGCCTTAGAGTGACCACATTCAAACATTAAATGTTCCATTGTTTCATCAGCCGAACCACAAATGCCACACTGAGAATCAATTTCATGGTTGTAGAAGGCCAACTTAACTCTAGTAGAATGAATTCCATGTATACACTTCCATGCAAACAGTTTTATTCTATGTGCTATCTTGCAGTTCCATAGTATTTTCCAGACTTTACTTGGTATAAATCTTCCATTAATTGGAGCAGGATTGTCTTTCTTAGAAAGCATGTTATAAGTACTCTTGACTGTGAACTTTCCATCCTTTGCTGGCATCCATATCATCACATCTTCTTTAGTGTTGTCTAAAAGAATGTTCTGAATTTTGAGAGAAGTATCATGATCAAATAATTGGCTGAGAAGATTGACATTCCAAGAGTTGGTGTTTGGAATTATAAGTTCTTCAACATCTGAATAAAACCTGAAAAGGTCATTGATTGGTGTTGGAAATACAGTGAGGCCTGGGATCCATCTATCTTGCCAAATTCTTATCTTCCTCCCATTGTTAACTTCCATATAATAGTTTTCTTGAACTACCTTAAGTCCTTTAATGATACCATTCCAAGTTTAAGAACAGTTTTTGGCCTCCAGAGTTTGATGTATGATGTCTCCATTCTTGAAATACTTACTTTCCATGATTTGGCACCAAAGAGAATCATGTTCATTGCATAACCTCCAAGCAAGTTTAGTCAAAAGTGCAAGATTAAGAATTTCTAGGTCTCTAAAAGCCAGTCCACCATCTTCTTTGGAGTTGCATACTCTTTGCCATCCTAGAGGATTAGAGCCTCTATTAGAAGTATAACCCCAGAAAAATCTTCTTTGAATAGTGGTAAGCTTGTTGATGAGATTAGAAGGTATCTTGAAGGTTCCCATTTGATAGACAGGTACAGAATTCAGCACATGTTTTATCATAGTTGCTCTTCCAGCTTGTGTAAGAGAAGTTGAGGACCATGTTGAATATCTGTTCATGAAACTTTCTTCTATTTCTTTAAAAGATTCCTGCTTTGAGTGACCTAAAATCAATGGAGATCCAAGGTATCTTTCCTTAGATGACATTCTTTTAACACCAAGAATTTGTGTAAGAGTGTCAGCTTCACTAGGATCTGTATGCTTGCTGAAATGAACTGAGGATTTATCAAAATTAATAACTTGTCCTGACTGAGAACCAAAATCATGGAGTAACTGAAGTAGATTGTTAACTAAATTGTGATTTGCTTGAGTGAATATCAAGCAATCATCTTCAAAAAGCAAATGATTAATGGCTGGAGAATGAGCAACCACTTTAATACCTTTTATGGTGTTATTTTGTTGAGCTGTGATTAGATTCCTTGAGAGAAACTCCATTGCCAAAATGAATAAGTAAGGAGAAAGAGGATCACCTTGTCTTATCCCCCTTGTAGGATGAAATTCTTCACAAGGAGATCCATTGAGCATCACAGACAAAGAAGTTGTGCTGATACATTGATAAATGAGGTCACAAAAATCTTGACTAAAACCAAAATATGCAAGAACCTTAATGAGAAAGTTCCATTCAAGCCTATCAAAGGCTTTAGACATATCCAACTTTAAAGCCATCCATCCTGTTTTTCCTTTTTTTTTCTTCATAGAGTGAATGATTTCCTGTGCAATGACAGTGTTGTCACTTATGAGTCTTCCTGAAACATAAGCTGCTTGGAAGGGAGAGATGATCTTGCCCATATGTGCCTTCATTCTATTAACTAATATCTTGGAGATTATCTTGTAAGAAGTATTACAAAGGCCAATGGGTCTATAATCAGCAGCACTACATGCTTTCTTCTTCTTGGGAATAAGGGATATATAAGTCTTATTGATCTGCTTGAGTATATGTTTAGATTGAAAAAACTTAGTAACCATGGAACAAACATCATCACCAACAATACTCCATTGACTTTTGTAGAAGCCTGCTTGAAAACCCTCAGGGCCTGGTGCACTCCAGTTTTCCATGCTCTTCAAAGTGGCAAAAATTTCTTGATGAGGAGGTATACTGGTAAGAAGTATGTTATCTTCAGCTGTAATAATAGCAGGCAAAGATGAATACAGACTCTCATGTAATTGAGAATTGGAGGAAGTACTCATATTACTAAAATGTTCAGTCAAGTGTTGAGATATTTCTTCTCTAGAATGAAGCCAATTATTGTTGTGGTCTTTGATGGAATCAATGTTATTTCTTGCTTTCTTCCTGTTAACTTTAGAATGGAAGTATTTACTATTGAGATCCATATCCTTGATGAAATGATCCCTTGACTTTTGCTGATAGAACTCACTCTTCTCTTTGTGGCATTGGCTAAGCTGCTTGTTGATATTGAATATCTTGTTATGAGTTTCATCACTAGCTGGTTGTTCTTGCAGAGAGTTCAATTCAGCTTGTAGGGAATCCACTTTGTGATTGATGTTTCCAAAATGTTGCATGTTCCATATGGATAAATCTTTCCTACAAAACTGTAATTTCTTAACAAGTTGGAAACTAGGAGAGCCAGAAATACTTACATTCCAAGCTTTTTTGATGATTTCAGTACATGAATTATCATTCAGCCAAGTAAAGAAGAACTTGAAAGGCTTCCAACAGGTAGCAGAATTAGAATCAGAAACTAACATGACAGGACAATGATCACTACCTACTTGTGTGAGATGAAATAACTTAGCATTAGGAAAATTTAAGTTCCAATCACTATTTCCTAGAGCCATGTCTATTCTAGATCTTCTAGTGCCTGTACCTATGTTGTTACTGGTCCATGTATAATCTTTACCTACAAAGCCAATATCTTCTAAACCACAATTTTGAACCATGCCATTTACCCATCCATCCATGGAAGAGCTGGTGCTACTACAATCTCCTAGAATGTGAAAGTTTAGATCACCTATTAATATCCAGGGAGCAGTGTTAGCATTGCTTATTTGATGAATGAACTCCCATTGACTCTTTTTCTTATCATTGTTATTGTACCCATACATACAAGTTAGGAGGAATTCTGGTTTGCTCATATCAGATTGAACAACAACATTAAAAATATTCATGGAAGAATCAATAACATCACAAGTGAAACCATTTTTCCAGAGTAAAGCAAGACCTCCAGATAAACCTTCAGGTTCAATATAAGAATGATTTGGGTATTGATACTGCATGAGAAAAGGCTTGCATTTAGCATAACTGATTTTAGTTTCACATAGGAAAATAATATCAGGGTTTTGAGTTCTTATTAGGTCACTTAGATGATTTCTAGTGTTGATTTGCTTGAAACCCTGAACATTCCATGAGATTACCTTCATGCTGTGAATCGATGCAATATGAAAGATGAAAGCAAAACTCAACAAACTAATGGCAGAAAAAAGCCTGAAAGGTCTTTGGGAAATAAGGATGTTAAGGCAGTGGAAATTAAGATTAATAAAAGGTGAAAACTTGTGCAGGAAGAAGCCAGTTATCTTAACAGTATTAAAAGCCAACAAAAACCAAAATAAACAGATGTTAAATCGAAAAAAGAGATTGTTTCTAGAAGAGAATATTACATGTTTCTCCAAATTTTTATTATCAGCATGCGAGTCTCTTGTTGAGTCCTTCAGAGTTTGCTTAGTGACTGTGCTGCTAAAATCAGTGGTAGAAGAGGTGGTGGCTTCAGATTCACTTTGATTAATGTCTGCATCACTTGAGATTCTAATTCTTTTGCCTAACCTAGAAGTGTCATCAGCATTTTCAGAACTATCCTTCAGCAGGAAATCCATGTTAATTCTAACACCAACTTTTGGAGGGACAAAAATGGTAGTTTTCTTAAAATTCTTCGGATTCTTCTTGGTAGCAGGTGCAGCTGAAGTAATAAGCGCTGAGATATTCTTTCTTACACTTGAAATCTTACCAAAAAAATATGGTTTTTCATGAGCTTTGTTCAGAAAGTTGGCAGCATCCTTACAAGCCACTTTGCAGTGCTTAATGAAATAACATGTATTGCAGATCCCACTTGGTTGTCTTTCATAGTAAAACTTAATCCACTTTGAAATACCAGCATTGGTGATAGTCTTGATACCTCTTCTTAGTGGGTTTGTAAGATCGATGTTGACACAAACCTTAACTGGATCACTCCCGATTGGAACAACATCTTTTGGCTCAATTGCTACAACTTGACCCATCAATTCTCCCATCTTTGTCACAGCATGTACATTCATATGTTCAGGTAAAAGGTATTTCAACTGAATCCAAAACTGTTGAAACCCCCATTGAGCTTCAGAATAAACCATTTCAGGGATGAAATCATGAACAACCAAGAGTTTTTTGTTAATGCTCCAAGGACGTTCATTAATAACTCTGTTGAGGAAATCCCATTTGATAAACTTGAAAATATAGAGATTAGGTTCTATCTCAACAATTTTGAGCTCTTCAGAAGTGATGAAAGGCCAAGTGAAACGGATAAATTTCTCAACCATTTCATAGGTCATTCTGCCTTCAATAATAACTATACCAATAGCACAAGCTTCCCACTTTTCTTGTTCTTCTTTCTCTTCTTCTGGTGTCTCAGAAGTTTCAGCAGCAAAGGTGATGGCTTCAGAAGTATCGCCAAGATCGAGGGTGGCTTTTTTGAACTTGTTAACTAAGCTTCCAATCTGCATTTCACCATCTCCTTCCATGACAGAACTCAATAATTTGTTTGGTAAGCTAAGATTGCTATGTTCTGAATAGAGATGATAGAAGTCAAAAGAAATAGGGTTTTTAATGTAATGGGAATGCTGAAGAAAGTGGTTACCTAAAATATGGCTAATTCTGAAGATATTATCCGATACTGAATTATAGTGATTTTGGTGAGTGTAGCTGGCAAACAACCATCCTAAAATAACAAATAGGATGAAATTTCGGAGAAGACTAATTCTTTGATTTTTGAAATTTGAAAAGAGTGATAGGCGGGCACACTTTAATGACCGATCCACTGGGTCAGCAACAAAATCAACCCACCATCTACCTTTGATAGCAGCACAGTTCTTCAAACGATTATTAGCAAACTCTGCAAACGCATAGGACACAACTAGAAAAAAGGCAAACGCCATTAGAGCAAACACATACTGAAAACACATCCTGGAGAAAAACAAGTAGAGATTAGTTATTCATGAAGTAAATTTAAACCAAAAGAGAAGTTTTGCAACAATAAATTTAAAAGAAAAAGAAAGCAGATTAGGAAGTGAGTAACATGAACAAGAAGTTTGAAAGTAATCAAGAAAGAGATTAAAGAAACCAAATGATGAGAGAATCTGAGCTAAAGAGAAGCCATGCGAAAGAAAAATTAACTAAGTCGAAAACCCATTGGAACCGATTTACAGAGAGGAGAGAGAGAAAAGCGGAAGAGTGAAAATGTAAATACAGAAAAAAAAAATATGAGTTCTTGTCCCATTTAAACGTGGATGAAATCGGTTTCATCATGTTTTTGGTTTAGTTCAATTTTCTTTCATCCATGTTTGCTGGTGATGAAACTGATTTCATCCCTTTTGAAATTGAGCTGATCTTGAATTTGTTTTTATACAAGTTTAAAATCGGATGAAACTAGTTTCATCCTGTTTTAGATTGAGTTGAATTTTTTTTCATAAAAATTTAAACTAGGATGAAACCAGTTTAATCCTTTCTAAGATTGAATAAATTTTGTTTTCATCCATGCTTTAACCAGGATGAAATCATTTTCATCTAATACAACATTGGGTTGAACTTTGTTTCACCCATATTTAACTAGGATGAAAATGGTTCCATCTAATTTTTCATTAACTAGGATGAAATTGGTTTCATTCTATGTTGGTTGGGCTGAATTTGGTTTTGCTCATCTTTAAACTTAGATGAAACTGGTTTCATCCAGTTTTGGATTGGGTTGAGGTAGGTTTCCCCAATGTTAAAACCAGGATGAAAATGGTTTCATCCTGTTTTAGATTGGGTTGAGATGGTTTCATCATGTTCAAACTGGTCTATTATGATATTATAGACCTTAGTCTGACTTCACCCTGTTTTTTTTTTTTTTTTTTTTTGGTTCTTTATCTTTAATAGAAACTGGATGAAACTGATTTCACTCATGTTTCAATCGAAAACTCAGTTAAAGATGGATTTTGGTGGGTGTGTTCAGTTCGCAAGAGTAGGAGTTCGAGTACACAGAAGAAGGAAGAATTGGTGGTATGACTTAGAACTGATGAGGAATTAGAAGAAGTCAGTGAGAAACAAATAATGTTGCTGCTATGTTGGTGACTGGAAGCTGAATGAAGCGCAGCTGCATTTGCAAGTAAGAGAAAAAAGGTTGAATGATTGCGAAGTTTGTTACACTAGAGTTTTGAAGGAGTTGAAGTTCGTGAAATGGAACTGTTGGTATGCTGAGAATGGTCAGTGGTTGATGGTGCTGAGTATGGAGAGTGTTCTTGCCGAGCGCCAACAACCATGAATGAGATGCAGATACCGTGATCAAATTTGGGCTCCAATCAGTATTCAAAGCCGAGATGGAGAACTGGTAATTGAGTGTACTGATGCTGCTAATCGACTCAGTTAAACACGAAAATGAATGTGGTTGTTTGCAGTAGCTTGGTGTTTTGAAGTTGTACTGGTTGGTCTGAGATGATGGCTCAAGTGGTTATGCAAGAGTTACAGTTGAGCTAAACGATGCAGGGATGCTCTGGTGGTGCTGAGTTTGATTGGCGAAGCTAAATTAGAGTACAGTTTGGATGGGAACTACAAGTGAAAGGCATAGATGGTGTTTAATGTTAGCTACAGATGTTGTTTGTGTATGAATGCAGTTGGAGGTGGCTAGTCATGATGTTTGTAGTTTCAACTCAGGTTGTGGGATATGCTCATGGTGGTCTGGTAGAGATTTGATGGGATATTTTAGCCTAAGGATATTTTAGGTAAACCAAATTCTTTTCTTTTTATTTTTCTGGGTGAAATATCCACAATGGATAATTGAACAATATTTTTCTGATTCCTGTCCATATATTTTTTTTTTTTGATGAATTTTTTTTCCGATTCCATATAAAATGATATCAAATTTTGGATGTCTTGTTCATCCAGGAATTATGGATTTTGGTATATTTAACAAATTTTGTGAAGAAATTTTCCTTTTCCATGGAGACTTTCATAGTTTGGCAGGAGATGTGCATGGGGATATATTGGTGGCAACATCAAACTGTACGAGAGAGACAATTTGATACCTTCTCTATGTATCTTTTTGACTGTATAGAACGAAAATATGAGAAAAATATTATATCCTTTTTCATTGCTATTGACTCTAAAAACATATCCAATAAATCATTTATGAGATCCAAGGATCTAGATCTTTCATGTTAGCTGCATGTGCCACCTTAATAAAATTATGGATTTATTTTAGAGCGAAAGACCTAAAGAAATATGAAATGGATGAGGACATAGAAAAGTAGTCATTTCTCTTTAGTTTTGATGTTTAAATATTTCAGTTTAAGTCAAAGATCCCGACACCCATACCTTATAATCATATGAATATCATTACTTGTATATAATATCAAAGCACATTTTCCATTATATTTTAGTGTTATTCTACATATATGGGGACACATTATCTTCGCCCGAAAGAGGGTTTTGATTAAAGGCGAGAATATTTGACTACTTCCAAGTTTCTTTCAACTTCTAATTGTTTTATTTTCACTCAACAATGGGGCTCTCAATGAATTTATATTATTATCAAATTAGAGTAGCACATGTGCGTTTCTACAGTTCATATATGACTTTTTTTTATCTTTTCTTTGTTTTTCCTTTTCCTGAAAACAACACTCATCTCTTTTACTTTTCAAAATTGGAACAGGATTTCAGTGAATGCTGCAACTAGTGATAGTATATTTCTTTTTTCTTAATTTTTTTTCTGGAGTAGTAGTAGTCATGATCCTGCCTGGCCATCTTATGCTGCCAGGATCACAATGGATTCACTCTGCTTTGCCACTCAATTTTTTTTTTTTTTTTTTTTTTACTAAGAAAGGGCAAAGTATATTGAGAATTTTTCTTTTTTTTTTTCAACACAAGGACTGCCACTCAATTTTCTTTTCAAGCGGTTCCCTTGGGTTACGAAGCAAAAGGTTTTCTGCGGGGACTACGAAGTTAGCACCCAGCGGTGTAAAGATTTTCAGACTAGTTAAAGAATTAAAACATGCAACTAGTCGCTTCCATTCGATTACATACATGTTTGGGAAAGAGGAGCGAATGAAGTAGCTCATGAACTTGGTTCCAACGCAATCAAGCATGATGTCCAATAGTGGTAGACATCTTCCCAACCCCCTCTGCTATTTTAACTTCAAAGGGTATCATTTCTTAGTGGTGTTTTTTTCTTCCTGTAAGTACACTTATTTATCTCCCTCACCACGTGTACTAGCAAAGCCCACGTGGAGGCCACGTCATAAAAGTGGATGACACGTAGGGGCATCCATAGGATCTAGACGGCGTGCCATCTGTCAAGTTCAACGGTCGAAGATGAAGGAGCATCAAAGGAAGGTATCCCCACATAACACCAAAGAGCTACTCTGCTATACTTTACCTCATCACGAGGTGAGGTATAATCAACTGCTGGGGAAAGTCCAACCTGACACGAGACGTGACAAGGGAAGACCGACACCTTTGGCGGCGCAATTGTACCGCCCCAACCACTCGCATTTAGTCTTGCTCGGAGGGCACGTGTCAGATGACCAACGAAGAGAGCGGGGTTGGTCAGCGTAATGAACATAGGAATTATAGAAGGCGCGGAATGATAAGGAAGTCCGCGGACTATGCACAGAGCACAAGAAGATAAGACTTCAACAGCTCTTTTCCAGTGGACCCACTTAAATTAGCTATATATATGTCCCTTCCAAACAGGAGAGAGGGAGAGGAACATTGGGAGAGAACTAGAGAATAGGAGAGAAATCAGTGAGAAGTAAGTATGAGCATCAACCTGCGGGTTTGATGAACACTAAAAGTCTTGCGACTATTCTTGTAACCATTACTTCATAGTGAATATCCCCAGACCCGTGGATGTAGGCCTTAGTGCTGAACCACGTAAATCATTGTCTCCTTTACGTTTAGCATTCATATATCTTTATTTATGTGTTCACTTCTTAGATCTACCATTTTGGATGTTGATGAGATCGTGACAAACCCGCGGGGTTTGGAATCAATGAATCAACATCTACCTATGTATTTTATGCTATATTCACACTTTAATGCGTATATTCAATTCACGCTGAGATTGTTTGTGAACACGTGGATGCCTACGTGATTTCCGTGTTCACAATATGGCCTCGGAGGAATCCAAAGAGTACTGTGATTTCCACTGCTTCTACGGGCACACAACAGAGAAGTGCAAAAATCTCAAGATAATGATACAAAAGCTGATAGATGCAGGGGATCTCAAAAAATATGTAGAGAAGGCTGGGGCGGAAGACATAGCCAAACGCGCGAAAACGAGGTCCAATTGCCGGAGGGTAATCATTTGGGTGAATACTATATCCTGCTCGGAAAGCAAAGAACCAACCCTAACTGCACAAATAGGGAAAAGATTGAGGAAGCAATTTGAAGACTATTGTGAGCTTTACAATTTACACGGGAAAGAAGTGGAAGATCACGAAGAATGGATGGACGCACCTCTAACCTTCGAGATCGAGGACATTTAGGATGACATGGAAGATCACAATGATCCTTTGATCCTCACCTTGCCAATCGCAGGATACAACATAAAGAAAATCCTCATCGATGGAGGGAGCTCCGTAAATGTCCTGTTTTACGATACCTTCAAACGTATGGAGCTTAATGACGAGCAACTCTTGACCTCGCAATATACCATCTATGGGTTCAATGGTACGGCTACGAAGCCTCTCGGGAATATTGTTTTGCGAGGTGGACGCAGGTCCCATGAAAGTTGACACTCGCCCGGTGTGGTGGACGCGCCTTCACCCTACAATGCCATTATTGGACGAAGATGGGTCCACAAGCTTAAGGGAGTCGCAGCCACCTACCATCAATACCTTAGGTTTCCTACTCCCCTAGGAGTAATGGAGATCAAGGGTGATCAAGCTTCCGCAAAGGAATGCCAGGCAATGCAAATACAACTCAATAATGAAGAAGATGAGAAAATAAGAACCCACAGGGCTCGGAACAAGGCAACATCCAAAGACAAAGCCATCGATGAATACTTGGAAGGAATCTCGGGAAAAGCTTGTCCAAGGGAACTCCGTAGGGAACACGGAAGCATCAACATCAATCTGCTAACCGGGATGCTCTCGCAAACAAAGAATCCGAGCCTACCAAATAGCAATTAAAGAAAGTTCCTCACCTTGGGGAACCAAAACCCACATTCACATCCTTGGAGGCGGTGAAGGAAGTTAACATAGGGACGGAGGAGAATCCAAAAAAGGTCAAGATAGGAACTCTAATGGACGAAGAACGCGAAGCCTCATTTGGTGAAACTACTAAAGGAATACGCGGACATCTTCGCGTGGAAACTATCGACATGCCGGAATAGACCGAAGCCGGTACAACATGAGCTGCGCATTAAACTGACGACACACCCAGGTAAGACAAAAGATACGAAAGGTGGCTACGGAGTATCACAAAGCAAAGTAGAAAGCAAGGGCTGCGAAAGCTATTGGAGGCTGGTTTCATAAAAGAAGTCAAATATCCTACTTGGATCTCTAACATGGTAATAGTACCAAAGAAGAGTGGTGGGGTCAGAATCTGCATCGACTTCACCAACTTGAACAAAGCGTGCCCCAAGGACAGTTACCCGCTACCCAAAGCATTGATCAACTAGTCGACGCGGTAGAAGGATACGAAGAGCTATCATTC
Source organism: Papaver armeniacum (assembly GCA_023531295.1). Classification (NCBI taxonomy): domain Eukaryota; kingdom Viridiplantae; phylum Streptophyta; class Magnoliopsida; order Ranunculales; family Papaveraceae; genus Papaver; species Papaver armeniacum. The sequence continues at coordinate 306,769 of JAJJWW010004780.1, forward strand.
ATGGACGGATACTCGGGTACAATCAACTATTTTTAGCAGAAGAAGATCAGCAACATACGGCATTTTATACACCCCACGGCCTCTATTGCTACGTGAGGATGCCTTTCGGACTCCGGAACGCGGGAGCAACATACCAAAGGATGGTCGATGCTATTTTCAAGCCATGGATTGGCAGGACCTTGGAGGTCTACGTTGATGATATGCTCGTAAAAAGCGAGATTGAGGAAGAACCATCACCAAGACACGAGGGACATCTTGAAGCTATGAGAGAACACAATATGAAGGTAAACCAGGAGAAGTGCACCTTCGGAGTAACATCCGGAAAATTCCTTGGGTACTGGTGACAAAAAGGGGCATTGAAGTAGATCCCATAAAAATCCGAGCCATAGTAGACATGCCATCTCCAAAGAACCTAAAAAAGAAGTACAAAAGCTCAATGGATCCCTAGCTGCTCTGGGAAGGTTCATCTCGAGATCCTCGGATAAATGCAAACTCTTTTTCAACATACTAAAGAAGGGGACGAAATTTGAGTGGACTGCAGAATGCGAAGAAGCCTTCCTAGGCATCAAACAGTACCTAGCGGAGATCCCTATCCTTCGAAACCAGACCACGACGAAGTCTTGGCAATGTACATTGCCGCAATGCAGACGATGCGGTAAGCGCGATCTTGGTCGGGACCCACACAAAGGAGGAGCGACCAATCTACTATGTCGGCCAAGACCACGAATTCCCGCGAAAATAAATTACACAAGAATCGAACAAGCGATTTTAGCCATCGTATGGTCTACCTTAAAGGCGAGGACGTACTTCTTAACGCGTGACATACGTATCCCATGTCGAGCACCCTTAGAAGCCATCCTCAAAGGGCGGGGAAAGGTAGGACGCATAGCAAAATGGAGCACGTACCTCGACCAATTCAACATCCACTATGAGCTTCAACACTCTCGAAATCGCAAGTGTTAGCGGACTTCCTAGCGAGACCTACCTTTGGACAACGAACAAGAGGTGCGCATACAAGGATGGAGGGCGCGGGCGCCGAAATAGAAAAGCAAAAGGAGCCAAATAATATTCTTGAACCAGTAAACCCACGACAATGGGAGGTCTTTGTTGACGGCTCCAAAAATAGAGAGGGCGCGGGGATAGGCATCGTCATCACCACACCCGCGGGGATAAGATCGTGCACGCATTGATTGGAATTTGAAGGCCATACAAATAACATCGTAGAGTACGAAGGAGTGGTCCATGCTCTCCGCTTGATAATTGAAATGGGGATACAAGAAGTGCGGTTGACAAGTGACTCACAACTAATCATACGGCGAGATAGGCTACGAATACAATGTGTACGACGAGACACTAATGGCATACATGGCTCTGGTGCAAACGTTGATTTCCCAAATACCAAAATCAAGTTCCGACATCTGCGTAGGAAGGAGCTCGAGGCACGCGGATGCCTTGGCATATATATCAGCCATGCTCAAGAACGAGGATGTCAAAGCAATCAAGATAACAAGAGTGTACGAACCATCCATCAAGCCCCAAGAGATGTGCGCGGCTAAACAACGCAAGTCTAGGGAGGAAGATATCTCGACGATGATATCGGAGAGCACATATTCACGACTTCGAACGATGACATCATGCGACAAGCGAGATGAGGACGACGATTGATCGGGAAGAAGATTGGAGAATCGAAATCCATTCTTTCCTTGAGGAAGGAAACTCCCCCAGGACACCAAACAGGCTAGGAAAGTACAATCCAGGCGAGGATGTACGAGCTAAGAGACGGAACCTTATACGAGAAAATCATTCCTCGGGCCACTTCATTATTTGCTGTCCCGATCCGAGGGACATAACATCTTGAAAGACATCCATAGAGGAGACGCGGGGAATCACAGCGGAATGAGGTCCCTTGCAGATAAGGCAAAGATGTAGGGCTACTACTGGCCAACCATGATCCGAGACGCGGCCAGAATGGCGCAAAGGTGCGAGGAATGTCAAAGATTTGGCAAACGAATCCACGCCCCAGCCATAAAGTTGAACTCTGTGGGAAGTCCGTGGCCCTTTGCAAAATGGGGTATCGACATAGTGGGCCCGCTCGTATCAGGGACCGGGAAAAGAAGATTCCTAATAGTGGCAACGGATTACTTCAGCAAGTGGGTAGAAGCCAAGGCACTGACAAGAATTCGTGATTCAGACGTCTTTACTTTTATTTTTCAAAATATCATTTGCGGGTTTGGCATCCCGCAAAGATAGTTTCCGACAACAGAAGCAAGTGCTGCAAAGGAAAGAATATCGACTTCAACATTCGACACCCTCAAAATTCGAAAAAACAAATCCACCCCCATATACCCACTGAGCAATGGACAAGCGAAGCCACAAACAAAACTTTGGCACTTATTCTTAAAAAACAACTAGACGAGTACAAGGGGCGGTGGTGTGAGCGGTTACATAACGTTCGTGGGCATACAGACAACTCGAAGATCGGCCTCTAGGAGAGTCTCCGTTTTTACTCACGTATGGAGCAGAAGCAGTAATCCCTACGGAAATTCTACTACCAACAACAAAGACAGAAGCATGGGAGAAGAACCTCACCACGGACATGATGTTGGAAAGGCTTGACGATCTCGAAGAAAGAAGAGAAGCGGCACTGCAAAGAATGGAAAACTACCAGCGCATGCTAGCCAGAGAATATAACAAAAAAGTGAAACTTAGGAATTTTGTAGAAGGGCAGTATGTGTTAAGGACCATTCCCCAATACCGGCGAGAAAAGAAGTGGGAAAATTAGCACCAACTTGGGGAGGACCCTACGTAATACACGACATCGCAGGAAATGGCTCTTACTATTTGCGTAATTTGAAAGGGGAAATCCTCATGCATCCGTGGAATGCCAAATATCTCAAGCCATACTACCCGTAATCTATCACCTGCGTATGCATTTCAGAAGAAGAAAATTGACTTACAAGTCCACATGTTTCTATCTCTGATGAAGGAGTAACGCGCCTTAACTTTTCAATCAATCGAAGCTTTCATCTTCAAGTGTCATATTCTACTCATTACCCACACGCATTTCAATTTATTCAATACCCACAACCAATACCATATGGGACACACGTATATACCACTCACATACCCATCTGTACATAGGGATATCAACAAAAGAACGAAATATGAATGTACATTGAAAACCATGCCACATCTTAATAAAATATCGACACTATCGTTACCCCGTGGACGTAGGCCTTAGAGATGAACCACGTAAATCATTGTGCAGTCACTATTATTAAGAACTTGCATTATACTTTAATAAGAGGAATGTCCGGCACAAAGCGTGGATCATACCCACTGCAATATACTGGGAATGTCCCACACAAAGCGTGGATCATACCCCTTTGCAATATCTGGGAATATCCCGCACAAAGCATACACATGCAATCTCTCGGAACTCCCCCATAAGTGTCTATAAGTGTATGACCCGGGGTGACTTCCCCACGTAACGAGATATCCGAGCAATATTATAAGCCGCGAACTCAATGGAATATATCCTTGAACGTCGGCGGACCCCCACCGTTCGAAATCCTCGGCCAAGGAATTAGTGGACGGGGTGACCAGTCACAAGACAATTCCGAGGATATCAACCTCTGAATTGCACGAACAATACACTTTCTCAAATTCCAAAGATCAACATCCTTGGATTACAAACACTACGGAATTACTCATTATATTAACTTGATTTATAAAGCCAATAGATGCGAATTCAACAAAATACAAATTGATTTAAACGCTAAAGTTTGATCTAGTACACAGCAGTTGATTACAAACCTAGCAAGAAAAGCAGCAAAAACGCCAAGAAGGCTAAGCAACTGAGATCAATCCCTAGCATACTAGCTATGATCTACTGAGAAGGAGCATTATCCGCGGGTTTATCCTTCAAAGACGAAGGAACACTACCACCAGAGGAAGGGCCGAGAGGAACTGAAGGGAGCGCGGGCACGGGACGACGCAGTATAATTCTTGGTTAGTCCATGGTTCTTCTTGAGATCCAACTCAATCTCACCAAGAGTCATGTTAATCTCTTCGCCAAACCGCTTACGAGCCACGAAGCCTATAGTTACACTCTTCATCTCAGCCTGATTTAGGGAAGTGGAAAGATGGCCCACCTTTTGATTGGCTTGCTCCAGCGCTTCCTCCTGAGACAAGGCCAGACCACGATGGTAATTGACTTGGCCCTCCAATTGAACTACCTTAGCCTGAGCCTCGGCAAACTTGCCATCCACAGCTTGAAGCTGTCCTCGGAGCTCTGCGGATATTAGAAGAGGACAGTGAGTTATAACAAATACAACACAAAGCACACTCGATGACAAAGACGTATACCTTCACAATAGTTAACCGCGGAGTCCCGCGCTTCTGCGGCATAATCATATTCATTTGATAACCTATCATAATCTACCTGCAGAAGATTATGAGCATACTGACTCGCGCTTAGGTCATCTCGAAGCATTGAGTTCGAATGATGATATCGGTTAACCTCATCATTCTTCGATTCCAAACCCTTGTTAAGACGATACATAGTCACCTCTAAGTTTTTCTCATACTCAACCTGACGGGCCACATCAGCTCGAGACGCGGATAAGGCACTACTAAGAGCGCCAGATTCCGCTCTAGCGTCATCTCTTTCCTTAGCAAGACGTTGCATATAAGCCCGCACATCTGAGGGATGAGAAGAACGCGCTTGTCGCAGTTCTTCTTTCATGACATTAAGCTTAACTTCTAGAGTGGAAATCTGGCCGCGGGCTTTCTCAAGATTATCCCGCGTCCATAAAAGAGCCCCGTTGAATAAATGACGGTCATGGTTGTTTTGGTTTTGCAGATCTACCAAGTAAAACTTTTTCTTACGCCATTCTTCGGCCATAACATTATGGACATCCGCGCGAGCATTCCATTTCGCTGATTCACTCTTGAGTTTTTTAACTAACTCAGCAATACGACCTTTTGACGAATTCTCTCACCCCGAAGCCACATCAACTCGGGATTCCACCCACAGAAGATAGTACGGCGGGAGGAGGGAAGAAGAAGATAACTCGAGAACATATAAGGAACATCTAATAATCAAAGAGGAGGAGACGCAGACCTGAAATAGATGAAGAATTCTTCTCAGCCACCTCTAACATGCCCTTGACCGAAGCTAGCTCAGAATGCAGCTTTGCCTCTTCCACGTCCTGTTGTTCCTTGCGCTTAAGCAGACCCTTCAGCTCTGCTATTTCCTTATCTTTAGCAGAGGCTGCAGCTTCAACACTCGAAAGCATCTCTTCACGATGGCGGAGTTTCGCTTCTAGCTTGAGAGACTTAGCCTTGAAGAGCCGGTAAAGATTATGGTTGCAATACTCACTCCTCATCATCTATCGATCAAAAAGGGAAATTAGTTCACATAACACACCTAAGTAAAATCAGGGTTAGAGAGAGCAGGACAAACCTCCAATAACCGCTGTTGGGGATAACTGTACTGGTACCCATCAGCAATAGCCATCATACCAGCAACAGTAGAGGGAGGATTCACCACGAGATCAATCCCGCTGGCCACAAGATTCTTGTCCCACTCTTCATCTACCACCTCCTCAGAGGTTAGCTCCATATGCCTGCGAGTAAAAGAGTCCGAACTCTTTTCCCCTTCAATCACAGGGGCAGGATGCGACACGACAAGCAAGTCCTTCTTTTTAAGCCAAGCCAAAATAGCATCATCGCCATCCGCGATCAAGGACCGCGAGAAATCATCTGAGGAAGAATCTGAGGGCTTCCCACCAAGTAAAGCACCAGTATTACCTTGCACCAAAGCCCCGCTAGCAGCGGAGGAAGTGCCAACAAAACCCTCCGGATGAACCTCCAAAACCTCAGCATCAGATCCGCGTGTTGACCCACCTCCGCAGCTACCTTTAAGAACGTCCCAGTCATCACCAGCTGGAAACAGATTGAAATCCGAGACAAGCCCCATAGCTGCGGCCATGTCAAAAGATTGTTCCCCAGATAAAACCTTACCAAAGGAGAACTCACAGTAAGCATCCCCATCCTTGTCACTACTACCAAGAGCAACTCCCTTGCCCTTGTCTACAACGACCCGCTGCAGGCCAATGCCACTGTCCTCTGCGGCCAGATTTTCACCAACCTCAATACCCGCGGCCCCACTTGACTTAGCAGCCCCCCCAGACACGACATCACCACCACCACCAGTGGCCTGATCACCATCACCTCCACCGATGCCCCCACCAGCAATACTATTTCCTTCTTGAAAGGGCGGAGAAGTCTCAATCCGCTCTTCCTTATCGGAAACATCCTCGTCACCATTCACTGGACTGTTCACATCCTCGAAGTGCGTAGAATCTTCAGTGGGAGAATTTGACGATTGCTTGGGATTGATCTTTTTCTTTCTAAGCACCTGCGAGACATAATGATAAAGAAACATAATGATAAAGAGACAATGATAAAAGAGCCATTTGTATCTCCTTTCCTTAGCATAATCAACATTACTTAAGAAAACGAAGGGGCATATATACGTAGAAAACAAACAACACACCTTAGCAATATTAGTACTCTGCGGAGGAGGGTTAGCATCGGAGATATCTTCGTCTTCCGCATCATCAACATCACGATTGTAAGCAAAATCCATACCTTCAAAACTCATCTGCCAAGGGCAGTAATGGGCATAACGAGAAGGAGAGGCTTCGCGATAAGAACTATCAACATTAGGTTGCCAACCATGGGGTCCGGGGACCCAACCATAGACCCACGGACCAACAACTTCAAGAACAGTGGAAGACCACTCATAGTCATGATCACGCTTAATTCTCTCATCAGCAGGAATAGGAAGACCTTCAGCACCATGAATCCTCGCCATCTTGGAATCACTTACCCCGCTCAAAAGGCGAATTTCCCCCTTAACATGAGCAATATTCCGCAGACTCACAGACCACGGCTTACGTGTCTTCCTGTTAACATAATCTCCAAAGGACTTGTTGAAATTTTCAGGAGTATACCACCCTTTCTCCTCTTCTAATTTGGGGGTATATTAGGTCATCATCGTTTGCCCTTTGCTACGAAGATAGCATTCTCGGAGATGGCGAAGATAATTTCCTGTCAACTGCTGCACCCCACGATTATGACTCTTCTTAGCAGTATCGCGGCTAGACAAGACCCGGTAGTAGAAATCATCACGACTTTATACAAAGGCAACATCAAACCAGCCTCGAAAGCACCCACGGTCGTCAATAAATGAAAGGCATCATACTGATAATTGGTAACCATCTCATAGGTTATATCTTTATCAGGGGCATAAAAGCGCACTTGGAAGTCTTTGAAGACCGTGTTTCAATTTGAAGGCTTCAAGATCGATGTGTCGAAAGTGAACTTCTTGTTACCCAAAGGTAAAGGACGAAAAGTAACGAGCAGAGTCATCCTCGTAAGCGTCTCTGTAGCATCTTCCGCGAACCCGCTACCTTCTTCTTAGGAGGAACTACATCTCCAGAAGATTCTATCTCCGTAGCCTTCCTCTCGGGAGGTGATTCTTAGTTGACTTGCCTGAACTAGGCACAGGTGGAGACGAAGGAAGATTAGTCCGCGGTGGAGGCATGGTGCGGAGAGGCTGCACATCTAGAAGATCAGTGCGCGGATTCTGCTGTTTCTTAGGAGACCCATCTCTAGGACGAGTCACGGCGTATCTAGACCCCTGCGGCGGATCACCTCTTTTGAGCGAAGGCCTCTGACCAGAGGACGAGGACGTTCGCCTATCCCGAGGACCACCCCGAGTAAGAGGAGGCGAAGTTCCGCCCCTAATATTGGAATCTCTCCGAGGAGATCTATGAGGACTTGACGGAGGAGTTTGATAAGGAACCCGCGGACGATCGGACATATCTGCGGACACAAACACAAATAGAAGTGCAAATCAGAGTCAAGGAAGATCGAAAAACAAGAAAATCTCAAGAACAGCAGCAAACGTGAAGAAAACCCTAGATTTCATCTACAACCATTTAAGTTCTCAAGCTATTACTCAAACTCAAAAGAAGAAAAAGAGAATCAAAACGTGGTAAGGCAAAACACACGGCTCAGCGGCGTCAACTTTCAAATTCCATGATATACATAAGATTCAAACCCATCATGATTCATCACCAGAAAATCAAGAACTCAACAGGGGTAGAAATGGCGAGTAAACAAAGTAAAAAATCCTACCTGAACTTCAATAAGTAAAGCAGCGGCAACAGCAGCAGCGACGGCAGCAGCAACAGCAGCAGCGGCAGCAGTAATGGTGGCGGAAGAAGTTAAGAAGACGAAGAACAAAGTGGGGCAGAGAATAAACAGAGAATGTGAATTTAATTCACATTCCTTCATTCTCTTCTTTTTTATAGGACCAAAAGAAACCGTCCGCTACCCAAGGGGCATTTATTGCCGGATATGGGAAACGTGCACAATAAATGCAGATAACTCCTTTTTAGGAGAAGTTATGAAGAGAGAGATAAAAACGTACCACACGGTTCTTCTTCCAACTAAAGCTGGCGCCCAGTCACAAGAAGAGGGGCAAATTGTAAGTACACTTATTTATCTCCCTCACCACGTGTACTAGCAAAGCCCACGTGGAGGCCACGTCATAAAAGTGGATGACACGTAGGGGCATCCATAGGATCTAGACGGCGTGCCATCTGTCAAGTTCAACGGTCGAAGATGAAGGAGCATCAAAGGAAGGTATCCCCACGTAACACCAAAGAGCTACTCTGTTATACTTTACCTCATCACGAGGTGAGGTATAATCAACTACTGGGAAAGTCCAACCGACACGACGTGACAAGGAAAGCCCGACACCGCCCTGGCGCAGACCATCACTTGCCCCAACCACTCGCATTTAGTCTTGCTCGGAGGGCATGTGTCGGATGACCAACGAAGAGAGCGGGGTTGGTCGGCGTAATGAACATAGGAATTATAGAAGGCGCGGAATGATAAGGAAGTCCGCGGACTATGCACGAGCACAAGAAGATAAGACTTCAATGACTCTTTTCCAGGTGGACCCACTTAAATTAGCTATATATATGTCCCTTCCAAACAGGAGAGAGGGAGAGGAACATTGGGAGAGAACTAGAGAATAGGAGAGAAATCAGTGAGAAGTAAGTATGAGCATCAACCTGCGGGTTTGATGAACACTAAAAGTCTTGCGACTATTCTTGTAACCATTACTTCATAGTGAATATCCCTGCAGGACCGTGGATGTAGGCCTTAGTCTTTGAACCACGTAAATCATTGTCTCCTTTACGTTTAGCATTCATATATCTTTATTTATGTGTTCACTTCTTAGATCTACCATTTTGGATGTTGATGAGATCGTGACAAACCCGCGGGGTTTGGAATCAATGAATCAACATCTACCTATGTATTTTATGCTATATTCACACTTTAATGCGTATATTCAATTCACGCTGAGATTGTTTGTGAACACGTGGATGCCTACGTGATTTCCGTGTTCACACTTCCGAAAACGCAACTCATCTCCCAAACATGACATTGAGTCGTTGGTTGACATCGTTTTCGCCAGAACCCACCAATCTTAGTGTATTAGGCATGATGTTAATGAGCTATAATTAAAATTCTCATCCTCTGGTAGATGGAATCAAGAAAATTTGGAGTGTTACTTTTCCGTAGGGGTCTTACTCTTCATTCCCTAGACTAGACTTCCACTCTAGGTTTAGAGAATGTCTATAAAGGGGTCTGTGCTTTTGACATTTCTCATACTAAACATAGTAGGTAGGATCACTTTTAATTGGGAAACCTTTTTTTTTTCTGTATTTTATTTCACATTTTGTGGGCTCTTTGAAATGAGCTCTTTGAGATGGACTTGCTTGCTTGGATCGACGAGGGATACCACCTTTCACAGTTTTAAGACTGTTTTGTTCAGGGGTGAGCATTTGGCCCGTAATCCGTGGATTTAACCGGGACTAATCGTTCATTTGCGGATGGATGTCCGGACCGTTCGTTAATGGGTTGAATGCGGATGGAATTTTTGAAATCCAACGGATAACGGATCGGGCCCGGATGCAACCTTGAAAATCCGTTGGACATCCATATCCGTTAAATTAAAGGCATTTATATAGTTTTAGAAAATACTATGGATCATTTAGGAACTTTTAAGATGTTTGCTTGGGGTGTTGTACATGGCGTTTTTATATTTGTATACATATATAGGATATGTAGGTTTTTTAAGGAGTCATTTGTGTTAGCTTTATTTCCTTTACTATAAATTTTAACTAAAACAAATCCATTGGATTATCCGCATCCAATCCGTCTATCCGTGTATCCATTGGATGCAAATCCGTTGGATATGGATTGGATGCGGATGCCAAATTTGAAATCCGTAGTGCAATGGATTGGATGCGGATGAGGCGAAAACCGGTCCATACCGGCCCATGCTCACCCCTAGTTTTGTTTTCCTTCGGCAAAATTTTAAACACTTGGATACTTCAGATACAGCGAAAACTTCTTCATTGGTGTCATCATGTTTAAGAAAGGCATGGCTTACTGACTCACACCATTCGCTTAATCCTTACACATGTATTACCAACTTAGCAAAGCATGATATATCAGCAAAGGTTGAACAGTCGAGAACATTCGACATTTATGACTTTAGCTACTAACTGAACAATCCATAAAGATGAGCTGATGGCTCGAGTTAGCATGGAAGGGAAAGATTAGGTAAGTAGGTGAGCTGCCAGAAGTGACCTTAAATATTCCAGCACCCTCCATGCGTTGAACAACCTGCGTTCGAACACAATCACTTGATTGCATGACCAGAGATCAGCTGTCTGGAAGCAAATTACTGGATGTGGTGGCACTGTCACTATTGAGACCACTATCTAATCACATTATGCAGTAATGCACGTACACATACCATGTTAACTTCGCTGGAGCTAACTGCAGCGAAGATAAGATATGGTACATGCCTCAATTTCCTCTATTTATGTTAGACTTTTCTACTCTGTGAATAGCATACAAAAATCGGCTGTAAAGATAAGACATTCAATCGATCAAGAAAAGAAAAGAAAAAAAGACAAGACATTCACAATTGGTAACTGAAACAGCATCGCGAGGTTCCAGGTAAGGAACTCTGAAGCCCGGTTCAGCCAACCAAATCACTCACAGAAGTAAAAGACATTGTTGGGATAACAAATTTTAAACACCACATGATTCTTAATAGAAGCTTGTTATTTAAGAAAACTGATTCCAGAACATGATATTCCTGGCTAATGAGTTTACTTATTCCAACTGATGAAACTAAATAGTCTGAAGTCAAATGATAAACAGAAGAACATTGTCACTGTATGAATACTAACAGCTTCCAACCTTGTGGTAACAAACAAACAAACACATGAGGATCTCTCCAATTTCAGCAGCAGTAATATCGCAGGTTTCCTGTTAAGAATAGGAACTACTTTATTAGCGATGCAGAAATCACTGGAGAGTGACAAAGCTAGAATAAAGATCGAACTACATAATGCAAACATGGTTATAATTATATGCATGTCAAAACTTCACTAGAACCCATCACTTAGACAGCCACGGTTTGTTAATTACATAACATATATTAGGAAAGCTTTTGAACTCTGAGAATTCTTCCGTCGGAAAAAAAGAAAAACTCAAGAAGCTCACAACTTAAAATTACAATAAAAAAAAATAACTATGCACAACACAGGTTCCAGATCGACCAAACCTAGTGGCTGATGTACACATCAATATAATGCACTTAAAGAACCTAGCAGTTTTCCACAGTTTTAGTTAGGGATACATCTCAAACTTTTCTTTCCATTCAAAGAAAATATAATATTGATTGGCAAGACCCCTAACAAGTCAAAAAAGTGAACAAAATTCGAGAAGCAATTAGGCAATTGTTTTCAGTAGTCACTGACCCATTGGTTATCAGTACCAAACTTCTACAACTTTCCAATGGGAAACCTTTTCAGTTCCAATATGTTTCATCACATGTTATTCTAACTGCTTGGAATACCTTCTGCAGAGATGGACCTGCACCAATCGGATCTCGCTTGTACTGTTTTAATATGTCATAACAGGACCATGTCACTTTAAATTTTAGTATAACACGTCGTAAAGATGATAGGTTTCCTGTAATTTTCTAGAACTTTTTTTTTTCTGCTTGTTACTCTATCCCTTCCTACACCACATATGTTTGGAGAATTACAAGTTCTTTGAGCAAATAAAGGACGGGCAATACGAGCACAACTACAATATCCAATATGGGGTTGCCTGACAAGGGTAAGAAAATGGCTGACATGGCAACTATGAATTTAATGGGACAAAAGAAATGCATGGCATGCAATATTAGGTTCATACCTAAGAAATACTTTTTCTTTTAATCGAGATGAACACAAAAACAAATCGTATGTAACATTTCATTTCGGACTTCTAGTAAAGTGTATAAATTAGAAACTGAATTATTTCAGAAAAATGTCAGTCATTTCGGCCAATATTTCTTCGTTGCTTCTAGCAAGTTCTTTTATTCTTTTGAGTTCCTCTTAAAAAAGAGAAACCCTACAAAAATACGTGTATGCCGCTTATAAACGGCAAACACACAGTATTCTTTAGTAAAAGGCGAAAGAATACACAAACCATCCTTTTTGAGCCACTAAGCCCATATATCTCATCAGGACAACAACCTAACTCTTCCACTGAACCTTACTAAAGCCCAACTAATTCTAAATTTACTTAAAGCTTGTTGTTCTTCAAAATGGCGGTCCACCAATTTTTTTGTAATGTCATCGGCGTGTGATGCACTACTAGGAACCAAAACAGTAAACTAGGGAAATAAAACAAAAATAATCGAATAGAACATAGGATTTAAACAGTAGAACGTAGACTAGGACAGAAACACCCTTAAGAGATAAACTAGCAAACGTATTCCTAAATACAAAAAACTCTAAAGTGACATATTATGCCCCTGCATCAGCGTGTCAGACACTCTGCAGTCTACACCAACATTGGGCATTGACACCAGTACAAGAAAGAAGATTAAAGAAGAAAAAGCAAGAAGCATCGAGGGAAAATAGACTTCGACCAGCCAATTGACCAATTCCTTTCTAGATAAGGATTCATCAACAGCACTAGTTCAGATACCTTAAAAATTTAGAAAACCAAAACCCCAAGACAAACCATACTCACTAAGTAAAGCTTCTTTATCGGGTTCTTTTAGTGTCCAATAACATATAGCTTTAGAAGGATTAGTTAAGATGTCGTATTCCAGCACTCACTCTTAGTTCTTGGTTCCATGGCTTATGGTTAGATGCAACTCACTGTGCTCTTGTGAATTTGGGCTTTGTCTCTATGGTAACACACGGCTGAGAACCCGAAGGCCCTTCGATTGGTGGATCTGTGCAACTACACTACTTTCACAGTTTCTCATTTACTGCCCCGACCCCTGAAGCCTCCCTCGCAGTCTATATACACTTTTATTATTTGTGCAACCCATACTTTCAAACTTCTAGACAATTAATATGCATTGGTGCTTCGACCAATAGTAGACAGGGACCCTAATAAGAACGGAACCTGTTCAACAAGATGGGGTGTTCTCGGGCTATGCTAAATGTTTCATTGGCATTTAAGGGTTCACAATTGAAGACGAAGGGTTTCCCGTATCCAGGTAGACGGATGTATTTCACAACGAAGAAAGATATAAGAAACCAAAGTATCATCCTGTTTCCTGGGGTTTAATAGCCGTATTTTGGCTATGATTTTTATTGCCTGCTTCCAGTATCGTTTTTCTTGTAACGGTAATATTGCCAAATGTTATGCCCTAGTTCAAACCTAGAAGCTTAAGCGAAACCACCCAATCGTAACTCAATCAAACCTACCTAATCGACCCACAACACCGGTTTCTGTGTCCATGTCATTGTTGCACAGGTCAAATGTTTATCCATCCTAATTCCAACTCTCTCTTCTTCCTCAACTGTAGGAACTGGGGAACCCACAAATGGTAGTCACAGTTTATCATTTTCCAACACGAATCTCTACCGGCTCTAAAGTGCATGCCTTAAGGAGATCGGTTTTCCTTACTTTAACGCAATTTTTACACCATGCTAAGTTAGGGTTTCTGTTTCATCCTAGAAAGACCGCTATTTTCTCTACCCGGAAACTTGTATAGCAATCTTGTAACATGTGACACCAAAACCTATCTGTGTGATTCAGTAGATGTTGTACGGTTAAAATTAATAGAGATTACAGCAAAAAGGTAATAACTTATACTGGAGATATTAATGTTATTTTTGAAGATTATTTCATCACTACCTATGTTCACTCAAGCAACAGCTGGTGATGAGGAAAGTTAGAGTACTACAGAAAACTCAACATATCTAAGAGTCTGTAGGCAATCGCATAATGATCAAACCAAGAGATAACTCAAGCAGATATGCGTTCTATAAAGTTTGCATCTGTACAGTGTCCATAGACCATGGTCGTACGAGATATCAAAATACTATTTTCAAGAACTACGGAACCCTAAAATATGGCTGATGACATCTTCCCTTCTTTTATAGATGTGATTCACAATAGTTGTTTGGTTAACTCGGATTTTACTTAATGATTTAAGATTACGTTTAAGCTTATAATCATTAAAGGATAAAAGTCAGATAAATTCATATTCAGTCTCCAGATCATGGTAAAATGAACACAAATTTTTTAAGATTAGAACCAGCTTTCTAAAGAAGAAATTATCTTCAATGAGGTAAGGAAAGAGCAGAGTTGGATCCATTGAACGACTCAAAAAATGAGTGACACTAAGTAACCACCATGCTAATGAGGTTTTTTGTCATTCCTATTTGGATTGGATCTGGATACAAACTATAAGCTCAAACAATCTCTCAAATCTCATCAGTACAACACCAAGACTACCCTGCAGTATGCATCATCCTCTCCCAAAAGATAGGTAAACTAAATGAAGTCAATCAGTTTTGGGATATGTCTCAACCAATGGTATCAGTTGTCTACCTAAAATAGAAAGTATAGTCATCAGAAAGCTTAGTTTCCTACTAGTTTCCAATGTAATCACAAAGATGACCGTTCAATAGGTTTTCATGCAATAACCAAAAAAATTAAAGAAATTTCAGGTCCCCCATTTGAAGACTATAATCAAAAGACAAATTAAAGGTCTAGAAACCCTATTAAGATGATAACAAAGAGACCAAAGAAATATTACAAAACCTACGAATCTAATCACATCAATTTCATCAGATCAAATAGAGTACTCCAAGAAAACCCTAAAATGGTAAAAACGATAATGAAATGTCTACCAAACAATAGATAATGAAATTAAAGGAACAAAATAAAGGACAACTAACCTGATCTGATCAAGCATTTGCAGTATTAGGGATGAGAGGGATTCCTTGTTTTTTCTGCTGCTTAATCTTGTCTTCTTGTTCACGAATCTTTTGCATCTTCAATAACCTTTCCATGACAAGTTCATACTCACACTTCTCATAGACATGACGTTCATCTTCACATTTCCATGGAAGATAGAATTCAGATTGTCTGCATTTGTTGAGTGGGATTAAAAGATGTGCACATTGATCTCTGTAAGCTAATGGAACCTTAGCTTGTACCATCTCTTCTTGTGTGGCAATCATCTTCTTTGATGATCCTTCTACTTCCATCGCCTCTCTCTCTATCTCTTCTGTGATGGATTTGTTATTACTGCTTTAGTTATCACAAAAACCAAAATCCCTATTTCCTTTTTTCTCAATGGTCTTTGATAGACTGTTGTTCTTATATCTGGTTGCTATATACCGATTTAACTCGACCGAGTTGAATCGGCTGAGACAAAAGTTACTGAGAAGCATTTGAGGGAAATGGAACGGGGAAAGTGATGTATAGTATCACAAAAGGGGCTATGGTACTGAAGTCCGAAAAAAATGGGTATATCCAATGAGTTCTAATGACAAGTGATGCAATAAGGTCTACTAGTGCATCTCCACCACCAACTTAGTTGTTCTGGTAAATGGAGTTTCAGGAAGGTTTTTCGAACCAACTAGAGAGCTCAGCCAGGGGATCTTTTTTCTCCATATATATTACTTTTCTACATGGACGCCATGTCCAGAATTCTTATACATGCTGAGACTATGACTCTTATAACTGGGGTAAAAAATATGGGAATCCCTTCTAATCAATCATCTGCTCTTTGTTGATGATTGCATGATCTTCTGCAAGGCCAATAAAATCGAGTGCCGGAACCTGGTTGATGTTTTCAAAATCTTCAGTACAACCTCAGGGCAACTTACTAATTTCAGCAAATCTGGAGTTTTCTTCAGCAAAAATTTTAATAAGGATCTTAGCATCAACACCAATAACTCTGTAGGGGGTACAAATGATTGTTATGGATGACGAATCTCCACTATTCACTAACATAAGCAAAATCAAGTCCTTCAAACCATGTGTCAAGAAGCTGGAATTAAGGTTGGTTGGTTGGTTGGAAAAACAAGATTCTCAACCCAGCTGGTAGAGTTACCTTGATTAACACTGTTACTTATACTTCAAGTATTTACTATATGAACTGCTTCAAACTTCCAAAACATACTTGCCAAGACCTAAACAAGATTCAAAGAGATTTCTTTTGGGGGAAGGATGTAGATAATCCAAAAGGTTATTACCCCAAAGCAGGAGTTCAACATACAAGCCAAAATTATACTACCCAACTCATGTCAGCAGAGTACTTAGTGTGTAAAAATGTTTTAAGTATGGGTACTAAACCTAAAGTGGGAAACTCTTGAATTTGGAAGAGTACTCTTGTAGGAATAAGCAACATTCAGGAGCACAACAGATGGAGTCGGAAATGGGAATATGATCAGCAGTTGGGATGACACTTAGCTGGAAATAGTTATATTTATCCAACCAAACCAGAAAGCTACCTTGAAGACCTCTTGATGATAAATCATCTAATCTTTCAAGATGTGGAGACTAGGAAACAACCAAAATCAACAACTGATTCAATCCCGAGGAATTCAGGTTCAATTTAGATACTTTCTTAAACCCTGGTGAGAAAGATCAAGTTCAGTGAAGCTGACTAACACTGGAAAATTTTCTGTCAAGTCTCTTTATATAATATCTCTCAGTGCAGAGAACACTTGATTCTTGGCTTGTGTAATCAATATTGACATCTATTCCAACGTCATTGGCATTACAAGATGTTCCATGTCACTTATTTCCCTTATAAATATGGATCAATGTCGTCAAGTGCGAATAAATAAAAAGAAATGGATACTCGAGCGTAATAAAAATCCTTCGGAGGTGCTAGAAAAGGCCAGCGCCAACCTCTGTTGGCTTATCCCGGCGTTGGGTTAATCTCATCGCTAGTTCATGTTACTACAACAGTGTCTAGTCTTGTGACATACACTCATCTTGTGATGTTGGGCTAATCCCAATGCCAACCTAAGTAGTCACGCCGTTGGCTTAATCCCAATACCAATCTAAGCAGCTACGCCCAACGCCAACCTAATATGTGGTGCTAGCCTAGCTCTAGCACCAAACTACCACGACGCTGGGATATCCAGCGCCACCCTACTCTATGGCGCTAGCCTAGTGCTAGTGCATTACTCCCATGACGACCTAGACCTATCACTACTTCTGCCTAGTGTATAATGTCGGTGCTAGGACTTGGTTTTCTTCACTCTTGGCTTGGTGCAATAAAAAGTATTTCATCTTGCTCATGTTTCTCTCGAGTCTAAGCTACCTTCTCGATGTCGTGAGTCTCAAATATTCTACAAGTGAGCCTCTCAGATGAAAATTTAAGTCACTACTAGACTCACTATTTTCGCCATACTTGACATTGATCAATCTACTTAACCACTTAGTGAATTGTGCAACTTTTCTTACTAATTTAGCATGTTATTGTCCTAACTTAACAAAAAATAGTAGTAGTCCATGACTCCACTATTTTCTATGAAACATTAAAATGTCACATGAAGGGTTCTCATTGGGGTGTTGGTTTGGCGGTTTACAACAACATGCGGCGTGAAAACATACCTATGATGAGAAAGTAACAAGTAGTGTGAACGAATAAGAAAAATTAAGAGAATGAGGAAGTATGGTCATACATAAATGATGTCTTCCCAGACATAACGGACATACCTTCACCAATTCTTCACAACTTCCACAACTTACGAGTAATTAGTGTGTTATCTACAACTATAAAAAAATGACTTCATATATTCAAAAGGATATTTCATAGTTACATTCAACAACTCCACGCTAAAAACAGATCACACCGTGATTTCTCAACTTTCGCTGCTTCCTTCCCATAAGATCATGCCATCTTCTTCCTCTATGAAAGACACAAGACTAGAACGTATGTTTCTTAGTTTAAGCTAACTTTTTACGATTTTGATCTCTTGAATCTAGTTACTTCAAGAGTATGTTTTTTTACCCTAAAACAATATGAACTCTTCAAGATTTATCTGTATGGATCTAATTTTGATTATTTGCCACATAATAAAATTTCTGAAATGTAAAACCGGATTAGATTTAAACATCGATTCTAATATAATTTTCATAAACAAAAAAATTACAATTACATGAAACAATTGAAATTAAATTACATCTATGAACTACCGATTTCCTTGACTTACCCTGACCATTAAAGATCATTCCGGCCAGGTTTTGTGGATCAAAGATGGTGTTCAACATAGCAGAGAATTCACTTTGTTGAGTCTGAGATGGTAGTTGAGTAGACTCAAGAAAATCGTCTCTAAAATCTTACACGATAACGATCTTGAAATGGCTGAGCTTGAAATTAGTGATATACTAATGCGGTTGAGGGAGTTGGGGTATAAATAGTACATTGTCGAGTTGTTTCAACGTCAAAGCCACGATCAGGAGTTTATACCTGAGTTGCTTTAATGCCAAAGCCACCACCAGGAGGTTTTATCTAAGCTTCTTTAATGTCAAAGCCACATCCATCATCGGGTAGTATTTGAGTCACTTGCACAATATTTGGGTAAAGCGATGTTTTTTTTTTTACTTCTAAGACTTCTCAGACGTCTATGACTTCCGAAAGTAAAACCAGAAGGAGAACATCCACCATTGCCAAACGAAAAACTTGCGCCACCAGTACCACCACCAATAGTGGAACCTGCACCACTATGACCACCACTACGAGTGGAAGAAACTGGAGCCGATATGTCAAACATCAAGTTATCTCTCATTTGGTTCATCTCATGCATGCAAGTGAAGTAAATGTAATTTGTGAATATAATATTCAAACTCGTTCAACATGCCCTGATATTCCTCATGTGCATCCGACTATACCCCCCAATATGGATTAGTCCGATCGAAAACTTGAGAAGTAATTGGAATCGCAACAATATCTCCACTTTGAGATATAAAAATATTGGAACCACAGAAAAATATCCAAAATAAACGGGTTTTTTGACTCGGAAGAAATGTTTCTCTGTATAGGAACAGAATAGCCATTTATTCCTATAACCATCTAGGAACAAGAACATTAAATCAGAATTATCGACAAATTCTTCCACGAAGCTCTTTGACTACACATTTATCATAAATAGGACAAAATAACATAATCCTCTTTAGAATTAGCACTTGCATTCTTTGAGATACCATACTATGGTACTCACCAATGTTCATGACAACAATGTTATGACTTGTTCTACATAGTTTTTAAATCTTCTAAACCAGGGAAACATTTTGACAATAATCAAGATGACCAGCCAGCCAATTATCTGCGTGGTACTTCTATGTCACTGGAAAATAATCACTTGTGTTTGGAAGGGATGGTTTACCAACTAGGAAGTAAGTATACCCCCGGTACTGGAAATAATAACATTGGCGTTAGTATAATACCATTTCAAAAATGAAATTAAATATAAACAAATGACGGAAGTGAATAGTATTTTTTACCTTTGTAGATGGTGAAATTTGGATAAATGGAAAAAAGTATCATTTCAAGACCAGAGGAAAAATGGTAGCCGCGATTTTTAGTCTACTTCCCCGCGAGACGCTGCTTGTCGTGATACCATGATTCCTAATGCACATCCTCAAAGAGATATTACTGGTCAAGTAATGAGGCGTAAAATGTCCCTGGATGACTTATGGACCAAAACAACCATGATTTCAGCATGTCTTCGCTAGACGCAACTGGTTGTGATGCCATGATTCCTAGTATACATCCTCGATGAGATACTGCTGGTCATGTAGGCTATGTAGAAGTATAAAAAACATCCCTAACATAATTATGACCCAGAGCGGAGAAATATGTATCTCATGTATGCATGACTCACCCTATTTGAGATCAAAGACTGATTCCTAGTACATTATCGCGAGATACACTTGTCACGTCTACTCTAGGACCTGACTCGACTTACTGAGGCTTCCATATAATTCTTAGGACACCCAGCGAGATACGCTGGTTATTTTGCCTTTGGGCCCTTTTGACAGACTCCTAAAACATCTTTTCGAGATACAATGGTCAAGTCGGCCCCATTATAAGGACACAATTGACTCCTAGCATATCTCTGCAAGATACGCTAGTCAAAGACAAGTGAACCAAGGTCTCGCATAAACTTTATCAGGCATGCAAGCCTCCCTTTTCTCTCAAACATGTCCCAGCTAACTTCGGAGAGACTCAATCGCATGAGCCAGACCTCCGATGGCCTCAATCGCGTGAGCCAGACCTATGATGGCCTCAAGCGCGTGAGCCAAACCTCATACAACCTCATGCTAATCCGAGCCGAACTAGCTTTTTTGAAGAGTCTTATACAAGTACAAGACTCAGGCACAAGCCTCACCTAGGGATCAGGACTCTTTCTCAGCGTCTCAAACGCACTCACGGCTAGTAAATTGGTCTTGAATTGAACATGTCTATCCCAAAACGTGGATAAGCTCCCCTGAGCTCCTCGTGGTCAATAAAGGGACCCACAAGCAATAATATGATCTCCACGTTACATATGTGATCGGACATGGAGAGGGGAGCCCAATCTCACCTCTTGTCACACCCTACACACGATTTATGAGGCATTCCATGCCTATTCACGTGGCTTGTCCTAGTCACTTTCACAAATCATAGAATATCTCCTTATCCTAGCTCACGTGGCTTGTCTTAGTCACTTTCACAAATCATAGAATATCTCCTTATCCTAGCCGACGCCGACCATAGAGAATATTTTTCACTCCGTCAATACGTCATAACAAAAGCTGACTCGGCCACACAAAAATGAGGAGTCCAGCTCGAATTCATAATAGTTTAAAGGTCATGTTTGAAGCGTTGTGGCATGTTAAGAGTCCAAACACTATAGCGCGCAAACGTGAAAACTGGTGACAATCCATAAGGAATTTGTGGTTACTTCCTGAAGCAATTATGTTCTTTTATGCCTTCCCAACATTATACCAAAAAGGAGCATTAAACGGACAAGCGAGATAAGATATGTGGCCACAAAACCGAAATAAGCGCAATTTGAAACGCTCCTGAAATTCTACACGGGATTGCTAAATTCAAAAGTATACACAGATTTGATTGACCAAAAAACTCGGAATTGAGTCCTTTTTTTTTTTCGTTAAAAATATTATCCTCATATCTTTAAAATTTGGGGCCGGAGACTCAAATTGGAGTCTGTATGAAGAGTTTACATCCATTCTCCCTAAGTGTCTTAAATCTGAAGTTTTCTGGCAAACCGCCTAAGCGAAAGAATCCTTGACAAATACGACTGATGTAGTTTTACAAGTGGTAAGTAGAGATTCGTTGCTCGGACTTTTATGAAGATTTGGTTTTGAGATTAATTAAGAAAAGTACTAAAGAAAAATTGCTAAGATAATTAATGGGAGAAAAACTTAGGGTTTCGGATTCCACCAAATCAATAATGTAAAATTATCATTCCTCTCTAAACAATATTCGTGATATAACTCGAGACAATATTGAACCCAATCTCATGTCCCGGAATATATAACAATTAAAACAAATATTACAACTTTATGTTGTACCAAAACAGTATAATCTCCTTCGCTTATAAAATATCGATAGCCGAAGACTACCCAAAACAATTAACATGAAGCTAAATATGAAGAGAAATTAATTAAAATATTTAAGCTCCGAAAGAATATTTATTCAAAGAGTATTATAATTTCTTACACGATTTATTGGCTTCCTCCTTAGCCCCAATAGAGAGAGTTAGCATTCCATTACAAAAATAAAGAATACGAAAAAAGCAAAATCAAATATCCCAAAAACTTTGGCTTTGTCACGGTACTAATGGCTACTCGCCCTCCTCCCCTCGAGTAATATCACAGTATTTATATAGCTTCCAAACAAATCCACCTTCCTTTTCTCTTTTCATTGCAACGTCATCACCCAATAAAAACGTACCATGTGTTTAATACTATCCAATGATAAGGTGCCACATCACCCTATCCACCACATTAACAATTCCCCAAGGCTGGCGCCTCCATTCTCCTGGCACACTTTTTCTTTGTTTGTGCTAAATTAATTCTCCAACCATCACGTGCATCCAACTAGCCATCTTTGCATGGAAAGTATAACTCCTTCTTAGTTTATATGGCAAGAAACGAAAAAGTCCACTTCAATATATGGACAAGAGATATAAAGTCATTATTTAACTTTCCAAATTTGAACCAATGAGGCATAACTCTTGGAGTGGATTTCCTTTCTTTTGCCAATCAATTCTTTAGCTCATTTACAAATCAATAATCGGCACACTTCTACGGCTCCACCCGACCGGATCCTTTAAGCCATCTTCTTGGTTAAAGTAATTTAATTTAAGCCCACTAGTTCCACAACCCCCTCGCACTTTGTAGATTTTAAACTTAGACCACTAATTTGATATGTCTCTTGCATAAGGCAGTAGGTGAGTACGACCTCCGGTTTCCGTCCAATTTATGGGCAAAATTTCATGTTTTAGTCCGTCGAGTATTTATTTCTTGAAAACTGCAAAAATAAATAAAATCATCAAATATGTACAAAAGAGATCTAATAAAATGTATTTTGAGTAGTAAATATGTAAGAATTAAACACTCATCAATGATCGAAGGAATATGCATTGATGATTAAAGAGTGATAAATATCAAGACTTACCGAAGATGACTCAGTCGAGAACGAAGGATGGGTATCTACATCAACAAACTCAAAATCATTACTACTTTTGTTAACTTCCATGTCATTAATTTGAAGATTAGTATCGTTTTGAAATAAGAAAAAAGTTACCACCCGGGAGAAAGAAATATGTTATCACTAAGTAACATTCATTACATGATCACGAATTGAATTCATGGTTTTCAAGTTCTCTCATCCTCCAATCCATCTCAACTAGAGTTCAAAGAAAAAGCCCAAAATTTTTGAAAAAAAAGGAAAGGAGTTTCCACTCATGGCACCTGAAAAGTTCTCTCATCCTCCAAAATGAGTTCAAGCCAAATAAGGAAAGGAGTTTCAGGAAAAGGCAAATGAGTCCGGCTCAAACAAGGAATTCTAATACAAATAGAATTTGTGGAGCAAAGGTGGGCTGGTATCTATACCTAATTAAAGCACAAAGTATGAAATAAACAATTTTTATTTTCAATTTCATCTCAAAAAATAATCTCTCAAGTAAAGAAGGAGGAATTTGAGCCAAAAAAGGAAATCGAATGAGTTTGGCTCAAATAAGTAAACTTAGACTTTTCCTCCTTACAGAACTCCTCCAAGCCGTGGAAAAGACCTCCCCATGTGTGAAAATGCTCTACTAGACCAGTGGGACGTCACTCATTCCCCTCTGATCCCTTGAAAGTACCAAAGTTTGAAGAGAATTAGGATTTTGACGAAAATAGCCTTAATTTCAAGTGTTTGACAAAGATAGGGATTTCTCCCAAAAGGAAGGGAGATGAGCCTCTCCAAACTCACTTGGAAGGTACCTCATACATGTATCTAAACTATTTTATCTCTTCACTCTTCAATTAAAATGAGCTCATAAGGGATTTTGACCAAAATACATCTATTTCATAAATTTGAGTATTTTCAAAGAAGAAGACCCTAATACAACCAGAGACCAATCAATTCCCCCTATACTAATTCCCATGGCATACTAAATGTGAATATTAAAATATTGAAGTCTTCAAATAAAAACGGGATTGAAACAAAATCCAGAAAGGCAGAGATTAAGAGAAGATAAAGGGAATTTAGCTCAAACATGGAAGTTCGAGCTCATAATTTCTAAAGCAGGAACAAATACACACCTCTCTCTCTATCAAGTCGTGACCATGCCTAGGGAAGCTCAAGACATCTCTCATGCCAAAGAAAATTTAAACTCATAGTGGTTTTTGACAAAAACACCCTTTGTTTCAAAAATAAGCATTTTCTCCGGAAAAGGGTGTCTGATTGGTACAAAGGATTGAACAAGCTCTCATCACACAAGGTGACGGACCAACAAGATAGATGCATGCCTACCAAGACTTATCAAGTCCTTACAGAGTGTCTAAAAGAGTTGGACACAATATAAAAGAGAAATCAGGGTTTTGGTGCAATACAAGCCCGAACTCAGAATTTGTATGGGATGGGGACTCGACAACTCAAAGGGGAATGCCTGTATTTTCTCATGGATCTTGACCAATGTTACATACATACAGGAAGCCATTCAAAACTCTCTCTTCCCCAAATACTCGCTTGCACCAACTTGAAAGATCAAGGATGCATAAAGAGAGGAAATTAGAGGTTTGGCTAAGTAAACCCTAATTAGCAAGACTAGTCTCTCAAGATGTAAATTTCGTCCCACCAAGACTTTATTCCCATTATAATGACGCCTCCCAATGCAAAATCCCGAAAGGATTCCAAGCTCATAAAGGGAAAAAGTGTCATTTCAAGACTAGAGGGAAAATGGTAATTTCATAACTAGGGGTTGAGTCATCATTCTGAGCCAATAATTGTCTTCAAGGTTCAACAAAACTAAAATGAGAAGATTAGACATAAAAAGGAAACTTTCGAGACAAGTTCGATCCTCATCACCAAAACACAAGCTCAACCATATGGGACAAAACTCAACTCTCATGGTAGAGCTTAATCCATTGGTTCTCAAGGTAACCACAACCACGATTTATAGTATACGTCCCCGCAACACACTGCTGGTCGTGATACCGTGACTCCTGGCGCACATCCTCGACGAGATATTGATGGTCATGTAATAGAGCGTAAAATGTCCCCGGATGACTTATGAACCAAAACAGCCATGATTTTCGCATGTCTTCGTGAGACACAACTGGTTGTGATGCCATGATTCCTAATATACATCCTCGATCATATATTGCTGGTCATGTAGGCTATGTATAAGCATAAAAAATATCCCCGACAGACTTATGACCCAAAGCGGAGACATATGTGTCTCCTGTATGCACGAGAGCACGACTCACCCTATTTGAGATTAAAGACCGATTTCTAGTATATCATCGCGATATACACTGGCCACGTATACTTTATGCCTTGACTCGACTTACTGAGGGTTCCAGATAATTCCTAGGACATCCCCGCGAGATACGCTGTTTATTCTACCTCTGGGCCCTTTCAACAAACTCCTAATATATCTCCGCGAAATACGTTGGTCAAAGACAAGTGATCCAAGGTCTCGCAGAGATGTTATCAGGCATGCAAGACTCCGTTTTTTCTCAAACATGTCCCAGTTGACTTTGGGGAGATTCAATCGCGTCAGCCAAACCTCAGACGTCCTCAATCGCGTGAGCCAAACCTCTGACAGCCTCAATCGCGTGCGCTAAACCTCAGACGGCCTCATGCTAAGCCGAGATGAACTAGCTCGTCTGAAGAGTCTTATACAAGCACAAGACTCGGGCACAAGCTTCACTAGGGATCATGACTCTTTCTCAACGTCTCAAACACACTCACGACTAGTAATTTTCCATGTATATCCAAAAACGTGGATAAGCCCCCTTGAGCTCCTCGTGCTCAACAAAGGGACCCACAAGCAATAATACAATCTCCACGTGACATATGTGACCGGCCATGGAGAGGGGGAGCCCAATCTCAGCTCCTCGCACACTCTATACACGAATTCTGAGGTATTCCATGCCTTTTCACGTGGCTTGTCCTAGCCACTCCCACAAATCAGAGAATACCTCTCTATCCTAGCCGATGCCGACTATAGAGAATATTTCCCTCTCTCATTATGTTATCATAAAAGATGACTGCCACAACAAATTGGGGGATATCAATTAGGGTTTTGGTCTGGCGATCTACATAACGTGTGAGAAATAACCCGACCTATTCCTCGCCGAATAAGAGAGTAAATGGGTTGCAATAAAAAGATAAACTCAACCTAGTTTATCTCAATCTATTCCTAAAAGAGTCGGGAAAAGTGATCCGCACGACAAGTAATCCCTATCTTCACTGACCTGAGATTAGAGAATTCAACTATAAATATAGGTCCTCTATTTCTCCAAGTTAACGCACAACTTTCGCATAACCTCCCAGAGCAATAACTTGTTCTCTGATCTCTCTTTTCATAAGCCTCCTTCCATGTGACTGAAGCATCCTTTGAAGGGCCACTGTGAGTGGTTTAGGTGAAGACTGCTTGCGATCAACCCCCTTAACTCACTTTCGAAACCCTAAAATCCCAGTTTTATCCACTCACTGATTTTAGGTAACTACAACCTCCAAAACCCCATATAAACCAATTATGCTTGATTTGCAGCCGAACATGCACCGAGGCTTACGTTCAATTCAGCTAGAATTGCAGACCCCCAGTCTAATGTTAGTGC
Source organism: Papaver armeniacum (assembly GCA_023531295.1). Lineage (NCBI taxonomy): Eukaryota > Viridiplantae > Streptophyta > Magnoliopsida > Ranunculales > Papaveraceae > Papaver > Papaver armeniacum. The sequence goes on from JAJJWW010004780.1 coordinate 333,544, forward strand.
TCGCTATAAATTTTCTGAGGGTTCGAGAATACCAAGTAATGTCATTGAGCTAGCATTTGAAAATAAATATTGGCCTGTTACGTGTAACACAAAAACTCGCTCGATTTCATCAAAATGCCAGGGAAAAAAATAATGTTGATTGGCCTTTCAGTTCATTCCATCTTGTCATAATAACACTTTAAAAAATCTCTTCAACCCAGACACCTTTAATCATGAACTTCTATTTGTCTATGTTGTGGGTTTCCCTCTATGTCACCACATAATAATGAAAGTCATTTGCTCCATCTTCCTTGTGACTCTGACTCCCACTTCACTTGGTCAAATGTAACCAATCACATATATTTATTAGGAACATGTATGACATAACTCCTATAAACAACATGTTCGTAATTTAATTTTGCATAATCTAAAGTTTGCACATGATATAAGTGACATATACCTAAATTTAATTCAAATAAAACTAAAGTTTAAATACAAAAGAATCTGAGAAAAACAAACTTACCGCAATCGGAAATCCTTGAAATATAACTTATTTGCAGTATTCCACCAACTTTCTAATATAACTTGACAATTTGGGTCCTATACATAGTTTCTAAGTTTTGAAATAAACATGCCACCAAGGATATAGTCGAACTGTTTCTTTAACAACAACGGGAAGGAAATCAAACACTTCTCCCAGCTCAGACCACCCACCTCTTAGTCAGGTTAAATTAATTCACCCCGGAAGGCTAATCCACTCATAGGGGGATGCTTATATCTTTGTCTTTTCTATTTCGTTTTTCTCTTTGATTACAATTTGATTTTTTTAAAAAGAGAGAAATAACTTTAAGTGAAAGATTTTGGAGAAGGTGTGAAGAAATAGTAGGGAACGTGTGTTATAAGCGTCCAAGAACCAACGGTTGGCGAATAAAATCGACAGATGACCATAATATTTGAATCAAGCGACATAATTTTTATACCTAATTTGATTGGGGGCCAAAGATATTAATTGGGGGCCTCCCACTAGAGGACAAAAAAGGTCACCCAAACCTAATTTGGGTCACCCCTTAGTAAATTTTTTTCTAAATACCTAAACTACCCTGAATGATTAGTATTAAAACTTAATAAAGTTAATTTAATTGGTGTGGTTAGATTATGTTAGATTAAAATCAGATTTTAGAATAATTTTTTTTTTTTTTTTTTTTTGTGAGTTGAGAAGAAGAAGAGGAGGTTTTAGAGGAAAACTTGGGTTTTTTAGAAATGAGTAATTCAAGTAGGGGAAATGATGTTGGAGAAGGTTCAAGTAACAAAGATGATTGTGTTGATGGTAATATTATCTTAAATTCTCCCATGGATCGGATATATCTCACAACACAGAGAAAGAGTCGTCAATGTTGAGGGATGTATACCCCAACGACTCTATAAAGTCGTCAATGTATTGACACCAAAAATTACGACTCAAACCTGCAACTTTTCCAGGCTATGAAAAATCGTCAGGGTAATATGATATACCCTGACGACTCAAACCTGCAACTTTTCCAGGTTATGAAAAATCGTCAAGGTAATATGATATACCCTGACGACTCTTAACTTGGGTCACAACGAGTCGTTATTTTGTGTGTCTATACCAAGACGACTCTGAAAATTTTTGGGACAGAGAGGCTGTTTGTTTTTCACCTGGGGTCGTTGACCTTTAAAAAGGGTCGTCCATAGAGGATCGTCATAGGTTTCTATATTATGTTAACGACTCTAATCTAGGGTAAAAAATATGAAAACCAAAATGCGATCGTTATCTTGATCATCATATACCCTAACGATTTTTTATGGTCTCTACATGCATATGAAAAATCGTTAGGGTTTAGGCTTGTCGAATTGACGACCCTTTTACTGTAACTGAAATTTTTCGGGTAAAGATTTTTTTTTCTTTTTTCTTGAAGTCGTTAATGGAGGAGAAGAGAAGAGTCGAGAGGGTGAGAGGGGAGGGAGTGATCTTTTTTTTTAGAACTAGAAATGAATTGGGGCTTAAGATTAAGGGTTAATAGGTTTTTAAGATTTATTTTTAGTGAAGGGTAAAATAGTATTTTCACAATCGGTTTAATACGCCCCTGAAAAATTTGGGGTGCAAATAAAATGTCAAGGCCCCGATTAATATCTTTGGCCCCCAATCAAACGAGGTATTTATAGCCTCCCAGTCGTTTTTTTATAGTGGCGAGACAAATTTGCTAGGACACCTAGCATGGAAAAATTAAAATTTTGCCTCTTCCCACAGGAACCGGCCTAATGTACAGACACCACTTAATACGGGATGCATTTGGTGCACCAAGTTGGTATCGGCAGATCACTTTCGATACTGTGGCCGGATATTGCACTCGGAACATTAATTAAAAACCCTTTGAATATAAGGTCTTCATAAATACCCTTCCATTTTATTTAAATACCCCTAAGAGGTACTCCCTCCGTTCTTTTTTAATAGGCTGGTTTTGTTTTTTGAGAAAAATTAAGGAAATTAAGAGAGCCAATCATTGAAAGTGGTCCTCATGATACTTGTCAATAAAAGAAGTGAAGTGAAATGGTCCCCATGACACTTGTCAGCAAAAGAAGTAAAGTGAAATGGTCCCATGACACTTGTCATCAAAAGAAGTTAAGAGAAAAATGGTCCCAGAAAAATAAAGTAACATTTGACTTTCCCAATTAGGAAACCAGCCTATTTTTTTGTAACATTTATTTATAGAAACCAGCATATTATTTAAGAACGGAGGGAGTATATTTTAAGTGGATAATGAAAATGAACTAGTATTTTTTTGGATAATGAAAATGAACTAGTATGTTCTTGACGCGTGAAAACGTCAACCCAACCTCCTCCGGAGGTTGAATTGACTTAATATAATTGTAGATGTGCCAAAAAACTAGATCCTAAAAACCTAAAATAAACCCTTGGGGGTATTTGGAAAAAGGGTATTTCTGAAGACCACGAAAAGGAGGGTATTTGTGCCGTCCCCAAGACGCTTCATTTCTTGAAGCCGTGGAGGGTATTTATACAATTTCCACTATTGCACTCGCCACCCCAGCTTGGGTGCCGTCCTAAAGAGGGTGCCAAAATCATTTTGGAGAAGAAGGAGGTATACTAGGAAGTGAGAAAGAGGAAAAAACAGAAATGGAAGAAGAAGAAAGCGTTGGGAAGTTTTTGAAGTGGGCAACAAAGCTAGGAATTACAGATGCACCATTAGATACTTTGGATTCTGAAATTCAAACAGTATCATTATGTTTGGGCAAATCTCTTTTCGTTTCAGAGTTTCCAGATGCTGGAGGGTAAGTTACTTCCACACTCTCTTCAACTTCATGTAGTTGCAAAAAAAAAAAAAAAAAAAAAAAAAAAAACCTAATAAAATTACTATAATTTCACTTTTCAGAAGAGGTTTAGGAGCTGCTCGTGATCTTCGAAAGCATGAACTTATTCTTCGAGTTCCTAAATCTGCTTTAATGACTAGTGAAAGTCTTATGCTCAAGGATCAAAAACTCTCTCTCTCAATCAAACGATATCCTCATCTTTCATCTACCCAGGTATTTAAAATCTCTCATAAATCATGTTTTTATGTCAATGATTACATGTATTGAGTATTTCATATTTTCATGTCATTTTGTTGGATTATATCGGTTTTTCAATTGATGAATGTATGTATTTCCCATTTTGTTACTTGACGAACTAATACATGTGTTTTGCTGATAATTTCAGATTTTGAGTGTGTGTTTATTAGCTGAAATGAGTAAAGCCAAGGGTTCTTGGTGGTACCCTTACTTAAAGCAACTTCCCCGCCATTATGAAACGTTGTCGACCTTCTCTCAATTCGAAACTCAAGCTCTGCAGGTAATGATTTTTTTTTTTAAAAATTGTACATTTTTACAAAGTTTAGCTTGAAATGCTGCAAACATTAGTTGTTGTATTGTTAGGTTGATGATGCAATTTGGGCTGCAGAAAGGGCTGTATCTAAGGCTGAAATGGAATGGAACGAAGCAATCCCTCTTATGCGAGAGCTTGAGCTCAAGCCTCAACTATTGACTTTTAAGTCTTGGCTTTGGTCATCAGCAACAGTTAGTATACTCAGTTCTAGTTTGTTTTAATGCAACTTTAGAGCTTAAGATTTCGTTTTGTATATATTTTACCAACTTTGGGGTGTCTTCTGCAAAATTTGAAATGAAAAGTTGGTGTTTGGTTTCCTTTGTGCTTCCATTGTGGGAAGGAAGTTGGTCTCCAAACGTTGAGTGCTTGACAATGGATGTTCAGTTATTGGGACAACTCGTTCTTGTTGGCCAAACGGCAAACGTCGGATATTGATATGGCTATCATTATTATGCTTTTGAACAAAGGGAAAAGTCGAAAAGCAAGAAATAGGAAGTCATTCAACAGATTGAGAAAAATATATATGTTAGAAGTTCAAAGTTTTTCTAATGGACAATACAATTCCTAGTTATGACCATTTTGAAACATGGATCTATGTATTTTTCCAATCCATTTCATTCCATAGTCATTCTTCTGTTTATCTTTATTTTCTAACCTTCTCCTTGAAGATATACTACTGTACCATGGAACTGTGGCTTTGCTTCTCATAGGTTACTATTTCAGATCCCCTCGAGGACTCTTGGTGAGGTTTCTTGAGCGAATGCTGTCTATGCAGCGCCCAAAGAATTAGTCGGGTTAAGTTCGCTGTCATGGTTGTAAAATATATGTATTATATTGTGTCATTGCGGCCTAGTGTGTGATGGTCATCAATTGTGTCTCACTGATTGAATAATTTAAGACTAACCATTGTGAAGCATCTGTCCTTTCTAGTTCACTTTCTTTTAAATTTATTCTGATTTTGCATAAACTCTTTAATCTTTTTCTTGAAGGTATCCTCGCGTACATTACATATACCATGGGATAGTGCTGGATGTTTTTGCCCCGTCGGCGACTTATTTAATTATGCTGCTCCTGGAATGGAGTCCTTTTCCTCTGAAGAGATATCAAGTTGGACACAAGCATCTACCTTGGAGATCAGCTCATTAGAAAAAAGTACAAGTGTCGAGGAGTTGGAAGTTGAGCACATTGATGGAGATTCACTGAGGTTGACAGATGCAGGTTATGAGGAACAGGTTGAGGCATATTGCTTCTATGCTAGGAGGAGATACAGAAAAGGAGAGCAGGTACATGCTTTTAGTTTTGCTGTTTATCTTCACAATTTGGGTTATTACTTGTCTTGCTATTGTAAATAACCTCTTTTGTGAAGTGCATCATGAATAAATTCTCGGCATGTTTCAGGGTTTCAGGATGATTAAAATTTCCGCACCATTTAATTAGAAGAATGCTTTTGTTGCTTTGTTTTGTATCATTACTCTCTCTTGCCTGATTCAGTCTTCTTTTTTCATAGTAAAAAGTTATCTTTGGTGCGCCAATCTTTGAACTTGTATGTTGAGTTGTATTTCACCATGGTCTTTTGAGGTTCTCCATTATTCTCTTCCACATATAATAAATTAGAGCAAAATGGTGACCCAACTTCTCTATGTTTCTATGTTGAAGAGCATTAAGTAATAGCCTTCAAAGTTATCTGATTGCTTCTGGTGCAGTGGTGAAAAGTCACTGTGATAATTACTTTTGACCATACAGACTTGATTTCGTAATGGCAGCTTATCTTCTTCATCTTAATTATTCAGATGAAATATATTGGTCTTCTTAGTGACACCTTTTTCCTACAGGTTCTTTTGGGGTACGGAACATACACAAACCTGGAGCTCCTTGAGCATTATGGATTTCTTCTCAATGCAAATCCAAATGAAAAGGTTTTCATTCAAATGGAACAAAATATCAACTTCAACTCATGGCCGAAGGACTCCATATATATCCAGCATGACGGAAAACCATCTTTTGCACTATTATCTGCTCTACGTTTGTGGGTTACCCCGCCAAACGATCGAAAATCTGTTGGTCATCTTGCTTACTCTGGGAAACAATTATCAGCTGAGAATGAGGTATCCGTCATGAAATGGTTAAGAAAGAAATGTGAAGTTCTCCTAGAAAAGTTGCCAAGTTCGATCGAGACTGATTGTTTGCTTCTTACCTTCATTGAGAAAATGCAAAATCATCCTTCTATTCAAGAAGTTACAAAGATGATCTCAGCTTGTGAAGTTGAGATTGGGAATTTCCTTGAATCAACCAGTTCACGGACATTTGGAGAAGTGGTCGAGCTACATCTGTCGAGCAAGGCTAGAAGGTCAATTGAAAGATGGAAATTGGCAGTTCAGTGGAGGCTTAGGTATAAGCAAATCCTTTTCCATTGTTTTTCATATTGTAGTGAAGTTACTTATTTTCTTTCTGCTCAGCAAGACTCGGGTGGCCTATGAATAAAATCAAAACTGGTATACAGCATAAACCCAGTTTTCAAATTTCATCTCCATCGTTTCAAACGGAAGTGCCATCTATTTGCAGCCTATGTTCATTTTGTCCATCTTTTAATCTTGCGGGCTGATTGATGAAAAATTGATAGTCATTAAAGTATCTACAACTACAACCAAGTTTGAAGCCGTTGGAGTAAAGTAAAAAAACAATGCTTTTGCTTCTAATAGAACAGTGTTAGCTAGCTAACCTATATTCGTACATTCCTGTGGCCCATTTGATCTGTAAGCTCCCTCCGTCAGTGTTTTGACTTTTGAATAGCATTCTACTGTCATTGTGAGGAGATTTGTTTGGCCCATTTGACTGCTTCGTGTTGCAAGTTGCAATAGCCTCTGCTTCCACTACAGATTAAGACCTAGCGATAATCTCCTACACCTCACATTAAATTTTAACCAACTGCAAAGCCGAGAGTTCCATTTGGGTAACTCCGGCAGGGGGGTAGGTGTTGACACCCTGACATTGCAATCCATGAAAGTTTGTTGTTGCTGATTACGTTGGTAAGAAAACTTTGGACTTATGTTCAGTGTCCATGGAATTGCAAATTAGTAATTACATTTTAAAAATCTCTTTTACATATGAAATTTCCACATTTATAAATAATGGACTTCCACATTTGCCAGGACGAAATTGTGCGTTGCACTCCCCAATTGTCTCACTTGTAGGGAGGTGAAAAAACTAGTCTCCACTCTACCCATTGGAGTAATCAGTAATCAGTAATGTGACCTATAGAAGGGGCAGCGCATTGGAAGATGCTGCAATATCGTCATTACCTGGCTATCACCGGGACAAACAATGTTCCTAGAAAAATGAAGCTGATGGTAAGCATTTCAGTCTCGGTTGCTACCGATTTACAGCATAGTGAATCAAAATCTCTAAAGGTTTGATCCATAGGTACGATTTGTTGTCTCTTTAGAATTCTGCATATCTCATGGTTTTCTAAACCACTTGGATTTAGATGAAACTATAAAGTTGTTATCGACATATCACAAGTGCACTACACAAGCCCACAGATATGTGACAAAAAAGAATAAAATGTCTAGGAGCTTGTACTTCACTTATATTATTTTTTTTGGCGGGTGGAGTTTATTAAACTATTTGAAATAGCTAACGGTCGTAGAATGAAGTTAAACCAATGAAGAAAAGAATGAAATCTGTTTCAAAATAATATAAAAACCCAATAAATTCTTTTCCTTCATTTTCAGAAAATCTAAAGTAAAACCAAAATTTGCTCAAAACAAGGAATATTTCCTTTGAAATGAATTCCTTTCTTGGTTCAAGGATAGTCCTCTTCTAACAATCTTCTTCTCTTTGTCCTCCTATTCAAAAAATCTTCCAGACAAAAAGTTCTGATTTTATGACTTTGGAAACAAATAATCTATTAGTCCATTTCACTATAAATTCACTATTTTTTGTCCAAGTTTAACAAATCATATCATCTGTCATTTACCTGAATAAATCTCCAGACTTTTAAATCTTTCTTTTAGTGTTTTCTTCTATGGCTTCATCTGCGTTTAAACGATCGGATTCTATAGCTGATAGTATGCCCGAGGCTTTGAGACAGAGTCGGTATCATATGAAACGATGTTTTGCTAGGTACTTTTTCAGCTTATTTTTGTCCCAATTATCATGGTCTTTTATTTAAATTTGTTACTAAGAACTCATGTTTTGCTTCTCCAATTGTTTGAACAGATATATCGCAAAGGGGAAAAGGCTAATGAAATTGCAAAATTTGATGGATGAAATGGAGAAATCTATAGACGATAAACTTGAACGAACGCAAGTTTTGGAAGGCTTACTTGGTTACATACTTTGTTCAACTCAGGTATTGGGTTGCATTCATTCCATTCTCATATCGCTTGATACAGTGATATAAGATAACTTTGACTAATATGAATTCATCTGAAAAATTGCAGGAGGCAGCCGTTGTTCCTCCATATATCGCGTTTGCAGTACGCCCGAACCCAGGTTTTTGGGAATTCGTTAAAGTTAGTTCTGATGATCTAGCTGTAGAGGGAATAACCGCTGGAGAGTATCTGAAATTCAAGGAAATGATATTCGACGAGAAATGGTATGTTAACCATGCTCAAATCCACATTTCTCAGAATGTGCGCACTGTAATTTGTAAATGCACAATGCCAAAAACAAAAATGCCCGAGGTTAAATACTACTGTTCTAGACTTCTAAGAATGGATAATAAAAAGATTACTCTGACATGCAGGGCGAAAAATGAAAGTGCATTGGAAGTGGATTTTGGAGCATTCGATTTCTCAATGCCCACTGTGACCTTATCATCTTCAATTGGAAATGGAGTCCATTATGTTTCCAAGTTCATGTCATCAAAACTGAGTGGGAATTCTGAGGCAGCAAAGCCTTTGCTAGACTACTTGATTGCTCTTAATCATCAAGGGCAGGTAAATACTGCAGTGCATTACTACTTGAAGCCTGACAAAGAAAAGAAGGAAAAGTGATCTAGGAAAACTTAATAGATTTTTATTTGGTTTTGACATGCAGAAACTAATGATCAACGAGAATCTCAATACTGTTACCAAGCTCGAGACTGCGTTGGTCGTAGCTGAAGTATTCGTTTCTGCACTCCCCAGTGAAACTCCTTATCATAAATTCGAACAAAGGTGAACCTTTCTAAAATTCAATATACTTTCTTCTGTCTTAATATATAAATAAGTAAAAACTCTTGGAACTAAAAAGACCATGTTTCTTGCGCTGTCAGGTTTCTCGAGTGGGGTTTCGAGAAAGGTTGGGGTGAAACTGCAGAAATTGTTAAAGAGACAATGGAATCACTTTCAGAGATCCTACAAGCACCAGACCCTGTAAACATGGAGAAGTTCTTCAGCAGGGTTCCCACAATATTCAACATTGTAATCTTCTCTCCCCATGGATATTTTGGACAAGCTGACGTTCTTGGCTTGCCTGATACTGGTGGACAGGTATGAAAAACATGTTTAAGTCAGTCTGATTGCTTAACTCAACAAAGATTTGATGTAAAAAACCTCAGTTGACTCTATGTTAAACAGGTTGTCTACATTTTGGACCAAGTTAGGGCCATGGAAGAGGAACTGCTCTTTAGAATCAAAAGGCAGGGATTGACTGTGAAGCCCCAAATTGTTGTGGTGAGTTAAAAAAACACCATCTGAATTTCTCACAGTACTTAAAAGACTGTTCAGATGAACCATCCTAAGATTTTTTTTGTGGTTTTGCATTTTCACAGGTAACAAGATTAATACCAGATGCTAAAGGAACCAAATGCAACCAAGAGTTGGAACCCATTCTTGATACCAAACATTCTCACATCCTCCGTGTTCCATTTAGAACAGAAAATGGAGTTGTAAGGCAATGGATTTCCCGTTTTGATATCTATCCTTACCTTGAAAGATATACTCAGGTGTGTTATCCATCTTGGGCAATTTATTCTCACATGTAATTTTATCAATAGTAGATAGTCTTGAAAGAACGACAGAAGGGAAGAACAACACTTTTCATTTATACAAAACTAATCATCTTCTTCCTTAATTTTTCTAGGATGCAACTGCCAAGATCCTTGACCACTTGGAAGGAAAACCAGACCTCATAATCGGGAACTACACTGACGGAAACCTAGTAGCATCTTTAATGGCAAGCAAGCTAGGGATAACTCAGGTATTATATCGTTCACTAACCCAGGAAATTAGAGTCCCTTACTTATAGTCCATGCTGCTGACATTATCGTCCAATTATAGGGAACTATTGCACATGCGCTAGAAAAAACCAAGTATGAAGACTCTGATGTGAAATGGAAAGAACTCGACCCAAAGTATCACTTTTCATGCCAATTCACAGCAGACATGATTGCCATGAACAGCACAGATTTTATCATCACAAGCACATATCAAGAAATTGCAGGAAGGTTAGAATACATCTACTCAAATTTTGAAAATCTTAAATGAGGCCTTTTAAGTTGAGATGGTTACTGAGTTATATTGTGTACAGCAAGGAAAGGCCAGGACAGTATGAAAAACATACTGCATTCACAATGCCAGGGCTTTGCCGAGTAGTTTCTGGCATTAATGTATTTGATCCCAAGTTCAACATTGCTGCTCCTGGGGCAGATCAATCCGTCTATTTTCCCTATACACAAAAACAAAAGAGGCTTGCGGCATTTCATCCAGCCATTGAAGAACTGCTTTACAGTAAAGAAGAAAACAGTGAACACATGTGAGTTATTTTCATATCGATGTCACTGACATGGACATAATTTTATTCATGCGTTCACGACTGATGCTAGGAGTACATATTCATTTGGGCCGAGATCGCTTGATCATATGGAGTATAAGCTTTTCTAACATATGAAAATTCTCTTGAAACAGTGGATTTCTTGCAGACAAGAGAAAACCGATCATATTCTCGATGGCTAGACTCGACACAGTGAAGAACATTACAGGATTAACTGAATGGTACGGAAAGAACAAGAGATTGAGGAATTTGGTTAACTTAGTCATTGTTGCTGGATTCTTTGACCCTACAAAATCTAAGGACAGAGAAGAAATTGCTGAAATAAAGAAGATGCATTCTATCATCGAGAGGTATCAACTCAAAGGTCAAGTGAGATGGATAGCGGCTCAGAATGATAGAGTCCGCAATGGCGAGCTTTACCGTTGTATTGCTGACACAAAGGGAGCCTTTGTACAACCTGCCCTGTATGAAGCATTTGGACTTACAGTTATTGAAGCAATGAACTGTGGGTTAGTAACAATTGCAACTAACCAAGGAGGGCCTGCTGAAATCATTGTCGATGGAGTGTCAGGAACCCATATTGATCCCAATAACGGAGATGAGTCGAGCAATAAGATAGCTGATTTCTTTGAGAAATGCAAGGAGGATCCTGAATACTGGAATAGGATGTCCACAGCAGGTCTTAAACGGATATACGAATGGTAAGTGAAAAATGCCAAGGGACATGTATATAATCGAAACATGGATCTGGTCCGAAGGAAAACTGGATACTCCTAGATTTAATCAAATTATTGTCTCTTTTCAGACTTTTTTGGCATTGATAATCAAATGAAATTTCTCTTGCAGCTATACATGGAAAATCTACGCAAACAAAGTGTTGAACATGGGATCAATCTATGGATTCTGGAAGCAATTGAACAAGGATCAAAAGCAAGCAAAACAAAGATACCTTCAGATGTTTTACAATCTCCAATTCAAGAATTTGGTGAGTTTTGATGTAATCCACCTACTGCCATTTGGAAACCGAAATAAAACTACAATGAGTTGAGCTAACATCTGTTTCTTATTTCAAAAATATTATTACAGGCAAAGAATGCAACCATTGCAAGCAGCGTGCCTCAACTACCACTAGCTGCAACACCAGAAATAAAAGCTCTTCCAATAGCCAGGCAAGTTCATTAACTCGTACTAGTTTCTTTCTCATACCGATCGAAAAAGAAGTACTAAATTTCTAGTTCATTCTCATATGCCTAAATTTAATCTGACAATACTGCACATTGTTTTGATGAAAAAAACAGGAGAACACAATCCCTATACCAGAGGTAAGCATTACACTCCTCCGGTCTCAATAGTATCGAAGTATAGTAATTCAGTTCTACAAGTTTAATAGGGAAAATTGTTTAATTTTGCATTCATTCAACTTATTTTAGGATGTTCGGTTAAATTGCCAATGGCCTTAGGCTTCGACTCAAAAGAGCCTTAAAAATTCGCAGGCACGAAGATGAAGAAATAAAAAGTGTTGAAGACTCTACTAAAAAGGTTGGACAGATACAGGTGGTTGAAGAGATTAAGAAGGTCAGCTCGTTAAGCACTGTTTGTGGAAATCGCTCGTCTTCAAACTGGTTGGTGTGTGTCATATTTCTTGGTGGTTTTATTCTATACCATTACCTCGTAAACAAGTTGAATTATTATGTATAGAAAGAATGTGTCGATTTGATAATACTACAAAAGAGCAAACCAAATAAGCTCATGTATTAATAATAAAATAATAAACGGTAATTGTTTTTATTCTTCCTCTTGAAGAAATCATGTTTCCAAACCACATGAAGAAAAACTAAAAAACACAACAGTCTGGCAATAAGAAAATAATTCGCTAGTAATCTGCAGGAAAGAAAAACATGGAAAATAAAAAACGAGTAACTTGCAGTCACTAGTGGTAAAGTGCACACCTTACTTTTTAAGATTCAAGCCAGATATTTAAAGGTGTTGGTATTATCCTTGTCTCTCTCAAGAAATTCTCGCGAAATCAGATCTTCAATCCGCCTCTTAATAACCTTAAAATCGGGCTTAAACATTCGACTTAGCTGTTCAACGCAAGCAGTCACCAACTCGTTGTATTGCAGAACTTTACGAGCCTTCATTATCCGCACAATTGAAGCATCGATTGAAAAACGTCTATCCTTGTCGACATCTTCAATCACCTTCTTCTTTTCTTCCACAGGGGGTAAAGGAATCTTGATCCTCCTCATTTTGTCAGTAAACTCGACATTCCATGAGAAACTGTCGTTCTTTAGAGATTGTCTTTGTATTTGGTTCTTTGGTTAGGATTTTGTACTTTGCACACGACAGCGAATGGAGCAATCTGACAACGTCGTCATCCGTCAAGTTTAGTTCTGCCCTGATTTTTGAATAACTTAATTTATCTGAGTCGTTGAATAGCATCAGAAGACAAGCTTGATGAGTAGACACAATAAGATCTATAGTTTTTTTTTTGGAACTTTCCAGTACCGCTGCAAGAACCCAGTGAGAACAAGTATGTAAGTTTCCTGTGAGTGGTTTTTGTCTGATAAAACTCCTTGAAAGCTTGAACGCATTGTAGCATCACCGTAGGCAAGTTGAGATCCAAAGTTTTGTAAGTTGGCCAGTATCCTGTAGTAAGGACAGTGACATTAAACTCGGTGCCAGGATGACCATAATTAGTATTATTTACATACTCATCGTAGCCAGTTTGCAAATCCCTTGCTAGTGCCAAATCAGTGACCATGCCCTCCATTTTCGAGGTAAACTGTCCACCACATTGATGCTTCAATTTTGACAAAAAACTCCGCTCATGATCATCATCAGCACTATTCTTATCGAACAGAAGACGACGAGCAAGCTTTTTCCTACAGAACTCAGCAAAAAGATCTTTATCATCGATATAAGCAAGCAGGGTTACAATCTTGTCAAGGGTTTCCTCAATGGCATCATCACTCAGTTTCTCACTGCTCCCACCTTTCCTAAGGATACTCTCGGAAAAAGTAGAGAGTAATTCTGCAACTGAGCTGCCACCGACACTCTTGTTGCAAAACACCTCAAATGCCTCCTGAAGTGCCTTGTAGAAAAGATTATCCTTTTTGAAGCAATTCGTCACATAGGCATAGTACTTATCATTCAACTCGATTACTCTTCTGACTAAAGCCTGCTCTTGCAAACCCGCAGACGCTTTGTCTTCCTTCTTGCTAGTTTCCATTGCATCGTCTACCTGTTTGAGTATGGATGTACCCTCGGAAGTAACATGTAGTTTAAATGCAGCGGTAATAGGATCCAACCCATTCTTGATATTAGCAAAGAGTCGATACATCCTATCGAGATCAGTGATTTTGTCATCTCTAAGCAATACATGACATCCAGTGTTCCTTCTCAAGAAGTTGTTGAGCATTGTTAAGCAACAAGTGCTCTTGATTCTTGAACCTTTTCAAGCAACTTTTCCTCAGTACTGGAATGCAAAAAGTTATTAACGCTGTCTTTCTCCCTTTTCAAACATTCTTCAGCCTTTATCATATAGTCAGGACAAGAATCTTCTTGAATCCAAGAAGAAGCTTTCCGGGTATAATAATCGGCTGTATCAGTTAAAAACGACTTTTCAAAATCATTGAAATAATAACCTAAGAGCATTTTTTTTTTATTTAGATCCTTATTTACGGGGCATGTGTCAAAAAATAATAATGTGCATGAGTATTTTTAACCAAAGACAATTTATTTAAAAATTAAAAAATTAAAATATAGTTAAAATGAGAGGAAAAAAAGACCAAAATTTGGGTTTATGTCCGTTGGAGATGAATTTAATGTAAATGACGCTCTAAAATCCTATGTGTCATGGTGGAAGACTAAATTAACCAAAGACCAAAGAGGGAAAAAAAGACCAAAATTTGGGTTTAGTCACTATGGGGTGGAAGACTAAATTTGGTGGAGCGTACACTATACGTTCGCCTGGTGTGGGGCGTGGAATATACGTTCGCCCGATCGGGGGAGATTCCAAAAATGAAATTAAAAAAAAAAATAAAAAAAAAATAAAATATGGGGCGATGGTATAAAGTTCGCCCCACTATAAAGAGTGTAAAAAAAGAATGGGGCGGAGGTATAAACCTCGCCCCACACAAAATTAAAAAAAAAAAAAAAATGGGGCGGAGGCTATACGTTCGCCTGGTGTGGGGCGTACACTATACGTTCGCCTGTTGTGAGGCGTACACTATACGTTCGCCTACTATAATTTGGGTTTAGTCTTTGATCCCGACCAAATATAGTCTGGGATTTGGGTTTAGTCTGGGATTTGGTCGATAGTACGTCCCACTACGTCTCGTTCTCAACCCAAATATTTGAGTTTAGTCGCCCACTGCGGTTGCTCTAAACCACCCTTTATACTCACATCTAACAAAAAACTCTAAGACATGCTTGACCAGAGTTCGATCGATTTCCTCTCCCTCACGTTCTCGATTAATCAGAGAGATAGTCACATCTTTAACTTGAACTTTTACCGACTCATAGACAATATCACGAAAGCATGCAAGTCCACTTTCTTTTAAGCTAGGAAGTGAATGTTTCACAACATAATAGCGATCTAGATAATAGAAAAATGGGTTAAGAGGCAAAATGCCCAATTTCGATGGTCAACTTGTTAAAATGCCCCGGCCGTTTAAAAAAAAGTCGAAATGCCCCAATCCGTTATATTTCCCGTCAGACAGAGTTAAAGAGTCAAACAGGCACACATGTGTACCCGCACGTGTGTACAAATGACTTATATATCCTTCATGTCTATCTGCCACATATGTAACACGCACGTGTAATGCAATTTTGACGCCTTTGCCCTTCAAAAATTGGGGCATTTCCAGAAAGTCCTAAACAGTTAGATTTCTTACACGGGGTCGGGGCATTTTGAACGGACGGTCAGAGATTCCGACCGTTGTTATAACGGTCATTTTTGGGGCATAGTCTGTTATATATATTGTGATGATTTACAACATTTCTCACCATAGTCTGCTATATTTCACCAACTTTAATGGCGGCTAGCTCCAGCATTAAAATGGTAAGTTCAATTTTTTGTTAAAAAAAAAAGAATAATCAGGATTTGTATTATAGTAATGATTCTAATTATAGTTAATCAAAATGCAGGAATGTGAAATGTGTAGCGATAAATATCATGAATCCAGGGATTGTCCTTGGATTTACTCCCGGTGTAAACTAGTTCCTTGTAATGGAATTCGAAAGCTTCTAAAGGTTAAAGAAGGTGTCAATTCAGGGAGGAAATTCTTTTCTTGTTCTAATCCTATGTGTTCCTATTTTGAATGGTTTGTTGAAGCTACTGATGCAATTAAATCCATGGCACCTCAGTACAAGGGAGGGTGTGAAGCTTGTGCTGGTGATCACAGATTTGTTGATTGTCCTTGGTCACAGTCTCCTTGTAACAACCCCAAATGTCATTCAACTAAGGTGAGGATGTTAAACATAGCTCAAACATCATGGAATTATGGTATTGGGTATCTAAAATGCAAGAAGTGTGAAGATTTCCAATGGGTTTCTGATGCAATCTTTATGGGAAAATAGAAGTAATTTGACAATTATGAAGATCAAATTTGTGCACAATTTAAAGATAAAGTGAAAGTAAAGTGCAGAATTAGAACATAATGTCATAATGTTAGTTAGTCTGCAGTTATGAGCATGTCAACAAAGTTAATGTAACAGATTTCAACAAGGGCAATGTAACAGAATGGAAGTATTTTAAATGATGGATCCATATTGTCAACACACTGTCTCCATACTACAATAGATTGCAAGGTTCATAAATAAAAGAGCATATTGTCAACACACTTAAAATGTAAAGTAAAATCATCTAATAACAAACTTCATAAGTCTATAAATGAAGGTAGAAATTAGGGAAAACAGAACCCAACATTTCGATATTACTGCGGCATCGATATTTAGAGTTAGGCTTTCTAACCCTTTTGATGGTGGTTCAGAATATTGATTGTTTGCCTAGAGATATTAACATGATAAGTTTGGTTAAAACAGTTAAACCGTCGGCGTATGTGGTGAGACCCATCTTACAGCGAACACGACAAGCCCCGTTCGATCAAGCGGGCGCGTAACCCCACGAACGAAGCGGGCGCCTTGTCGATCGATTAGGCACATCCCCACGATCGGGTGAAGCGGGCGCAATAGCCCCTCGGCCGAGGCAGGCATATCAAGGTCGATCGAAGCGAGGCAAGGACATCATACTAGGAAACGCTCTCTATATAAACGTGACATACTCAGGACGGGGATGACCGAGTCCCTCATGGTAACATCTAACTTTGCCTTACAAGTTTTAATGTCACCATCTCATGCCTACCACACAATAGTGTAACCATTATGTGCTAGGCGGGGACATGTTGATGGTGGATTTTTCGTTTAGGTTATATTTGTAAAAACCAGAGAAAATCATGCCGACATCTTGTAAAAGATCGTTTATAAGTGACGGATACTCCTACTTAATTCACCAAGAATGGAGCATGTAGCAGCAATCCCTTCATCAATTTCATATCAGCCTTGTATTTCTGTACCCATTATCGTGTGGCATAATGTTACTCTTAGTAACACGAACCTCAAACACTATAATGAATCCATCGAAATACGATTCTCGATTGTTATACTAGCCCAGCCCTCTCGGTGTGTTATACTAGCCCGATTGAGCCCCTCGGTGTGTTATACTAGCAGATTGAGCATCAGGAGTATCGGTCTCGGAAAATCATCAACTCACAAGCAATTGGATGACAAACTTGGCAGTATGGAATAACGGCCTTCGGATATGAAATGTCATCCAACTCCACAAGCATGATTGGATGACCACGGATCAATTCCATCACTAGCGGTATGGAATACACACGGCCTTAACTTCCGATCGCGGTCATCGACTCCACAAGCATGATTGGATGACCACAGATCAATTCCATCACCCCCAAGCGGGTATGGAATACACACGGCCATTACCCGCATGGTCGACCATTAGCCTTAAGCTTGCCAGAAACCGTCCATACCAAGCATTATGGGCGAAACCTAAATTAGGGTTTGCGGCATATTACATGTGTGCAAAGCGTTCTCAACCGTCCATCTTCGCAGGCATAGATGGAGGGTGTAGATGTAGATATAGTGTGACGCCTACACACTTGACCAATCGGTCAAAGCCAACCATGGTTAGTTACAACAAAACCGTCAAGCCAAAAGAGCATGGTCGCGGGCTTTGAAAGCAAAATTAGGGTTCAAGCCATCACGCGCGTCCATCTTCTCCCGGCAGAATGGGGTCGAGATTAGATTAAGCGAGGTCAGGCATGACAGTGGACCCATCTCCTCCTCTGCGGTCGACCAGGCATATCATGCAGCCAATCACGCTCCGGCTCAAACATGCGTGGTTACACTTCCCAAATTGCAAATCGATCTCGACCACTCCTTCACCGGACGGGTGGGTGGCTTAGATCGCGTTTCATGAGACGGTGAGACATGGGCGTGAACATCAGCGCCACCTTCACGCCAAGCCACAAGCCAAGGACCAAGCTAATCGAGCGGAAGAGAGCATGGCGCGCGGGAAGTCCATTCGATCTCAACCACTCAACTTCTGGGTCAAATTGGTGGGGTGCGCCTTCTTGGGAAAGTGAAGTATGGACGTACTTAGGCGTGTTGTCTACACACATGCCGGTCGGTCCTCTTCAAAACCTTTCCCATGCTTAGTTTCGACCAAGCTAAAGTGATGCTTGCTCTTTAAAAACCCTAATTTCATCAATCGCATGCGGATAGTGTCTCAAACATCATCTCATAAGGCCTTCACCCCATGGTTGCTCTGACCTGGTCGGGAGTTATTTGGTTAGTGAAGTCATTACCCATCACTTTATTGTACACATAAAATACACACGATACTTTATCGAACACAGCGGTTATTCAATTGGCATTACATCTTTATCTTTCGTGAATCCACGATCCACATTCCATACATCAATCATGTCAAAGGCAGGGATGCACAAACGTGCAACGCGCCATCAAACGTGTTAGGAAGTCATGGACGGTTAGAGATGAGCAGGGAAAAGTGGTAGGGCGCCGTGTGTTACCGACACACAACTCCACTACTCCGTCATTCCCACTTGCCTCCACTTCCCACGAACGTGAATGAGGCTCAATGACTTGTATAAATGGGGGTCTCCACCCTATTTCCAACAAAAAACAAGGAATATACCCAACATTTCGATATTACATGATATTTAGAGTTAGGCTTTCTAACCCTTTTTGATGGTGGACTTCGAAATATTGATTGTTTGCCTAGAGATATTAACAGTACCATGATAAGTTTGGTTAAAACAGGCAGATGAAGGTGTAGCAGAAGTAGATTGATGTGGTACCTTCCTTTTGGGTGCAGTGGAGGAGGATGGTGCAGTAGCAGCTGCTTTGCCCTTTTTCTGGGAACCAGCTGAAGAAGTTGATGGTGTAGTAGCAGCTGCTTTGCCCTTTGACAATGGTGGTACCTCAGCTGATTTCTTTGATGCAGATGTTGTTGCTTTCTTTGATGCAGATGTCGATGCAGATGTTGGTGCAGACAAGGCCTTCCTCATCTTCTTTGTTGGTGCAGCAGTAATGCAAAACTCATCCCCATTAACAGAACACTCCATTCTAACTCCTTTCTTCTTGGGGTTAGACTCAACTGGAGGACCTTGACAGGTAAGGATGTTATGATCAAGACCTTTACATACACTGCACTTTATTACTCTTTTGCGCGGCTTGTTCTTCTCATACCAAGACTTCTTTCTTTTGACACAAGGTCTTCCCTTATCTCTCAATCTGTGTGGATGTATAATGCTGATACCAGTCTGCAAACAAAAGAAAGTTAGGGTTAGTATACTTTAAATGCACAGATCTAGAGAATAATGAAAAAAATAGTGATACAATAAAGTAAAAGTACAAAAGTAGATAATATAATTCCCTTATTCAATAAAAAGATTCTCCAAACAAAAATAATTGAAACCAGACAATGGAAAAGGTTAAAGCATTGGATATCCTGACAAACCTTATTTTCATACTCATCAATGTCTCCCAATGGGGTTATTGACCATGAGTAGGAGGTCCTATAGTAGTCCACAGTGTAGTATTTACTTCAGTACCTGCACAACCATATTTAGGTGTAATTAGTATTCAATTTATACAAACCAACCACCATATTGATAGACATTTACTTACTAGGCCCAATCAGGATTCAATTCAAACAAGGCAACCACAACATGTATGCAAGGGAACTGCCTCAACTGCTACTGTCTACATGTACAAGTTTGTTGTTCTACTTTTACCACAAAAAATTTGCCACTAGCTTTGTTGGCCACTTCATACACTTTCAGCTCTTCAGATGGATCAGACTTATAGTTACATCTAAGATTGGACATAACCTCAATGAGATCTTTTCCAGCAGGAACAAGATCACCCAACTTCCAAGTTGAAGCAAGCTTTCTTCTATTTGAAAACAACACCATCACCAAGTGTGTGTACATATCCACCAACTGAGTAAGAGGCTTGTCTCTCATTTTAAGGGCCATGTTATTAAAACTTTCACAAAAGTTGGAGTAGATGTGCTCACAAGCAACATCATGAGGAAACCATGACCTTGCCCAAGACTTTGGCTCTGCATCAATCAGGTACTGGTATGCCTTGGGATCTATCCCTGCCATTTCTTGCATGGCCTTGATGAGTGCCAAATATTGCATATTTCTACATCTATTTATTGGCATTTAACTCATCTTTTGTACTCAGAAATCAGATATTACCCCATATTCTGTATTTTCCTTGTTTTCAAGAATAAATATTTGTACTAATTAATTTTGTGTTTTTAGGTAGTGAATAAAGTTCGGAGAAATGGAGGATCCAAAAGAGAGTAAAATTGGAGGCAAGCATCTATGGAGCAAAAGCCAAAGCTCGCACGCGCATCAGTTGCAAACCAACAAGGAAGACATGGGCTTGAGCTATCCAAGACCCGACCCGGATCCGAGCCCATCCACCCCGATCCGTTGAGATCTCGCCTAGCTACATCCTACGGTCGCTCCTTCACTCACATCAGTTCTTGCTGCTCCCGCTCAACACCAAATCACCACGATTCTCCCTGAGCCGTTCAGATCTCCCTCAGCTAGATCCAACGCTCGTTTCAGCTTTCGCATCGTCTTCTCGCTGCACCCGCTCAACACCGAATCACCCTATACCTATACCCAGTCGAGCAAACCCATTTCTTCTTCCATCTTCTCTTTCTTCTCCCACGACTCCACAGAGAAAAACCCATACTTCTTCTTCTCCTCCCATACCCGTGCAGAGATCATCACCACCATCTCTTTCTCCTGTCGCCTTCACCACTACCTCCTGCTCCGCTACTCTCTCTCAAATTATCTCTTTCATAGCTTCTCATCACCCTAGAAGCTAGGTTAGAGATAATTAGGGTTAGGGTTTCACCAAACCCCATGCATGGTCGATTCAGAGGTCAGAGACGAGACAGGACAGCGATTCAGAGGCGATTGGAGAATGGGTTTGCATTTATTTTATGTTTTGAAGAGATTTAGGGTTATGAATTTTGCATGTATAAATAGAGTTGTGTGTGGATGTGTAGAAACTTATGCCAGGCTAGCTGTGAGCACCAATTTAGGTTTAATTGCAGTTTGATTTGTATTCAACCATGTTCTAAGTTTAATTGCTAGGGTTTAGATGAAACCCATAATCAACTGATAAGTGTGGTTCATATTTTGATATTGTTCTTGATTGTGCTATATTGTTTAGGATACTCACATCAGTTCTCGCTGCTCCCGCTCAACACCAAATCACCACGATTCTCCCTGAGCTGTTCAGATCTCCCTCAGCTAGATCCAACGCTCGCTTCAGCTTTCGCATCGTCTTCTCGCTGCACCCGCTCAACATCGAATCGCCCTATACCTATACCCAGTCGAGCAAACCCATTTCTTCTTCCATCTTCTCTTTCTTCTCCCACGACTCAACAGAGAAAAACCCATACTTCTTCTTCTCCTCCCATACCCGTGCAGAGATCATCACCACCATCTCTTTCTCCTGTCGCCTTCACCACTACCTCCTGCTCCGCTACTCTCTCTCAAATTATCTCTTTCATAGCTTCTCATCACCCTAGAAGCTAGGTTAGAGATAATTAGGGTTAGGGTTTCACCAAACCCCATGCATGGTCGATTCAGAGGTCAGAGACGAGACAGGACAGCGATTCAGAGGCGATTGGAGAATGGGTTTGCATTTATTTTATGTTTTGAAGAGATTTAGGGTTATGAATTTTGCATGTATAAATAGAGTTGTGTGTGGATGTGTAGAAACTTATGCCTGGGCTAGCCAGAGCACCAATAGTAGTTTAATTTGTGTTGAATCATGTTCTAAATCAAATTGTTAGGGTTTAGATGAAACCCTATCTTATCACTGTGTTCTCATACTCCATGTGTATTCTTGAATGCTTAATTTTTAAGATAGAATTTAATCTTAGTATGTCAACACTTTGCTCTCACAGTGTATGCCATGTATGCACTGTAGTTAGAATATCTCTGCGTTGATTATGCTGCAACTCAAGCTTAATTAGACTATTATTGATCCTCGGATTAGTTGTGCTTTAGCTAGACAGCTAATGCTTTGGATAGATACCTTAGTTGTGATCAAAACTATCAATCGGAGAATCACCTTAGAGATAGGGAAAATTTGACACTTCTCCCTTATCTGTCATAAGGACAAGAATTGCATCACTAGTTGAGGACAGAGTGTAGGTTAGTGGTGGATTTGAAGACCCTAGCATCCCCATTATCATTGTCTCATATCTTGTTTTACTGTTTCAATCACTACTGCAAACTCAGTCGTATCGACACCCAAACAATTGTGTTACATCTCTAGAAAGTCAGTTAGGAAGCTTTAGATCAACATACGGCACCACAAGTCTCCGTGGGATCGACCCGTATTTGCCCTGTTTACATTGTAGACACCGTGCACTTGCGGTTTAACAAGTAGGCATTAAAATCAGACCACTTCCCAAGCCTACCAGGCCTCCTACAAAATATGTTGGGTATCTAAGTTAAATCATCTAACTACAAACATTACCTCCCAGTGTTTAAACTTGTATGCCTTTGCAGCCTGCCAAAGAAGGAATGTTAGTCTTGGATTCCTGAATCCATTGGTCATGAAATTCAAGTATAGATGCCTGAAAAAAAAAACAAGTCAAACATTAACAGAAAGATAGAATTACATATAAGGAGAGAAAAATTCAAAATAAAATTTACCTTAGGCAATATCTATGATTGGCCAAAGGAAATAACCTTTTTACTGATTCAAGTATGCCCTTCATTCTCGCTTTAAATAAAAGTAAGTCCAGCCATATCTGGAATCCTTTTCTTCAATTCTTTCAGTACCATGAACCAGTTTTCTTCAGTTTCACTTGTGGTAATCGTCACATAAATTGGAAATACCCCATTCTGACCATCAATACCAGTTGCACAGAGCATTACACCTTTTAACTTACCATTTAAATGAGCTCCATCTAATCCAATTACCTTTCTACAACCATTCAAAAAACCCTTTATTTGTGCATCATAGGCTAAAATGACAGACTCAAATCTATTATGTTCACCATCTTTGGTCCAACTGAAATGACCAATGTTGTTTGGGTTCAATGAAGTAGCAGCTGTGACCAGTTGTGGTGCTTTTGTGTAAGAGCTCTCAAAAGTTCCCTTCAACTCTGCTAAAACCAATTTCTGTGTACACACATAAACCAAATATTATCATTTTACACATACAACAAGTTAGACAAAAAAAAAATACCAAGACAAGAATTAAAACATACTCTTGCATCATTGGCAACCCAATAAGGTATGTCAGTATTCAACTTGGGACTAATGATCTTATTGGCTATATGATCTTCCTTGTCCACTGATGATCCAACATCCATAGTCTTCAACAGATACTTAGCTACAAATTTTGCATTGCATTTTCTGTTGTGGTTTGCATTGAGATTTTTACAAGTGTGTTTCATGTTACAATCTCTTACTGTGATTGTGCCTTGCTTTGGACACAGTCTTGCATTCACTTTCCATTCACATCCTTGGGAAACTTTGTTCACACAATATGCATAATGTATAGTCATATCTCCCTTCTTCACTTTAAAATCCCTATGTTTCAACACTGAATATTCCCTTAAATGATCTCTATAAGCTTCTATGGATCCAAAAGCCATATCAGAACGTATTTCCCCATGTACAATTTCAGGAATGTTTTCATTTATCATTTCCAGTATTTCTTGTTCCTTTAAATGTTGTCCAAAGTCTTGTTTCCACTTAGTTTCATCCTCTTGGGTGACATCATATATGGGAACCAAATCTTGTGAAGTTTCATTCACTAGTGGATTCTGCTGTTCATAATAACCACCTAAATTGAAATCTTCATTACAATCATCAGGGTCATTACCAACATCTATACCTCTAGCACACATTGAAACCCAATCTTCATAATTGAACCTTTCTTGTGTTTCTTCATCTTCACTTTCATCTTCACTTTCATCTTCACTTTCATCTTCCTTAAACAGAACCTCAGGCCTATCATCAGGGTGACACTCATCTGAATGCACATTAGGTAAATTCATTTGGTCATCATACCTCTGTTCTTGGTTATCTGCAACAAAGGCTTGTATTGGAATATCTTCATACCCCTGTTCTTGGTTGTCTGCAACTGATGCTTGTGTTGGAATATGTTGGTGGGCCATATCTTGCTCTTCATTCACAAAATCAATTCTTGTTGGTCTCATATCATACTTCTTAACATTGTTGTTATCCTGTTTATTAAGTCTTGGACTCCTCCTAACCTCAACCCTTTTACTCACTAATTTCTTCTTCATTGGAGTTATCACCTCAGTCATACAACTAACACTACCAACACTAGCAGTATCACAACCAAAACCCCAATGCTCTAGTGTAGGAATAATATGAGTAATCCACAGTCTTACAAAATTGCTTTTATTTGGTTTTCCATTATTCTAGAATGATTGAAACATTCTTTCTGATTCACACTTATCATATGCATCCCCATTATTATCATCAAATAAAAACAATTCAAGTGATGGATCCATACCCTGTTCATCTACCAATCTTTTCTTCAGCATAGCCATGAACTTGTCACCACTTGTACCAGCTTTACAATCATAACAATAGAAGTCCTTATATGTATTACCTATCAGTTATCCAGAAATCCCTATCTTGACTACCCATTCTGAAACAATGAAAAAAGGAAAAACAGATCAATAATCATGATCAAACTACTAAACTACAAATACAAAAATAAACAAAATAACAGCAACTTCAAATTATCATGATTTAAAGAGATACACAACACCATTATTAAACCCTAATTGTGAATTTTGGTATACCAAGCCCTAATATCAGAAAATGAAATTCCCCCAATTTTGGTATAAACCCTAAACTAAGAATATTACATTCCCAATTTTATAAACCCTATTTCTATAAACATAGATTCAGAACGATTGAAGAAAAAAAAACCCTAATTTCAGAAAATGAAATTCCCCTTTTTGTGAACCCTAATTTTACATAGATTCATAACAACGAATATTGGAGAAACTATATACTGAGTCTAAATAACGATCAAAATAAGCCAAATAACCAGAAAGAATTTAGATGATTTACCTTTTCAGTTATATTCTCTATCCAATTCTTCACACCATTAAAACTCAACAAAGTATCTCGATCTATCTCTCTCGAGATCTATTTCTCTCAATCTGTCTCTATCTTGACCTATCTCTCTCGATCTGTATGTTTAGGGTTTAGTTCAGTCTTCTCCCTCCATCTCTCAATCCGTCTCTCTCTCTGGGAAAAATTCTCTGGTTTTCTGTGAATGAGAATGAAACTCGATGAAGAGAAGATAAGATGGTAAGTACACACGTACGGGTTCACACGTGCACTAATACGATACATGTCCTGTGATGACACGTGTACGTTTTTTATTGGGCCACGTGGCGGCAAATGCCCCGTCATCAAGGATGTATGATAGCCCCTCATCTGTCACCGTTAATTTTCTTCGTGATCTGAATATCACAGGATACGAACACGTGCACAAAATATGATCTCTGATCATTCATTTTACCAAGGGCAAAATCGAAAGTCGACTGGTTTTTGACTAGTCATTGACTAGTCAAAATGCCCCCGATTTGACTAAGATTCTCTCTTCTAGTAGTAATATAACGGATTGGGGCATTTCGACTTTTTTTTAAACGGACGGGGCATTTTAACAAGTTGACCATCGAAATTGGGGCATTTTGCCTCTTAACCCTAGAAAAATCGAGAAAGCCATCTTACCATAACTTTATGATTTTCCCACCTATTCATGAGCTCTCGTAACATGAACACGTCATGCTTCTCCTGTATAACTGGTAGAACTCTTGAACATAAGTAAGTCTGGTAAGTCTTTATGTATCTATCGTGAATTGCTTTATCATGAGGACCTTGCTGAATGCACATATTGTAAACTGTTGTGTACAGCCTCATGTAAGTATCTGAGTCGAATTGTGTTTCACCAGGGACACCTTCAAGAATATTTTTCAGCTTTCTGATCCCATCTTCCATCTGCGGCCATACTTCCTCCAACATTTTATTCGTATTCATGGTGATCTAACTATCTCAAACTCCAAACCCTAACTCAAACGAGTAAAAGAGAGACGCAGGTAAAAGAGATAGTGATATATGGCACCCAGATTTCTTGCACCCAATGCACCCAACATTAGGTGGCATCGAAAGGAACCCGGCCAAATATTCATTTTCATAGAAAACAAACTAAATCACCATTATTAGGTTGTTGTTGTTTTGTTTCATTGCTATCGATTTCATTTAGAGATCTACAGCAAATCCATTTCTTTATTTTTCATCATCTTTAGAATGATTAACTTAACCAACACGAGGTAAATTAATATTGTTAACCAAAGAAACCTAATTACATCTTAATCTCCAAAATTGCAAAATCTTAATCTTGATCCTATCAATCACCTACTAAAATCTTAATCATGATTGAACCCGTAATTCCTTTTCTAAAATTTGGTTCTTCCTTTTTACCATTCAATCAAGCATCATCGGATCTAATCGGATTGGCAATCAAACTCAAAGACAAAAAAATATGAAACGTAAAATAAATCAGTCTGTTATATCGAAAACAACCGGGATTTTGCACTTCATCAAGATGAATGTCTTATACGTGGTAATATGGTATAACCGAGCAAAAAAAAATGATACAATCCCTAAATAAATAAGGAGTCTTCCAATGCATTTCTCTGAATAATATTTGAAGTGATTGATCTTTTATTAATTATTGTAATTAAAATATGATCATAGGTTGATGTTTTAAGAAATTAGTTCTTATGCCACGATGATTAATTTGATAAGTAAATAAGAAAGGAAAAACACGGGTATAGGAATGGATGACGAGTTGGATTCTAGCGTGGATGACACCTAATGTTGGGTGCATTGGGTGCAAGAAATCTGGGTGTCATATATCATTTTCGAAAAATAAACGTCGTTTTTATAGAGAACGAAATGTGGGGCACTCTTTCCTTTCACGTAGAGCTTCTGAAATATAGGAGACTCATAACTTCGGAAGTTTCTAGACTATTATTGGAAAACCTAGTACTGACATTCTGACACGCCCATGCTGGTTTGGGAAAAAGATAAACATTCCGCATATAATCGCCACTTCTACACTCAATGTTCGCCAAGCTGTGATGTGGCCAGGCAGCACTGGATCCTCCATCCCGGTGGATGGTCCAATTTCTAGGATGTAGGTCTTTGAATGCACAGTTCACGGACCCGATAAGCTCACTGCCAGTTCTTGGTGTTTATATCTTTTGAACATGTTTGGTATCCATTGACCATGTTTGGTAGATAGAGGAATAATCATGGAGATATCACTAGTAGAAGAATCAATGTTGATAGTGAACATGATGTTAATATGGGTCAAGTCTGTGAACCATATTTTGATGCTAGTCTTCAATTGCTCTTTATTAACGAGCATGCTCGTAACAAATATAATGAATATTTTTCACTAAAGGATTTATGATGCAAAAACTCATGAACACGAATTTATCAAGCTCATAAACCAATATGAATGGGTTTGTATTCACCTTGACAGGGGTACTGCTCATTCCGGGAACACTAGCTTGTTCTATGCTAGCATGCATGATGCATACTCTCGCAATTACAACTGTGATTACTAATTTTCCATATAGTCTACGTAATATGAACAGCTCAGAGAATCCAATACTAAGTTGAACTGATTAGGTTAAGTAATAAAAGGTGCTCAAGATAAGGATGATAATAACGATAAACACAACGGTAATGTAAATGCTACTAAATTATCAAGAGACACAAGGGATTTACGTGGTTCGACTTTTGTCTTGTGGTAGTACAAGATCTTAAATGCTTCCCAAAGTAATCAAGAGAACTCAAGTTGGAGTAAATACTTAAGTTCTAGACATTTAAGAGGTATAAGATTAAGACTAGATATTCCTTAGTAATTACATGTCCCTTCATTGGTGGTTGTATTTATATCACCTTTAGCACCAGGAACATCTTCGATGTCTTTAGATCCATCGAGATTTGATGTTCCTTCTGTATATAGTGTACCTTCGTTGGTCGCATGTCTTATCCCGTTGGACTGTACCACCCCAGCTCTCGCACACGCCCTCGAAAACTACCCAACCTTAGTACAGA
Source organism: Papaver armeniacum (assembly GCA_023531295.1). Lineage (NCBI taxonomy): Eukaryota > Viridiplantae > Streptophyta > Magnoliopsida > Ranunculales > Papaveraceae > Papaver > Papaver armeniacum. Next base: position 361,960 of record JAJJWW010004780.1, read on the forward strand.
GTGTACATTCGTTGGTCGTGCACCTTCTTTAGTCAGAAAGCGCCACCTCATCCTTATCCTCATCCTCTTGAGAACACACGCCAAGTTTTGCTTTATTGCATTTAATGTTGATTAGATATGTCAGTTGTCTTTGTCCCCTCGCCGGCTTCCACCTCCCTAGACTAGGATATAGCTCTTCATATTCACCATTGAGGTACGCTTCCTCGAGATAAGATAAAGCCGATTGAGAAGAGATTCACTGCTTTTAAGGATCCCGTGTACCGCTGGGGCTACTTTGTTACTTTACATACAAATATCGTGACACGTGTTCACAGAATTATTGGTACTCACGACAATTTCAAAACCATAGTCAAAGATAATATGTTTGTTGACATCGACTGTGGTGTAAATGCTTATTTATTATACTTAACCCATAATGGTGATTTTACCATTCCTCAGCTTGAGAATGTGAGACCTTCTCAGAATCAGATGTCTGAATTTCTTCTCGGAAAGGGGATCCCTTGGAAATATGAAAAGTTACCAGTAATTAGGCATATTTAATTATTGTGAAAATCATTATTTGGGAAACTGGATATTTCCAATCTCATTAAAAACACCATTGACAAAAATCGGTAGACCAGAATTGTGGATGAGTTGGTTTACTATATTGGCGAAGGAGAAAAAATTGACTTAATGCGGACTCATCATTTGTTAAATGATTGGCATGACTTCAGGTAAGAAAAATCATGTCTTTCCTTGTATTATTACCATGATTTGCAGTCACTTTGGAGGTTCTCATTTTGGCTCCTGCATTGGAAGACCTTCTTGTGTTACTCAAGATGACATTTACAAGATGAAGAGAAACTCATCGGTTTCTCCTCACTCTGAATATCTATATATAGCAGAACTTCATCGATCAAAGAGTTGCTTGTCTCGAGGAATAAGTCAATTTTGTAGTCCATGTGCATCCTGATCTTGTTGAAACATTCAAGGATTTATGAAGAGTTTAACCAATATTAAATTATTCGTTGCACAAGTGTTTTCCTTCCTGTGTGTTATTTTGGGTGTTGTAAGCTTTTGTTGAACTTCTTATGTATTGTGTTTCTTTAAGACGGTTGGACAACTTTGACGTTACTTCAGCATAAATGTTTTTACGTTCTCGTTTAAAAAATGCCAAATATGTCAAATTCATGAAAGCTTATTTTGTGAGATTTGTTTTTTGCTATCATATTTTTGGTGATTAGAATGAATATCTCGTATGTTCTCAAAGGTTAAACTCTTAACTCCTTTTGTTTGTAATTGACTAAAGGAGGAGTAAACTCTTTTTAGAATTGCGATATTAATCTTCCCACGATTACACTTTGCGAATATATTGCAAAGGATTCCATAAGATGGTCTTAGTTGTTGCCTTACCTATCTAAATCTGTAATTGGTAGGGAATAAGTGCGACAACTTTAGTCTCTACGTTCGTACATGGCTAGGGAAGATTTAATTCTTATGAGAGTCATGTCACTCAAATTATGCTCTTTGTTCGTAAGTGGCCTACAGAATAAAAAATTTCGATGTTATTTTTCTCATGAAAATAATGGTTATTGATGCCTCTAACATTAAGATCATTGTTTTTAACTTTTTTGTTCGTAACAAGCGAGAAGAAAGAAAAATACTTTGGGATACAAATATACTTGTAAATTTGTTAATGTCCAAGATATTTTTCTCGTGTTGTTAGAGAAAGGTTGCTCATAGGGCTGTCAACGGCACTTATCGAAACGGATAGTGGCTCAGACTCTTCCGTTACGATAAGAGTTATCGGATATTCGATATCCGACAAATTCCGACGGAAATCTGAAATTCATTTCTGATTCCATTACGTTGGAATTATCGGAAATCGGATAATTTTCTGATAAGTGTCGTTATTTTTCCAAAAGCTCATCCATTTAACAAACCTAACTCTGCTACTCTGTTGATTCAAATTCACGATTTACCCAAGTTTTCCAAGTGATTACAGTCTTCAAATATCATTAAATTAAAGAAAAAAAGCATTGTTAACATTAATTGGGAGAGCTCAAACCCAACTGATTACAGTTCTCAAACCCAGAACTCTCAAAACGCAAAAAAAAAAAAAAAATGATAGAACAACAATATCATAAGATCTACCTTCCTACGTACAATCATAATATCCCGAATTCTAAAGAAACGCATTAATTGAAAATTCACCGACACCATCACGAGCAAAAATATTCCCAGTAATCCTTTTCAACCCACCTTTTAAAACATGATTCCCAAATAAAAATTTATCTCTGAAGTTGGTTCCAACTTGATATCTAGGAAATTTACAACATAACAAATCCCAGAATCTTCATAAAACAATCAAAAAGGAACCCTAGTTTCAGATGGTTTTTTGAGAGAGAGAGAGAGAGACGGTCTAAGAGATGAAATAGAAACGGGTTCTCTCACATAGATGCTTTGTGATTAACGGAAAGGTCACATGTTTTTTTATTTCAGCTCTTCAATCCTGAGCTTTGATTAACAGATGAACGGTTATAAATCATGACTAAAAAAGTGTTCTAATAAAACCTATCGGTCTCGGATATTGTCATAAAAGAAACTGCCTCAACCGGTTACGTTACGATAACACAAGAAGTTCCGATAAATATTCCGGTTCCGATATCCGATAACCATTATGTCGGTAAACGGATATTCAAAAACGACTATCGGATATCGGATCCCCATTGATAGCCCTAGTCGCTCATGTTGTTCTCTTGAGAATGATATCTAATGAGGGAGAGTTCAAATTTTGAACTTGTGCTTAGTTATTATGTTTTTGGGGAATGCGTTTGTGGAATTATAAGAGATGGTTATACCTTTTTATCTCTTTCATGAAGATGCTAAGTTGTGAAACTTAGTGGAATCGTCTTTAAGAGTTGTTATGTTATCTTTAGTCTAGACAACTTTTTTGTGTAGTTCATTAAAATCCCTTATCATTCGCCTTTGTCAATTTTTTGACAAAATAGGGAACATTATTTAGTATCTATTGTAACATATGCCTTCTCGGAGCATTATGTAAGGGGAAGTGAATTGCAAGTTGTAGGATTTTATTTCTTCCCATAATGCAAAAGAGACAAGTAAGAACTAACAGGAGAACACATCGCCATACTATTGCTTCAAAGTTTTGGTACAAATGGACTTTGAGGTAGGTAAAAATACTATATGCACAGGTGTAACAACCATTGAGTAGATTAACTTGTCATTCTAGAAAAGCTCTAATTAAGTATTCTCATAAGTTTTTATTCTCTACGGATCTTCAACAAAGACAGTGTTGCAATGATCATATGCAAAACCATAGAAGAACTTGAAGTACGAAAAATTCAAGCAGATGTTGAAGATTCAAAAAGTCAAGCATTATGGAAATGGAGCTGAAAGTTTATTTTATTGAATCCATGTGTATTGATAGTTTTGTTAATAAAATTAATACAAGAGGAGAATGTTAGAGCATCCTCGTTGGAACTCACAAGTTTTTTATCTCAAGCTTGTTGTCAATGTTAGATGTAAAAAACTATATCTTAATTTCCAGTCTACTAATTAAAGTCAAGTATTGGACTAGGATTAGAGTATGGTAGTTGAGTATCAGACATTACTAATTAATAAACCTCAAAGATTGAAGACTGGAGAACAAACAAAAACGTCTGCGCGAACTTCATCAACAAAGAGGTATGTAAAGACTGGCATATCCTAGTTACTCATCGCATATACCATTCTGTCTTATGAGACTATGTTGTATTAATTTAGTATATTTAATATCGTATAGGTTCAAGCTTGGTTAAAGTCTCGAAATATGACTGGAGTAATGGATGTCCATATATAGATCCTTAGCAATCTTAGTTAAGACAGTTTTATTGTTTACAAACTATTTTTCTTTCAAGTTTATCATTTTAAAATTTCCTAAGCAACGTGCATACGGTCTATGGTTATTGGAAAATTTTCAAATTAACTTTTGAGATAAATAGAACTGCTTGGCGCAAGGTACACATACTTGTATTATTACCTATTCAGTCTGAATGCCACGAACTATATAGGTTTGTAAACACATTACACCTGAGATGGGGAATGTAGGTAGGTTTGCAAACCCCTTTGACCTGACTTCGTGAACTTCCAAAGTTTTGCAAATCGGGTATGCAAACCTATTCAGTTCCAGTTTAGTAGAAGGTCACGTTTTGTCTTACATGACTCTGTTCGCTTTTGCTGCAACTCTCATAGACACTTCTAAGATAACTTTATTCACAAAATCACTTGTGGTTGTGGATTATGTTTTGAGTCTTGAGTGTTCTTGAACACCGCTAAGTGCTTATAAATTCAAAGGCACACTTGCTGCAATGGACTATATCAATAGAAGTCTTATATAATCTAGGTTTATTTATAAAATTGTATTCTAGGTTACGACTTTGAAGACTTCAATTAAGGATTCGTAAAGCCCGGTTAGACTATCTTTTTACTTGATAGTTCTTTTTTCTGTATCTTGTGTTACTGGTTATTCAAGTTCACGTAAATCACAAAATCTCTTCGTATCAGGCTTTGTGATTCCTCAAGATAGGTATCTAAACTTTTCTTTGTTTTTATTAGGATTGTTCTTGAGAGGTTGTTAGTGATCCACGATTCTCTGCTAACAAAGTGTAAGTGTTCCGGAAATATAAGGTCTGGATTTTGTCCATTGCAAACAGATTTCTAAACCTTGATTATATATCTGAAGGGAAGTCAAATAGGCTTGTCTGTTAGAGACGGATAGGTACCGTAAGTCTTCACTGAGGTTGAAGCAACTCCTACACTATAAGTAACAATAATTTAATCGAGTCATGTAACAATTCTGATTTAAAAATCACAACCTAAAACAAAATATAAAATCCAAAATCACAACCTAAAACAACAATAAATCTGATTTCAACTCAAACGGAAAAAAAAACTATAATCTGAAGAGGAATTTCGACTTCCGCAAACAAATCACAGCGTACAACCAATCACAACGCATAACCAATAATCCTGAAGGGAAATTTTGACTTTTTCAAACCTAGTTTTTGTTTCTTTCCTATTTCAATTTTCTGCCGGTACTTTTGTTTCGTTTTATTTTTCAAATACGATTGGAAAGTTCTTGCATCGATTTATTCATATATCGAAGTCAGATTGGATTTTGGAATAGAGGAAAATTTTCTTCTAGATGTGTTATACTGCGGCAATAGAGGTATATGATGCCCAATGTTGTGGAAATTAAATCAGTGATATGTTTTGATTATAACCCCGATTAAGTTACATCAACGAGTTATTTGAATACTTGTATCAAATGGAGCTGATAATCACCATGAGCGCACCACCACCACCAACTCCTAGATGACCTTAATATTCGCATTGCCTCACAACTGTGAGGTCGGGATTTCGATTCCTCCCTGCCGTACATTATGTGTTGGTTGTGGTATTAACCCCCTCCCCAACGGATGGATGGGCCCAATGGGCATGTTGAGTAAATATATGCAAGGATTGTTCTATTGTTGTTGTTGGGGTCAGGTTCAGTGACTTCAAATCTGTCAGGGGATGCCTAAGCCTCTGCAACAAATCAAAAAAATAACTCTTCATTTCCCGAGTATTTTTATGGGGAGTTCTTTTATGAGGACACGAGGGACAGATGAGATGTTGACACGTGTCTTTCCTAATAATTAATCCCAAATAGTTATGCGTCCAAAAATACAAAAGAATTGTATTTCTGGGGAAAATATATATGATTTCCCTGTTGCGGATAAAGGCTTTAATCTAAACTTTGGAGATGAACATCCAAAGTTGCCAAACGAACCTAAATTCATATCAGATTGTCACGACTCATCACCCTGATTACCGACATAGATGGCCGCTAAGAGGGGATTGAATTCAGCGCTATATGAACCAAAATAAAAGTAATACAGTACAACTTTCGTCAAATTAATCCACGATAAATTAATAACTTCACTAAAATAATACTTTTTGCGTGTCTCAACTTGGGCTAGCGTGCTAAATTAATAACCCCCTAAATAAGATAATAAAATTTTTGAGTTTCTAATACTGCGTGACTGATATATAAATTAATAATCAGTGTAATAAAACTAAGTTATAGTGCCTTATTAAAATAAAAATAGTGCATTATTAAAATAAGAATCCAAAGCCTATAATAGCAGTGTAGGATCTTTCGAAATCATTACTGATAGAGTATCTCAATTTTCTTTCTTCAATGTACATTCCTTTGAGTAGCAGCAAAGTACGCATTGAATCACTATGAAAAGATACTTCATGGCCACTCCATTCTGTTGCCCACCGGAAAGCAATTTTTGCACCTTTTTTCTCTAAATCTTCTCTGCTGGTGCAATTGCAAGTACTTGCTCTAGCTTCAATTGTGTATCTTGCGAAATCATAAGCCTATAACAGAAGAAGAGATAGCTTCCTTTTTTCTCTAAACAGGATTGTGTTTCCACAATCCTGTTTTCCAAAGTGTGTATCTCAAGACAGTCATTATACTAGTACAAATATAAAGTTTGGAAAATAATAGCAACACTATTGATGTATTTATTTTTATCTTAAGAAAAACATCACTGATCCAACCAATTTTACTGGCAACAAAACCTAATCAGTATCCAAACTGATTTCATTCCCTCGTCATTGTGATTAGTGAAAAATACTAGAACCCCCCTACTATATGGGTTCAATATATAGAAACCCCACAAAATGGATCCTTCACTATCAACTCCATACTTTTAGTTTTTGATATTTCTAGGCCCAGAACTTTTATTTTTTGGGCTAGGTTTTGAAATTTTCCGGATTGCTGACGTCATCAATTTTTTTTAATAAATCTGAAAATACCAAAAATAACCTCCACTATTTATAGTAGATTTATATAGGAACAAAAACAGAACATCAAATCAGGTTTTTTTTTTTTACTCTCTCATCTCTCTGCTCTCCGGCGATTTTCTCTTCATGATATCAAATCTTCCGAATTTGAATTGTTTCTTCACAAAATCGCTGCATTGAAGAACAACAAACAGGTGCGTTGATTTTTGATTCGATGTATTGAAGACGAGAGGAAGAAAAACACGTTATTCTCAGAAAATCGTTGAATTGATTCAGTTGTTTTCAGATCTGACGAGAGGAAGACGCTGCATTGAAGAACAACAGATAGGTTTGTATCAATTGTTATTTTCTGTTTGTATAAAATAGGTTTGATTCACTAGTTTTTCAGATCTATTTTTTTAATTCGATTTTCTACTGATTATCGTTTTTTTTTTGTTGTTTGGATTTTGTTGAGTCTGAGAAGAGGAAGAAGACAGGTTGGAATAGAGAAATCAACATAGGTGTGTTTTCGATCTAGTCTTGAATTCTATTGATTTTGATTTTTATGATTTGGATCTTTCTTATTTCGTTATTTTATTTTTTGATTTGGTTGAGACTGCGAACATTATTTGGTTGATACTGAGAACAATGAGAGAAATAACATTGTTTCAGAAGAAGGAAAACAACAAATCTAGGTACGAATCTTATTTTGGTTTGATTTCAAAACTTTTTTCAATTTTTTTTTCCGATTATTTGTTGTTCTTGCATGTCCGATCCGAGAATTTGTTGTGAATTTGTTGTGTATATTTTGTTGATACCGAGAGGAGGATGAAGAAACAATTTTGTTTCAGAAGAACAACTTTAAATTGATGTAGACATGTTGTTTTTTGTTTTATAGTATGTGTAACTTGAGGTTACACATATATATCATGTTGTATTTTAGCATGGAATTTGTATTTTTCTGTTGTTTTTTGTTTTTTGTGAATTTGTTGTGAGTTTTCTGTTTGATACTTAGAAGAGGATGAAGAAACAATGTTGTTTCAGAAGAACAACTTCAAATTGATGATGTAGGCATGCTGTTTTTTGTTTTACAGTATGTGTAACTTGAGGTTACACATATATATCCTATTGTATTTTTAGCAAGTTACACATGTATATATCCTGTTGCATGTGTATTTGTAAACAATTGTAGCATTTGTATCTTTAAGACACATTGTATCTATTGCTTTCTGCATATGATATATTTCTCATGTTGAGTATGTTGATGGCTCATTTTATGTTTAGCTTGTTCCATAGGATATATTTTTCACGAGGGGGCAAAGCCCCCGAGTGAATTGCGTTCGTTTGATTTTTGATATTTTTATTGTATGTTTGTATTTTTCAGGTTGTCATGGTTGATGTGAGTTGCATGGAACATGGGACATGGAAACTTCCAATATTGGTTTGTTTTGGTTTGGAACATGGAAACTTCCAATAAATCTACCAGGGTTTAAAGATGCAGCTGATCTTCGCTTTTGTTATACAGGCATCACAAGTCTTTTTTGCTCATTTTTTTTTACATTAATTTGTTTTTTCTTTAATAGCAAGAACGAGTAATTGGATTTGTGACCCAAATTCAAATTTTTGTTCATACAATTTGTACTTGAGAATATTCTGATTGTTATTTTTGTGAAAGACTTAAAAATGAGAGTTGTAATGAATAAGAAAAAAACAGACTCAGAATGGAACAAGTTATATTTATGTGTAATCGCGAGATACACATGCTAATTGGATGTGTAGATGCAAGTTACACATGCTTACCGGGTGTGTAGACACAAGTTACACATGTTAATTGGATGTGTAGACAGAAAGTTACACATGCTAATTGGAAAAAATAAACTCAAGTGATGGAAAAACCCCGAATAAAATACACAAGCTATATGGATGTGTAGATGAAGGTCACACTTTTGATTGGATGTGTAGCTGTAAGTTACACATGCTAATTAAACAAACTTAGACTTGGAAAATCCTTGAATCAAGTACATAAGCTATATGGATGTGTAAATGCAAGTTACACATGCTAATTGGATGTGTATATGCAAGTTACACATGCTTACTGGGTGTGTAGATACAAGTTACACATGCTAATTGGATGTGTATATGCAAGTTACACATGCTTACTGGGTGTGTAGATACAAGTTACACATGCTAAGTGGATGTGTAGACGAAAGTTACACATGCTAATTGGATGTGTAGAAGAAAGTTACTCATGTTGTGCATCAGCACATAAAATAAAAGAACAAAATTATAGTTACAGACAAAGACAACCAATATCTAGAAAAAAAATGCACTTAATTGAACAAGATCATTAATAATAAATACAAATCTAAGCATAATATTCAATGTAGACAAGATAATCACTCAATGTAGACAAAAAAGAAGAAAAAAAACACAAAACATTACTCTTAAATCAAATTTTATAGGCGGATCACTCAATGTTGATTTTCGTTCTTCGCTTTCAACAATTTATTTCACTCAAATCTCACTTTCACTAGATATTCTACCACCACTACCACCGGCACAATCAATACTCCTGTAACCACCATCACCAATGTAAGAAGAGTGCCATAACCAGAAATGCAAGCTAATTAATATAAAACTTATCAACCACTACATCAATTTCATGTCAGCTACATACTTTTGGTGCCATCCAAGATCATATATACCTACTCTCAATATCATGCATATGTAATTTGAATAATATAAGTACAAACACGCTTTATGAGTATAACCTACGAGATCAAGGCATTTCAATACAACTTTGTAAGAGAAACTCATATTCATCTGATTATATGAATGTGTAACTTCGAAGCTACACATGCTAATTGGATGTGTAGACGGAAGTTACACATGCAAATTGGATGTGTAGACGTCAGTGACACATGTTGCAAGCATAGCATGAGATCAAATTTAGTTCATGACATCATCACAAGCAAAACTCGGAAGCAAATATCACAAAAGAACACTAACATTATATCATCACAAACGATTGAAAGATTAATACTTGTTAATGTAGGATCTTCTTCAGGAGGATTCTTTCTTCCTTGCACCATTTTAGTTCACAAAATGTGAATTGAACCTGAATCTGTAGTTTAAACAAAGACGAAAATCAAATTAGTTGTTCATACGGCTTTCAATTGAACCCGAATCATAGGTTTAAACAAAAGAAGAAAACATCAATTTTAGTAGTCCTAATCCCCTAAACATGAGATTGAGATGATACAGATGAACCGAAAACATCAATTTCCAACCAATTCCAAGAAAACCTAATCCCTAAAACCAGAGAGGAAAAGGAGAAGATCGAAAACAGATGCAAACCTCTCTTCGTCTTCTTCTTCTTTCTCACCAAACAGATCAAAAAAACTACTGTATCAAAAAACAGATCGAAAACAGATCAAATTCATCGAAAATATTAAACACGGAGAAGAAAAAAAGATTAAACATGAAGAAGATTGATCAAAAACCCACCTGTTTTTGGTTTTCGTTTGTTCGATCTGCAAAAGAAATTTCTCTGAAATTTGAGTTTTCGATCTGCAGTTTTCTCAGGTGAGATTTGTTTTCTCTCTCCTAAAATGAAAAAAAAAAGTGTCTGTGTAAGAAAAAAAACCTAGGTTAGATACTTATATAGTCAAGGTTAATTTGGTCATTTTGACCTCTACTAAAATTTATTTTTAATTAGGAGCCTGGTTTTAAAGCTCTTTTAACTAAGGGCCTCATATTATGGGTTATCCATGGGTAGGGCCTTAGCCTAATTTTCCCTTGTGATTAATCAAAACCTCAACGACCATGCAACCGAATCCTATCTGGATTTGTATACGTTTCTCCTGTTGTCGCAGAACTCTAGTTCTCAAGTTTGAATTTGAACTTCCAATCCAAGGTGTTAATACTTAGAGTAGGGTTCCAAAGGCAACCCAATTCTCTATCATTTGAATCAGATGAGAAGTGAACTGCTATCTAATTTCAGGCTTAGTCCTATAGGCTAGATATTTAGCTGCTAGAACTGCTATCTAATTTCAGGCTTAGTCCTATAGGCTAGATATTTAGCTGCTAGATTGGTCATCCACGTCAGATAGTGCAACCTCCTAACCCCTATAGGATGGCGAAACGCCTAACGATTCGGCGTTACCAATTCTCCGAGAGAATGCTAAGAGAGACAAGTAGCCAGATCAGGTAAATTCAGTTGAGAAGTGAACTATCTAATTTCACAACCTTCACAACTACCGGAACCAAACTTGGTGTGAATTCAGCAATTACTCCTAATTTCCCAACACAACCAATTTCTCTAACCTCAACTCCGATTTCCCGACACAACCAATTTCTCCTAACCTCAACTCCCACGGCAAAAGATTCAGACTCCTAAAAAAAAAAAAAGAGAACCTCCAACTCCCACAGCAGAAGATTCAGACTCCTAAAAAAAAATACAATATAGGTCATGCCAATAACAGACCAACCAAAAAGAAAAGCAGCTAAACACTTCAGTAAATAACAAACCCCAAGATATGAATTATATAGAAATCTCAAGTTATCTCAGTTGACATTAAAACAAGCTGTCAACTACACCACGGACACAGAAACATAGTTAAATAAAAAAGAGACACCATGGGTGTTCAAAAGAGAACAGTAAAGAGAACTGCAACCCTCAAAAGATCAGATTTATGTTTGTGTACTATATAGGTTCATAAAACTGCCTAAGAAAGAAACCCTCCACTACCTCTCTATCCACTCTCAACAGTAAAACATAACCTTCTTCACATTCTCCTTCAAAGCAGGGAGGGGCCTAACAGCTGCACCAGCACCCGCACCGGGAGCCCTAGGACCACCACGGGCAACAGCTCCACCACCACGACCAGCAGCACCACTTGCCATGGATCCACTATCAGATGTCTCAGGTTCCATGTAAAAACGAGCACGGAAAGCAGCAAGATGGGCATAATAGGCCGGTGGGACTATTAATAAGTAATGCAAAAGCACAATGTCAGTACAATTTGTAATTGTGGAAACTTTTGCTCTGCTACTACGGAGCTAAACTCACATTGTATCTACTAACTGGATGATAAAAGTACGAAAAGACAACATCAGACAACATCTAAAGTTTAGCGAACTAACCAATTGAAACGGATCGAGTGCATCTCGCATAGCTGCAAAAAAATAAACATAATAGAGAAGATCAGGCAGGTAGATAATATAATAAGAGTAAGCAATGACTGAACATTAAAGAAAAGACATCGCTTACGTGTAGCAGAGATTATTTGTGAGGGACTGGAGCCCATCGGCAGTAAACTTGTTCTCATCCCATAACACGTGATAGTGAGCTGGACGACTTGTGCCCTGCATTGATTAATCCCATAGCACAAATTTCATGAATCCTTCACAACAAAGGCACCATCCTCATACAAACACATACAAAAACTTCACTCAAGTAACCCCAAGTGTAAAACAAAGAAAAACATCTATACCTGAATACCAGCATGACTGCAGAGGTAAAAGTCAAACTCAGTAGGATGACAAATCTTGGAATCTACCACAGTTCCTGCAAAGCAACAATTCTGTTAAAAGCTTTCCAGGATTTACACCCATCATATTTAGTCAATCACAACAAAAGAAGATCCATGTTATTTTACCTGGTAATATGTTTCCACTCCTATCAATTGTTTGACGATCGTTATGGTTATTTGCAAACAACCTTGTGTGATGACGTTTTTGAACCACAACAAATGTAACAGGTGGCTGGTAGTTTGGCTCCAAAGAAGCACAAGCCTGTGTGAAGAGAAAGTGACCAATCAGCTTGACTTCAACAAAACATAATTTGTATAACCCCAAGGAGCACAGGTTAAAGAATTTAAGAATTCAGATACAACTATCTGCAAGAGGACTGCCTACTATTCAAGCCTACAAGTGCTTGGCTATTCAAAGTAAATTAAGTTATCCACCTTAACAAGAGGCTGTTACTAGCTATAGACCTTTTGTCCCTAAGAAATTTAGCAACTTGACATTGGACACCACATTACCTTGCGAATAGCATCAAGCTCATAGAGTAGAACTTGGTAAAACTGACCCTCACTTACTCCATCCCTGAAAGCAGAAAACGAATCAACGGATCAGAAAGAACTAGAGAATGCAGTAGATATAAGCCAATTAGCTACATTATGAACGCCAAAATTACCTGTAAAATATAATACGCTGAGGCTTCTGTCCAGTTGCTCTACGGAAAGAGATAAGAAGTTCCCTAATACATGAAAATATCAAAAAAATTAGCCAAAACGATTACCCAATATGCAAATTCAGGCCCGTAAGGAAATAAATTGAAATGACGAAGACGGAGAAACACAACAGGCAGAGACACATACTTAACCATGCCTCCCGTCACAGTTCCTCGAACCGGATCCTGCCATACTTTAAACAGATCCTGAATCAACTCTTGGCGATGGGCTTGAGCACACACCAAACCAGCATACTTTGTTACCTCTGGCCAATCTTGTGATGCCACAACCTGGTAAGAGGTACAACAAAATAGAAATCAATAATTGAACAGCTTAGGAGTCACCAAAGGGTGAACTATAGAGCGGATTAGTAAATAAAATCTTACAGCAGCGATGGAGGGGCTTGAATCCTCTCCCGGGTGAGGATGGGTCACATCAGCACCAAAGATAATAGTTGGCCGGTCACTGACAAGCGGTATGCGCCTTGACAATGCATCAACTAGAACAGTGTTGCGCCCACCGACCTTCACATTTATCTTTAGGGCGACATTGGCCAGGTACTGCTTGCTCATCTTAAAGACGTGCTTTGTCAGACAACACTGGGAAACGAGACCAAGTTCGGTCTCACAGATACGTTTCAAGTCCCCTGCACAGTACAAATTGTCCCTTAAATAATTCATTCGACTAACCAATCAAAACTGATAGGGTGTTTCAATTAAAGATGAGGCTTGTCATACCATAGAGTGAGCCATTGTTGTCCGGCAAAATTACAATGAGCAAGTCGAGTTCTTTGCCCTTAAGCTTAGTCATCGCCTCCGAATATCTAGTCTTAAGTGCTCGTTCAACATGATCTGGACGAGCGGTATAAGGAGGGAGAATTGGCTCAGAGTTGAACGTCTACACAAGAAGCAACCAGAATTTAGTTAGTTAAACGGAGCATCAAGTGCCAAATTATAGATCAGATTGCCAGTCGTCAGGATTAGGATATAAATTAACATGGCGCACCATTCCAGAAATATGACACATCTGGGCAAGCTCAAAACAAAAACCACGAGCCACACTGTCTTGGACATTGCGGGAAAAGTTGAAACACATCCAGTTGTTGACAATACCCCCGTTGACCATTTTCTGCAGGAAAAGAAGAGATCACTTAGTAAAATGAAAGACAGGAAACAAGCCAAAATCTTGCCCAGTAAAAAATAAAGCTGACTTTATTCATCATATTCCATTGGCCAACTTGGGGCAAGCAATCTCTCTCTCTACCGCTTTCACTGTACTTCAGCTGCATGGGAAACCGAATGTTATCAGTTAACAGCATAGCAAAAATGAAAATACACCAGTTCCATGGCCTTGTAAATTTAATTTTATCAATTAGAACCAACAACAGAGATGTGTAAGCTTATTTACCCATGGAGCAGGAAGAATGCGAGCCTCAACTTGAGCAAGCTTATCACTGATTTTTATACCAAATTCCTTGGCGAACGGGTCCTCGTAATAAGCATTGTGGCGAACAGTCTACATCCAAAACGTATTACAAACAATCTTTAGGTAAAGAAGAATACTGAACAAACATACAATGCAGTAATTCCTAAAAGTATACAAACTCAGCATAATCTTTAGCTACAATGCCAACATACCTGCATAATATCTTTCTCCCTTTCCTGTGGCCGCTGACATGTAACCTTCAAAAGAGCAGTTATCTGTCTTTCATTGAGTCTTTTCGAGTACCTCTGACCCTCCACAATTTTACAAACCTGCATCGAAAAATATAGAGTACATTAAACGAAATGCATAAAAACTCCAAAGCTACAGAAAAAAAGCTTGAGTGTATATTAACCTCCATGGGAAGATAATTTGGCCTTTGTTGATTTCCAACTTGCAAACAGGGCCAATGTGTGTGCTGAATAGAAAACCCATAAGTCTCGCCAAAATATTCAACAACAGATTTCATGGTGCCCTTCTCATCAACAGGGAAACTTCAAAAACAAACCAAGAAATAGATCAGAAAAGAGGTAAATGAGCATTCAAAAAACAAAAACAAAAACGACAGTAACCAACTCTCAAGGACATATACTAGACTTACGTCAGCTCTCTAGTTGCCTGAGAGGTTAATCCAAATATACGGTACTTTCTGCGCATACTTCCTCGATGAGTTACTTCAACCTTAATACCTCTAAGGGCCTTCTTGATCTGCAGTCCACGGAAAAAAGTTATAAATGGACGTTCATCAAATTCAAGAGTCCAAAATCATTTCATGCATCATCACAACAGATTGTAAGTTAACTGAGACACACAAAACAGTTGTTACCAAGAGAAGTTATTTACCTTGACTCGATCAGCATCAGACAAGGGTCGAGCAAGTGCATCCCTATTCAGGAGCTGGGTAACAAATTCTATTACAGGTGATGGTTCAATAAAAGCCGTGGAAGACATATCTACAAAAAACAAACACGATGAATACTTAGCACAGAACTATGCAGTAGTTATTTGCTCAAATAAGATGATCAAGTAATGACTCATGCATGCAGAACATAGATAACTAAGAAGCTGCTGTACAATGACCAGATCATACATGCTGAACCCGAAATTGCAAATTAAATAGATTTTAGCAAATCAGCAACAGTCAAAATTAGAACGCACCGATATTCAATGAAAGACCCATTTGAGTCGGGCGAATACTCTGGTAAAAACCTCTCCAACTTTCCAAACCTTCACCAAGTGACTGTCTTCTCCCCAAGTTGGGGGAATAGAATGAACGACCAACAGGAGCATACCTATTACAACCAACAGTAATCAGTGTAAACCTCAGAACTATGATATAAAAATAAAAACAGAAAACCAGAATGTGATATTACAAGACATACCTAGAAGTCGGAAGCTCACGCAGAACAATGTCAAGAACCTGAAGAGCTTCCTGAGGTGCATCTGCCTGTTTTCCCTGCAAAAACATTCCCAAGTGGTGGAGATCCGCTCGAGCAGCATATTTGATAGCAACTTTGAACACCCTCTCTCTCCTGCATCCCAAAACAAAGAGAAATATAAACTTACTGCACATACATGCAAGTGTACATAAAGGAAATGAAAGGCATCAAAGCAACAACCTAGCAGCTCCAGTGCCATCATCCTCGTCAATCAAGGTAATCGAGAAATCCTTGTTAGAAAAAGGTAATGGTCCAGCGGTATAAAGACTCTTCCTTCCATCGTAAGCAGGAAGGCGTCTTCCAAGATGCGACTCTCTATATAATTTCACTAGCTGCTCCATAACAGCCCTGTTGACACCCCTTGATGTACCTTCAGGAGTGATGGAAACCTGGCAACACAAGTGGATAATTAATAAACCCATAAAGTTCTAAGATATCAGTAAAAAGCAAATGGATTAACAGAGACCCTTACATCATATTGGTGTAAATCCTTGTCGGGTAACTCAGCAAAAAAATGGTTTGCTTTGACCACACATTTGATTCCAGTAGTACCCTTGCCAGGTCGAAGAGGAAATCGCATGGACTTACTGGACGCAGGGGCAACAGGTTGAGTGGGTGCTAAGGACAAATCTTGCGCTTGCTGGGTTACTTCAGCCAAACTGTGGTCCTCAGGCTGAGACAAAGATCCAGCTGGAATTGTTGATCCAACACTTGTAGGTGCTGTGTGAACTGGGACCTGGGTAGCTTGATGCAGGTCGGGACGTGGTTCCATAGAAGGACCACTAAACGAAGGGCCAACACGACCACCTTCACCGGGGTTTTGCTGAGGTTGAGGCCCTCGCGGCTGCTGCTGCTGCCCTCGGCCTTGGTATCCCTGCACTGGTCCACCCTGTTGCTGAGGAGCCATCCCACGCTGAGGTTGTCCACCGGGTCCTTGAGGATATCCTCCACGGCCTCCTTGCTGAGATTGTTGAGGAGGCCAGCCTCTCCCACCACCTCCCTGTTGATACCCTCCGCGACCACCCTGTTGAGCAGGTGGACCTTGATACCCTCCGCGACCACCCTGTTGAGCAGGTGGACCTTGATACCCTCCGCGACCACCCTGTTGAGCAGGTGGACCTTGATACCCACGGCCTCCCTGAGGTGCAGGTGGAGGCGCACTTTCAGTTTGACGCTGTGGTGGATCTGAACTCTCACCACCAGCACCAGTTGGATCAGTTCTCCTCTTCCTCACCATGACTGTATCTGCACACCAGTGAACAGAAAATGAAGGACATGTATACAGAGATAAACAAACAATACAAAAAACCTACAAACTAAAAATAAACAGTGACAAAGATGCTACAAAACTTTAAACATGTAAGACATCATAAGCTTGAGAGAGAGAGACTATAGAGATTATCTACAACATGCAAATCTAAGAACTCTAAAAGTAGACAGATATAGTACCTTAAAACACTTAGCAAGTGGAGCAAGAGATAAACTGCTGAAACACTAGAGAAAAGAAAAAAGAACACCCAAAACATACAGGTACTTCAACAACATAGGACAAACTAAAATAGATGAAAACTAAAAAGAAAAAAACCCTGGCAAGCAACAAAGGAACCAAGACATAAACTGACAGTAGATATAAAGAAAAGGAACACCCAAAACATACATGTACTTCAACCTAGGACTTGAGTAAAACCCAAGTAGAAGTGAGAACTACAAGACCCTTTAACAAGCAACAAGTTAACCAAGACATGAACTGCTGAAACACATATACACAAAGAAAAAGAACACCCACAACATGCATGTACTTCAACACAGGACTTGAGTAAAACCCACAAACTATAAAACAGATGAGAACTGAAAAACCCTTTAACAAACAACAACTGACACAAGAGATAAACTGCTATAGAGAAAAAGAACACCCAAATCATGCATGTACTTGCAACAAATGACAGTAGCCACAGACTAGAACAAACTTGAACAGAGAACTAAAAAAAAAAACATACAACAGTAAGAAAACTGTGAAACAACAAAATCTAAAAGATAAATGAAAAAACCAGTTAGTGTTAAAGCAGTAAAACAAAAGATAAACAACTGCACAGGAGACCGAAACCCAGAACCACTACAAAATCAAAAAAACCTAAAAGAAAAAAAAAATCCCAAAAATCAAACCCTGATAAGAACAGATTTACAAAATAAAAACAAAAATAGGTAACAATAAACATACAAGGAGCAACATAAAATGCCGTAACACATAACTAAAACCCTAGATCGACTAACCTAAAACATGAGGAACAAAAATAAAACATACTCACTGAAACCCTAACTTCAAAAATAGCAAAAAAATAGCAAAACCGTCATCAGATCAGGAAAAACACTACAATCTCACATAAAACAAGTGAGAAAAAACTCTTCAAAACCCTATCTGATGAAAAATCAATGATCCTTGCCAGAAAACACACTGTACAACATCAGATCGGAAAATAGAGATCTCTTACTAAACAGTAGCAACTCTAAAAAACAGTGTATACCTTAAAACCGTTCTTGTATTTCTGAGAGAAACCGCCTTTACTTTGGTAGAAGAAGAAGAAGAAAGAAGAAACCAAGCTTTTTTTTTTTTCTCTGTGAATGGATACTAGTAGGGTTGAGAGACTGGATTCTAGTTTTGAGAGACAAGAAATATAAAAATAATTCTTGAGATAAATTAAAATATACCAACCGAACCCTCACAACCCTGTGAAACTTATTTTAACATTTTACGGCCCTTATTTATAGACGAAGACGCTGAGAAAACGACAAACCTCTCTACACTTCTCTGTCTTGTCACAAGTGCTGACTAGGAAAATGAGTTGGCGTGAATTTCGCTTGCGTGGGGCGTCTACGTGACACCATATCTTCCCACTTACTCAATACGGGTGGAGCAATAACCGAGGCAAGAGATAACACAACATGATTGAGCACGATTAATAATCTCCATAATAGTCGACTAATGGCATGAGATTAGGAGGAGAAAATGAAGCGGTTTTGGACACCTCATAAATGCCATTCTTAATTAAAGTTGTTAAGTTTTTTCGGTTTTTTCTTTTTTTTTTTCGGTTTTGTGCCCATGATATGTATTTTAATCTTCACCACCGATTTAATTTTGAGAGTTATGTAGTTGAGTCATGTGTTAACTAATTTCTTGTACTTGGAATTTTAAACATGAATGATAATGAGTCATATATAACCAATCAAATAAACATGTTAATATTAGTATTTTTTTCAGAAAAGTGTCCAACAATATGGGCTTTAATTTCGAAAAAAATGGTAATATCTAGAAAATTTCATACCTAATTTCAATTTTTATTTTTATGAAGATATTGTTTTCATCGGACTGAGCAAGGTACATTTGTCCAGAGACTATCTAAGGAGCTTTTTAAGGTATCGAATCGTACATTAAATCCAATGAGGAGTAAGAAAAATGATAGTATCTAAAAGATTCCACTTATTCGTTTCAATTTTCCTATTTTTCATTAAAATAAAGTATTATCATTGAGCGTTACATGAATATCAGTACAGCTGTACAGATGTAAAAGACCATCTACGGAGCTTTTGCGGCTGTCAGATCGTACATTAAATTTATTTATTAACGCATAAGAAAAGCGGTAATATCTAGAAGATTCAATGTATTTGTTTCAACTTTTTTATTTTTATGGAAGAAATTGTTATCATCGAGCGTTACATGAACATCATTACAGTTGTGTGGATGTAAAAGACCATTTACGGAGCTTTTGAGGGTATTGAATCATATATTAAATCTACTAATGCATAAGAATATCCAGAAGATTTAATGTACTCGTTTCAATTTTCTATTCTTATGAAAAAAATTGTTATCATCGAGCGTTACATGAACACCAGTACAGCTGTACAGATATAGAAGACCATCTACGGAGCTTTCGAGGGTATCTGATTGTACATTAAATTTCTTTATTAACGCAGAAGAAAAATGATAATATCCATAAGATTCATTGTATTTGTTTCAACTTTTATATTTTTATGGAAAAATTGTAATCGTCGAGTGTTACATGAACATCAGTCAACTATACAAATTCTAAAAGACCATCTACATAACTTTTGAGGGTATAGGATCGTACATTAAATTTACTATTGCATAAGAAAAATGATGATATCCAGAAGATTCAATGTATTCATTTCAAATTTTCTATTCTTATTAACAAAATTGTTATCATCAAGCATTACATGAACATCAGTACACCTGTGCAGATATAAAGATCATCTACGGAGCTTTTTAGGGAATCAAATCGTACATCAAATTTACTAACGTATAAGCCAAATAATATCCATATGATTCAATGTATTAATTTAAATTTTCTATTTTTATGAAAAGGATAGTTTTCATTAGATGTTACTTGACTAGTTGTACATATATGAAAGATTATCTACGGAGCCTTTTATGATATCAAATCGTATATTAAGCCCACTAATGGGTAAGAAAATGGTATTATCTATAAGATTGCACGTATAAATTTTGATTTTCTAATATTTTACAAAAAAAAAAAAAATTGTTTTCATTAGACGTCTATCGAACAGTTGCAAAAATATAAAAGACCATCTATCAGGCTTTTTAGTGTACTGAGTTATATATTTAGTAGTAAAAATTGCAAATTCATGGTCAAATACTGGATTGGCAAGTCAACAAGATTTTATATTTAAATATAAATATAATAAATAATAGAGTTCTTTTGGAACAAACCCATAATCCTCCTACAATTGACTTAAATAATACAAAAGGAAACAACATACTCGCAAATTATAGTACATAACAAATTAACACTAATGTCGGTATAGACATGGCTAATGAGAGACAAACACAAAGAGAGCTACTGATTGCCAAACTGGAAACGTTCGTCACAATTAGGTATAACAGAGGTGTAAAACATACTTGTGTGTTATTAGTCCCCCTCAAATTAAAGCGGCCAAACGGAATCAATATAAACTTGCCTTTCGAGTAATTCTGCCTCAGTTGAGCTCATTTACGTCTCTTGGATCTCGCAAGACCTTATGCAACATGATTCCCCTAGCTGACGTCCTTTACAGGCCTAGGTTTTGGTTCAACCCAGTAAAGACTGCCTTTAGCAGAAAACCTATGTGGTTTCCTTTAGAAACATATCCAATCAATTTATGAAAACTTATATGTTATTTTGGATCTTTGAGAAAATTTATCTTCAAAATTTACAGAGATGCCTAATCAAAACTACCTTACAGGAATAATATAAACAAATCAAATCATAAGTGATTTAGATATCTATCTTGTAGAATCACAAAGTCAGGGAGTACTTTGTCATTTCTATCAATCAAGTTCCAAATCTAAAGTTTCAAGAACTTCGAAGATTAGTAAGAACAAGATCCAGATAATAAGAACTATCATGTAAAAGATAGTTTGACCAGGTTTTATGATTCCTTAGTGAAGTCTTTCAAAGTCGTAACTTAGAATACAATATCCATATGAAACCTAGGTTTTTATGGAGGACGGTTGTAGTCTGCACCTAGGATATCTAAGTATCAACATTATGTTTTTAGTGTGCTAGAAGTCCTATATTTATATATATTTATATATATATATATATATATATATTGATGAACAACCTTGGTAACTTACAAACAAAGTTAAGTTCATGAGATGTTGCCTTGTATAGAACTACCAAGTAAGCGAAACTTCTCTATATAGATTGTGCACGAAAGCATGTGAGGAGTTTGTTTGAATTACGAGGAAAACGTATGCAACCAGAGTGCACTATATAGTTTTCTAAAGAGCCACGGTTAAGCAGTTCCGAAACTGACAAGTTTAATTTGTCACAAGACGAAAGCAATTTGTGAACTGTCAAAATAGTTTGCGAACTAAAAAGGCGTCTTGTAACTTTTAAAGTTTTTATATTGACAAGTTCGTGAATCGTGCAAAACAAATTGTGTATTTGAGATATCAAAATTCAACTAGTTCGCGAACTCATAAATCAGTTCGTATCTGCTGAACTAAATAGTGTCCAGTACTATCTCAAAATTGAATAGTTTGCATACTGACTAGTTCAGTTCGTATGCGCGAGTTAATTGAGATATTAAAAATCAAGTCTTTATATATACAAGTTCAAGTTCGTGAACCGGTGAAACAATTTTTGATCTTTAAGAACTAACTTGACTAATCCTTTAGTTTGCAATATTCTTTGCAAGTTCATCATAATACTAAAGTCATACGACATGTCTCGGTATACAAAACAATAAATATTATACGACGTGTATCTGTATACGGAACAATAAATATTTGAATAAAATTGTCAGTCTTCACATACCTTTGTTGATGAAGTTTATATTGATACTGTCTTAAATCTTCAATTCTTTAAGTTCGATTGGTGATTTCTGATACTCAACTACCATCCTAGTCCAAGACTGACTTTAGTAGACTATAAATCAAAACTTAGTTTTGATCAACTAAAATTGACAACAAGCTTGGCATACCAAAACTTGTGAGTTTGACCAAGCGTTGCTCTAATAATCTCCCCATTTGTCAATATAGTGACAAAATTATTGATTACATATAGATAAAACAAAAATAAATTTTAAATTTTATCTTCATAATGTATCTTGATTTATTGAATCTTCAACAATATTGAATTCTTCGTACTTTAAGTTTTTTTATGGCTTTGCTTGTGTTCTTTCAGCACCTCGTTGTTGAGAATCTGCAACTTATAACAACTTATGAATATACTCAAGTTAGAGTATTTAGAATGAATAATCAACCTACTTAATGGTTGTTATACCAGTGCATAGTATTTTTACCTTATTCAAAATCCATTCTACCAAGACTTTGAAGCAATAATATGGTGATATATTCTCCTCCTTAGTCTCTACTTATCGCGTATATGTGAAGTTTATCTTCGTCCACGTAATATACTTCCCCTTAAATATTTTTAGTAAAGCCATATTAAAAAGGAGAGGGTACCAAGTACACCACCAGCTTTTTTGTTCTGTAACATGTATGGACAAAACCTAATACAATTGCGAGTAGATCTAAATTAAAGATCCTTGAACAATGTGTGTGTACTTTTTCTTTTTTATTCCATAATCAATATGCTTAGAATGATAAGGCCATGAACCCGATTGTGTAGAAGAATTCTTAGACGTTCTCATAAATCAACATCCAAGATCAATCCAGTCATATCCAAATCAAGAGGTTCCGAATTCTGACAAGTATGAAACTTATAATCTAAATTTCAAGATAAAAATTCAACAAGAACAAGTCGTTATTGACCGCCATTAATAAGGACTTAACCTACCTTGATCGAATACATACTACTCGTGTTATTCCTAATATAAGATAAATAAAACAATATAATGCATAAAAGGAAAAACACAAGATACCAAGAGTTTTGTTAACGAGAAAAATTGCACCTGCGGAAAAACCCTAGGGGCCTCGGCTAGGTTTGAACACCAAACTGTATTAAGCCTCTACATACACTAGCCTACTATCAAATTTCAGACTGGAATATAGTGGAGACCGATTTAACTTTCCAATCAATTCAGCTGCAATCATGCTCTTTACGTATCTTGAATCTCGCAAGCTCTATGCAATTTAGTCCTTAAATGACGTCCTTTACAGCTTAAGAGTTGCTTCAACCTAAGTGATGAAGACTTTTGATACAAATCTTCCTTTATCATATAAGTTTAATTAATTTTGTTTTTTACCTTTCGATTTAGGTTTGAAAATTTGTTTGTAATCGACAAAGTCTAGCAAACCTCACAAATTTGGAACAATTACACTTATTTAGATGAGAATCCTGGATTACTAACCACCTCTCAAAAACAATCTAAACAAATCAATGAAAAAGAATTTCAGATATCTATCTCTAGGAATCACAAAGCCTGAGGCGAAAAGAACTTTTATATTTATCTCGTTCTTGATCGGAGATTGACGAAAACCTCAATGATCAATAAGAACAAGATCTAGGATACATGAAACTATCAGGTAAAAGATAGTCGAACCTGGCTTCACGAATCTATAAATGAAGTCTTCAAGTTTTAAACTTAATTATGTTTCACAAAGGAAACCTTGGTTAATAAAGAATGACTATATCAAGCAATTAGAACACATGAGTTTTAGGAATTGAGAAGTCATTTATAGATTTTCAAGACTCTATGTATCTTTGAATTCAAGCAAACACTTTATCAGTTTAGATGAAAATCTTATTCAAAATTCATGTAAGCATGTGAGAAGCTCGTTTTGAAATTACTCAGAAGAATATACACTTTGGTCCAGGGTACTGGAACCGTGTACAATGATAGTTCGTGGCAAATATGTCTTATGAACTTGCAAGCATAAATAGTTTTTGTAACACTCAAGACTTAAACCATGATTCACAAGCGCAAAATGCTTAAGTGAACAAAGTTGCCTTAGATGTATTTATGAGAGTTGTAGCATTGTCAAGCGTATTTGTAAAAAAAAAAATACGAGCATCTACTTAGTTCGATATTGAGTAGGTACGTTTAGGGGTACGCATACCTATAGACCAGTCTGTGAACTCAGTCTATAGGGGTACGCATACCGGTTATGTGTACCTTAGCCATTCATGAACTCAATCTCGTAGGGTATGCATACCCCGCTCTCATTCACGAACTCATAACCTTAAGGTACACGTACCGGGTATGTGTACACTTACCAATTCAGGAACTCGGACCACTAGGGTACACGTAATGAGTATGCGTACCTACCCTGTCTCAAGAATTTTAGTATTTCAGAAAACTCTCTTTATATAATTTGAAACATTCTCAATCGCCATAGATAATAAATATCATTGATTGGGCAATTTCCAAATAATCAACTTGAAATAAAAATAGTTCATGAAAAACAAATTGTTCTTATCCAAGATTTCTAAGGATCTAACCCATTGCTTGAATCACATTTTGAGAAATTTATCAAGACAAACTTGACTCAAAATTTCTTATTTGCAATATAAAATCTAGTAAGATCATACGACATAGCCTCGTAAAGATATAATGGTAAATATCGTGAGTAAATAGGATGGTTAAGTCTTCACATATACCTCTTTGTCGATGAAGTTCTTAAGGGTTATTCAGTGATGTCTGATATTCAACTACCATACTTTAATCCTAGTCCGAGACTTGACTTTAGTATACTAGAAATAAAGATATAATTTTGTGTGTCCAACATTGACAACAAGCTTGAGATATCAAAACTTGCAAGTTCGACCGAGCAGTGCTCTACACACATGTCTTTGTATATTTCTACTAAATAATTCTCACATTTTTTTTTTCATAAATTGACAAAGGTTTCAAATAGGGATCATAATGAACTACGACTTAAGAGAATATATCATGACTAAAGAGCCACATAAATATTTTCGATGATACCATAAAATTTTGCAACTTAGTACTTCATTAAGGAGATGTTGTTTAAAGGTACTGTCCCCACCTATAGATTCCACAGCCGCACTCCCCACAAAGATATAACCTTTAAGTAGAAGTTCAAATTGAACTTTCCCCCCAATAATATTATTATCGAAGAGAACAACATGCAAGAAAGACCTTACTCTATACAAGAAAATGACTTTCATTGGACACTAACAAGTATGAATTTTGTATCTAATATTTTTCCTCACTTTTCGCCTGTTACGAACAAAGAAGCTTCAAAAATAATAATTTTGAGATTTTAGAGGAATCCAAAAATAACTATTTCATTATGAGAAAAATCATCTCTAAAAATTTGCTCCTTTGAGTTTAAAAAACAAAGAGTATAATGTTTGTGATATGATTTCATAAGACACTTTGATATATTCAGTGATGGACGTAGAAATTAAAGAAACAACAATATTTTATGCCTGTTGCGACAAGTGAAATAAACCATTTATAAGGATAATTTTATAAAACCGCTGCAATTTTAGTATGGGTCGGGATCGACCAACAAACTGTTTTAACAAAAACTTTTTACAAAACATAGTATTCATAAGATCTTATCAATCTAACGTTTAGCATTTTTAATGACATGGCGCTTAAATTACTCTTCATATGTGTTTGGCAGCGAACAAACTTGTGGAATGTATGTTGAATCCCCATATTCCTCGATATGCTTTTTAATGGCGGAACGAACAATCGAGAAGGCACTTGCCCCATGTTTATCTTTTTCATTCTTTTTGTCACAATTTCTTCCTCTTAACTTAATTTTTGATGCTCAAAATTTTCTTCTTAGCGACAGCCATGTTCTGAGTAACTCAGAACTATGTTCTCATAAAGAAGCTTAGTATGGGGTTTTGTATTTTTTTTTTTTTTTAATTTAAATTGATTAGTGAAATCATCATAACTTTTATCTACATATTTGAGTTTTCCCACGTTATTGAATCCTCATGAATCCACTTAATAATGGGATTAAGAAGAGAAGGCATAAGCTCTAATCTTCTTAAGTCATCCTTTTATTTTAGGGCTTTCATACAGTTTTCATTTACCGTGAATCCATAAGAATAAACTTAAGAAAAAGAAAAGCCATTAAAAATAATTTAATTAAAATGGACAAAATCTTGATGAGAACGGATAGATTATCACCCAAATATATAACAAGAGTTGACGATTTCTTAAATTTTGCTACTCAAGATCGACGGAGAAGGAAACTAAAGACACTATTTTGTCCATGTGATTAGCCAAACACGTCTTATAGCTATATTATGTGACCGGTTGTCAGCCGACACAAATATAATTACACTTTCTTACTACTCAAAATATAAATATAGCAAAGGCAAGAAAGGATCGATCCCACAGAGAGGTCTAGGTTGTCAAATTGTTTCGGTTCCCTATAAATAACACCGGGGTTTTGTGATTATAATAAACTAAATAAAACAAATAAAGAAAATAAAACAAATCAAATCAAATCAAGGATGAGAAAGTATTGGTCATGGATTTCGTTTTCATTCACAAACATGTTTTCACACAATAACTAGAATTGATATTTTAATCTCAACTTTTATCAAAGACCCTAGAATACCTTGATCGCAAGAATATCCCGCAAATCTCCTCATGTCATCAACAAACACATTAAAAGATGCGAATATGAATTCTATCTAAAGGAACAACCTAACGTGTAAAAGCACTAATCAAGTTTAATTCCCTAGATGCATTAGGTTCTATGAAATCAGGCCAATCAAAGCAATCGAACGTGGAAAGCGCACTAATCCGATTTAACAAAGGTTATGGTTCACATATGATCATAAGAATATATCACTACAAACTATAATCATATTTATGCTACTTGTAATCGGGGAATCTATCACTTTTGCGTATAATAAATCCTAATCTAGCAAGAGAGATGAAAACAAACTCAATCGATTCGCGACTCGACTAACAAGCATTCAAATCATGTAACAATATTAATGGTGAATCATAAACGATAATATGGAGACAAAACTAATTTATTGAATTAAAACCCATATTTGGAAATCAAACTTATTCCATAACCAATAATAAAACTCTAGCTCATATTCATGGAGTTCATAACAAGAAGAAAGAGAAAAGACTTCATGGTTCTAAACCCTAGAAAACTAAGTAGAGGCAAAAAGAATAATAAAAGATAGAAGATAAAAGATATCATCCCCCAAAAGTTGTAGAAGTCTTTCCTTTAAATAGCTCTCTAGTTTCCAAAATTAGGTCTAATCTTCAAAGGTCCAAAAGATAGAAGTCCACCAAGCCCATGTGTGAGAAAAACCCATGTGAAAACTCTGCCCAAAAACGGTCGCCGGAAAACTGGGATTGTGACCGGAACTTGGCCGGAAAAGTCGCCGGAAAATATCCCAGGTGACCGGCAAAGTCCGCCCGGTCACCGGTCAACGGGTCGGATCGGTCGGGTCAACGAGTCGGATCGTGAGTTAGACAGGCGAGTTAGACAAAGAATGAGACTCAATTTGAGCTGAATTAACTTGGCCAGGCCAAGCCATTGCACAGGCTGAACTCTGATGCACCATGATTGTGTTTCCACCCATGTTGGCCCTGTGTACAACTCGACTCATTCTCCAGCTTCAAAGCACCAACCGATTCACCAAAGACTCCCAGTGCTACAAAACACCAACAGACTCTCCGCCATCCTTCTCTCGAACTTTCATTATCCGGAATACTCAATCCGCATCTCCCGCAATACCTGGCTCATATGTAGCTCCAATCAATCATTTCATGTTCGGATGCATCCACAATCCCATCATCCGAACTTCCCCGCATGACCTCAGGCTAAGCCAAAACCACGGCTAAATCCATACATTCCAAAGACCAAATGGCATCAACATTCTCCCCTCTCGGGCTTGTGAAACATACTCAACTTCATCACTACCATCAACAAATCTCAGTAGCAGCATCTTAGCCTCCTCCTTCCACAAGTAGCGGCAACAATGCCTCAGGCCACCAGCTTGCAGCTCACTGCATAATTGCAGTCCAATGCATCAACAACTATAGCTGCAACACACACTATCATTACCTGCACCTGCATCATAATCAACTCAACCTCCTTCTCAGTCATACCCAGACCCTAATACCACCAGCACAAGACGCAACATTTCGGTTCCTCTCAAGATTGCACCGGTTTCGCTTATCACATACACACCACATTCCGTTGCCATTCCATCATAAAGATCAATTCCAACCAGACTCAGTCCATTTCTTCACCACTAGCACACCCTTTGTGCTCACTGCACCCAAGCCACAATCACCTCACCAGCTGCAACCTGCCCTTTGCACAACCACCTGAGCCACCACCAACACAGTCCCCAACTATCTCTTGCAACGTGCAGCTCACAGTCACCTTAATAACACCTTCAACTCCTGAAGCTTCATCATCCATCACCATCTCAGACCTAGTACCACAAGCACCATGAGCCTCTCGCCACTTCTCATTTCAGAATAGCTTTCGAATCAACCACTGCAATTTCCAGCTCCAGCTGCTACTCCATACACAGAACAAGCCAATGACCTGCAACTCCACCAGAACCATTGTAGCCCTGTAACTCTAGCCATCAACATCCAGTGCCAAACCAGCTCTTGCCTGCAATTCGACAAACTCTTGATAGCACCAGCACATGAAATCTACAACTCCGACTGAGCTTCAATGCCATCACCTATCACAGCTCTGCCATTACTCTTGTAAACTGCAGGCATGGCCACATCATATCCATCTATTCTGGCAAATTAGTTCAAAACACAGGGAACACTCCATAACCCATTTCAGTAAAAATCCACCTGAATCTTGCTATCACCCATCTCAGCTTTGAAATGCACCAGTTCCCTGGCTTCTACCAGAACCAACAACATTATGTTTTCTTTCTTGTCTTCATCATCACCCTCAGCTTCTTCACCTGAATTCTCAATCGAGAATTTGAATTCATCCAGAACCCTTCTCAACCTTCAATTCCATAGATTTGAACTATGACCAAAACCCATCGTCAATTTCACATCTTCACCAGCTTCACACTGGCAACATCAACATAAGTTATGCCACTGCACTTCAGATCTATCTCGAGCAATAAACACAAGAACAAACCCTAGCTCGGACTCCCAGAAATCATCACAGCAACGAACCCATTTCCTCTCTAATTTTCTTCACCGTCTTCCTAGTAGAAACAACCTTGAACCAAATCTCCCATCTGCTTTTGATTTCACATGAAACCCACAGATCCCCTTCATCAGTTCTATCTTCAAACAATATCAACAATGAAATCTTCTCAATTCGATAGCAGACTCGTCACTTTCATCGTCTCAATTTCATATGGAAATCAACTCAGCCTGCGCCTCCCTTTCCTCTCTCTGAATTCCTCTCGATATCATTTCAGACCGTGTAAAGACAATGATGGGAGAAAATGATTTTTCTCTGATTTTTAGGGCTCTGTAGGAAATGAAAATCACTACAACCACCCTAGTAGAGTAGATAAGGGGTACCCAAATTGACAATAAGCACCCACTCATGGATACGGGCCACCAAGTTTCTTTGCCCATGCTTCTCTAGACTAAGCTGCGGTGGTCGTCTCCTATCGCTGGCTAGGCTCGGCTCTCAATAGCAGTGCACGTGAGAATTGTTGCCTTTTCTCCTTCTTTGTTCCATGCGACTCCAAAGTACCTAATAAATCAAAAACACGCGTAAAGTACATAATTCACAAGAAAAATAGCAAAGAAAGCGTAACTACTAGATAGTAAATACGGTGTATTCTACACCTATCAGATTCCCCCACACTTAGACTTTGCTAGTCCTCGAGCAAATCAAACAAAACAATAAAATACAACAACTCCGTGTCGTCGAGGCTACGGTCACTTTTAGCATAAATAACAAGCCTTTAAACCCCTAGGTGTCCCTAGTGGACGAGTTATAGTCTCGTGAGGGTTTACTAGAGATATACCCACAAAACCTATATTTCCAACTTACTAGTTCTCCATAATGATAGTATCCAACGCGCTAAGAAGACATAGAGATTCTGCACACTAGTCATAAGAAGTTAGACACATAAATGAACACAATCTCATTCTTAAAAGTTGAGAGAGAGATAACCATCCCTTCTCGACTAAAATTCGGGTTCGGAGTGATCAAAAGTCTCGACTCTGCCTCACAAGAAAGGGTTTTATGATATTGCTCTCAATAATAAACAGCTTTTTATGGGTCACACATGTGTCCAGGTTGGAATGAAGAGAGAATCCTGAGACACGTTGAGTGGTAGGAAGGTAAACCCTCCGAATGTTTTGAAAACCCACATCTTTTATATATTTTTGAAAACCCATTTTTCTGACGATCTCTTCGAAAGGAAATCAACCATTTAACGAAGGTGGGCATATGCTTACTTACCTCGTTATCCGTTCGGCGTGCAGCTAGCACCACTCTCACAGCATCCATAGAAACGTCTTCGGTCTTCTATCGGTGTCTTCATCTTCGTCTTCGGTCTTCAACTCTTGATGATAATCGTAAAATCTCGACAATATGATTCTTTCCTCAAATTCCTTGTCGCTTGATACTTCATTACAAATATTCCTTCCTTCCATAGGCTTTATTGAAAGAATACAAAAATAAAAACAAACTATACAAACCAAATTTTTTTTTTTTTTTTTTTTTTTTTTTTTTTTTTTCCTTTTCCTTTTTTTTTTTTTTTTTTTTTTTTTTTTTTTTTTTTTTGAGAAATCAAACAAATACAAAATAAAAATAAAAATAAAACAAAATAAAAAACTATTAACAAACCTAAAACTTTTCTCTTGTCTCTTTTTTTTTTTTCATTTTTTTTTTTTTTTTTTTTTTTTTTTTTTTTTTTGAGACAAGAGAAAGTAAAATACAAAAATAAAAATGTAAGTACAATGCCATGGTATAAGTACTTTACCGCTTGAATCTTCACAACTTATATGTCTTGATATCATAGACTTCTCGAATTCTCATCCTTAATAATTTTCACTCTTGTATATTAGTCTTCAACTTATAAAAATTCTGCTCTCTGTTTTGTTGCTTTACTCAAATCTGAAATCTGCCCATTTTATACCATTGTTTGTAAACCTCGAACGTGTTCAACTTTCCTTCGAATTTGTGATGCTCCTCTTGTTGATGATGATGGTGTTTCTATGGACCTGTTGGTGTAGAGAGAGATAAGGTGGATGGTGCTAACTGCGAACAAGATCACAAGTGGTATGCAAGTTAGCAATTCGATGTCACCAACATGGTTGATAAAAATAGCACTCAAGAGACCAAAATAGTGCTTCTATGGTGGGAAATTGGACAGCTCACCATTCTGCCCGGAATTTACGTACGGTGACACACACTCTAAAAGCACAAATTTAGACAGTACAAAGAATGAAGGTCGGTGCCTCACATTATGTAACATGGGTAGTCTCCACTATAGGGATCACCGCTCTAATACCGAATTCGATCTGCACCTTATTTGCCCTTTGGCATGGTTAAATCCAACTTTAACTCTCATACAATTAAGAAACCCGATCATGTTCTCTATCATCTCTAAGTTCAGTCACTAGTGCGAGATTCTCGATGTAATCTTAGCGACATGTATACTATGTGACTCTAAACTAACTACAAGTTGGAGTTTTCTTATTCACTAGTTCACAAAAAAGTTGAAAAATTGCAAAAATTTACAACATAAACCACTCCCCCACACTTAAACTTTACATTGTCCTCAATGTAAATTGAATCGTCCAAAGTAAGTCAAGGTGGGAAATCCTAACAAGAAATCAGCAAAAACAAAGTAAAAACAAAACAAGAAAAACTAAAAACAAGAAAAGAAATAAATACAAGACAAGAAATACT
Organism: Papaver armeniacum; assembly: GCA_023531295.1. Lineage (NCBI taxonomy): Eukaryota > Viridiplantae > Streptophyta > Magnoliopsida > Ranunculales > Papaveraceae > Papaver > Papaver armeniacum. The sequence goes on from JAJJWW010004780.1 coordinate 394,248, forward strand.
CATCCTTTGGGTTGCCTCCCAATTAGCGCTTGTTTTAAAGTCGACGGCCCGACTTGCTTCTTGTAAGATTCATTCCCCATACACCAATAATCGGAAAAGTTGAGGATCCTTCCATAGAACCTATTTTGCAAACACTAGCTTCACACAAATATTAGTAATATAAAACAAAAGTGAAGCTATGAACCGATAAAAGCTTCCCCCACACTTATTCCTGTCCACACTCGGAAGTGTATAAAGAATATAGAAGTCGGGTACTTCCACGGTTTCTTGTTCCATAACCTGCAAAGTATGAGAATCAAGTTTCTCTAATGGCGGAAATCGAGAAACAAAGTCATTCAACAATATTCTCGAAGCACATACATTCAAACCAATAAGAGGTAAAGGAGAAGAAACAATAGGCAAAGGGTTAGATAAACCTTGCACAATCTCTTGTATTACGGAATCCTCTTCATCCTTGAAAAACTCAAGTGAATAATTCACCTCTTTTATATCATGGTCCTCTATCAAACCATGCAACCATTCTTCGTCCGTTTCTGCCGTAACCAAAGTTTCGACATTAACATCATCATTACAATCATTTGCAAGCTCAATTGGGTCTTCCACAATAGTGGTCATAACGGTCTCATTCTCAACATACTCCTCTTTGTTGTAAGGCACATACTCTTTTGCGGATCCAAATTTTATTATAAGAAACTTTTTTAGAACACTCGAAAATGCATCATCCTCAAGCTCCACCCTTTGAATAGGCTCTTGATCATTATTAAGATCAATGCTTGAGTAATCTACACAAGTGTCGACATATTCCTCTTCGTATTCATCTTGATCCCAAAAAGACTCCTCGGAGATGTCACCATGAGTTGTTTCAAGCAATGTGTCATAATCACCGTCACTATCATAGTCAACATAAGATTGGTCCTCGCTGAATTTAGTGTTGCTAATCTCTAACTCATCCTTTTGAATAGGTGAATGATCATTATTACGATCAAGAGTTGAGTTAACTACACAATTATCCACGAAAGTGCCCAAGGATTGGCCTTTTTCAACATTAGCATCAATCAAATATTCATCACAAAACATATGCACATAAGAATTATCCATATCTTCCTTGTATTGATCAATGCCTCTTCGCAAGCTAGCCATACCTTCACGAAGTTCTTGGAGTTGCTCGTTTGTAGTCTCTTTAGCTTTTTGAAATTCCTCTTGTAAAAAGGTGGAAACTTTGTCTATAAAGTTAGATACTTTTTGTTCACGAGCATAAGAATCCTCCCATCCTTGTTGTTGTTCACACACATACCCGCCATAAGGTTGTTGAGGAAAACCACAAGGTTCCATGGAATATTGGTCATAACCAATGAATTGGTTTTGATTATACCCATGGAATTGGTAGTTATCATATTGTTGAGGTTGAAATCCGTATTGGTTGCTCCGATAAGCTCCAGTCCATAGAAATTGGTACCGAAACAAGAGTTCTCAAAACTATATTAGGAACGAGAAAATAAGAATATAAAACAAAAACTAAAAACAAAAATAAGAAACCAAAAACAATTGACAACCGCTGCCTCCCGCAATGGCGCCAAAATTTGATAGGTTGTCGGTAGACACAAATATAATTACACTTTCTTACTACTCAAAATATAAATATAGCAAAGGCAAGAAAGGATCGATCCCACAGAGAGGTCTAGGTTGTCAAATTGTTTCGGTTCCCTATAAATAACACCGGGGTTTTGTGATTATAATAAACTAAATAAAAAAAATAAAACAAATCAAATCAAATCAAATCAAGGATGAGAAAGTATTGGTCATGGATTTCGTTTTCATTCACAAACATGTTTTCACACAATAACTAGAATTGATATTTTAATCTCAACTTTTATCAAAGACCCTAGAATACCTTGATCGCAAGAATATCCCGCAAATCTCCTCATGTCATCAACAAACACATTAAAAGATGCGAATATGAATTCTATCTAAAGGAACAACCTAACGTGTAAAAGCACTAATCAAGTTTAATTCCCTAGATGCATTAGGTTCTATGAAATCAGGCCAATCAAAGCAATCGAACGTGGAAAGCGCACTAATCTGATTTAACAAAGGTTATGGTTCACATATGATCATAAGAATATATCACTACAAACTATAATCATATTTATGCTACTTGTAATCAGGAATCTATCACTTTTGCGTATAATAAATCCTAATCTAGCAAGAGAGATGAAAACAAACTCAATCGATTCGCGACTCGACTAACAAGCATTCAAATCATGTAACAATATTAATGGTGAATCATAAACGATAATATGGAGACAAAACTAATTTATTGAATTAAAACCCATATTTGGAAATCAAACTTATTCCATAACCAATAATAAAACTCTAGCTCATATTCATGGAGTTCATAACAAGAAGAAAGAGAAAAGACTTCATGGTTCTAAACCCTAGAAAACTAAGTAGAGGCAAAAAGAATAATAAAAGATAGAAGATAAAAGATATCATCCCCCAAAAGTTGTAGAAGTCTTTCCTTTAAATAGCTCTCTAGTTTCCAAAATTAGGTCTAATATTCAAAGGTCCAAAAGATAGAAGTCCACCAAGCCCATGTGTGAGAAAAACCCATGTGAAAACTCTGCCCAAAAACGGTCGACGGAAAACTGGGATTGTGACCGGAACTTGGCCGGAAAAGTCGCCGGAAAATATCCCAGGTGACCGGCAAAGTCCGCCCGGTCACCGGTCAACGGGTCGGATCGGTCGGGTCAACGAGTCGGATCGTGAGTTAGACAGGCGAGTTAGACAGCAGTCAGACCCAGCTGAGCTGAATTAACTTGGCCAGGCCAAGCCATTGCACAGGCTGAACTCTGATGCACCGTGATTGTGTTTCCAGCCATGTTGGCCCCGTGTACAACTCGACTCATTCTCCAGCTTCAAAGCACCAACTGATTCACCAGCACTCCCAGCTGCTACAAAACACCAACAGCTCTGCCATCCTTCTCTGAACTTTCATTATCTGGAATACTCAATCTGCATCTCCCTGCAATACCAGCTCATATGTAGCTCCAATCAATCATTTCATGTTCAGATGCATCTGTCAATCCCATCATCTGAACTTCCCTGCACAGCCTCAGGCTAAGCCAAAACCACAGCTAAATCCATACATTCCAGCACCAAATGGCATCAACATTCTCCCTCTCTGGGCTTGACAGAAACATACTCAACTTCATCACTACCATCAACAAATCTCAGTAGCAGCATCTTAGCCTCCTCCTTCCACAAGCAGCGGCAACAATGCCTCAGGCCACCAGCTTGCAGCTCACTGCATAATTACAGTCCAATGCATCAACAACTATAGCTGCAACACACACTATCATGACTCGCATCCGCATCATAATCAACTCAACCTCCTTCTCGGTCATACCTGCACCCTAATACCACCAAAGACAAGACGCAACATTTCGGTTCCTCTCAAGATTGCACCAGTTTCGCTTATCACATACACACCACATTCCGTTGCCATTCAATTGCAAAGCATCAATTCCAACCAGACTCCAGTCCATTTCTTCACCACTAGCACACCCTTTGTGCTCTGCACCCAAGCCACAATCACCTCACCACCGCAACCCCGCCTTTGCACAACCACGAGCCACCACCAACACAAGTCCCCAACTATCTCTTGCAAAGTGCAGCTCACAGTCACCTTAATAACACCTTCAACTCCCGAAGCTTCATCATCCATCACCATCTCGGACCTAGTACCACAAAGCACCATGAGCCTCTCGCCACTTCTCATTTCGTAATAGCTTTCAATCAACCATCGCAATTTCCAGCCCAAATGCTACTCTATACACGGCACAAGCCAATGACCGCAACTCCACGTAACCATTGAGCCCAGTAACTCTAGCCATCAACATCCAAAGTGCCAAACCAGCTCTTGCCTGGCAATTCGACAAACTCTTGATAGCACAAAGACATGAAATCTACAACTCCGATCGAGCTTCAATGCCATCACCTATCACAACTCTTCCATTACTCTTGTAAACTGCAGGCATGGCCACATCATATCCATCTATTCTGGCAAATTAGTTCAAAACACAGGGAACACTCCATAACCCATTTCAGTAAAAATCCACCTGAATCTTGCTATCACCCATCTCAGCTTTGAAATGCACCAGTTCCCTGGCTTCTACCAGAACCAACAACATTATGTTTTCTTTCTTGTCTCCATCATCACCCTCAGCTTCTTCACCTGAATTCTCAATCGAGAATTTGAATTCATCCAGAACCCTTCTCAACCTTCAATTCCATAGATTTGAACTATGACCAAAACCCATCGTCAATTTCACATCTTCACCAGCTTCACACTGGCAACATCAACATCAGTTATGCCACTGCACTTCAGATCTATCTCGAGCAATAAACACAAGAACAAACCCTAGCTCGGACTCCCAGAAATCATCACAGCAACGAACCCATTTCCTCTCTAATTTTCTTCACCGTCTTCCCAGTAGAAACAACCTTGAACCAAATCTCCCATCTGCTTTTGATTTCACATGAAACCCACGGATCCCCTTCATCAGTTCTATCTTCAAACAATATCAACAATGAAATCTTCTCAATTCGATAGCAGACTCGTCACTTTCATCGTCTCAATTTCAGATGGAAATCAACTCAGCTTGCGCCTCCCTTTCCTCTCTCTGAATTCCTCTCGATATCATTTTAGACAGTGTAAAGACAATGATGGGAGAAAATGATTTTTCTCTGATTTTTAGGGCTCTGTAGGAAATGAAAATCACTACAACCACCCTAGTAGAGTAGATAAGGGGTACCCAAATTGACAATAAGCACCCACTCATGGATACGGGCCACCAAGTTTCTTTGCCCATGCTTCTCTAGACTAAGCTGCGGTGGTCGTCTCCTATCGCTGGCTAGGCTCGGCTCTCAATAGCAGTGCACGTGAGAATTGTTGCCTTTTCTCCTTCTTTTGTTCCATGCGACTCCAAAGTACCTAATAACTCAAAAACACGCGTAAAGTACATAATTCACAAGAAAAATAGCAAAGAAAGCGTAACTACTAGATAGTAAATACGGTGTATTCTACACCTATCATTATGCGTAATGATATAAAGACTACAACCGTCCGATATATAAGATCTCATGGTCTTTTGTCGCGCGATCCCCTTCATTTTAGTATAACCACGAAGATTAAATGTTGCAATTTGTTTCTCAATAATTTACTCCTATTTTAGCTAATTACGAACAAAAAAAAAGTAAAGAGCGTAACTAATAAGAGAAATATTTATGGGTTACATTCTAATCATACATTTATGATAAAACAAAGAACCGTCTCATGAAAAATAAGCAATATAGTTAAGACAATCAATAAAGATTAAGTATTGCAAATATCATCATCAAAATAAAATTTGACTAAATAAACTTCAACAACTGATAGATGATAAGAAGTTGTAATGTAAGAAAAACGTTAGCAAACTAGGAATAAATTACTTCAAAATATTGGATTTTCCTCCATAAAACAAAAAGAACAAATTTTTACAACGAGTTAACTAGGAACACGGATTTTTGTAAATCCATCATCATCTTCAAATTGTTTGCCAGACAAGGACAATGGAATATAAGGTTCATGGCGGTTGGCTTTGAGACCTTCTATTATAAGTTCATGTCGCTTGACCATTGCTTCTTGAACTTGTCGATTTATAAGAAAAGCATCTCTATAATTTTTCACTTACAATTTAGCTTGTTTGTATTCTTGAAGTAAATAAGCAAAACTTTGATAATTAGAGCAATTTTCCTTGGCTTCTTCGTATTCTTCTTCTTCCTTTTGAAACATGTGTTCTTTTTCTTTGGAATAGTTTTCAGTAATCCCTCGATGGTTGTAGAATCGTCAACAACCGTTGGGGTACAATTTTTAAGAAAAAAGAACGGGTTTGGATTCTCCATGAGGAAAATAATAGACAAATATGATTTTAGAGTTTCTAGGATCACACTTAAATAGTCTTACCACGCATAATTTTTTGGAAAAAAATTCAAAATTAGTAGAACCAAGAAAGAGGAAAGATGTATACAAAGAAAAGTTACGAAACTTATGGATCCTTTTTTGCGTTCATGAACTAGAATTTCAATTTTGAATATTAGATTGCTATAAACGTCATTTTTTCAAAATTATTTTTGCAAGAGTATTAGTTGAAAATGTTAATGAAAACGTTGATACAGGTGATCAATGTATCCCAAATATATTGAGAATTTATTTTAACATCTTATAAACAATTAAGTTTAGATATCAACAATACGATTAAAGTTTTTCTAAGCGCATATTACTGTATTAACATATCATATAGAGGCTTTCATGAATCATGTTTTGGCCTATTGCTTAGGTTTCAGATAGACAAGGAAAATATCATACAAAGAGCAAAATATATATAGGTTGATATCTATCCACATCGAGTCTTTTTGGACTCACATAGTAATGTGATACTAACCTGAGTCAAATATAACTCATTTTAGGTATATAGATGTTGGTGGTGTATTTTTGACGAAGGTGAAAATCGTAAAATTGCCACTACTCGGCTGTAAAAGCACTAGAATTTTATATGTCTCTGACCTGACTTCAGAAGTATGAAATACATATATTATATTCTACAAGAGTATTGAAACTGAATCCTTGTAAAATGCATCCTCGACTGATCATGTAACCTCTTCAAAGCATAAATATATACGACAATATTAGAGCCTCGCCCAGCTGAGCATTCAATATTCTATATATTTTACGACTCGGTATTTGCTTATGTATTCAAAATTCACTCTGCTTAGGCTTTAAAACATCACTGATGCTTGCTGCAACACTTCTTAGATGTTTCATAATTATACAAAATATATAATCAGAACAAAGACGGTACTTCTACCATCATGTACTTCGTTCTCGGATCAATACAATGCTCCTACATAGGTTGCCTACAAGTATAGAACGACTAATTAATTAATTAATTCTAGTGCTATATTCATCAATTGAATTCCTAAAACATATTTCTAGCCTATTTGAATAGCACATCAAAAGTAGCTTTTCGAAAAGTCAAAAGTCAGTTTAGGTGTCGAATTTCAGAACGAATTCTAGAAGTTGGAAAGGGAACTTTTTGTGATGCAAAATTGTTTTGCTTCTGACTTCTACTTATGGATAAGCAGATTTGTATCCAAACGTGATATTCATCTTCACCGAAATACATTATTACTTCAATTTATGGCTTTTCTCAACAAAATTCTATGAATTAGTTGTGAAAATTCGTCTTCAAACATATGGGCCGCCACCATCTAGCCCTAAGAAATTGACGTGAGTGTACATATCAATAGTGCTCTAAAGAACAAAAGATGGTTTAAAAAGGAATAATGGTAGAAAGAGTAAAAAAATAAAATAAAAGACAGTTCCGGTGGGACCGTTGCCAGCGACCATACCGCCGATCCGGTTGGTCGGTCTTCACCTATTTTTATTTTTGTATTATTAGTTTAGTTGTTTCATTTGTTTAGGACTCCCTCTTTCTATCAAACTCTCTCTTTTGGCCTTTATGTCATATTATATCTTTAAACAACATATAATACACAACTGAATGGTCCCCTACCATTTGATCGTTATGCCACATAATATGTTAAAATATTATTGTTTTAATATTTTTAGATCTTGGTTTTTTCACCAAAAATCCTACTTGATTTGCATAGCAAAATTAGGTCTTTCCATCAAGAACAAACTCTTCTAAAATACACCAAAATATGCTCTTACGACCAACATAACACAAAAATGGCCGGTCATACCACCATCTTGGTCGGTCCCCTTGCTCCAAATTTGTTGGTCCTTCTCAACAACCTTGATCGGTCCTTCATGCACTACCTCGATCTTCCTCTTATCACTTTTTGTTCATTATACTATGCTTAACTTAATGTTATGAGAAGCGTAATTTTAACTAGGTTTAAACACCAACCATTTTATAGTGGTCCATCTACCAATATTTTTCATCAACATATCGATGGCTAGAAAAATTGCTCTAGCTTGAAATATTTGCTATGACTATCAAAATTCATCCAACTGGTAATATTGCTTTGACTAACAATATTGCTTTAACTAGCAATATCTAATAGTTTAGCAATATTTGCTATGACTAACAGTATTGCTTTAGCCAGAAATATCTAATTGTCTAGATATTTGCTCATATTAAATTACTTTGATTAACAATATTGCTCTAGCTAGCAATATTGTTACGAGTAATTTTGAATTGCTTTGACTATCAATACTAAATCCAACTAGTAATATTGCTCAATATTGGTTTATGGTTGATCCTGTTAGAGCACTGCTCGGTCGAACTCGCAAGCGTTGCTATCTCAAGCTTGTTTGTCGTCAAGTTTAGTTGCCAAAACTATAAGTCTTGATTTATAGTCTACTAATATCTAAGTCTCGGACTAGGATAGAAAGTGTAGTTGAGCTCTAGACTCCACGACGTTCATCATGCAAAGACGAAGAACTACTCAAGGAACTGGTGGAACTTCATCGACAAAAAGGTATGTGGAGACTTGAACTTATCTATCACTCAAAAGTTTACTTTATCTCCTATATTGAGACAAAAGTCGTATTGCCATATAGACTATGATTATACACATGTACTATTTCGAGCTGAGTTTATCTCGCTTATCTATTTCTCGAAATATGTGTTGGTAAGCTTTCGCTTTGGCCAATTTCATCTTTACTAGTGACGAAAGTCATATTAGTTTCAATTACTTGAAAATCGCTTTGGCGAAAAATAGTTTGTGAACAACAACTATATAACGTCCTCTAAGAATGTTTCAATGATTGAAATGGGAGTTTAGAATATATAACCTTGGTTGGATATAAACAGTATGAGACAACTCATACTTGTGTAAGTCCAATATCCTCGAACCAAAGTATGCGTACTTTGTTGCTAAGGATAACCGAAACTAAAGTCCGCGTACCAAGTACGCACGCTCCCGGAAGTTCACATCCCGTGAATTTTTGTTGGAGTTTGTGAACTGAAAACAAACTTAATTCGGGTACTTAAGTCCGCGTACCAGTATGCGTACTTAGGTAGGTTATTTTCTATAAACAGTTTAATTCGTGAACTAAGACATTTATATATTAAGGAATGCAATCTTTGCAAACCGTGGCTATAATGTTCATGAATCGATTCGAGTGAATCAAAACTGTTTTTGTTTCGATTGTGTCTTGTATACTTCTATGAGATATAAGCAATTGAACAACTCTCTAACTAGTTCATTTGAGTCATTTGAACTCGTTGTGGTAAAGAAGAATAAGGTTGATGTGAAAGTGCTCATATGGCTAACCTATGGTTAACTACCGTTGAACCAACGACTTGTACACGTTTAGGTACGGTTACTCAAACCTAAATGAAGTTACATTTCATGTGTGTATAACAAGCTAAGTTTTTGATCCAACGGTTGAAAGATATTAGCTTGAATCTAATCAGGTTTTCATCTAACGGTGAATACTGAATGCTTTGTTACCAAGGTAACTTAGATTGCAAACCCTGATTTGAAGACTATATAAAGGAGAACTCTAACAACTGGGAAACCTAATCCCCACACCTCATGTGTGATACTAGTTGTAAGCTAGAGTCGATTCTCCTTTAACCTTAGGTTTCTATCGAGACCCTGTAGGTTAACGACTTAAAGACTTCATTGGGATTGTGAAGCCAGACCCGACTATCTTCTATATAGTTGTGTGATCTGATCTTGTTGTTTCTATCGTATTTGAGTACAATCGTAAGGATTGGCTTGGGATAAATTTCTCCGATAGGCAAGATAGAAAAGTAGTCACAAACATCTTCATCTCGTCGTTTGTGATTCCACAATATCTTGTTTCGCTAGTCGATTAAGATTATTGTGAGGTGATTGATATTTCTAGGATGTTCTTCGGGAATATAAGTCTGGTATATCAATTGGTTCATGTTCACCTTGATTTATCAAAAGACGGAACAAAACTCTTAGGTATTTCTGTGGGAGACAGATTTATCTATTCTGTAGACTTTTCTGTGTGATACAGATTTGTTTATTAAAGTCTTCGACTTTGGGTCGTAGCAACTCTTAGTTGTGGGTGAGATCAGCTAAGGGAATCAAGTGCGTAGTATCCTGCTGGGATCAGAGACGTAAGAGTGCAACTGTACCTTGGATCAGTGTGAGATTAATTGGGGTTCAACTACAGTCCAGACCGAAGTTAGTTTGTAGTAGGCTAGTGTCTGTAGCGGCTTAATACAGTGTGTGTTCAATCTGGACTAGGTCCCGGGGTTTTTCTGCATTTGCGGTTTCCTCGTTAACAAAACTCTTGGTGTCTGTGTTATTTCTTTTTCGCATTATATTTTGTTATATAATTGAAATATCACAGGTTGTGCGTTGAATCGATCAATTGGTAAATCCAACCTTTGGTTGTTGATTGAAATTGATTGATCCTTGAACATTGGTCTTTGGTACCGTTCAAGTTAATTTCTCTTGTATTCAATTAGACTCGCAGATTTTTATTTGTTTGAGTAAGGATTGAATCGAGAAATTGAGATATAACTCTTTGATATACTTTTTATTAAGATTGAGTCTGATTGTCTAGTTGATTCTCTTAAAAGTATATTGGAGTTAGTCCATACAGATTGCTAAGCGAAATATTGGGTGAGGTTGTTGTACCCCCACTTTTCAGATCCAACAATCTCATCAGACTTATGCCAATCATTTAAGCATTTGCCTCAACTGGCACTATGCTATACAAATCATTATTGCCTGTCTCAACAAACACTTTATACTTCATTCATCGAAATGACGAGTCTCTGTAAAGCATGCTACACTTATCATATAGAATCATTCTAGACTCATTAATATGCTAAGACTATCATCCAGGTCAATGTTGACCAAAAAAATACGTACACAAAGCAGACTTAATCACCGAGACACCAATAACGTCACATGCAGATATTCTATAGGCTTTGGTCTGGCGGCCTACAACACATGCGAAGTATCAATACATCCACGATGAGAAAGTGAGTAAGTCGTACTGGCAGTTAAGGAATAAAGTAGTGATTTGACAAACAATAAGTCTCCCTAACGAAGCTGAACTGGTTTCACCAAGATCTCCACTTTTTTACTCTTACACTTCCTTGCAACTGCGACCACTTACATGAGATCATCAGTTATACGACAACCATATCCCAAATAACATAAAAGCTTTCTCCCGGTGACACAGATAATCAATTCAATCCATTGAAATCAATACCTTCTCAGCTTCCCTCTCTACAGATTGACTATTTTACTTCCATTGTGACCGAATTAAATCTGGAACGACCATTTCTTAGTTTAATCCATAGTCTTATAGATTGGTCTCTCAAACTCAAAGCATTCCCCTGCAATACACCTGTTTAAAATATTAGACAATCTGCTTAATCTAGCATCGACCTACTTTACCATTTTACACTTTTCTCAGTAAATCGTTTTTACCCACAAATAAACCAATACCACTCACAAAACCCCTTGCTGTGCAAATTCCTTATCTTTAATGGGCACATAAGATGAGGATCCACTTTCCAAAACAATTAGTTTGTACTGGGTGAGCAATATTTATCTCACCATTATAATTCTGCGTGGATTCAACAATCTCTGGAGTTTTAGATCGCTTGGATCTTTTTTTTTACCGCTTGAGAAACCTCTTTATTCAAATTTGAAGGATAAGAAGATTTAGCCTTACTAACCTTGGATTTTGACTCTCGAAAGAGTAAAAACACATTTGATAGTTTAGCCGTCCTCCTTTGGAGTTTATTGACAAATCTCATTTTCTATTTGTACTTGAAACGATGTTTCAAATCATGTCCTTTTAGGGAACAAAACACTTGAGATGATCCTAAAAATTAAAAATCTCATGAGGTGGTGATATGTCCACCACATCAGTCAGAATATTTGATGAAGGATCATCAAGATTGTTATCAAGATTGTAGTATGTATTGCTACATTCATCAAAATTGATATTTTATGCAATGAGACCAACAAATCCAGATGGAGTTTCTTTCTTCTTTTGAATTATGGCAATCAGACATCATCTAAAGTTATTGCAAGAGCCTTAGTACCAATATAGTTCCTTAGATTAGGATATTCATTGGTTAGGTGACCAAAACCTCTACACTTTTATCACTGATGCATATCTTCATCATCGCCATCATTGTTGTTTCCATTTATAGGAGGAGCACGATTGTGATGATGATTTGTTGAAGATGGAAGGTCTTTAAAGAAACATTTATTATCTTCCTTCGAAGATCTCTAAACGCTCCAATAATTAAAGACATAGATGTGTCAAGATCCTTTGCAGAATCTTCATTGTCAATTTCTTACATTCCTCTACGTACCATATAAACTTTTCCCCTTTTCAGGATTATCACTGTTTTTAATGAATTTAAAGGCGATGCCCTTTTCGGTCTTAGTGTGAAGTTCATGATGAAAGATCTTTAAGTTTCTTATATGATCACTTCTGGAAAGAGTTGTATTAGAGCATTGCTCGGTTGAACCCACCAAGCGTTGGTATGTCAAGCTTGGTTATCATATTTTAGCTACAAAATTCAAAGCTGCTTGATTAAGATTACTAGAGTCAACTTTGTTAGGTTATATTAGGAACATTAGAAATGTTGAGACAAACTCATATTACTATGAAGAACCTGAAGCCATATCGACATCAACATAGACATCCCTTTCGAGGTTAAGTAGTATTGCAGACTTAACTTGTTTATATTTCTATTAACGTTTTTTTACAAATTGTTTAGATTGAAAACATAACATACGAAGCATATATATGTATCTCTAGTGCCGGTGACTTAATTATTCTATTATGAAGTATATACTAGTTGTTTTATGCAACTTTGGTATATTGGATTACAAAGTATAGCGTTTATCTTTTGAACTTCGTGAATGCGACATAACACTATTTGGTAATTCTTTACTAGTTAGTGTGTTGAACTTTGGGTTGATTCCATGCCTAAAAAATTATGTTTGTAGACTTGCGAAACTTGTTTCGTAGTTGAAAGGAATCAAATGATTTATTCTAGGACCGATCCGTTAAACAATGATCTATACTAGGATCGGTCCCATGGATCTATAACAGGACCGATCCTTTACTTGGGGATCTATAACATGACCAATCACTTACCTGGGAGCTACGGATCCATTGACAACCCTACAAAGGAACATATGATTGCCGAAAATGTGTTTAATCTAAGTTTTGTAACTAAGGAGCCGGAGCACCATAATTTAACCACCAAGTTATATGGTGAGTTTCCAAAAACAGAGTAATGAAAATCACGTATTCAAATATATGAAGAAGTTATATAAAAGTACCCCCGAAGCGTCTGAAAGGGATATCTTCGACTATCATCCGAGAAACTTTTCGATATGTATCTAGAAGTACCTCGAATGTAGTTGTGAAAAAGTTAACAACCACACACAAGTGGAGAAAAACCGATTACTAAGCTAAAACATAATTAAGTAAAAAAACTCAGGAGAAAGAACTTGCACTTCTTTATTGATTGTATGGAAACAACGTGACAACCCTGTAACATAATGTGTTCTGAGGTTTAGTGTTTCTTCACTGAATTTTGCTTGGATTCTCTCCAAAAACCGAGTCCTTGTTGTTGAGCACCATTGATAAAATCTTTGGTAAAACGTTAGCAATTTTTGAAAATTGTTTCATCTTCTTTTACAAGGTAATTTGAACCACGAACTTTACTAACACTTTGAGAAGGTTAGGAAGCATAAGCCATATTACATGAAATTAGCGAGATTAAAAGAAATTTGTGTGAGAATCAAAGTGTAGAGAAGGTATGAGTTGAGAATAATTTGAATTTGACGCATATAAGAAATTTAAATAAAGCTGTTGGATGATATAGCCGTTAGCGAGAGTATTATTGATGAGCAGTACATAAATAGCCGCTTACCAGCAAAGATTCCACCTCTCGGCAAAAAGTAGACTGAGCAACATATTTGACGCTAGATATCTTTTACCACGTGACTACTAAAAATATAGTAGTACAACCAAATCTAATCTAATGAACAAAAATTTTATCAATGAAATATTTGAACAATGAGGTGAAAGACACCAGATTTAAAAATCCGAATGATGACGTATTTGAAGCTAATATTTTAGAGCTATGTTCCTCTTAAGTAGCTCTATGTTCATACAAAAAATGAGCATATTCCGAAACGTATAACACCATCATCTACTACTTTGAAAATGAGCCGTTGAAATCAACGGATTTTTAACAATTGAAATTAAGATTGGTAGATGATGGTGTTGTATGTTTCGTAATGCACTCTTTTCGGTAGGTATGTAGGGCTTCGTAAAAAATTATATCCCAAAATATTAGTTTCAAGTCCGATACAATCTAATTTTATCCACCAATAAAATACTGTAAGAATTATAGTGTGAAGAGATCCTTCCTCTACAACAAGAGACTCACTACTACTAATGAGAAGTTAAAGCATATAAAACAAACAAAAAAAACATTATTATTTTAACCTAACCACTTTCCTTTATGTAAAGACATTTACTATACTATCCCTAGCTTAATAAGTAAGCAAACAAGGAATGGTTGTAGTGCATGTTGTCGCAGAGTTTTATGTTGTTTCAGCTCTGTTCATGTACTTTGTGTCGAGACGTGTCTCACATATCCGTGGGACTTGTCGTCACTTGCATAATCGGACAGAAATTAAACAGTGAAAATGACATACCTTACGCGTCGAAGTAAAAATATACAGAAAGGTGTTTCGCTGTGTTGGGTGGGTGGGGCCTTAAATTAGACCATCAGTCAACAGTACGAGAAACGGAACCACCCACTGAAACAATTCAATCGAAAAAAGAAAAAAGAAAAAAGAAAAAAGAAAAAAGAAACACCTCAAATAACCAGAGCCAGAAGGGAAGCAAAACCTCAGAAAATATCACCATCTTTATAAATACAATTCCATTAATTCATCACAGATCGAATCCCTGTTCGTTTTGTTTGTAGATCCTTTACGTTCTTGCATGAGATGAGTTCGAATTCAAAGGAAACGGATGGAGATTCTTCAGCACCAAGGCGTAATTCCAAGAAACCTAAATGTTCGTCTCCATCTCTCTATCTCTTTTGGATATTTTGAAACTCTTTTTACTATTCGTGTGATTTTTCTTAGTTTGGCTTCTTTTTTGTGAGAACATACATTCAGAACGAAACCCTTATTTGCTGCTTCAATTTCTAATTTCATTTGAAACATATTTTGAAATTTGAACTTTTTAATCTCTTGTCGTTGCTGTGAATGTTCAAACATAATGGATTGATGCTCAATAGAACCACATTTATGGTGTATGATCAATTGAATATATATGGTGTAGACACTAGTTGAGAGACATATCATTTGGGGCTATAATTCTTTATTCACTGCCCATATGTCCACTCAATATCACAGATAGCAGGAATATATGGCATGTGATTTATGACTTACTCAGTTTTCTTTAAAAGTGCCACCTGCATCTCCAAATAAAACATGATTTTCTTCGACAGATAGCTTAACAAGGCATTATACTGTGAACTTGTAATAACCATTGCATTGATTCTGTCCAAAAATATGCTTGAGTAATCGGAATTTGGTATACGTGAAAAACCCATCTTGTCTAAGTTGTCTCTTTGTTCTACTTCCATGATGTGCTTGTTATTTTCAGCATCTTCCTATCTTGTGCTATGCTCATTTATACCATTTCGCATCACCATATAATGTTGATGTTTTTCTAGTGTAATCAAAATCTTGATATTTATTGTATGTGAGAATGCTTTGCATTCCTGAACTACATTTCAGGTGTAGCCACCTTGCATGAATGTGCGACCTCCATAGGACAATCCTTTTGATAAGTCAGTACTTAAAGTTGAAGCTAGATATCTAATTATTGATCAGAGTACTAATTAAGCTTGATTCTATTGCAGATTCTAGGTTTACACAGCAAGAACTTCCTGCTTGCAAGCCAATCCTAACACCGGGATGGGTAAGTTTGGGTTATATACTGTATAATAATCTTTTTGAATTCTCAAATTTCTCGCTAATCATTAGTTGACTACCTGCTCCCTACTCTTATGTTTCAGGTTATCGCAACTTTCATAGTTGTTGGCATTGTCTTCATCCCAATTGGCCTTGCTTCTTTGTTTGCATCACAGCGTGTAATATATCTTCAAGTCCTGTTATCTCAGTTTTGTTTTCTCTTTTTTTTTTTTTTGGGTGTTACGGAACATAATTGTTAATTTCTTTGCATGTAGGTCGTGGAAATTGTGGACCATTATGATTCAGATTGTGTTCCAGCAAACTTTAGCAACAATAAACTCGGGTTCATACAAAGCAGGGAAACTAACAAAACATGCACCAGAAATATTATTGTGAGTAGAATTCCTCTTCAGTTTCTGGCGCACAAAATAAAAATGCTATTACATACCCACACGCACACACATAGACACAGCCACACAGAGAGAGGGGAGGGAGGGAGGCTTTCATTTATGTAAATCATCGTATGCCACTCAGTTTACAGCTAGACCCATAAGGTTTCTTATATTGTTGATCTGAGGGGGTAGGGACTAGGGAGCTTTACGGAAGACTGATACTTGGATAAGGTTGTCTTCACAATGGATACTATCCTAACTAGAAAGTACCCCTTTGCTCACCTCTATGTGCCGGAGCCCAAAAAAAGTGGTGCAATTGCCTCATCATGTGCATAACAAATTAAAAGGGACGACAGAAAGAAAGAAATAGGCAATAGTTTTCCTTCCTTCTACTTCTGCCATATATTCCATTGTGTCGACAACTTATTCATTTGTAGATTTGTTTTGATCGATCACAACTTTTTCTTGTAAATGCCTAAAGATGCACTTTGGTTTCAGGTGCCGAAAAAAATGAAAGGTCCAGTCTATATATATTATCAACTCGATAATTTCTACCAGAACCATCGTCGGTATGTATCATCTGCTTCAGGCTTTAGTTGTTCCATAAATTTCATGCATGTCTGGAGTAGCTAAAACTTCGTATGTCCTTTGAGTATATACTTGCTCTGCCTCTTGTTATACTAACTCAAATGATCTTCCCTAAAATTTGAGGAACAGCTTCAATTCTTCTTTCTTTCTTAGCATTCAATCTGGTATACCAGATAAGAAACAGATTTTCAGCTCTGTGACTAGGACATGGTATGACTTACGAGTGTCGGTGTCCGACATCGGTAGGAGGTGTTGGATCCAGCAACTTGAAAACTGTAAATACGGAGACACGGGAATTAAAGTTAGGTAGTGTTATGTACACTACGTTCTTATTAGGAAAATGGCTACATCCAGGCTTATATATATTAATGAAAAGTGAAGCCATGTTTCTTCTTGTATTTGTTCTTTAATTTTTTGAGGCTTAAAAATAAGTTGCTAAATTATCAAGGTTTAATGGCTAGCAGAGCTATTCTGGTGTCACGCGTGTCCGACAAGTGTACCAGCATCAATTCATGTCTACAAGTATTTTTTTTCTTTTTTTGAAATGTGGATGTATCACAGATTTTCGGCTTATGTGCTAATCATGAAGGCATGCACATAATTAGAGTCCGTGTTACATCGTAACTTATCTGGTAGACCTATGTATGCTTGTGCTACTTCTGTAATTATTATATGACTGATTTTATTATCTACATGCAGCTATGTTAAGAGCAGAAGTGACAAGCAATTGCGGAGCAAAGCATATGAGCATGATACAAGCACATGCGACCCTGAAGGCACCCTTCCTCAGGATATACCAATTGTTCCCTGTGGTCTCATAGCTTGGAGCTTGTTCAATGATACTTATGGGTTTTTTGTGGATAACCAATCGATAGATGTGAGTAAGAAAAACATTGCTTGGAAAAGTGACAAAGACAAGAAGTTCGGGAAGGATGTCTTTCCAAAAAATTTCCAAAGTGGGAGCTTGATCGGGGGCGCCAAACTTAATGAGAGTATACCCGTAAGTAACTTTTTCTTGTATTTTATATAGTAATTTGTTCACTCGTTGCAGTTGATCCCCTCTCTCTCTGTCTTAGCTTTTATTATTTATATGTTCTACAATAATCTGAAAATGTATCTTGCATGCAACAGCTAAGTGAGCAAGAGGATCTTATTGTTTGGATGCGTACTGCGGCGTTGCCAAATTTCAGAAAACTGTACGGGAGAATTGAGAGAGACCTTGATGTCGATACGAAGATAACAGTTGTAATACAAAACAACTACAATACCTACAGTTTTGGCGGTAAAAAGAAATTGGTTCTTTCAACAACAAGTTGGATTGGTGGGAAAAATGATTTCCTTGGCATAGCATATCTGACAGTTGGGAGTTTGTGCCTTTTCTTGGCAGTATGTTTCATCGTTGTGTATGTAGTCAAGCCAAGGTGAGTCATCGACTTAGATTGTTCATTTATGCTGTCCAGATTGATATTCTGATTAGTATCCTATCACCTGACCTCAGAAGTGGAAAAATAGTTGATGGCATAGTAACAGACATTGACCAAATTAATATATATGTGAGGAATGTGATATTCAGAATTTCTATCTAGCAAAAACTGCTCTTCGAAGTTTAGGTACTTGTCAAGTTCGTGTTAGACCGTGGATCCATGTATGTGCATGGTTTAACCACCATTAACATCCCAAAGGGA
This sequence comes from Papaver armeniacum, assembly GCA_023531295.1. NCBI lineage: Eukaryota > Viridiplantae > Streptophyta > Magnoliopsida > Ranunculales > Papaveraceae > Papaver > Papaver armeniacum. The sequence continues at coordinate 412,951 of JAJJWW010004780.1, forward strand.
TATGACATAATTAAGTAGGAAAATAAAAAAGAGAAAGGAAACATATATGATAGAAATATTCCATGCAGATTTTTTGAAGGAGCAACTGTGTTTTTGGTTTACATGAATGGTTTGATTACCTAAAGACCCGTTTCATATACAGGCCATGATTTACCTTTTGTGCCAAAGTCCAAGACAAGGTATATTAGAATATGTCACTGTTTACCCCTTTTCTTTGACTTAAAAACCCTATAAGTAATGAGAATTCCATCCATGAACATTTTATTTTTCTTGGGCGCTATTGTACACTCTGCACATTAGAGCAGCAGCTGAGATTGATAGGGTGACATTTTTATGTTTGTCAAATGATAGGTTATCTACAATTTCAAAGCAAGTTGCTAGTATTGCACCGTTCTCTCTTTTAGTTTCGCGCAAGATAATCATGTTGTTATGTAGCACATCTGAAGTCTAACAAATCAGATACCACCCTAGCAACTTCTTCTTCTTATTATGTATTTATTAATATTTTTTTCTTCCAATCATTGCACATGTATTAGATCGAATAACAGAAACAACATGATTAGTTTCTCCGCAGTCTGCATTGGCCCACTCGTAGCTTCTTTATATTTTTGATCAGTCATTGTAGATTGATGGGTTTGATTAAGACTGCTGTTATTATCAGTCACCTGCAATTATATGTATTTTTGTATTCTATATGGAAACTGTTTATTTCCTTGCATACACTGTACTGTTCTTACTTTGAAATTGTCAATTTTGAAAAGATACTGAGATCGAGATTGTTTATTTGGCTTATTCTCTGTAGGCCTCTAGGGGATCCATCCTTCTTATCGTGGAACAGAAATCCATCGGGGCATCCAAACTAGAACTGCAGATCCTTGTCCATTCCCCTGTGTTCTAGTCTATGTGCGCAAAGTGGAAGGTCTCTTGTCATGAAGTTGTCTCTGTCTGGCTGAGGTTTATAATGGTATATACTTGAAACTTCTAATTGATATGTACTGATATATAACAAGAAAAGAGAGAGAAAAGAAAACAGATTTCCAATCAGAATTTAGATAAAGCTGTTACTGGAGCATGTGAAAATAGTTGGCTCCTTGTATTCGGTTTCTCATCATGATGTAGTGAAATTTATTGCCAGGTGATTCCACTGAAGCTTTCCTGTAGTAGTTTCTTGATTATATCTTAAATTATAAATATCTGAGGATAGAACCCTAAAAGAAATATAAAATATAGATCCAAGCTTTTTCATATTGTGTCTTGTGGATTGATGTTTTGATAGGGTTAGAATTCTAATTGGGTACTTTGATTTGGGAGAAAGTGAAACTGAACTGCGGCTGTAATGTTGAATTATATGCTTAGTACCTAATCCAAGACATGGTGAAAGAAATTTTTTGCCAAGTGAGTTGAGAGTTGAGACTTTGTATTCTGTATTTCTGTTCTGTCTTACATGGATCATATAAACGAATTACAAACACAAGTAGAGTGCACGTGCGTTGCACGTCGGCAAATAATGGTCTTTATCTTAACGTTTTTTGAATTTTGGAATTTTAGAGTCCAAACCCTCGAATTAACCCAGGTAAACAAAAAAAATAAAAAAGTGAAAAATATTTAGAACTGAATTATTAATAATATATCATTCAGTAGTATTGTATGATCGAATCGTTCGATAAATTATGGTCAGCTATTTCTCAAACACATTAAAGGGCTATTTTGACGTACTTCTAACTACCAAAACTCACAAAAATGGTGATATTTATGTTTTCCAAAAAGTATTAGTTAGTCTGCTAATAAAAGTATGCATATTTTACATACAAAATGACCACCTACACGGTGATAGGGATCAAAATATTTACTTACATCCAAAATTTAACAAACACATCCTCACCAAAATATTCCTATTGAGCGGTAAAACTAAAGTGTATTAGCAAAATTCTAAAGTGGTAAATTTAATACTTCTAATAAGTGTATGCTTAATCAGTTGACCTTCCTGTCACTTGGTAAAGTCGTAGTGATTTTTCCAAGCTAGTTGCACATAAAGAGGTACATGATGATGTAGGTAATCATCTGAGTTTGAGAAACACTTATTCGACAGATAATCAGAAGAAAAAATACCACGTGTCTCGATCGAGTCATTTTCTACAACATATGTTGGTTCCAGGCTTCTAGCTGAATTGGATCGTCTTCTTCATCCTTATCAAGGTAAAAAATCCCATCTCTGCTAATACGAAATGGAAAATTGTGCCAAGATTAGTTATGTTGAGTTATGAAATTGGGGTTTACTGATCAAATTGATGAAATTTCGTAGATTTGAGAAGTTTTGGTTCGTGGAATCGTGGGTATTCAATATCTTCCCCAAATTTCAACTTGGCAACTGTAATCAAGTTTTTGTTATTATATCTGAATGAGCTAGTGGGCTAATCCAAGATATTAGGTGGCCTTTTTTTGTTTTCTTCTAACAATTACAATGTATCGTCGGATTCACAATTCACGATCATTGTCTGTTTGGTTATGATTTGGTGGTGGTGGTGATGGAATCGTCATTACAATACGTTGTCCAAGGAAGAGAGTATTGTGACTAATGATTCATTCTCAGATGCAAAATTAAATTTTTTTTGAGTGAAAACATGGATCGAGGGAGGTGGTTCGAGTTACGGCGGAGGTTATGCCGTGGTGGTGGTGAAGGAATTACATAAAATAATTTGGTTGATTGTGGACCTGAGCCTCTTAATTTGGTTGATGGCGGCCAGAAATTATAATGTTTGATCTTTGATTACATTTTCATTTGGGAATATTTTTGTTTTTGTTGGTAGCGGCGGCATTGGCGTCGGTATGCTGGCGTCGACGGCGGTGTGGATGAGAAAAAGAGGTTCTGTGATAGAAAGGAGAATATAAAAGGTATTTAAGTAATATAGAGGGGTATAGTGGTCTGTTCAGTTCCGTAGAGGGATATTTCAGTCGCAGCCGGAAAAGTGAGAAATGTTGTCGGAGGAGAACTTAGGAAGAAATTTATTTCGTTAGGGACATTTTCGTCGAGTAACCAAAAAACACACACACATGAATCTTATAGGGATATTCTTTTATCTAATGGTCCAGATTTTAAAGGAAGGAGATCTAACGGATGCGGCTGCTGTCACTTAGCATTTTGACTTTTGATTAGTCTTGCTCTCATTAAAGGGGGAGATACCACTGATGTTCATTTCAAAATTAAAACTCATTCAAAGATGGTACATATATGAAGGTTTAAGAGTTTCAGTAACATTGAAAAAGGTTAAAACATTCAACCATTGATCCCATCTCTTGAGCCTATGAACAGCTATAGTGTCTGATATAAGCTCATGCGAACATTTCCCATTAGTTCCAGGATAATCATACATAGCAGGTTTATTTGAAAATCGATTCTTTGCCTTATTCCCCATCTTCAGCCATTTCCCCACTGTCTTATCTTCAGGGCCATAGGTGTGATTGGCAGGAATACTAGATTCTGTAATCCATTGGACGAGGTCCCATGACAATATAAATCCCATTCCTGACATATACTCGACAAATGGGTTCTGACTAGTACAAGGAATAACAAACCCGTAATACATGTCGGTTCTAGGCAAAGGCGCCAACGATGATGCTAATGGTATTAATCTTATGAACACATCGTCATCAGCTTTCATCACATAATCATAACTCCGTGGTAGTATTCGAGTGAGAGAAGAGAAGTATGTGTATGTCTTACCGAAGTTCATGTTCTCGGTGCAGTTGAGTATGATAATGTCATTGAAGCGGAGTATTTCTAAAGCTATGAAAATCCGTTGTTCGTTCTTCGTCAAGTTACAAAATACAAACTTAATGTGGATTTCAGCTTTGGGAGATGGTTGGATTCCATAGATTAGTCGGAGGAAATGGCGACGGTCGTACAAGTCAGGTCGAGTTAGAATTCCGATTAGGAGGCTGAATTGGGTTTGGGGTCGGGGCGTGTTGTCGACCAAGATGGGACTGTTACTGGGTGATAGTAATAGCAAAGGGGATTTGATTTGAAGAGTGAACAAGAGGAAGAGGAAGTAGAGAAGCAGAGAGATGGATGATAAAGAAGCTAAAACCAGCCACCTACTTGGCATTATTATTTTATTTTTGGTTTGATAGTTTTACGAGCCAAGAGGATCCACAAGATTTAGACATAAACTAGTGAAAAATGTTTTCGTCAAGTTAATTCATGCAATTCTCATTTTATACTTTTGGTTGAGTCAGTAACGTTTTTTTTCATTTTTCTGGATAGGGTTGTAACATGTGAATCAAGTGTCTAAGTTGGTTTATTTTCGTGAAAGAAGTTCATGATGTAGAAGAGGAAGGCAGGGTGTAGTTTCAAGTATTTTTGATGATTTCCTGTGCATTTAGTCAGAACTAGAAAATATAAAGATAAAAGAGAATTTTATTATTGAATGGGATATTTTACATTGAGAACCCATAGGGTATATATAGCGATACCATAACTTGGTATGCAAGAATAATACTTGTAAATCAATTCATACTAAATATATCAAATACTAAATATAACCTTAAATACTAAAACTTTCCATATAATTTATTATTACCAATCCTATACTCTAACACCCTCCCTCAATCTCATGGGGATTGCAAATCACATGAGATTGGCCTTGAAAGTTGTTGACGAAGTGCGGTGCCAATAAACGCCCGAGAAATATTAGAAGAAACGCGTCGCCATTAAAAAGAATACTGATTAGGACAACCACCAAAGTTGCGAAAATAACAGAACCATTGATAGAGCATATAAGAATCATCGATAAGAGAAAAGAGATAATACCCTGCAAAATTGGGATTAGAAAAGTTGACGAAAAATGGATACGAGGACCAGAGAGAATGGAAGAGAAGAAATATAAAGATTGTAAAGAAGAAAGAGAAAGTGGACTAGAGAGAACCTAAAGGAAGAGTATTTGACAGAATTGGAGTACGAATTAATTAATGGGTGGAACCTTGAAAGAATAGCACGATTGTCTTTTCCACTTTCTTTGTCTTTGCTTGTCATGGTGGGATAGAGATAAACTGGACGGTTTGGGTTTCGAGAAACAAATAAGGGGGAACAGGACGTGTATGCTAGGCTCGGTGGGTAGTGGGCTTGTTAAAGCCGATGAGAGTTTTGAACAGAATTGGAGTGGAAAGAATGAGGAAGAAAAATTGGTCAAATAATTAATTAATGGATGGAAGTCTTGGTTTGGTCGAAGAATGAGGAGTGGGGGCTTGGTTTGGTCGAAGAATGAGTAGTGGGGGTACTGAACGTGGAGAAAGAGGAGAAAGAATGGAAGAGATGGTAGAGAAAGAAAGATTTTGGCAGAAAACGAACGATTTTTTTTTTTTTTTTTTTTTTTTTTTGATAAACCTAAAAAGTAAAATAAAAACCTAATAAGAAAAACTAATCATATAGCGGCGGAGAAAGATCCCAGGCGGGCGGTAGTATTGGAGACTACCGCCTGGGTTAGAAAAGAAAACGAGGTGGGCAACAGGTCCGGATCGAACCTGCTGATACCAAGTCGGAACTAGAAAATATAAAGATAAAAGAGAATTTTATTATTGAATGGGATATTTTACATTGAGAACCCATAGGGTATATATAGCGATACCGTAACTTGGTATGCAAGAATAATACTTGTAAATCAATTCATACTAAATATATCAAATACTAAATATAACCTTAAATACTAAAACTTTCCATATAATTTATTATTACCAATCCTATACTCTAACACATTTTCTGACTTGTATTGCCAAGTTGGGGGGGGTTTTGCTCTGACAAATTGGATACTTTTGGCCTTAAAACAGAAGAAAAAACACTATGGTTACTAGCGATCCTTGATGGCCTAATCCTTCTTAGCATTAATTCAGAAACATTGAAGAGGAGGAAAATATATACTAGTTTTTACTGGTAAATGAAGCTTAAGGTACTATAAGCTGAAGTAAATCCCCCATCTACAACAAGGTTATGCCCAGTAATATAACCAGCATCATCGCTTGCTAGAAAGATTGCTGCTTGAGCAATGTCTTCCATGGTGCCGCTCCTCCCTGGCAATAAACTGCCAGATTCAGAAATGATCTTATCGACATCCTTAAGACCAATTTTAGCGTTTCTTAAGATTTTCCTGTATCCACTTACTAACATCTCGGATGGTACTCCATGCGGGGAAATGCAGTTGACGCGAATTCCATGAACTCCAAGTTCACATGCTGTGCTCCTTGCTAATCCTAGCATTGCTTCCTTGGTCAATGTATACCCATGGGATGCTAACCCTCCCATAATCGCGGCAGAGCTGGACGTGCAAATGATAGAGCCTCTTTTGCCGCATTTGATCATAGCTTTAGCTGCATGTTTGATACCGTGAATAATACCACATATGTTGACAGCCATTATGTCTTTGATTGCGTCCATATCGGCAGTTGTGATGCTTCCGTTAGCCCCAGATACACCAGCATTGTTAAACATGATGTCTAATCGGCCTTTCCTAGTTAGTGCCAAGTTTACAGCTGATTCTACATCGGATTCTTTAGTAACATCGCAATGAATATAGCACCCCCCTATTGAAGCAGCAAGAGCAGGGCCTAAGTCGTCAAGGATATCCGCGATGATCACTTCGGCTCCATTTAGGGCAAATAACTTGGCCGTGGCCGCTCCAATTCCTCTAGCTCCACCAGTTATTATTGCAACTTTGCTTTTCAACCTAAAAGTTTGAAAAAAGAGGGAACAAAAATAAGAGTCTACTACCAGAGAATTTATCATAATCCAGAAGGCCTGGCAGTACAAAGTATGTTTGACATCTTTTGAGCTTACCTTTGTCCTCGGGACAGGTTATTGTCTTTGATGATCTGATCCATTTGGTACCCACTTTGAAAATCTGAAGCTGGGCTTAATTCATATCCATGTAATACGGAATCAACATATAAAGATTTTAACATATGGAAGACGAAGAAGGGGATGGTGTTAACAAGTTTATAGCTTGACGCATATTAATGCATGATGATGCACGCTTTTGATGCCGGAATATTATTTTTTTCCTATAATTATAATATTTTGATCAAATACCATTTTCATGTACTCATAACTACTTCCATGCTAAAATGGTTGGTTAGTTAGGGTGTGTTTCAACAAGGTTTTAATGTTTACGTTTAGGTAAATATTGATAGTTGGGTGTCCCAGGATTTGGTTTCGGTTCTCTTAGGGGTTGTTTGGTAACCATTATTTTAATGGATTATCAGCTTATAATCCATTATGCAGATTATAATGGATTCTATATGCGTTTGGTAACCATTATAATAATTGCTTATTTTAATCATAATTGAAAAAATCCATTATTTTTCATAAACAGGAAAAAGTTGTTTTGAAAATTTATTATAATCAATTATTTTTTCAAAGGAACTCAAATTGAATTTTTTTTCTTCTAATTTTCTCTAAACTATCAAGAGAGAGACAAAAAAACAACATAGGACTAAAAAAATATCCTAGATCATTGTTCTTTCCTCTCCTTTTTGAGATCATCATTCTAAGATAATCAATTATATGAAAAAACGTGTTTGGAAAAATTTATTTTTAAAATGATTATATCAAAACCATTTATCAATTTATGATTATCTATAATCATAAATAAATAATCATAAATTTTACCAAACAAGGCCTTACTAAATTTAATTCGAAATAAAATCTGACTCAGAAATCAGTTTAAATTTGTGGATACTTTCTCATGTAATATTCTACTTTCGTTATCGTTGATGGAAAAAAAGACAAAAAAACTAGTCCATACTCCAAATTTATGCACTCCAGAAATATTAGTGCGCACAATTCCCACCTTCTAGCTGATTGCTCGTTTGAAGATCTATGAAATATTTATCAATTTTGCTACACACACCGAAAAAGAGGACAGAGTAATGCATTTCAGGGAAATCCGACGGTCCTGGAATGGCTCTGAACATTGGGATAGGGAGTGGGGCAGGAGTGGGCCCCACCCCCTCTCACACGGTGCTGACCTCGGTACTCTTCTTCGGTGAATGCATCATTTTCGAATATTTTTTTAACTAATTTAATATTTAAATGCATGCTGAAGCTAACAAGTTACATATGTATTAAAGCTGAGAGCTCCTCGTATCATTTTTCAATGTATATCTACCTCCGACTTTTCAATTACGCTGAATGGATCCCCTTGTGTATTCTTCAAACCTACAAGAGGACTTAAGCATGTGGATCCACCCTCTGTACCTTCTTCTCTCTTTTATGGAAGAATTTTCGAAAACTACTAGTCATGCTGAAAACATAAGTATCATATATGGTCATATAATTACTAAAAATACACCGTCTATAAGCCACCTTTTGTTTGTTAACGACTTCCTCATTTTCCGTGAGGCATTGACACAAGCTAGTACTAATTTACTTTAATGATTTTTGAGAAACCTCGGACCACCTAATAAACTTAAGTAAGTCTGAAGTCGTTTTTACTCCTCAAACTGGCTTTGGCATTACAATACAACAAATACAAAATATCTTGAAATGCTCAAACAATCCCTCTTGATGATAAGTACCCAGAGTCACCAATTTTCACCAATAAATCTAGGATAAAATCCTTTGTACCTATAGTTAAAAACATGGTAACCAGATTTCTAGGGTGGAAAAGAAAGAAACTAACTACGACAAGAAAATCCAATCTTATTAAATCTGTTACATCCTCCATCATGAGTATCTAGCAAATAGATTGCTTTAGATTACCACAAAAAACTTGTAATGAAATCAATAAAAGCCAAAGGGAAATCTGGCAGGATAAAGATATTAAAGCCCCAAAAGGAATCCAAGCATGGGATCCAATCTGTAAATCAGAAAGGAATTCAATAGTGCAATGATTGTTAGAATGCATGGGCAACAATTTGTAAAACTAAGTACTTTCCTAATGACGATGTAATGCATATAGACCCTAAACCTTCACAAGCTGACAATTGGATTTGGAAAAGCATAAAGAGTGGCATCATCTAAATTCATAACAACTGTTTTTGGGAATTAGGAAGAAGAGAAGAATTCACATACGGACAGACCAACGGATCCCAAACAAGAAACCACATATCCTAAATCCAACTACACCCAATCAAAATATAAAGCTAGTAAGTGACATGTTCACACGGAACAATACATGAGACATTCAAAAATTACAAATATGCTTCGTAAGTGATACCATGATCAAGATACAACAAATCCCAATTCCAAATGATAACAAAGAAGATACGATGTCTGGAGCTTAACTAACAATGGAAAATTCACCGTAAAATCTGTATAACAATCTGAATGACAACCAACCAGAAAGTACAAATTAGGCCAATATTTGGAACTTGAAGGTCTCACCATCTATTCAAATGTTTACTTTGAATATGCCTCACTTCATACTCCCAAATATTATGAGAGTGGTAGTGATTCTACCTAACATCAATACTACCTGCATGCTTTACAATGAACACAATGAAACTCTGACACACTTATTCCTTGAATGTAATTTTGCCTCTCAAGTTTGGAACCACCTCAACTTTATTATGATTTTTTTTCAAAGAGAATTGTGTTACTTGTCATGAATGGATAAATAACTGGTTTTTAAATACAGATAAAAATGGATTTGAAATGGTTGGCAAGAATTATCCAGTACTATATCTTTCCATATTTAAAAAGCAAGATGCAATAAAAATTTTGATACTGAAAGTACAAATTAGGCCAATATTTGGAACTTGAAGGTCTCACCATCTATTCAAATGTTCACTTTGAAAATGCCTCACTTCATACTCCCAAATATTATGAGAGTGGTAGTGATTCTACCTAACATCAATACTACCCGCACGCTTTACAATGAACGCAATGAAACTCTGACACACTTATTCCTTGAAGGTAATTATGCCTCTCAAGTTTGGAACCCCCTGAACTTTATTATGAATTTTTTCCAAAGAGAATTGTGTTACTTGTCATGAATGGATAAATAACTGGTTTTTAAATATAGATAAAGATGGATTTGATATGGTTGGCCAGAATTATGCAGTACTATATCTTGCCATATTTAAAAAGCAAGATGCAATAAAAATTTTGATAAGAAAGAATTAAATAGTTGGACACCGACAATAACTATTGTTTAATACATAAACTCTATTATGAATATCAACAAAACCTTGTACTATGATCTGTACAAGATCAAAATCTCTTCATAAATAAACTTAATATTTGGCACCACCCAGGCTTTACGAGACTCAGAATAAACATGGACGTATCTATGTTACCTGATATATGTGATTATGGAATTGGACTAACTTTATTTGTGAAAAGGAGAGGGTACCAAGCACACCACCAACTTTTTCATTCCGCAACCTATATGGAAAAAACCTAATACGATTTCAAATAGACCAACTTAATAATCCTTGATAATATGTATATAGAGTTTATATCTCTATCACTTCGCAATCTGAAAAGTCTAGACAATAGAGTCCGTGAACCTAATTGTTTAGAAGAGTACTTGGACGATCTCCAAAATTAATATCCAAGATCAATATAGTTTTATCCAAATAATTGAATCTGAATTCTGACAAGTATGAAACTTGTTCTATCTTTCAAGATACGAAATCTACAAGAACGAGTCTCGTTATCGATCACAATGAATACGAACTTATCATCTAGAATCGATAAGTAGTACTTGTGCTATTTATATTATAAAGATAAACAATATAATACGGAAAAGGAAAACACACAAGACACCAGAAGTTTTGTTAACGAGGAAAAATGCACCCGCAGAAAAAACCCCAGGACCTCGTCCAGATTTGAACACCGAACTGTATTAAGCCGCTACAGACACTATCCTACTATCAGACTTCGGACTGGAATTTCGTTCGCACCGAATTCATTCTCCAACCAATTCAGATGCAGTCATGCTATTTACGTCTCTTGAACCTCACAAGGCTCTGCAGGATTGATTCCATTAGCTGACGTCCTTTACATCCCAAGAATTGCTTCAGCCTAAGCGAAGAATTTTAATACCAATATGACTCTAACATATAAGCCTATTCGATTTCCCTTTAGATCAATAGATCAAGGCTTGGAAATATGTTTGCCATAGACAAAGGTAGCAAACCTCACAAATCCAGAATACTTACACTCAGTTAGTCGAGAAGCCTAGATTATTAACAACCTCTCAAGAAAAACCTTAAACCGATCAATTAAGAAGAGTTTTAGTTATCTATCTTGTGGAATCACAAAGTCTGAGACGAAGAGAACTTTGCGATTTTTGTCTATCTCATTTCTGAAAGAGATTACTAAAATCTCGATAACAAAATGGACAAGATCAGGATACATGAACTATCAAGGTAAAGATAGTCGGACTTGGATTCACGAATCCCTAAACGAAGTCTTTAAGTTGTATACCTAATCAAGTTTCTCTGAGGAAACCTAGGTTCATATAGGACGACTCTAGCAAACAACTAAGATACATAAGTGTCAAGGATTTCTTAGTTATTTGAGTCTCTCTATTTATAGATTTTCGGGACTAAGGGTTGTTTAGAGTTCAAGATAAGATAACTTGAATTCAAGAAAAAACTTTCACTGTTTAGATGAATTTCTTGTTAGGAGTCCATGTAAGCATGCGAGAAATAATATGTCTTGAAATCATACAGAAGAATATATACTATAGTCCGCTACCAGAACCATGTATAATGATAGTTCTTGGCAAATATTCCTTTCGAACTTAAAAGCAATATTCATGTTCATTAAACATTTAAGATTTATATCATGATTCTCAACACAAAGTGTTTTAGTCATCAATGATGTCTTAAAGGTGTTAATGAGAGTCATATCAATGCATATTGTCATGAACCTGGTCTCACAGTTCCGTAGTTATAAGGGAAAACCGGTTCTCAGGGGTGCATGTTAGCTAGCCTTTACTTAACTGACCGTTTAGCTTGCTGTTAATCTATTTTTAGTTGTTAATAACTTGTGTGACTCGCACATAGTGCAAGTGAGTCTAGTCTAGTACTTATTCCAGCTGCATTTGTATTCAGAGGATATGAAGAATAATAATCAAAAACTATCTTTTCTCTCTAAAACCTTCTGTTCTCCCCAATCTATCTCTATCCTTAGAGATCATGACTTGTTTATGTGCTAATTTTTAGTGTAGATCACTACAATTGGTATCAGAGCAGTCGATTTTGAGATTGCGCTAACATGAATGAGTTTGAAACTGCACTCCTCTCTTCCTTGAAGACGATGTTAGCTGATCAATTGAAGGCTTTCGAAGAACGTTTGTTGAATAAGAAAATGGGATCCGGTGATGATTTACTGGAAATACCATCAGGTTCTAATTCTCAAGCTGACTTGAAAAGGGTTTTCGACAGCCAACTAAATTTCACTGATGGAATTGAGGGACGGGGTATCGATTCACAATTGATAGTTGATGCTGGAAAATTAAAATATGGATCTGAAAGCATCGGTTTAGTTGGATCTGAGTTTATTCATTCGAAGATGATTGAGAAAAAAGTTGATGTCAGTTTGAAATCAATTTCAGATGATTCAAGTTCGGTAAGCCAATTATTTAAAAATTCTTCAACTCCTAGTCTAGCAGATGAAAGTAATTTTCGATCTACACCAATAATTGCTTTCTCTAATGTTGATGGATCTAGTATTATTAATGAAGTTCATAAATACAACGGGAATTCGATGTTTCTGGATTATCAAGAGGATATGAGGTACAAAGGAAATTCGACGTTTCTTGACTACCAGGATGGTAAGCCGTTCAATTCTGAACATTATTGTCTTGATGTTATTATGGATTCTGAAGGTACAAAAAATGGTGTGAAGGATTTCAAATTACTGAATCGGATTTCCGATGATGTATTTAGACAGTTTGAAGGGTGGGAGTTTATTATAGATAGTAACCTACATCAAATACCATCCTACTTCATCAAGTTTATCAGGTTGTACTCCTTTGCCCACTTAATTCAGACCGCTTATATTGGTAATGTTTCATCTAGTGCTAATTATACTCGAATGATATTTGATAGAGGAAGAAAGTTGGATGGGTCTAATATAAGGAATAAATACAATGATGACCTTGTTTCGAAGTTAAATTTCGTTTATGGGAATTGTTTTAAACCTTTGAGTGTGAATTCAAGTGAGTCTGTGTATGCTATTTTACCTGGTTTTGATTATGGCCGTATGCTTTTTGATCGTGGTAAAGAATTGTTAGTCAGTGAGATGTATACTTATTGCGCTAGGAGAAATTTTAAATTCTGTCGTGCTGCTAGTTTGATTATTTCACTAGAGAAATATTTCTATGAGCTTATCCTTCAAGATGGGTACCAATTGGATTCCAAGTTTACAAATTCAGTTGTGTTTGTTGTCGTTAAAGGTTGTGACGATTACAATGGTAGGAATCTGTTTACGAGAATCTCAGACCGAGATTATATCTCCAGTTATGCTTGTGGCCATCTGTTGTTTGCTCGAGATAGAATGCATGAAACCAGTTTGTGGATTTCTTATTCAAAGGTCTCAATTAAATCAAGTTCAGATTTATCTCAAAATTTACCAAACTACATGGGAAACAATACCTTGGAGTTGGTTCTTAATTGTGAAAGTAGTGAAGACTGTTACTATGATGTCCTAGTTTTTGCTGGAAGAGTAATTGATAGAGGGAAGTTGTGGGGTTCGAGAAGGAGGTCTCATTATTATGCAGATGAAGGCAGTGGTGATGCTAAGAAGCTTCCAGACGAAGTAACGGTACAATATGATGTTCTCTGGGCCATTAAACCAAGTCTCCCAAGGCAAGATGAGTTTGGCATGGCACAAGACATTTTTGATCGGTTGCTTGTGGAAGCTTTTAAGTGCAAGTTCATTTCACTCGAGATGTCGGCTATCATTCTTTGTGGGTTCTCAGAATTGCAGCACTGGGTTCTGTTTTATCATATGTTTTTGCTCGAGGGGAATGATGGTGCTTGGTGGAGCCGAATATCCTTTCAGGGCCTGATGGCTCAACTGCAGGTGAAAGATTATAGGCCTCATATACAAATTACAGTGGCCGGGAAGGTGTTCATGGAGTCAGTGAAATCCACGGACAGCTGCAATATGTTACTACTATGGAAGCTCGTCATTCACATAGAGTATAATTTGTTATTTTTCAAATGGATTTTCATTGAGTTATTTAGCTCTTACATTTGTGAGGGTAGTGGTGGGAGTGTCAGCTGCGATGAGCATCAACCGTTACAGCCTCGGAATGGTGTTTCTGTTAAGCTTGAAGCACATGGAAATCAATTTATGAATAATTATGGATATGAGGTTTCCAAGCTGAGGTTCAAAAATGTCAAGCATTATCTGCTCATGTGGCTAGTACCTAAAAAGTTTAAACTGCGAATGATATTGCATAACAGGACCATAAGAGCTAATGATGTTGTTCGCGGTACTGTAATTAACATTGGGAATGAGTGGTTCATCCACATTTTTCAGTATGAAGTTTAGGATTCTGGGAGTTGGGGTCAGTTGTGGATTCTGGTGCACCAACAACGAGAAGCTACTATCTGGAAGAAAACTCTTTCATGGGTAGTAGAAATCGAGCAACGCAGATATCTAGAGGCTGTCGAACGTATTCTCATTTTGGTTTCTACTTTACAGCTCTTTCTTTGCGTCAGTTGGGTTTCCTATGTGTTGTTAATTCGAGACGAGAAGAGTTATAACAGATTGGAGCTAATTCAAACTTTTCTTATCAGAGACAACATCCTAAAGGTAAGTTTGCATTGTGAGTTGATTGAGCTTAACACTTGTGAATTTGTTTGGCATTCAAATCCTTGTTGCTGCCTGTTGTGGAGGGGGTTGTGTCCACCACATAAGAGTAGTAGTTGGAATGACCTTGTCCAGGTTGTGGAAATTGAAGAAGTGTTTATAAGAGTTAACGAGGGTGGTAAATGGAATGAGCATGATAATATATTAACGACTCAGTGGGAGGTTATTAGGTCGAATTCAGGACAATGTATTGTTGGTGATGAGAGCTGTAGTACTTCAGCTGTACGTTCCATTGAAAACAATCAGCGGTGCTCCTCCTTATTTTTCTTTCATCCAGCTTCAGTTTACACAGTTCACGGTGAAAAAGCGGGGGGTACAACAACCACACCCAATATTTCGCTTAGCAATATGTATGGACAAACTCCAATATACTTTATAGAGAATCAACTAGACCGTCAGACTCAATATAGACAAAAAGTATATCAAAGAGTTTATATCTCAATCTCTCGATTTGATATATACTCAAGCAAATAGAAATCTGCGAGTCTTTATCAAATACTAGAGAGATAACTTGGATGGTACCAAAGACCAATATCCAAGTCTCAATCAATTTAAATCAACAACCAAAAGGTCGGATATTCTAATTGATTGAACAACGCACAACCTATGATATTTCAATTATATAAACAAATATAATGCGGAAATAGAAATAACACAGTACACCAGAATTTTGTTAACGAGGAAAGCGTAAATGCGAGAAAAACCCGGGACCTAGTCCAGATTGAACACACATCGTATTAAGCCGCTACGAGACACTAGCCTACTCCAAATTAACTTCGGTCTGGACTGTAGTTGAACCCCAACCAATCTCACACTGATCCAAGGTACAGTTATGCTCCTACGTCTCTGATCCCAGCAGGATGCTACGTACTTGATTCCCTTAGATGATCTCACCCACAACTAAGAGTTGCTACGACCCAAAGTCGAAGACTTTAATAAACAAATATGTATCACAGAGAAAAGTCTACGGTAATTGATAAATCCGCCTGCCACGAATATACCTACGAGTTTTGTTCCGTCTTTTGATAAATCAAGGCGAACAGGAACCAATCGATAACCCGGACTTATATTCTCGAAGAACAGCCTAGTATTATCGATCACCTCCCAATAATCTTAATCGACGCAGCGAAAAAGGTATTGCGGAATCACAAACGATGAGACGAAGATATTTGTGACTTCTTTTTATCTTGCTTATTGGAGATAGAAATCTCAAGCCAATTATTACAATTGTACTCGTACGATAGAAACAACAAGATCAGATCACACAACTACGAGAAAGTAGTATCGGTCTGGCTTCACAATCCCAATGAAGTCTTTAAGTCGTTAACCTGGTTTAGAGAAGAAAACCCAAGGTTAAAGGAGAATCGACTCTAGCTTATACAAATAGTATCACACGTAAGGTGTGGGGATTAGGTTTCCTAGTTGCTAGAGTTCTCCCTTATATAGTCTTTCAAATCAGGGTTTGCAATCAATGTTATCTTGGTAACAAAGCATTCAATATTCACCGTTAGATGAAAACCTGATTAGATTCAAGCTAACATTTCTCAACCTTTAGATCGAAAACTTAGCTTGTTATACACACATGAAATGCACGTTTCTAGGCTTGTGCAACCGTACCCAAACATGTACATTTGTTGATTCAATAATAGTTAACCAAAGGTTAGCCATATGAGCAATTTCATATCAACCATATTCTTCTTCACCATAACTAGTCCAAATGACTCAAATGAACTAGTTAGAGAGTTGTTTAATTGCTTAGATCTTTATGTAACTACACAAGACACAATCGAAGCAAAAACGATTTGATTCACTCGAATCGGTTCATGAACTTTATAGCCACGGTTTGCAAAAGCATTCCTTAGTTTATTTAAACATGAGTTCAAGAACAATCGTTTTTAGATCTAACCAACTCAAGTTCGCGGACTGGGTTCGCGGACTTAAGTTCACGGAAGGAGTTCACAAACTCCAGCAGAAATTCTCGGGTCGAGAACTTCCGCCAGTTCGCGGACTTGGCTTACGCCACCATTCCGGTTCTCTTGATCAACAAAGTTCGCAAACTTTGGTTCAAGGAATAAGGACTTATACATATATGTGTTTCCACAACAATTCTTATATCCTACCATGGTTATGTAATATAAATACTCATTTCAATCATTGAAACATTCTCAGAGGACGTTATATAGTTGTTATTCACAAACCATTTTTCGTCAGAGCAATTTTCAAAGTGATTGAAACATAACATGACTTTCGTCACTAGGTAAAGATGAATTCGGCTAAAGCGAAAGCTTACCAACACATATTTCGAGAAATAGATAGGCGAGATAAACTCGGCTCGAAATACCAAATGTGTATAATCTTAGCCTATATAACAAAATGATTTTGTCTCAATATAAGATATAAATAGACTTTTGAGTGATAGATAAGTTCAAGTCTCTACATACCTTTTAGTCGATGAAGTTCTACCGGTTCCTTGAGTAGTCCTTCGTCATGTATGATGATTGCCATTGAGTTCTTGAGCTCAACTACACTTTCTATCCTAGTCCGGGACCTTAGCTATAGTAGACTAGAAATCAAGACTTATAGTTTTGATCACTAACATTGAAAAACATGCTTGAGATAGCAACGCATGCGAGTTCGACCGAGCAATGCTCTAACACACGGTAGCAGTGCCATTGATCACATTCTTGCTACGTTAGTTCTTATCAGTATTGTCACTGCCATTTTGCAAATGGGTCTAGCTAGAGCTGACATCATATCTGACTCAAAACTGATGAAGGGTTACAGTCAGGTGACAGTTAAAGAAGACACTGAGAAGTACGAAGGAATGAGAGATTTGCAGATCAAGCTTAGCTCTGTAGAAGTGGCTCTTGCATTCCTGTACTGGTTGGCTGTACAATTGTGGCTCTCTGATTTGGTTCTATTTATGGTGTTAGAATGTGATTATACCGTCAGTAGCATTGCTACTAAGACCTACCAAGCAGTGAAGATGAAGAGAGTGGGCTTGCATGCTGAAATTCCAAGATTGAGGTTTGAGCTCAGTCTTTTGTGGGCCATGAAGATGAAATTTTTAAGGGACTCAACTCTTACGCTGATGAGAATAAGCTGCCGCAGCTAGGAATTTCACCAAGAGCTCAACTCAGTTGCCATATCCTCCATCCTTGAGGACAAGGATGATTTTAAGGAGTAGGATTTGTCATGAACCTGGTCTCACAGTTCCGTAGTTATTAAGGGCAAACCTGTTCTCAGGGGTGCCTGTTAGCTAGCCTTTACTTAACTGACCGTTTAGCTTGCTGTTACTATTTTTAGTTGTTAGTAACTTGTGTGACTCGCACGTAGTGCAAGTGAGTCTAGTCTAGTACTTATTCCAGCTGCGTTTGTATTCATAGGATATGAAGAATAATAATCAAAAATTATCTTTTCTCTCTAAAACCTTATGTTCTCCCCAATCTATCTCTATCCTTAGAGATCATGACTTGTTTCTGTGCTCATTTGTAGTGTAGATCACTACACATATTCAGTAAATAATATATATATATATAAGCATCTGCATGATTTGTACTGGGTAAGTTTGCTTCGAACTAATATTGTTAAGGATCTATGAACATCCATTGCTTGAATCTTATTTCGATATGTTTAACAAGACAAGCTTGGATCGAAGTTTCTTCTTTGCAATATCAAATCTGCTAGAAGTCATATGACATAGTCTCATATATATAAAATGATAATTCATGTGAGTAAATAGAATGGTGCAGTCTTCACATACCTTTTGTTAATGAATTTATCCAAATGCCTTCGTTGATCTTCAGTCTTCGAGGATTGTTCAATGATGTTTGATACTCAGCTACCAACCTCTAAGCCTAGTCTAAGTGTTGGAGCACTGCTCGGTCGAACTCACAAGCGTTGCTATCTCAAGCTTGTTTGTCAATGTTAGTGATCAAAACTCTAAAACTTGATTTCTAGTATACTTATAGTAATGTCTCGGACTAGGATAGATTGTGTAGTTGAGCATTAGACTTCATGACGTTCATCAATTGAAGACGAAGAACTACTAAGGAGAGCTTGTGGAACTTCATCAACAAAAGGTATGTGGAGACTAAAACTCATCTATCACTTGGATAGTCTATTTCTACTCTATCTCCTATATTGAGACAAAAGTCGTATTACTATATAGTATTCAATTATGCATATTTGAGATTTTGAATTTGAGTTAACTCGCTTACATATTTCTCGAAATATGTGTTGGTAAGCTTTCGCTTCAACCAAGTTCATCGTATATTCTTGACGAAATTCAAAAGTTGATCATGTGAAAATCGCCGAGTAACATCTTACATGATTTGTGTGATACAATCATTTGGTGTAGACTTGGAATGTTTCGTTATGATTATTTCAATAACTTGAAAATTGCTTTGATGCTAATAGTTTGTGAAAACAGCTATTGTCATCCTCTAAGAAAGTTTCAATGATTGAAATAGAGTTTAGAACACTTAACCAACATTGGATTATAAACATGTTGTGCACTCTTGCATATATGT
Organism: Papaver armeniacum; assembly: GCA_023531295.1. Taxonomy (NCBI): domain Eukaryota; kingdom Viridiplantae; phylum Streptophyta; class Magnoliopsida; order Ranunculales; family Papaveraceae; genus Papaver; species Papaver armeniacum. Next base: position 432,304 of record JAJJWW010004780.1, read on the forward strand.
AATCCATGTCCGGGAACCATAGTATGCATACTCGTATATGTACCTATTGGTTTGAGAAGTTTGGGAACCTAAGTACACGTACTGGCGTAAGGTTCATGTCCGGAAAATTCTGCTAGGTTTGGAGGTATGTGTACTCTTTCGCATACTGGCAAAAACCAAACTTGGTCCGTCTACTTAAGTATGCGTACACGTTTGCATACTTGAGTGGTTAAAGTTCTAAAATCGGTTGTGACGTGAACTAATACATTTATATAATAAGGAATGTATTCTTTGCAAATCATGGCTATAATGTTCATGAATTGATTCGAGTGAATCAAAACGATTTTGCTTCGATTGTGTTCTTGTATACTTCCATGAGAATATAACAATTGAACAACTCTTTAACTAGTTTCATTTAAGTCATTTGAACTAGTTATGGTTAAGATGAATAAGGTTGATATGAGAGTATTCATATAGCTAACCACGGTTAACTACTGTTGAGCCAACCTATTGTACACGTTTAGGTAAGGTTACTCAAACCTAAATGAAGGTACATTTCATTTGTGTATAACAAGCTAAGTTTGATCTAACAGTTGAAAGATATTATCTTGAATCTAATCAGGTTTTCATCTGACGGTGAATATTGAATGCTTTGTTACCAAGGCAACTTAGATTGCAAACCCTGATTTGAAAACTATATAATTGAGAACTCTAGCAACTGGGAAACCTAATCCCCACACCTTCTGTGTGATACTAGTTGCGACTAGAGTCGATTCTCCTTTAACCTTAAGTTTTTCACGAAACCCTGTAGGTTAACGACTTGAAGACTTCATGGGATTGTGAATCCAGACCCAACTATTTTCTCTGTAGTTGCGTGTTCTGATCTTACTTCTACTATCGTGATTGAGTATTATCTTTGCTAAGATTTGCTTGAGATTTATCTTCGATAGGTAAGATTAAAAGTAGTCACAAACATCTTCGTCTCATCTTTTATAATTCCACAATATCTTGTTTCGCTACCATACGATTTAGATTATTATGAGGTGATTGATAATACTAGGCTGTTCTTCGGGAATATAAGTCCGGTTTATCAATTGGTTCATGTGCACCTTGATTTATCAAAAGACGAAACAAAACTCGTAGGTATTTCTGTGGGAGACAGATTTATCTATTCCAATAGACTTTTCTGTGTGAGACAGATTTGTTTATCAAGTCTTCGACTTTAGGTCGTAGCAACTCTTGGTTGTGGGTGAGATCAGCTAAGGGAATCAAGTGCGCAGAATCCTGCTGGGATTCAGAGACGTAAGGAGAGCGACTGTACCTTGATCAGTGTGAGATTGATTAGGGCTCAACTACATTCCAGTCCGAAGTTCATTGGTAGTAGGCTAGTATCTGTAGCGGCTTAATACAGTGTGGTGTTCAAAGCTGGACTAGGTCACGGGGTTTTTCTGCATTTGTAGTTTCCTCGTTAACAAAATTTCTGGTGTCTGTGTTATTTTTTTCCGCATTATATTTTGTTATATAATAGAAATATCACAGGTTGTGTGTTAAGATCAATCAATTAGATAATCCAACCTTTGGTTGTTGATATAAATTGATTGATACTTGAACATTGGTCTTTGGTACCGTTCAAGTTATTTCTCTTATTCAATCGGGCTCACAAATTCCTATTTGCTGATTGCAGATTGAATTGAGAAATTGAGATATAAACTCTTTGATATATTTTTCTCTAGATTGATTCTGACTGTCTAGTTGATTCTATTGAAAGTATATTGGAGTTTTTCTATTCAGATTGCCGAACGAAATATTGGGTGTGGTTGTTAGACCCCCGCTTTTTCACAGAGTCTTAATTTTAGTAGACTAGAAATCAATATATAGTTTTGTTCATCTAACATTGATAATAAGCTCGAGATAAAAAAACTTGCGAGTTCGACCAAGCAGTGCTCTAACAAGTTGACGTAGGAAATATCAAAGAAGCCAGAGAACAATCCTCAAGATGGAACTCAAGAGAATTGCTGGAAAAAATAGAGCGGAAGCCACTTTTTCAAAACGATTGAATGCATAATTTCAATGACTAGGTAGTTAGAATCTACACTAAAGCTAAGGAATATAGATTCAAAAACCGTTCTTACTTTGGAAGTCCAACTTTTAAACTAGCAAACTTTAAAGCTATGTCCTTTAATTTAGTTAATAAGTTTCATTATTCTTTTGCTACATTATATTTTGCTAGTCCTCGAGCAAAACAAAGAATATACCGCTAAAGCTGGATAATGAGTGATGTCTGCTAAACAGCGAGACAGAACCACTAAATAGTGGTATAGAGATGTTTGCTAAACAGCTAGACGAATCCACTAAACAGTGGATAGAGATGTCTGCTAAACAGCTAGACAGAAAGACCCGCTAAATAGCTGATCATATGATACATTTTTTTTTAAGACCCGCTAAACAGCTGGTCATATCATGTTTTTTTTTTTTTTTGAAAATTTCTAATAAAAGTGAGAACCTGTAAAATCAAAACGCATAACCACTACCCCACACTTAAACATTACATTGTCCTCAATGTAATTGAGTCATCCAACGTAGAAATTAAGGTGGGAAATTATAAAATGCAAAAAAATAAACAATAAAAATAAAAATAAAAGATAAAGAAAAGGGAACAAATCTGATGGGTTGACTCCCACGAAGAGAAAGGTATTTGTTTCCCTACTTGTGCCAGCCAAGAATCTCAAACAGGGTGCTGATGCACCAAAGTAAGCTGCCAATCATATATATAAAGTCTGAAAAGTTGTGGATCAACCCAACAAATCAGGTCAGCTGCAAATATAAACCTGCAAACACTATAAACCTCCAAAAAAGATGTGTAAATTCATTCCCAATAGAAAACAGTCCTTAGTCGAGATAAGTAAATCACTCACACGGACAACAAACATAGAATGTATATTAGTTTCTAGCCGGGAAACACACTCTAAATCAGGTTCTAAATCAGCTGAAATGCATTCGATGGACACATTATCTTCACTAGAAATCATAGGAAGCAATGTATTGACAACGTAAAAAGGTATCGGATAATCAAACTAAGCACAATGATCTAAGCATGCATCTAGTGGTTCAGGTTCATCAAAATCAGTAACTCCTAAATCTGGTTCTAAGTCCACAGAAGTAACTTCCGTTGTTGAGTTACCTTGATTAACCATTGGAGGGAACAATGCATTGACAATGTCAATAATCATAGGATCATTAGAATCTGCAAAGTGAGCTAAACAAACTGAGATTGGTTCAAAATCAGCAGTTACCTGACTAGTACCAATCACCTCCACATTTACATCAGCAATCAGGAAATCACAAGATGGATCAGCAAAACAGGAGCTCAATGGAGCAACAATATCATGAGTAATCGCCTCAGTATTATCTGCAACTAAGTGACTTTTAGGAATCTCATTATTCAAATGATTAGAAGGTATCTCATCATGAACGTCTACTGTCTCGTCATTAGTCTCAAAAATAGTATCTTCTGTATAAACAGGTTCTTCTAAGTCATCATTAACTGAATAAATAGTGTCTCTAATACAACTCTCGTCCTTTTGAATAGGCAAATAATCAGTAATATGATCATGAGTTGGATAAGATACACTAGATTCAGATGTTATACTGGTATCATTATTCCTAAAATCACTACCAGTGTCAAGTCCATCATCATCCTTAAAGCATACTGATTCATCATCTACAACAGTTTCATTATTAGTGTCATCAATATGAGAAAAATCAGAACTTAAATCATCGTATAGACGACGATCCTCTACTAGTTTCATAAGTTCAACAATCATTCTATCAGTTTGAGCACAACTCTCAGTAGTTGCAATCGCAAATAATTCAGTTTGTTTGGTCAATTGTTCTAGGTTAGATACGAGAGACGGAGATAGTTCACCGTACAATAGATTATCTCTTTCATACGGTGACTCATGTGTGTGTGAATAATAATTGGAATCTGTATAATGTGACTCATAACCTAGGTAAGGTTGGTAATGATCATAACCTTCACAAGGTCCGGAATGATCATACCTATGAGAATAATTCCAATCATTATTTACAAACTCGTCTCTAACAGGTTCTTGACAATAAGAAGGTGCATATGCATACTCCTCATGTGAACTATTAGATGGCTCCTCTGTCTCGGCTCTTTTGGTAAGATTCCAAAAAGCTATAAAAGAAGCCAACTCACTGGAAACCATAATACAAAGTAAAATTTACCCAATAACTCACCTTGCAAAAGCTTTGCGAGAATATCAAGTACTTACTTTCTAGCCGTTATCGACTCCAATCGCCGCACTTCAGACTAAGGTACCTAAAAGAGTCAAACAAACTGCTTAAAAGGAACTAAACAAAACTAAAAAAAAAAAATTATATACAAAAAAAAAAAAAAAAAAAAACTATGTACAAGAAAAATTGATATCAACACGAGAGTATTTTGCTACCACTCCCCGGCAGCAACGCCAAAAACTTGGTAGGCTCAGAAACCTACAATAAAAATACTGCAAGCGCACAGTGTCTAACTAGTAGACAATGGCAAGTACAGGTCGTTCCCACGAGGAATGTGAAAATACAACTACTAATTAATACCAAAATTGGCTAATCAAATTCAATATTTCAAAAATTCGGAACAAGATAAAATAATAAATAAATTTAACGATAAACAAAATAATAGTGGGTTATTAAGGTTTTCGGTTTCCACCAATTAATAATGCAAACTCTACCAATCTTTAAAAATATATTCCATGCATTTTCAAATATTGTTTCTCCGCTATAGTTTTCTTCGCTTCATGGGTAGTGATTTTAAAACATTACCTATCAATCCTAAAGCATATCACGTCAAGGGATTTAACCGAAGCACGAAATATCAATTGAAAAGCATAAATAATCAAGAAAATCACATGAGCAATTAAATACCAAGCTATATGAAGAAAAACTATTAATCAATCAATTCATTATTTAGCATATAAATATAGAGTTCACACGATTAAATTGGTTTCTACCTAGACCCTAACAATCAATTTAGCAAACCATGAGAAAAGAAAATTCTAATACACCAAACCCTTGTTTCTCTTCTCTGTAAACGGCTCTGCGGCCGCGCCTCCCCCGGATTTCCACCAAAATTCCTCTTATATCTCCACCCAGTAATCCGTCCACCAATGTTACGGTCCATTAATTGTAAAATGTGTAGAGAATCGGACAAAAAGGAGAAACTTGCCGTTAAAAGACTAATGATGTCGACACCATGAATTGTACACATGATATATCTCCATATTCTTCTTACCATACCCATACATTCATACCAAAATCCTCATGCATGTGCCCAACTGTCATAGACACTAATGACGACCTCTGTTTTCCAAATTCAAACTTCTATCCAACCAAACTCTCCCGCCGCCAAACACAAATTACCGACACCAACCTGGTATCCACCACCATAGAAACTAGCTCGATTAAAAACCAACTCGGCACCCATTTTTTTCAAACTCGGGCCACCATCACCAGTAAACCAACACTTCCATGCTACCGGCTATTACAACATAACCTCCATCTCACTGCAAAGCCATCTAAGTCCATTTTATGTCCGTCCATCTAGCCATCACCTTCACTGACGCCAACTTACTGCCCTGTGAACTTCTCCAGCAACCTTCAACAGCATACGACATCACCATCTTTACTTCACTGATCTTCTTAAACCGAACCCTCAATGGTTGCGACAGTTTAACCAACTCCTCATACTTCAAACTACTTAGGTCGTTGCTACTTGGGAAAAGTCTGGATTTAGATATCGTCGTCTCCTTTTCGTCGTCTCATTGTCCATCCTCCACCAAGGCAGTAAACCAGGCTCCTTTACAGATCAACCACAACGCCAGTCGCAGCAATTTCAGCCACCAACTTCACTGACTGTGATTCCATTCTCCATCTTCGTTGTTGCTACGAACCAATTTGTTCTCATTCCTTTTACTCCGGTTACAACACCTTCCTGCACCATCGTTCTCTGTCATACCAGCCTTAACATCACTTGAACCTCACCACTCCATCACCTGCAACCAAGTTCAATTCAAGCCAAGAACTTGCAGTGATCACCAGCCGAGCTAGCCAGCCAAACGACATCCAAGAACCAATACAGAATCCATCTCATCCGTTAGCCTGTAGCTCTATCGATCTCAACAGAAAAATTGGGATAATACTCATCACAACCAGCAACACCATCTTACTCGAAACCTTCTTCCACTGCTTGATTATTGAGGCAATTTCTCAAATAGATAATGCGCATTTACCTCGAACCAGCGGGCCATTAAATTCTCCGAACAAGACCACCCACAACAATCATCCAACTGATATAGTACATTGTTCGCGCTGATTTCAGCCATTAGAAGACTGGTACCTTGATTTTTAGTAGGAGAACACAAACTCCGTCACTTGTTTCACCAGCTTCGAGTTCTGAAGAGAGAGTGCTCGAAATTCTCTTGTAAGACATAAGATATGGGTGCGGTGATGGGATTGACAAGTGGCGTTTGAACTCCCCAGTATACACGACTCTTTGACTCATTCAATACTTCTCTAGCCGTGTTATAGTTAAAGATGCCACGAACATATTGATTTGGAAACCCGTAATCACCCCCATTAAGCTCCTTTTTCATTTGGTGTCTTGAGTAACTTGAGTGGTGATGATATATAGACATATCAGGCCAGCCACATTCAGTCATTTTCACTGCAAATACTATTTAACTTCCGATTAAGCCATTTATCCTCCGCACGAATGAAATTGCTGGTACTTTCTACAAAAGCACTAAAATAATGTTATTAGCCAAAATATTGAGTCATAGCTAATATAAATATGGGTTTAAAATGTAGCACTGACGTGCTTATCACTGCAAACATTTCAATTATATGTAACAAATTTTTTATTACAAACAGATGGAAGAATGAACATCTATCCAATCTGATCAATCATCCCAACATGAAAAACAATATGATCAGTAACATGTAATATCTACCAACTCTCCTTAGGGAGTTTTTGGATTTAGAGATTATTATTTTCTTATAAAAAGAGAGAGAGAGAACTGCAAAAGTGCACACTGTTATAATTTCGCTTGTACCGTAATACTCTAAAGCATCATCAAAACAACACAACACACTTTATACCTGGTGGATCAAAAACATGGACTAGCTCACCATGAATATTGGATCAATGTAATAATCACCTTGAAGATACTCAAATTTTCGAGTCGTTTTTTGCCGATAATCAAAGATAATATCTGCTACAAAAATTCAATAAAAATTCAATATTTAATCACCAAATTAAGAATTGAAAACAATATTTACATAAACAAGCTGAAGAATTAAGAAAATTTATCGTCTTTTCCAAGAGAAGCTAACATATATATTCATACTATTAGCTTCTTTACCAACCTATACAAATAATCCCCACCTTCTGAATCTTTAGCTTCCCATGAAGACTGATCAGATATTTTCTTTTCATTATTCACTAATTTCTCATCAACTAAATTTCTATTTTTAAAGTTTGACCTAATCTTATTTTATTTTTTCATATAAGAAGTAAACCTCATATATTAACTGATACAACCTATTTGAGTTCTGAAATATTACATGAGTGATCGTAAATTAGATTACAAACATCATAATTATGGTTGAAAAAGCGGGTGTCTAACAACCTCAACCAATATTTCATTTAGGCAATCTGTATAAACAAACTCCAATATAATTCCCATAGAATCAACTAGACAGTCAGACTCAATCAATGAAAATATATCCAAGAGTTGTATCTCTGTTTCACAATGTAATCAGCAAAAACAACTTGAACGGTACCAAAGACCAATGTTCAAGTGCCAATCAATTTATATCAACAACCAAAGGTTGGATTATCTAATTGATTGAACTACGCACAACCTGTGATATTTCAATTATATAGAAAATATAATGCGGAAAAGAAATAACACAAACACCAGAAATTTTGTTAACGAGGAAGCAACAAATGCAGAAAAACCCCGGGACCTAGTCCAGATTTGAACACCACACTGTATTAAGCCGCTACAGACTCTATCCTACTACAAGTTAACTTCGGACTGGAATGTAGTTGATCCCTAACCAATCTCACACTGATCAAGGTACAATTGCGCTCCTTACGTCTCTGAACCCCAACAGGATTCTACGCACTTGATTCCTTTAGCTGATCTCACCCACAACCAAGAGTTGCTACGCCCCAAAGTCGAAGACTTGATAAACAAATCTGTCTCACACAGAAAAGTCTATTGGAATAGATAAATCTGTCTCCCACAGAAATACCTACGAGTTTTATTCTGTCTTTAGATAAATCAAGGCGAACAAGAATCAATTGATACACCAGACTTATATTCCCAAAGAACAGCCTAGTAATATCAATCACCTCACAATAATCTTAATCATATGGTAGCGAAACACGATATTGGGGAATCACAAACGATGAGACAAAGATGTTTGTGACTACTTTTTATCTTGCCTATCGAAGAATAAATCTCGAGCAAATATTAGAGAAGATAGTACTCAATACGATAGAAAACAGCAAGATCAGAACACGCAACTACAGATAAAATAATTGGGTATGGCTTCACAATCCCAATGAAGTCTTCAAGTCGTTAACCTATAATGGTTTCAGAAAAACCTAGGTTAAAGGATAATCGAATCTAGTCACAACTAGTATCACACAGGAGGTGTGGGTATTAGGTTTCCAAGTTGCTAGAGTTTTCTCTTATATAGTCTTCAAATCAGGGTTTTCAATCAATGCTACCTTGGTAACAAAGCATTCAATATTCACCATTAGATGAAAACCTGATTAGACTCAAGCTAATATCTTTCAAACGTTAGATCGAACTTAGCTTGTTACACACAAATGAAAAGTGACTTCATTTAGATATGGGTAACCGTACCTAAACGTGTACACCTTGTTGGCTCAACAATAGTTAACTGAAGTTATCCATATGAACACTTCCATATCAACCTTGTTCATCTTAACACAACTAGTTCAAATGACTCAAATAAAACTAGTTATAGAGTTATTTAATTTTTTATATTCTCATATAAGTATACAAGACACAATTGAAGCAACATCGATTTTGATTCACTCGAATCAAGTCATGAACATTATAGCCATGGTTTGCAAAAGTTTGCATTCCTTATTATATAAATGTTTTAGTTAATGAACAAACCGATTTTAGAACATAACCTACTCAAGTATGCGAACATGTACGCATACCTAAGTGGCCTGACTAAGTTTGGGTTCGCCAGTATGCGAACATGTACGCATACCTTCCAAACTCAGTTAAATCCCGGAACTTTGAGCTTACGCCAGTACGCATACGGGTATGCATTATAAGTTCCCGGACTTCCATTAAACCAAGCAGTATGCATACGGGTATGCATACTACGGTTCCCGGACTTGGAATAACTTACAACAGTTAGAATACAAGTACACATATTGTGCTATATCCAATCATGGTTATTTATTCTATACTCTCAGTTCAATCATTAAAACATTCTTAGAAGACGAGAATAGCTGTCTCACACAAACTATTAGCTTCAAAGCAATTTTCAAGTGATCTAATGATCAATATGAAACATTCTGAGTTTACATCAAATGACAGTCTCACACAAATCATGTAAGATGTTACTAGGCAATTTTCACATGATCATCTTTTGACTTTCATCAAGAATATAAGATGAACTTGGTTAAAGCGAAAGCTTACCAACACAATTTCGAGAAATATGAAAGCGAGTTAAACTCAGCTCGAAATACTAATGTGTATAATCGAAGTCTATATAGCTATACGACTTTTGTCTCAAATAGGAGATAGAGTAGATAGTCTTTTGAGTGATAGATGAGTTCAAGTCTCCACATACCTTTTGTTGATGAAGTTCCACAAGCTCCCCTTAGTAGTTCTTCGTCTTAAATCGATGAACGCAGTGAAGTCTAATGCTCAACAACACTTTCTATCCTAATCCGAGACTTAGCTATAAGTAGACTAGAAATCAAGACTTATAGTGTAGGCAACTAAACTTGACAAACAAGCTTGAGATAGAAACGATTGCGAGTTCGACTGAGCAGTACTCTAACATCTCCCCCTTTGTCAATTTAGTGACAAAACTATCAATTCATATGGATTACAAAATAAATAAACTTTGTAGCTTCTCATCCAAATGCTTGAATTCCTTGGTTCTTCAACATTACTCGAAATCTTCGTCACTTCCAAGTACTCAAGTGGTTTTGAATGTGTTCAACTCAGCATCATAGTTGTTGAAGATCCGTAGCTATAACAATGTATAAAAACAAGATGTTTTCGTATTTTTATACAGTGGCATATTATTATTACACAACATCAAAGTCCAGTTGCATCACAACTTTGACAACAATACTATGGTGATATGTATCACTCCCCCTTAGTCAATACTTCATCTCACAATAAAAACCACCCCCTTACATAATGATCCATAAACCATATGTATTTGTAGTATGAACTACATATTAATTCTCCCCCATTTTGTAAATATAAATTGGCAAAGGTACGAAAACTAGTGGTATCATAATGAAATTCTCATAGAGATACTTTATGACTAAAAGAGAACATAACAACTTTGTTTCGATGATTTCACATAGTCGAAACTTAGTGTATTCATCAAGGAGTTTATAAAGATACAAGATAACTCCTACAATATTCCACAGCCGCACTCTCCACAAAGATTTGGCAATTAAGTACAAGTTCAATTAAGAACTCCCCCCCATAAAATGTCATTCCCGAAAGAACAACAAGAGCGACCTTACTTATACAAGAAAAGAATGATTTCTTTGGACATTAACAAATTAACCACAAGAGAACCCATGATTAATTTAATCGGAAATGCTCAACATAAGAGAACTTACGGATCCGCACAGTACTTACACAAACAAGTGGATCAGGGAAAGTTCAATACTGCCGAATATACAAAGATTCATTCTATTTTCATCAATATTTGCATAATGATTTCATAGACTTAATCTTTGTTATCAAAAGTTTATTCTATCTTCCATCAATATTTGCATAATGACATATAATAGACTTAACTTTGACATATATGGGACAATCATAGTTCATGGATGCAAACATACATATCCCATAATAATTTTTGCAATATATAAAACCAATAAAGATTAATACTGCAAAATAATCATCTTCCAAATAAACTTTAGAATTTAAATAAATAAATCTAAAAACATTTCAAGATGAAAATCGTTGGCAATAGCTATGTTTACTCACAATAATTGCTATTCCAAACCCTGGTTATCCTTATTAAAAACACAAGAATAAATTCTCATAAGAAGTTTCCTAGACAAAGAAATATAACTTCTAAGAAGAACAGAACTGAAGGTCTTCAGACATAATCAACAACCAGAGATCGAACATAAATAAGTTCATCAGTTGCTTTCTTCAATTCGGTTTTTAGAAAATCAAGATTCTTTGTTGCAATTTCAAGTGGTTCACGAACAACCCCAAAATCTCGAAGAAGATTTCCCACCAATTGAGACAACATCTGAACTGGCAGATATTTTTCATGATCAACTGCATGAAAGCAGGTTATGGAGAGAGGAATTTCGTGAAACTCAATAACTTTGCTTCCTTCAACATTGTCTTCCTTTTGCATCCATCCATTGTGCACACCATAATCTCACAGGAGAATTTTTGACGTTGCTGAACGAGTATATATCATAGGAAGAACTCATATATATATATATATATTAGATATTCATAAAGAAACCCTAGGGATACTCGTTTACGTTCAGTAGTGGTCCAGGTGCACGTACACTCATGGTTATGAACTAGGTTCAAAACCAAGAGAACAATGGAGCCTAATTTAGAAGTAGTTTTTGATAAATATCAAAGACAAATTCTAAACATATTGACAGAGAATCTTAGCTCAAGAGAAAAGAGCATAAGATAACTGTTAATAAACAACAAATCAACTGTCATAAGGAAGAAAAACGTGGGTTTTCAAAGTGAGCTAAAAGAGATTAATCTCAAGAGTTATTGATCAAATATATTACATATGTAATAATTAATCGGAGCAAGGCTCAACAATAAGATGATCATTTTATTCTTAAGCGAAAAACAGATACCATGGAGACCACCTTTTCAAGAAGAGGGGAATCTTGATAATTATGAGAATCCTCACACGGACTCAAAGAGGATCCTCATTCGTAAGCAGTCAAGTTGTAGTTTGACAAGCATTTAGATCATCAAGGGAATCATAAACCCATGGGGTGTGGTGGGTTTAAGATTCCTCCTCTTTTGGGAATATGATTCTTGGGAACAAAATTCCCTTCCCAAGAACCAAACATACCATAACAAAGGTAACTGGTATCTAGTAGAACGGTCGGAATCGGTCTGAATAGATCTGAGTCATATTAGAAATCTTGTAAACATATGTTATTGCAGTTGATGATGTTGTTGCTGAAGATTTTGATGTTGCTGTTATGAAGATTGTTCTTGTTTCCATTGATGATGGTATGTTGTTCTTATTGCTGTTGTAGTTGAAAAACCTCCATATAAAATCATCCTTCTATTCATAGCCAACCTCTTCATCCGATTGAAGACGGAAACAAACAAAAAACCCAATTGAGAAACGAAAATAAAATCTACTATTACATAATAAAAATTTAGATCTAATAGTTAAAAAGTGCTTGGAAAGATTAAGTGAAAGAAGAGATCAGCGAGGGTTTAGGCTGCTCAGATCAGCGAGGGTTTAGGAGCAAATCCGAGCAACGATTGTTTTAGGGTTTTTGGTTCTTTATCTTAGATAGGGAAAGTTGAGATATATACTTAGCAATGCTTCAACATGGAATTGTCGTTTTACTAAGCACAAGATAATAAACTTTCATTATTGTGCGCTGAATTTCCTGAAAAAACATGAATATCCATTTGGCGCCTTTAGATAACGATCAAATGAGAAACCAGATAAGTTATTCTTTAAATATACACCATAGATTTAGTATATAATTAACATAACTTTTGAAACACGCCACTTATGTGTTGCAGGTTGGTGTTAGAGACTCGGCTACTCGGGGTCCGTTCTTTATAACTTGTTCTCTTACGATGAAAGTGTTTTTCCATGATAATACCACGTCTCTCGAATATTCTCAGTACATATGGCGTAAGACGATTCCATCCATTAACGAAGAATACACTTTTGTTTAGCTTGGAGTGGGCCCTGATATGAGATAAAGTAGAGATTGATCTCGACTAGATACTGGACTTGGTGAAATAGGTGTAGAATGTCCATCAGGTAGGTCAGACCCAAGTGTTAATGGTTAAAGTATAGATATAGTAGATTATGAGTTACTTGGTGATAGGGTGTAGAATACATCCTATTTACTATCTATTGTTTATGCTTTCTCTGCTATTTTTCTTGTAAATTATGTATTTTACGCTTGTTTTGAGTTTTATAGCTACTATGGAGTCACACGGAGGAAAAGAAGAAGAAATCACCCAATTTGAGCAAAAGGGCAAAATTATCATTTCATGGGCGAACACTATCTGGAGCCCAGCCAAGGTTAAGGGCTACTCTCTATTGGAGGAGCACTAAAGACAGGCCAATGAGGTTAAGGGGCGTCTACCTGTTATTCACTTATGGGATTGCCAACTGGGTATCCCTTATCAGGTGACGGGTGCTGAATACTAACCCTACTGCGATGAACCTAAACCTAGACTTTTCTCGTTTTCTATCATCACTTCTCATTCTTTTTCACCTGGAGCTGAAATTGAGAAATAAAACAGCGGCTGTGCTGTGTTTCCAAGAGATTGAGAAGATCACTAAATGGGGATCGATGTTCAACCAAGAAGATGAGGAAGAATTAATAGAAACAGATCGGGAAATTGGAGTTAAGAAAGAGGCATCGGCTGCTGCTAAATTAAGATCGAGAAATAGATCGAATCGAGAGAAGAGATCGAACCGATGGGTTTCTTGAACTGAGATTAAAGATGGGTTCGACTTGAGTATAGAATTGAAAGATATGCAATCGCTGTTGTGATTATGAGATGAAGAAATAGACATAGATGATTCTGCCATCGATTGATAAAGAAAGTGGGTTTTCAGGGCAGCAGGATGAGAGAAGAAATGTTGGTATCTGGGTTAGGGTTCGATTCAACAGAGGAGACAGGGATTAGAAGCTTTTGCTGTTTCTGATAAATCACGGATTATTAATGGAGTTTGAGCGTTGTTTGTTTTATGAAGAAACTCAAGAAATTGTGAAGAATGGTGGTGGTTGAGATTCTGAGTTCAACTTAAAGATGGGTTTGAATTTGGAGCAGCTAGGTGGTGATTTTGACACCAACAGGAGAGAATTCTAACTTTGTTGCCATTGAATTTCAATGATTGTGGAAGAACTGATGGGATTGAAATCGAGAAAAGATATCTCTGCTGTTGTTATTGAAGAGAGGAATCAAGATGAAATGGTGATTGTTGTTGGGTCATGATGAATTGGGAGTTTGAGTCTGCAATTAAAAAATAGGGAATGCTTGGTGCTGGCTGTGCATTGCAGCTCAACTGAAGCCAGGGATGGATAAGTCCATGGTTTTGAGCTGTTGCTGATGGGTTGGAAGAATTGCAGCTGCAATGCTGTGCTTGATGAGCAATCGCAGGTGTAGTGACTCCAGTGGAGGTTGGATGTACTCTGGGTTTGAATCTGCAGCAATGGCTAGGCAGTGAAGAGCTGGTGCTTGTGTTGAACTGAAATGGGGAGTATGGCTTAAGGAGAAGGTGGAATAATGGTGCTTCTGGTGACGCTGGGCATGTAACTGAGTCAGGTGGAGCATTACAGAGGTAGAGCTGAACTGACAAGAAATAGTAGCTGCAGCTGAGTGCTTGAGAATTAAACAACTGGCAGGCAGGGAAGGTCAGTACAGGTGGTGTCTACAACAGATGTTTGCAGGCTATGATTTTTTGAGGTGATTGCAGGGTTGTTTGAGCTATTGTTGCTACAAATTAGAAGGCTGTGGTAATGGCAATGAGATGCAGACTAGCAGGAGGCTTTAGAAGGCAAGATATGGAGCTGTTATGTGAGAATAGATGAATGCTTAGGCTTGCAGTTCAAAGTGTTTTTGCAGCTGCAGTTGTGAAGAAGGTATAGCCATCATGGCTGGAAGCACAATGATTGTGCAACAGAGCTCTGGCCAGTGCAAATGGCTCAGGCCAAGGTCACTCAGCTCAGCTGGGTCTGACTAGCCATCTAACTCGTCTGTCTGACTCAGACCTGACTCAAATGACCCACCTTGACTCGGTTGAGTTGAACTGAGTTGAACCGAGTTGAACTGAGTTGAACCGAGTTGAACCAGTTGACCGGTGACCGGGTGGACTTTGCCGGTCACCTGAGATACTTTCCGGTGCCGGATTCCAGCCAAATTCCGGCCATAATACCAGTTTTCCGGCGGACCAATATGTGCAGAATTTTGTGAAGAGTATTCTAGACTCATGGGTGTGAAGACTTGGACTTGGAATTGGATGGAGAATTTGGCTCAAATTTGGAAAGAGAAGATGGAAGATTTGAGAAAGGCTTAAACTTGGAAATTGAATTATTAAAGGAAAGGGATTTTATTCCTTGGAAGATTTGGAGAACATTGAAGCCTATAAGTAGAGAAGTTCTCTACACACTTTTATATATCTCTTTACACACCTCTCTACACACAACACTTGTGTTTTTGCTTGCTTTTGAAAATTCTTCTTTTTAATTATTTGTGTGAACTTTAAAAAATTCTCCTTTTAATTATTATTTGTGTGAATTTCAAAAACATGAGTAGCTAATTTTATTATTGATTGAGGATGAATTCCTAGTTCTTAATACATGATTTGAGTTTTGTTTCAATTCTATCTTGAGATTTTTCACATGATTATCGTTTGTTTTTACTAATAGGAATGTTTACACATTCATGATTGATTGATAGATTGTTTAGAGTGCACGCTAAATTGATTTGTTAATTTGATCTAAAGCTAGTGAAAGTTAGGGGATAAGTAATCGTTTCTTGACTCTTTACATAAGTAGCAAACACGAGACCTTGCGGAGGGATTCCGTGGAGCGATTGTGTGTAAAAACAACGCTAGAAAGTGGACCAAGCGAACCGAGTTTAACTACTAGTACTAAACCTAAATTCATAGATCTTAATGTATTCGGGGAATTACATCTTGTAAGCGAACCTCAAGGTGGTTCTTTTGAATAGAATCTGATAACTAAGCGGACTTGTTACTCAGTGAAATAAGGGATTTTGGGGCTAGCTAAGCGAACCTGCTATCCTACGGTTGGTGATAATCTGTGACTAATAACAAGTAGAAAAGAACATAACTTTAATCATTATTTTGCAACGAAGAATGATTCCTTGATCTTGTCTCTCTTATTGATTTCAACTTTATCTTTTAATTGCCTTGTTTATTTTCTTTTGCTTTATACATCCCCCCTTTTTGTGACAATTTTTACAACTAGAATCTCTTGTTCCTCGTGGGAACGAACTTGACTACCACTATATTACCTGTTAATTAGGTGGAAAAATATTAATTAATTTGTTGTGGTTACGACACGCATCACTTGGTCCTTCTCCTTTTAGTCGAGTGCCTTCGTCCCTCAACATCCGTTGGTAACCTTGACTAGGCTATGAATAAGAGCAGAATCAGGTGGAAGTGTAGAATGCCTCGTGTCCGTAAAGGTCTCTATAGATCCGGGGGATTTGTAATCTTAAAGCTTTAGGAAATCAAGTACAATTATTGGTGGTAGTTAAAAACCCATCTTATTTCATTGAATATGAACGAACAAAAGCCCGCTCAAGAGGTTTGTAATAGTCAAAAGTGTATAGCATAGCTCGGTTGAACCCACCAATCGTTGGCATGTCAAGTTTAGTTGTCATATTTTAGTATCAAAAATCATCTTGAGTCACTTGAATAAATACTAGAGTCAACTTCGTTTAGGTTAGACTAGAAAGTCTAGGAATGTTGAGACATACAAGTATTACTCTGAAGACCCGAAGAATGAGAAAAGTAACGACTACAACGATGAAATCATCCTTCAACTTGAAGTTAGTAATATTGACTTGAACTTGTTTCCATTCCTAACATATCTATCAAGTCTTGATATATTGAAAACATAACATGCAAAGCTTGTATATATAGATAATACTCCAGTGGATAGACATGATCATAATAGTATGGTCATAGTATTAAGGAATTATATTACGAAGTATAACGCTTACCTTTTAGATATGACATCGACATAATCTTGTATATGTTTTCATGATTATGTGTACGGGGTGTATAGTGAACATTTCATCCTAGGAGACAATGTTTTACATTTTTTTAAAAGAAGTAAGTTCGTGAACTTGTTTCATGAATTAAAATGGAAATCAATAGCTATATTGGTCCGGCTATTCATTGCATATTCTTTGGATGACCAATATGTGTGAGTTGGTAGTACGATCTTAACTCAGGTTATGTATCTTGGTATAACCGATCACAATACATATACTTATGATTCGGTATGATCGGTTCTGATAATTGGTGTAACCGATCCTATGTAATCACCATGAGATGGTATGATCGATCCTTGTAATTGGTATGACCAATTCTGGTAATTGGTGTAACCGATCATAAGAGATTGTGCGAACGATCCTTCTAATTGGTATGCCCGATCCTAGTGACTGCTATGACCAATCACAAGTAGGTACTGATAGGTGTCGTAAACACCTTGATATTTATCTATTGTTTATGCTTTCTTTACTAGTTTTATTGTAAATTATGTATCTTATGTTTGCTTTTGAGTGTTATTAGGTGTTTTGGAGTCATTGGAGCAAAAGGAAGTGGAACTCGCTTAATTCGAGGATTTATTCTCAATCATCTTGAAGAGAACGAAAATATGAAGCCAGCGGCGAAAGATTGAAGTTAATCCGACTGCGTATGAGAAAGTTACGAGAAAAATCAGATTTTAAGCTTGTCAGTTTTGCAGAACTGACATACATTGAGAATGCATAGGAGATTGTATTATCAGGGGTGGCCCATATCCATCAGCCGGACGCCTAAATACTTGCCGTACATAACCTTATCAACTAGGCCGAAAAGAAGAAATGTATTCTCTTCTCATTACCATAGCCCTAAAATTCAGAGAGAAAACAATTCTCTCATCATTACTGTTTCTGTCTAAAACCAAGATGAAACCAAGAAATGGAGGCGCATGAGAGTTATAGTTGATGAATTTTGAGAGCAGATCGAGAACTCAGTTGGAGAATTAGATAAACTGCAGCCGGAAATAGAGAAGTCAGAAGAACACGGAGCTTGTAAGAAGATTGATGGGGTTTGCTGACTCTTGAATGTGAGATAGAGATGAATAACTGAAGCTGGTGAAATCGATGGGTTTTTGTGGTTGTTCATTGAAATTTAAGTTGTTGCTTCTGTTACACTGAGAAGAAGAGATGGTAGTTGATACTGTGGTAAGATTTGAAGATTCAGTTGAGCAATTAGGGGGGTTGTGTGAATCTGAGAAGAAATTAGAAGTTATGTTTGCAGTAATTGAGACTTGGGTCTGTAATGGATTCGAGTATGCAACAAATTGAGAAGGAAATAGAAACAGAAATTGAGGGTTTGTGTTGGTGCTCTTGAAGAACAGATTTAGGGTTTAATTGAAGTTAAAAAGAGTCAGAGTATGAGAAGGGTTTAGAAAGATAGAAGAAGATAATGTTGAGGCTGTGTTGTTGTTGGCTAGGAGATTGCAGGGCCCAAGTGCAGTGTTGTTGGTTGCTGGCAGAGAATGAGATAATGAACTTGATTAGCAGCAAAGGGTTTGAATAGAGGTTGATGCAGCTTCTGGTGTTGGTAGATTGCAGTTTAGATGGAGCTGAGTAGAATGGAGTTAGTGATTACAACGATAGATGATGGTGTTGTGGGTGTTGTTAGAAGCTGGTATTGCACTACAGGTGATGTTGGTTGTGTTTGAAATGGAAGCAATGATGTTGGAGCTGTACAAGGGATGTGCTGGTGGTGTTGATTTGGCTTGAACAGTAAAGATTGCAATGGTTCATGACAGAGATGGAGGTCGATGTTCAGCCAAGGAACCAACTGAGAAGAATTGTTGCAGCTGATTTGTTGTGCAGCTGGCAAGTATGAGTTGCAGTTGCAGCTCAGATGGAGATATCCAAGGGGAGTGAACTGTGAAGATTGCTTGCAATTGAGAGCTGAATCTGTGGTGTCTCTGAGTTGATGCTACTGTTTAGATGTATGCCTAGGTACAGGTTATGGAATGAATGCTTTGCAGGTGATGGAAGTTGAGCTGCAATGAAGCTGGTAATCTGAAGCTACAGAGGGTGCTATGAGTCTATTTGGAGCTGTAGAGAAGAACGATGCATTGATGGCGATTGAGCTAGCCGTTACAGGTGGATTGTGGTCAAGACAACAAGAAAAAAAAAGAAGTTGTTGTGATAGTCTGTGCTTGAATTGAGGTTGAAGCAGGGAACTTGAGTTTACTTGCAGCTGCAGGAAAGGGTGGAGGTTGTGATGGTTATTTTTCAATGATGTTGTAGAAAGTGGTAGTAAGGTTGTCGTTCACTCGGACTTGACGAGATTGATTTTAAGTTTTAATAAAAGAAAATAAAAGAAAAATATATACAAATATTGTCACAGGATGAAGAGGTGTGCTGGGATCAGGATTCGTCCAAACTCATAACGAAAGGTTCAAATATTAATTCTTTTAACAATTATCGCTCAACAAATAAAAACATGGACTCTTATTTTTGCCAAGATAGATTCTCAAAAGATTGGTTGTAAATCCTAAGCATGATGTATCAAAACATTTAAGCTAAGCATACATCATCAAATTAAATGACAACCAATTAATTCAAATCATATTTCAATTAAAATTAATGCAAAAGTCTTAAAAAAGAATTAAATAATTTTACCCATGTATGAAATTCGTCTTCCTCCGTCGTCCCAGTAATGGGGTCTAGCTCATCATATTGGAAACACGCTCAAAATATGATTTTATTGCTCAAAGGTGCTTACAAATGATGAAAAGGAGAGATATCAAATAAAAAGGTTTGTAATGAGATATAAGTGTTACAAACCGAATTGTTACTGAGAAGAACGATAAAACCTTCATGTCGTTATTCTTCTGTTGATTTAAGTCTGCCTCCAAACTACGACCCACAGATGCGAGTCGTTAACACTGTTGAAGAACGACGGTTTTTGGCCGTCTGTTCTTCGTGTTCTTCGTCTTCCACAGGAGCAGAAAAAATATGCTCTGCAACTTTGATTTCTCTGCCCTATTGACGCTCTAAACTCTCCCCAAGCTCTCCATAACCCTTCTCTGACTTCTATCGACACTATTTATATATCAAAGGAGAGTATCTCTCAATCGAATGCTCATATATTCTCATTATTCCTCGGATATCTCACGTATCTTCATCTGTTATTTCGGGGATAATATTCCCTTTTTATCTTCTCACGCAGTTCTCTTCCATCTAGCACACTCCAGATCGTTGATTTCACGACTCAGTTAGAGTAAAACTCTTGCATAGCTGTTACTTCCACAAGAAAATCCCGTGTATATCTCGATGTCATGTTTTATGGAAGATACGTGGAAAACTTCTTTCTTTACAATTTAAACACGACTAACTACCTGTTTTGATGTAACAGGTAATACCAAATCATATCCAGTCAAAAACTCGCAAAAATCTCGTCAAAAATCATCAAGGGAAGTACGCGGGCGAGGAAACTATTTTCCCGCCAAATTGAATTTTTGAAACGATGAAGATGGTGTCCCCCTAACCGAACTGGGGGTGCGAATAGCAAAAGGGTTGCCCCTTAGCAATTGGGTTACCCCTTATCCAAAGTGGGAGTCCGAATATCAAATGTCCTCCGGGGGTTCTCTGAGTAGTTTTTCGAGCCGATTTTTCCAAAAATGTTTATTTCCCAAAAATACCTACAAAAACACAAAACACCAAAATTAGTACAAAATCGAGTGCCAACAATATATAGTATTGAGATCAAATTAGACACAAAAATGTGTCTATCAAATACCCCCAAACTTATTATTTGCTAGTCCTCGAGCAAATTTATTCTAGAAAATAAAATTCATTTGAACCCTAGGTGGCCCTAGTGGCGGAGTGTTGTCTCCGGAGGGTTTACCAGAGGTGTACCCACAAAACCTTTACTCCAGACCCTAGCTATCTACGCAAAACCTTGGAAGGCACTAAAGAATCTCCTTGGTTGGCATACAATATTATTTGTAGGAGGAAGTACCACGATGCGAAATTCCAATTCTTTGTACACGAGTTTGTACTCAAGCATACTAAAATTCATATAAAGTGACAGAGCTCTACTCAGATAGTTTCTAGACATCATAAACCGGAGTCAACCAATCACATGGATAGATTAAGAAGATGGAAGTAGAAAAAACGCATATGATGTTGACTAAGGTGAACCTATCCTAATGGTCGAGATACTGAGTTCGGACTAATATCAACACACTTTGGCATATACAAGGGAACTAGTGGTCGATAATCCTAACTCTAGGTCAACACAACTGGCATATACAAGGGTTCCGGTGGTCGACTTTATTGAATTTATTAGGTTGGTCAGATGGTCTGGTCTCACTTTTTTTTTTTTTTTTTTTTTTTTTTTTTTTTGGTATCTCAGTCACTCTATTTCACCCTAGCAATGGTAAAAAGAAAAAGAAGTGACCAGGATTCTTTCGATGTTTCCATCACGAGGATATGGCGAAACTACCATGTTTTCTTTTCTAACACCTGAGCTCTGTGCTTTTATGAATAGACTCTTCTAGATGTTTCCATCTAATCAGATTGGTTCCTCAACTCCTACAACCAAGATGCTTCCATCCACTTAGATTAGTTAGTGCCATCCTTAATAAGTATAAATTTCTAGTCTCTGAAGTTTATTTATTGCAACTAAAAAGTTTCTCCCATACCCCCAAACTTAAATCTAACATTGTCCTCAATGTTCTAAAGATGAAATTAAAAGCATGAACAATGAGAAACTTTTACCACTTGAAGAGAAGAGTAAGGAAAGATATTACCGTGTTGCATGAGCATGGGTTACCTCCCAAGAAGTGCTAAGTTTAAAGTCTTCAGCCAGACTAAGAAAAAAACTAGTCACCTCGAAGAATCATATAACAGTAACCGGAATAACTGTGGGTCATCTGGATCAAAAAGTATTACCCAAAAGAAGAGAAAATTGCAATAAACCATGAAGATATCGAACATACCCTTATTCAACTTTTTGTTTAAGACAACTATATCTAGTTGTGGCTCAGGTTCAGGCTCTATGAACGGGTCTAAATAAAATGTTTTCATGGGCTGGACTTCCTCAAAAGAAGGATTCTTAAGACCAGGTTGTAGAGTCTGGAAATACTCAAGTAGGAACTTAGACGCACATAACAATAACCTGAATAATTGGGGATCCTCTAAGTCAATCGATTTGACTCACACAACCTGACCACAAAGAGAGTGATGGTCTTCCTTAAACAAATGTGTCGACCCTAATATCCTAAAGTAATTAGGTTTAGTCTCAAAACTTAATAATTGACACATCTGAAACTTATACGTTCCCACAATTGGAAGGAAGGTTTTTGGTGGGAAAACAAAGTCAATCGTGGTATCATAGCCTGGGTTAACCACATCAACCAGAGGATGGGTTTCTAACAACTGAACTTCTTTATGGACACAACTAGGTTCAGGAAAACGTGTATGAAGATAATCTTGTAAAATGGTTGAGGCACATATGTCAAGTCCCAAGTGAGGGATCTCTGTAAGAGCTAAAGGTAAGGCACAAGGAGAGTGATAATCACCCCCAAACTTAGAGTTTTGGGTGTCTCTAGATAGACTAGCTACAATTTCCCTAATTTCTAGATCATCGGAATCCTAAAAATGGTTAATTGCTTCTTCTAGGTTATACTCAAGTGATGCATCCTCACTCATATTTAAAAGCTCTACGAGTTCATCTTCTTCGTCTAAGACTATATTGTTTCTAAATCCTTGGACTCTAAAACAGTATTCTCAGGATAAACCCATTCCTCTAAACCATTATCGACTTCGTAAACAGGAAATACTACATCGTCTAAAACAGTATCTCTAGTCAAATCCCCGTCCTTTTGAATAGGTGAATAATTGTTAAAATTATTAGGATCTGAACCAGAAATAACTCTATTATTATAAAGCTCAATTGGAGTAGCAAATTCCTGATCACTATGCCTATTTATTTCAAATTCTTCATCAACACTATCCTCATCATAATCATTATTATAATAACATGAAAATGGTTTAACCTCATCTAAACAAGTAGTGTTACCAATTCTAACCTCACCATCTTGATTATGTGAATAACTATCTTCATTCTCAAAGGTATTATTGGATACACTATATTGGAAATTCAAGTTATTTCGAGCAATACTTTCATTCGTCTCTAACTCAAGTCTACGTGTCGACTCAGCTATCCTCTCAAGGGTCTCCTCCAAATAAAGTTCCCTTAGTGTTGGATCTAAGTTCTGAGTTAATCTATTGAGGATATCTTCTAAAGAAGGAAGAGGAACAGAAGGATCATAATAAGGACTACTTTTCAAAAGTTTGATTGTATCCTCTAGAGACGAAGAACTATTACTATAATCTTCTTGCTCGAATGACCGATGCACATGTGGATAGTAATTGGGCTCACCATGGTATGACCCATAACCTTCCAAAGGTTGGCGTTCCCAACCACTATTCACACTATGGTCATAAAAAGAGTGATGTCCATAATGTTCAGTTGGATATTCATATTCATTGTGATGGCTATTATAATACCAGTTTGACATCCTAACTGCAAGGGAATTCTACACAAACACGAACAAGGCTGACTTGACCAAAACAAACCTACTGATTTCTAGCAAACAAAAAGCATGATGGCTCCACTTAGATTGTTTCTAGACCAGCTTCTAATCCTTCGAAAGGGAATTCGTTACAATTTAAGCAAACCCCTCTGGAATCAATCCGAGTTTAAGTAAGATGAATAGCGGCGAGGGAAGCTGCGTGGAGCTTTGATACCCAAGGCCTCACCGCATTACAAGGCGGCGCAGTCACGCATTCAACTTACAGAAACCATCATGAACTTCGAAGTATGCTTAAAGAGTAACCAATATTTTTCGAATGACTTTCCTATTAAGCTCGTTACCCTATCGGTCTCGTTATATTCCAAATTTTAAAGCTTAGGTTCGTGTTTGGTTTCGTTTTCCTAAGGCGGGCAAGAAGAGAACGGTGATGAAATCCGAACCCTTATCTTGTATGGCCAGTCCTTGCCCTTTACTAGGAAATTAAAACAGCCGTATTCAAGACCTCAACATATATACATACAAAATCATCCAGGAAACCCGCATTTGGCGGGGGATTCGCGGGTGTTTAGAATTCTTACCTCCCGTTCCAGACGGGGATGAACCGTTGAAGTCGACTCGGGCCACGACTCCTATGTCATGTACGAACCCGAGGGGCCGAGACGATATCGTAATCGTCGTCCTTCCCTGTGCAGTTTATATTTAAATAACCCTTCCTTAGGGTTTAAAAAAAATGTCCAATGTCCAAGTCCAAAGATAAAAAAAAATAAAAATGTCCAAAAATAAAAGATTACAAAAATAATTACCTAATTACAGTTTCTAAAAAAATAAAATAAAAATAATAATTAATAATGATAATAATAACAATATACAAAATCTTCTTCTTCACTCCTTTTGGATTCCTCTTTTCTTTCCTTCTTTGGCTTCGCTTTTGTTTTCAGCGCTTTCTCCTTTTTTTCTTTAGCTCAGTTCCAAATCTGAAAACAAAAAAGAAATACCAAAAGACGTAAAAAAGAACAAAAATAATAAAAATAAAAATAAAACCTAAACACAAATATATACACAAGTCCGCGTCGGCGCTGCCAAAAATTGATGGTTATTTTTCAATGATGTTGTAGAAAGTGGTAGTAAGGTTGTCGTTCACTCGGACTTGACGAGATTGATTTTAAGTTTTAATAAAAGAAAATAAAAGAAAAATATATACAAATATTGTCACAGGATGAAGAGGTGTGCTGGGACTCAGGATTCGTCCAAACTCATAACGAAAGGTTCAAATATTAATTCTTTTAACAATTATCGCTCAACAAATAAAAACATGGACTCTTATTTTTGCCAAGATAGATTCTCAAAAGATTGGTTGTAAATCCTAAGCATGATGTATCAAAACATTTAAGCTAAGCATACATCATCAAATTAAATGACAACCAATTAATTCAAATCATATTTCAATTAAAATTAATGCAAAAGTATTAAAAAAGAATTAAATAATTTTACCCATGTATGAAATTCGTCTTCCTCCGTCGTCCCAGTAATGGGGTATAGCTCATCATATTGGAAACACGCTCAAAATATGATTTTATTGCTCAAAGGTGCTTACAAATGATGAAAAGGAGAGATATCAAATAAAAAACAGAGAACGATAAAACCTTCCTGTCGTTGTTACTGTTGATTTAAGTCTGCCTCCAAACTACGACCCACAGATGCGAGTCGTTAACACTGTTGAAGAACGACGGTTTTTGGCCGTCTGTTCTTCGTGTTCTTCGTCTTCCACAGGAGCAGAAAAAATATGCTCTGCAACTTTGATTTCTCTGCCCTATTGACGCTCTAAACTCTCCCCAAGCTCTCCATAACCCTTCTCTGACTTCTATCGACACTATTTATATATCAAAGGAGAGTATCTCTCAATCGAATGCTCATATATTCTCATTATTCCTCGGATATCTCACGTATCTTCATCTGTTATTTCCGGGGATAATATTCCCTTTTTTATCTTCTCACGCAGTTCTCTTCCATCTAGCACACTCCAGATCGTTGATTTCACGACTCAGTTAGAGTAAAACTCTTGCATAGCTGTTACTTCCACAAGAAAATCCCGTGTATATCTCGATGTCATGTTTTATGGAAGATACGTGGAAAACTTCTTTCTTTACAATTTAAACACGACTAACTACCCTGTTTTGATGTAACAGGGTAATACCAAATCATATCCAGTCAAAAACTCGCAAAAATCTCGTCCAAAAATCATCAAGGGAAGTACGCAGGCGAGGAAACTATTTTCCCGCCAAATTGAATTTTTGAAACGATGAAGATGGTGTCCCCCTAACCGAACTGGGGGTGCGAATAGCAAAAGGGTTTCCCCTTAGCAATTGGGTTACCCCTTATCCAAAGTGGGAGTCCGAATATCAAATGTCCTCCGGGGGTTCTCTGAGTAGTTTTTCGAGCCGATTTTTCCAAAAATGTTTATTTCCCAAAAATACCTACAAAAACACAAAACACCAAAATTAGTACAAAATCGAGTGCCAACAATATATAGTATTGAGATCAAATTAGACACAAAAATGTGTCTATCAGGTTGTGATTGCAGGCTTGTGCAGTTATGCTGTGAAGTTGGTGATTGTTTAGGTGCTTAAAGACGAAGAATGCGCAAAGATGAATCTGCAATGGTTTAGTGAAATTGAGAATGTCTCCGCCATGTGCTGTGTGTGTTGCAGTTGGAGCTATTGATGCCATGGGTTGTGTCTGCCGATGATTTGTGTGGAGGAATAATGTGGAGCTGTGGCTAGAGTCTGTGATGCAGAAGGGTGTTATTGAGCTCATCTGAAGCTGGCCTGAGATGGTGGTGAACAAGACAGTGTTGCATTTGGTTGTGGAATGATTGCAGTCTTCAGTTGTAGTTGAAGGCATTGGTGGTGGTCAAGAACATGAACTGATTTTGGTGATCAAATTTGCTGGTGATGCTGTAATTGAAGTTATGGAACCGAAATGATGCAGTTCAGGTGCAGCGAGAGGAGTTAGAGCTTGACAGTAGAATGGAGTTGTTGCTTTGATTCTGCTGGCGTTGGTTTGATGCAGTGACAAGATGGGTTTCTATGACTCATATTTAGGCTGTGTCGGAGAAATGACTGAACAAGGATTCAAAGCTACTGCGGATGAAGAAAATGGAGTTGTTGCTATGCAATTGCAGGACTGAATGGTTGGTGTTGTTTGCTGATCATGAAGCTGATGGTGCTTAAGGATTGCAATGGAATTAAAGGTCTAATGTGTTGCAGTTTTGGTGTTGAGATAGGGATTTGCAGGATGCACAGCCATCTTGGCTGAATATAAGTTGGTGATGCACAATGATTGTGCTGCATAAGCTTAGGCCAGTGCAATGGCTTGGCTCATGCCAAGCCCAGTCAGGCTAGTTAGAACCTGACTCCATCTGACTCGGAGCTGACTCAGTTGACCCGACCGAGCTGACTCGTTGACCGGTGACCAGGTGGACTTTGCGGGTCACCTGAGCTATTTTCCGGTCACTTCTCCGACCAATTTTCGGCCATAATACCAGTTTTCCGGCGACTATTTTTGGGGCATATTTTCTACATGGGTTTTTCTCACATATGGGCTTGGTGGATTTGTATCTATTGGACTCTTTGAAGACTTGACCTAATTTTGGAACAAGAGAGCTATAAAAGGAAGACTTCTACAATTTTGGTTACCGCGTTTTATTCTTGTAAGCTAAGGAGAGAGCCTCTTTTGTTTACGCTACTAGGGTTTTCTTTTGTTCATCTTCTTCTTTATTCAATTCATATTTTTGTGATGAACTCCATAGCTATGAGTAGGTAATTTAATAATATTATTGGTTAAGGATGTAGTCTTATTTCTAAAACTTGTGCTTGAGTTATGTATTAGTTTTCTCTCTTGATTATCGTTTAAATCTCTACTGTTTTTAATAATCACATGATTGATGTATTGTGATAGGACTAAGATGTTTGGTTAGTTAAGTAGCCAATTAATTGAACTTGCATCCTTGTCCATAGCTATTTTAGGGTTTTTCATCGAGCGATAACCCTGAATACAAGTAGCATGATATGTTTACGGTTTGTAGTGATACACTCTCGTAATCATATGTAGAGTTTGACCATTGTACGAATTGTTATGCGCAATGTATGACAATTGCATTGATTAGCCTATTTCTGAAACTTAACGCTCCTAGGAATTGAACTTAATTAGCGCAAGGCGTTAGGTTATTCTTTAGGTAGAATTCACATACGCAGCTCTAATGTGTGTGTTGATGAACTTAGGAAATTAATAGATTATCTTGCTCTCTTGATACTCTAGGCTTTTTATGATAAAGAGATTAAATTGTAATTCTAATCATATATGCAAGCACATGTCTAAGATTGAAGATGAATTCCTTGACCAATATCTTTCTCTCATTGATTACTTTCTACAATTTACTTTGTTTTTGATTTACTTTTATTGCTTACATAAAAATCATAAATCCCCCCAATTGGTTACTTTAAGAAATTGAATACATAATAACTACAATTGCCTCTCTGTGGAAATGAACTCTTTCTTATCATATACTTTAGGAAAGTGAAATTATTTTTGACGCATACGACAGCGATCAGGTACCATGTTTAGTGTCACACCTCAAATGCTCCAAGAAATTTTTCGCTATAGTATAACCCGGCAATACAGTGGTTCAGTGATCTCTTATCAACCACTCGTATTTCAGCCTTACAAGTTTGCACCTATGCAAACAACCAACTTCACTGAGTTATGCAACGTAAGACTTAACTTAGATTTTCTCTACCAGCAATGTAACCCATACTACAAAGAGGTTCCTGCCATGTTTATGCTTCACAAAATTTGGGAAGTAGTTTCTATTCAACAGAATACTAAGACAAACATATAAGCTAACAAACTCTCTTTTATTAGCTTAAGGGGAAGATACAAAACTCGTCCAACCAATGGACTTACAAGCTTATTCTCCAAGACTAACGTATAATTACTCTCTACTGCAATGTGGTTCCTCAACACTTCAAGACTTGCATTTGCAAAGGTTCTCTGGATATTTATAATTCCAAGAACCAGGGCCAATCCGTATACAACTCTGTTGCACGCCCTATGAACAACCATCTGTACATAGGCAGTTCCCTAACCGTCACAATCACTTTTTAACTGCTAACTTTAGTGCTGGCTTGCATAATGGCGCCAAACTTGTCCCGAATGGTTAGGCTATGCCAAACTCAGTTATAAATCCACTTTATAACCGTCTATAACTCGCTCTTTCACTTTGGCATGCGTGTGATGCACACACACTTGCAACTGACAGCTTGAACTCAAATTCGACAATCATTGTGCTGCACTGAATTTTGGCTCGTGGCAATGTTCGACAATGTTTGTTCTTTACTCACTCTTTGCCTACGCGAAGTGTCCGGCAATGGTTGCGCTTCATTCAACTTGCACTTCTGCCAAGTATCTGGCAATGGTTGCGCTTCATTCATCCCGATCATGCAATTAGCTTATTTGGATGCCAACACCCAAATATCATGCCAACTGAGTCTTGACTTTCTTAGTTAAACTTCATGCTTCATATGCATCACTTGCATCCTTATTGGCGATCAATAATCACCAATGACGCATTTGGAAACGCCATTGTTGCATATGCATTGTCCAAGCCTTGGACAATGCTTAGAACGATGCCAAAGTCATTCCATGACTTGCATTTCATACTTTATTCCTTCCCTGAGCTAGGCTAACTCTGAATATTGATATGCAAAACTATCGCGTCGTATTGCATTTGCTAAGTAGCCTTTCTTGTCTCAGCCATGTTGGCGCTACATCGTCGGACTATGCAGCTCTATCTGCCAGGCTACAACTTCAGTGTTGCATAATGATTGTGCGCCACTATCGAGGAATTTTATAGACCTCCCCCACCCAATCCATTCAACGTTCTCGTTGAATGCGACATCAGTTCAACCTCTATTGAACTTTCTTGGCCTTGTATGCATCTGAGCCACTCTCAGAAATCAACAACTTTGTTTGGCCTTTATCATTGCCAAAACTTCTCTGCCTATTACTTTACGTTGCTACTTAATTAGTTTGTTTGTGTTTCTATTAAGCCTATGAATTCCAGCTTCACCGTCTCATCG
The DNA here is from genome assembly GCA_023531295.1 of Papaver armeniacum. Classification (NCBI taxonomy): domain Eukaryota; kingdom Viridiplantae; phylum Streptophyta; class Magnoliopsida; order Ranunculales; family Papaveraceae; genus Papaver; species Papaver armeniacum. Next base: position 462,322 of record JAJJWW010004780.1, read on the forward strand.
TCGACTATGCTTCAATTCGACTTCATTCATATCTTAACACCCGAATGCTATTACAATCTATCGCTATGCCTCTTGCATCAGCGCATAAAATTTTCTTCAATCCATTCTGTTCCTAAGTGTACACGCCAAATAGCCAACATATCACCTTGATATGCATAACTTATCTTACTGCCTTCAATTCCGACTGACATTGCACTCTTGCAATTCAACATGCCTTGCTGTAGACTAAGTTCTTCAATCAATTTGCAACACTTGTGCAAAATCGACTGAAATGCATGACATTAGCCATGACTTAGGATACCCGGGACATCCCACCGTCTCTTTGGATGAGGTTCCTCTTTACGCGCCTTTGAAACTAACAAAGCCTCACTTGTTCTTCCAAGCTGCTACGCTTTAATGTAGCGGAAAAACAACATCATGTTCTTCCTAACTATGAGTTACTCTTAACTCATATGCTTGATGGACTTACATCTTCATTCTTACCGTGTTACTCCATGCTATCGCTGCCAAATATTGTCGCATTTCTACGTAACTCTCCCAACATCAAACTCGCCTATGCCACCAACTTCAATTCTTGCTTGGCCTTGCTTTCATCATTTCTTATTGCATACTTTGGCTAAGTATACTTGTAGTGCTTCCCCAATGAACTAGCTTTACATTAAGCAAAAAGAGACAAGGTTTTTGCTTAAACACTACCTTCATTCATTACACTAACCTTATATAAGAAACATAGGGACTCTTTCCGATTTACACCACTCGCCAACACTCGGCCTTACTGAAAGCAACAGACAACCAAAGCAAATACACCAACAAAAGTGTGCTATCTTTTAAGACCACAAGATCAGCAACACCCAACTTAAACTTCAAACAGAAACAACAAAACGATATGTGCCAAAGCCTCCATACTTCAGCAACCTTGAAGGTTCATGCACTTGCAAACATCAATGCAAGGCCCCTGCTTCATACTTCTACCAGTCACGGCGAGCAAGGGATACTAAGATCCATAGGATATCCGAATTCCTCATGAATCTCATCTAAGCTTTCTTCAAATGACTTCACATGCGCAAACTCCTCTACCTTTGTCGCGCATCATGTCGTATGGACTGACATTCCTTATACCTTTAACGAAACAAGGTGCACTTGGACTTTGTATGAAAATCCCGCCAAGGTGAGGCATCACTGTTGCCTCTACTGTCTTGAAAAAGCTGTTACCAAGGATCATCTCAAAATCATTAAGATGCATCACCATTATACTTATGTGGCCACGCCACTCGCTAAATTCAACACTTGCCACAACCATCCCCTTGATTGGTTTAGCTACATCATTCACAGTCTTCATACAGTGATCAGCCTGATGTACTTCCAAACCCAAGTACTCTGCTACCGGCAAGCTCATAACAGTGTGCGAATCACCTGTATAGGCCATGCCCCAGAGTCGATGATTGTGAATGCCAAACTTCACATAAACTAGGACAGCGCCACTCTGCCCATGCTGTGCTGCTTCCTTTTGTGCTACTATGTTGCATATTTGAATTGGATTGACATGCTCTACTTCATCAGTTTCTGCTTTCTCGCCACTGCCCTCAGTGACTATTGCGGAAATTTTTTCCCTCTTAGGATAATCACGCGCAAGGTGAGAACCCTTTCATAGAAAACATCCACCAGCTTTGTTCTTCACGGCCTGACTATCATCCCTTTGATAATTATTTTCCTTAGCCTCAGAACTTTTCCTACTTCCATCATCCTTCTTCTTCTGGCTTTTCTTATCCTTGCCCTTCCTATTAGCATTAGTTGAGGAATTTACTGGCCTAAAATCAACAAGGCTGTCCATGATTGCCATGGCCGAAGGTAGGTCTTTGGCACCCTGCCTTCTTACTTCGGCCTGAGCCTATAATTGCAAACCAGATGTAAAATTAAACAACTTATCTTCCTCAGACATGTTACGAATATCTAGCACCAGAGACAAAAACTCTTTTACATATTCCCGTGGTGTACCGGTATGCCGCAGCTTACGCAAGTTCTCTATGGCTAGCCAAGACGCATTGCTTGGTAAGAATTGACCCTTCAATTCTTCTTTCATGAAATCCAATGTCACGATGCCTGGACGACCAGTAATAAGGTCATCATCAGTTCTAGTCCTCCACCACAATTTCGCATCACCTTCCAGGTACATGATAACGAGAGTAACCTTTTGCTCTTCCGGGGTTCTGGCGGCCTTGAAGTATTGGTCCATGTCCGACATGAAATTCTCCAATGCCTTCGCATCTCTTGCGCCAGAAAACGCCTTAGGTTCTGAGACTTTAATCTTCGTAAAGTCACTGCCACTACCACCCGTAGTAGCTTGATGCGAACCAATCACTCACCATTTTCCTTAAGACGCCTAACTCATCAGTTAGTTCTTTCAAGGAATCTGTGAACATGGTCTTAACAGCAGCGATTTTGCCTTCCAAATCAGCGTGCTTCTTATTTGCTGCTTGGTTTGACTCCAACATATCAACATCGTACTCATCAAGAGCCTGAATGCGAGCCAAGACCGTTGCATTATAATTGGCATTGTTAGGATGACGCACCTCATTACCAATCCTGTCTTCCAAGTCCGCTACCCTATCAATTAAGGAATCCATCGTACTCTTCTTACTAGCCATTCTCTCTAGCAATTTCAGCAACTAAACTCGAGCAAAACAGAGAAAATCTTCAAAAAAAAGAGCCAAAACAGAGCAATATGTGCTCTGATACCCGAATTGTCTTACCTTTAAATGATTCAAGCAATTTTTCGCGAAAATATAACCCGGCAATACAGTGGTTCAGTGATCTCTTAGCACGCACTCGCATTTCAGCCTTACAAGTTTGCACCTATGCAAACAACCAACTTCACTGAGTTATGCAACAAAAGACTTAACTTATATTTTCTCTTCCAGCAATGTAGGCCATAGTACAAATAGGTTCCTTCCATGTTTATGCTTCACAGAATTTGGGGAGTAGTTTCGAATCAACCGAATATTAAGACAAACATATAAGCCAACAAACTCTCTTTATTAGCTTAAGGGGAAGATACAAAACTCGTCCAGCCAATGAACTTACAAGCTTATTCTCTAAGCCTAACACATACTCTCTAATGCAATGTGGTTCCTCAACACTTCAAGACTTGCATTTGCAAAGGTTCTCTGGCTATTTATAATGCCAAGAACTGGGCCAATCCGTATGCAACTCTGTTGCACGCCCTATGAACAACCATCTGTCCATAGGCAGTTCCCTAACCGCCACAATCACTTTTTAACTGCTAACTTTAGTGCTGGCTTGCAGAATGGCGCCACACTTGTCCCGAACGGTTAGGCTATGCCAAACTCGGTTTTTAAGCCACTTTATAACCGTATCTAACTTGCTATTTCACTTTGGCATGCGTGTGATGCACACACACTCGCAACTGGAAATCAAATCCGACAATCATTGTGCTGCACTGAACTTTGGCCCATGCCAATATTCGACAATGATTGTGCTTTACTCACTCTCGGCCTGTGCCAAGTTTCCGAAAATGGTTGCACTTCATTCAACTGCACTTCTGCCAAGTATCTGGCAATGGTTGCGCTTTATTCATCCCGATCATGCACTTAGATTATTTGGATGCCAACACCGAAATATCATTCCAACTGAGTCTTGACTTGCTTAGTTCAACTTCATGCTTCATATGCATCACTTGCATCCTTATTGGCGATCAATAATCACCAATGGCGCATTTGGCAACGCCACAGTTGCATATGCATTGTACAAGCCTTGGCCAATGCTTGGAACAATGCCAAATTCATTCCATGACTTGCATTTCATCCTTTATTCCTTCCTTGAGCCGGGCTAATTCTGAATAAGGATATGCAACACTATCGCGTCGTATTGCATTTGCGAAGTAGCCTTTCTTGTCTCATCCATGTTAGCGCTACATCGTCGGACTATGCAGCTCTATCTGCCAGGCTACAACTTCAGTGTTGTATAATGATTGTGTGCCACTATCGAGGCATGTCATATTTAGGTAGAACCGATCCATGTGATTGGTATAAACGATCCAAACCCATGTATGTGACTTGGTAGGACCGATCACAACTAACCATTATGACTTGGTATGACCGATCACATAGTAGTCTTGGAATTTAGGTAGAACCAATTCTAAACTTGTTGGGAAGTGTGGTAGAACCGATTCCAAGATACAAATCCGATTTTCCATGAATTACATATTTTCTTCATGAACTTGTGTAGATTCATAATTAACATTTCTTGTGTAAATATGTCAACATACTTTGAACATGAACATTAACTCTTATCATTTATTGTTCAAAGATATTCCTTGGTACTCAAGGTGATCCTATACCGAAATAAATAAAAATGTTTTAATTAAGGTTTTTGGTTTTATATGCTTTAATTACCAGAAATTAATGCATAGCTCTAGAGAATAAAAATTAGTAATGTGCATTTACTAATTGGAGATTTTCTAAGAGGGATTTCGGAAAATATTGGACAATATTTATTGGAATTAGGAAAACCGAATTTGGGCATTCATTGCATATCTTAAGAATATTTTTGGTTTTGGAAATTCCTTGGTGTCCAAATAACCTTGGTCTATAAATACCTAAGTTTGCATTTCTAGCAAGCTATCCTAAGAGTCAGGCAAACTTCATTTCTTGTTGTTTCTGGTGGAGCCGTCTATTAGGAGAGGAAAGTACCCTAATTAGGAGAAATCTCTTACGATCGCTCGTTTAAAGACTTCTGTGGGATCAAGAAGCTCTACGAGTACTGTTGGTGGGAAACTAGATAATTGCGGTGTTATTAGTTTTCGATTAGATTAGATTGACTAACGTTTGTTGAAACTTTGATTGCACCTAGTTTGTTTATTCTTGAGAATCTTCTCTTCTGATATAAGATTCACTCAGACTAGATCAAGTATCGACGAGATCTATAAAACTGTGTTAGATCTAAAGACATCTTGTGATAATCCATTGTTAACAGACTCCGTTCTGTGTGTGATTGATCACAAGAGGATTCTAGTGTTGTTGTGCAGGTTTTGAAGGCAATAAAAGATTTGAATACGAAGAAGAATTCTTATTAGTTTTCGTATCTTGTGGATTTAGTGCACAAACCTTGATCGGCTGGGATCCAACTAGAATCATTTTATCTTTGATAGATCTGATTGATTAGTTGCGTGAGATCGACATTCTCTATAGTTTCTCTTTGAGATATATATCGATTGAATGCAAATCTAAATTGACTATTTCGGTAGTTATTGGATAGATTGATCTAACATAAGAGCCTTTGTCAACGACTCATCTTATTTTTAGCAAGATTGATTGGAGTGGTTACCAAACAGATTCTTCCTTTGCTGTTTGGAATACGATCCAAAGGACTTGATATTCACGTTCATGACTCTAGAAGTCGATGGTGCAGGGATATTGAGGGAACTAAGTATCTAGGGGTAGTATACTTGGTCTCAACTATACGAAGTTGGTTTTTGATTTTGTATAGCGGCTTAATTCTGAGAGTATTCAAAACTGGACTAGGTCCCAGGGTTTTTCTGCATTTGCAGTTTCCTCGTTAACAAAATCTTGATGTTTCTTTTACTTGTTTTCCGCATTATAATTGTTATTATAATTAAGTAAAATACACAAGTACGTTAACTCTGTAATACTTGATATTGATCCTATAGAGTTTCGGTTATCTCCGAACCTATTATCAAGTATACTCTTTGTTGTCGTATCGTATCGATCTTGTATCCATAGTCAATCACACAAGTGATCTTGCTGTTGTATTATCTCGATCTCGTATCCACATATGATCACTCGAAATGTGAACCGAATTGTCGTATTGTCTCGACTCTGTCCATAGACGATCACATTCGGTAAATGACTTATAGGTTGATAAATAAAAGATTGTGGTGTATTTGGATACCTCGTCTTTTCAAAAAGGGTAAGCGGGGAAGGCCCTCAATATATTTTTGTTTGTTTGTTTTGTTGTTGTTGTTGTTGAAGGACTCACAATTCCACATGATTCATTGTGTGCTCGAAATCCAGGCTAATTTCATATACGAGAAGTCGAACTCAAGGCCCCAAGTTAATGAGAAATCAGAGCTCTCACTTTAATTGGAGATCTTTTAATTGAGAAGATCCAACTACTTGAGACGAAGAGAAAAATCTATCTATTTTATTTATTTATTCAGTAAACTACCTTACTCGCTATGCTTCCCATGAGAAAGGGAACTAGGCTAGCAGAGAGCGCAATCTCCTTGCTCTCATCCCTTTGGGATGTTGGATTTCAATGAAATGCCCAGAATATAACAAGCATGAGATTTTTATTCTGGAGATTAAAGCGGAGGTAATCTTAAGATCTTAGTGCCTTCGAGTTGCCTTTTGCACGAATACTACCTTTTCGGTCATGAAGTAGCTCAAGCATAGGCAGGGACTCACTTGACAATATGAGTCGCTGGTATAATAACCGTCTGGAGTGAGGCGGAGATTAAGAGTGCGCCTGACGGTGGAGCGCTAACATACATTATACATTCTAGTTGCGCCCAAGGTCAAGCGTGGATTATGCCTACGCTTGACCATAGTGACCGTGGACGCTCTAATTGGTTCGAGGAGCCTCTTCTCAACACCCGCTGTCAATTTTCTTGGCTCCTAGCTCTTGTTTCAACCCGGCTCGGCTTGGGACGCTCTAATGAATCTGGTTCGAGGAGCCTAGGCTTCTTTGCTATTAGTTTCAACACGTGATATCATTTTATATTTTTTCAATAATCTGAAATTTATATGTATAATGAATGACAACCAATAACTTGGAACCAAAGAAGTACACCTAAGAAATAAAAAACCGTTTATTATATACAATACAAATAGTAATTTTTTTTTTTAGATCATCAATCCCTTCGCATTCCATATCAATAAAATGATATCAAATCCAAAATAAATTGATTCATTGCACCAAAAAAATAAAATTATTTTTAAATATAAATACTTGAATTTTGTGTGGCTTAGTAAAACAAGCCAACCAAGTTAGGGCTAGGGCTCTTAATTTCATTCAGGTATGTGGTTTGCCTTCCACTTTTTGTGTCGATAATACAAATTTTTTTTTTTTTTTTCAACACCTGCTGCTATGTATAATGTCTATGCACTCCTTGTATGTGGTTTGCCTTCACTTATTTAACATCGGCCCCTTCTATGCTTGGCAAATCACTTATTTTAAAAAGCAAATCCCATCCCAATTTAAACTATCTGTTAGAGACTCCATTCTGTGGCAATGTAACCAGATCAAACATGCACAAGATTACCTCTTGGCGGTCCCTATCAGTGGTTTAAACCAGTGTCTTGGGCCCAGGCAATTCAGAGCAGTAGTTTGTTATCTTCTTGGTATCCCTTTTTTTTGTTGAAGGCGGGTTGTGCTCTTGTTGTAGTAAACCTATGGATATTTTTGGTGATCATGCGCTCCACTGTGCTAAAGACGTTGGAATTAAGTTTCGCCATGACTTAGTTCGAGATGTTACTGTGGATATTTGTTACAAAGCTTGTGTTCCTGCGCGTAAAGAAGTTTCCTTGGGTTTTTCGTCGGAGGTTGACAAGGATCTACGTCCAGCGGATATCCTCGTTCTCAACTGGGAGAATGGACAAGATGTGTGTTTGGATGTCACAGGTGTCTCTCCCTTCACTGGTGATGGTTTTCGTGCTTTCGTCCCAGGTCAGGCCATCTAGAGCCGTTGCTCGAAAGTGTACTAAATACTTAGATGAATGTGTTGCGCATGGTTATGGTTTGGGAGGTTTGGCCTTTACTACCTTAGGGGAGCTTGGTGAAGACACTGTATGTTTTTCAAGCGTTTGAAAAATTGCTTAGCTAGTAATGATAGATAGTTCTGTTGAATGGTTAGCGGTGTAGGAAGATTTGTTTTTCATAGATTAGGTGTTGCTTATTGAATGGAGTTGGGGCGTGTGTGTTGCTAATCTTGCTAGATTAGCACTCTCTCTTGCTAATCTAGGTGCTAGACTAGCAACTTAAATCTCTGATGTGTTTGAAAAATGAAAGATCTCAACATTTAAAAAAAATACAAATCTTTTATTTGTTGGGGATTTCATTTCTCTTTTTTCTTTCTTTTTTCCCATTGAAGTTCGCTCTTTTTGAGATTGAATCTACTCGTTTCCTTGATCAGTTTGGGGGAAATGTCTTTCAAATCAGGGGATACGATTACCAAAGTGCTGAAAAAACTTGGGGCAGAGAAATTAGGTAAAGGAGTAAAAGAAACAGTGAAGAAATTTACACCAAGTAATAGTAGTAAGATTACAATGGGAAGAGCTAAAAGAGGTCTTTATGGTGGCGTGCATATTCAATTTGGTGATCAAGTTAGTGAAGATGGTGGCAACAGGTAAAAAAAGTCTTCTTTCTGAAACCCTAGTTATTATTAATCTTTTTTCTAAAACCCTAAATTCGAATTCAGGTTTTTAATTTTTTTAGTTTGATTGATTGATTGTTGCTTTAAATGAAACTAGTTTTAATTCCATGATTGTGTATATGAATCTTGATCCCGGTTTGTTTTTTGGGGATCAATTTAGATAATTAGTTGGAAAAGATGAAAATTTTAAAATGTGTAGGTATGAGAAGAAAATGATCAATGAAAAAGTAGTTAGAGAATTTGCATTAGCTTGTGGAGGGAAAATTAATGGCGTTAAACGTTTGGGTTTTAAGACCAATGCTTTAGTCTTGAGAAAGATTTAGTGCTTTCTGTATGCTGGGTATGAAAAAGATTGGGTTAACTTTTTACAGTTGCTGAACAAATACAGGATATTGCATTAAAGTCTATGGCATAATCAAGAAACCTAAGGTTATCTGGTTAAGCGGTTTATGGAATGATCAAGAAACGTAAGGTTTATTTGGTTAAGCTGTATAGGTGCATTTCTCAGATGAATACGAATCTCCTGTTGTTTTTTTTTCTTCTTTTTTTTCTTTTCTCAAATGTTAAGAAAAGTCTCTTATATCTGCTCATGTATATTGCAAATTTGCTAAGTTCTTTAGAAGAATTAAAAACTCCGTTTTGCTGCTATGGATTGATAGTATACCTACTCATCTTTTAATAAGGTATTAAGAAGGCCCATATTCTGAACAGAGTGGGTGTGAATTGCGTGACATTTATATGCTTATGGTTTCCTACAGAATCGTTTTTTATGCTGCCTGGCAAACTGATGTACTTACAACAAATAATAGAAAATCTACTGCGTCAGGCGTGATTAGGTGGTGAATTTTTTTCAACTTGGAAGCTATAAAGGCTTGTTCAGTTTGTATAAGGTTTTCATGGTGTAGATACCTTTGCCACACTTCATATTGGATTTCTTGATTGTATTGTTTTAGCTAAGTCTTTGTTAACGCACTAGGCCAGGCTGGTCAGAAGCAGAGTTGATATGATCCATGAACTGTCTGTGTCAATGTGATGCAGGGCTGAGGCATGTAACATGTACCATTCTCAACTTACTAGACTAACACCGCAATAGAAATTAGATTATCATCACCTGCCAATTGCTTCATAAGCCTTTAACTTCAGCCTCTTTTTCCTGTACTATAATTTCTGTCTTAATAAAGCTGAGATGACAAAAATGACTATTAATATCTGAATCTGACTGCCATTATTCATCATGATCTATTTATTTTAGTTCTGTTTTGTTTTACGAAGACTTTAAAGTAATGATAGAGTAAGTTAACAATTGTGATTTTGATGGTGATGACAGGACAAGGCGAACATGGAAACCAAACGTACAGGAAAAACAACTCTTCAGCTACATACTTGATCGTCATGTTCGTGTCAAGGTCACCACACATGCACTCCGGTGCATTGACAAGGCAGGAGGGGTTGATGAGTACCTACTGAAAACGCCATACCAGAAGATGGACACAGAGATAGGTTCTTACTGGAAATCTACAATTGAAAAGATGTATGAAGAACGTGGGCAAATGGACATAAGATTTTTCTCGCCCGAGGAAAAAGCTCTTAGGGAAGCAAGAAGAAAGGGATACAAGGGACTAGGACAACAAAAGAAAATCACGGAAGAAATCTCAGACCTTCGTTTGTCCGAGAAAGAAAGTAGTGAGGTTCTCGCAGATAGTGATGTGCACGAGCCGCTGGTTGCTCAGTTTTGAAAGTTAGTCTGGGAAAACAAAAGAGGATCAAAACCTAGGCTGATAATTGAACATTTTTAGGTGATTCTAGCACCTCTATCCGCCATGAAGTAGGTTGTGTTTGTTTTACTTTGATGTATTATTCATTGGCACTAATATTAACCTTTTTGGATGGTCTATTTTCATGACTAAACATTCACGTTTATTCATTTTTGTTGCTCGTAGAGGAGTCTGTCTGATAATAGTTTAATAATTCATTTAATCTTATATTATAAGGAGACACTACAGGTGTATTGGCTCAACCTCTTAGATTTATTTTTGTCCTGCGGTTTGTTTTTACACTTACAGTCGAACCTCAATAAACGAATGTCCGATAAATGAATAACCTCGCCAAATGAATAATTTTTTTTGGTCCCGACTTGGGCCAAGGTGATAAATGATTAACCTCGCTTAATGCATTAATGAATAAAAAAAATTGAATCCTTAGAGCAACTGTAGTGGTGCGAGTATAACTAAAGACCAAAGAGGGAAAAAAAAGACTAAATTTGGGTTTAGTCTGTTGAGTGACGCAGTGGGAGGAAGACTAAATTTTGGTGGAGCGTAAACTATACCAACGCCTGGTGTGGGGCGTGAAGTATACGTTCGCTTGATGTGGGGCGGAGGGTATACGTTCGCCTGGTGCCGAAAATGTAAGAGGGAAAAAAAAAAAAACAATACAATGGGGCGTTGGTATAATCCACGCCCCATATAAACTTTGTAAATTTTTGAGTGGGGCGGAGGTATAAACCACGCCCCACAATAAATTGAAAAAAAAATAAAAAAATATATGGGGCGGGGTATAAACCACGCCTGCTGTGGGGCGTAGACTTTACGTCCGCCTGGTGTGGGGCGAATACTATATCAACGCCTGGTGTGGGGCGAACACTATATCAACGCTCGACTAAAATTTGAGTTTGGTCTTGGTCGCCGACCAAATTTAGTCTGGAAATTTGGTATAGTATGGTATTTGATCTTTAGTCCGTCCCACTATGTCTCTATCTCTTCCCAAATTTTTGGTCTTGGTCGCCCACTGCGGTTGCTCTTAAAGACCCTATAAAAATATAAATGAATAATCACTAAATTTCCATATAAAAAAATATATAAGAATAAAACAAAATACGCAATCAGTAGATTTTTTATAAGAATATATGTAGAAATAAAATCAAAAAAAATAATATATGGTTAAATGACTTTTTTTTTTTACACCCAAACCAAAATGCATCGCATCCTTAATTTCATGCAATGCTTGCACAATTTCTGAAATATTTTGCTAGTGTTGTTTCAAGTAATTTTTTAAAGTGACCATCGCTTGAAAGGCATCTTGAGATGAAACATTTGGTACGACGCTACCATCATCTGGTTCAGTATCACTCTCGTCATTCATATTGACTCAATAATTTCTGTCTGTTGGATATTCCATAACTGCATCATTCTCGTTAGGATAGTTTAAAACATGTTCGACGTCCACCAAACTTCTATAACGTAAATAAAAAACGACACCAGTTAGTCCTTGGATATCTTCTTCTAATTGACCATTTTCTAGTTATGAAACATCTATATCTTCGAACCAAATCTTACAATGACGGAAACAGTTTGCAATTTTTTTTTTCCCTCTAGCTACATTTATACATCTTCTCTTATACAATTTAACTTCTTAATTAAGAAAATATTGTCTAAATGAATAAATATTCATTAATCGATAAATAAATAACCCCGTTAAACGAATATTTTTAATTGGTCCCGAGATCATTCATTTATCGAGGTTTGACTGTATTTTTTAGTTATGTATGTAACTTAAAACATTCAATACCTGTAATTGTGGACTAGGTCACATGGTTTTTCTGTACATTGTATTTTTCCATGTATCCGAGCTTTTACTTTTCCGCATCAAAAGGTTTTTTCTATCCTTTTAGTTATTAAAATTACCACAGTGGTTCACAATCCTATCAAATAAATTGCAGTGTCACAACCGATATGATGATCCCTTATAATATTATGAACAATTCATGTACGTAATTTGATTGTGATCTTGAAACTCTTTCAAACAACTTGTGCACAAACTGGATAAAAGTTGCTGATACACTTTGTCATGAGAAATTTCGATTGTAAGAAAATCGACGAACTTTATTATTGTGGACTTCATATCAAGGATTCTGATATTCGAGAAGGATCTGAAAGAGAGGAAATCCTTCAAGAGAGACTAGATGTTCAAATCCAGACAAACAAGGACGCTCTTGCAAAGCTAGCTCAATCTGAGGATATTCTCACAAAACTCCGATCGAAGATGAAACCTAAAAAATGAAAGTTTCGTGTCTTTTGAGGAATCTAGAAACATGTCTAAAGAATTGTCGAATATCAGGTGACAAACGCAGAATTGGCTTTGTAAAACCTAATGTATCTCTGACATCATCAAATATTAATGCCAAGAGATATGCTACCGAGCTGATCGCCATGTGTCTATTTTGTGGTCTGAATTTTCATTATATATCAATGTATATGTAAACTGTTTGGGCAAAAGATTACTTTCGCTCAGAAAATTATCATATGAATGCTCATCAACTCTTGTCTAAAATCAAAAGCTTACAAAAAAACCTAACGAAATATAATACAAGTAATAATGTCAGTTTAGAAGATTTTGCTCTTAAGTGCTCTTCACCATTCCAATGGTTTCTTGATAAAAGATGTAGTCGACACATCACATGAAATATTTCTTGGTCGTGAACGTTGATGACTACAAAGGATGACCTTTTACTTTCGAAGATGGGAGTTGTTGCTACATCAGCAAAAAGGGGATGGTCAAGCTTCCCGAGTACCTGAAATTCATGACGTTGTGTATGTTAAAGGTATGACTGCTAATCTATTTTTTGTCAGCCAAATTTGTGACAAAGGCCATAGAATTATTTTCAATATTGAAGGATGTGATACTGAAGACTTGTCAAGAAAAATAACATTTCATGGTATTCGTGGGAAAACAAATTTTATCTTTTAAATATTCAGTATAACCTTTGTTGCAATTTGACTAAGGTGGAATCGACTCATATATGACATGAACGTTTGGTTACATCAACTATCACTTACTTGACAACATTATTAATAATGACTTGTCAGAGGTGTATACCCAAAATTAATGCTAAATTCGATGGCCTTTGTGGTAATTGTCAAAAGAGTAAACAAGCAAAAAGTCAACAGAAGTCATCTCGATATATTTCCACCAAAGCTATTCTAATTCATATGGATATCTTTTGCTCAAGTAAACAAGCAACGGTTGTAGGGAAGACATATGCTTTGCTAATGGTTGATGATTACACCAGATTCACGTGGGTTTCCTTCTTAGAAAATAAGTATGACACCTTGGAAAAATTAAAGATTATTGTGAATAAAACCTAGAATGAACAAGGTCGTAAACTTAAAAAAATCAACATGAATCGTGGAACAGAATTTAAAGGCACTAAATTTTTTAAATCATGTGATAAATTGCATATAATTCAACAATACTCACCATCTATTACTCCACAAGCTAATGGAGTTGCAGAAAGAAACAACGGGAATACTCAAGAAATGACAAGGGTAATGCTCCATAATGAAAACTTGCCTTTAAAGTTTTGGAGAGAAGATTTCTTTACATCATGTTATTTGATTAACCGTATCTTTTTAATATCACAAATTCTAATCAATCCATAGGAGTTATGGTACGGAAAAAGACCATTTTAAGGTTATCACCGTGTCTTTTGGAAGTAAGTGTTACATCCTTAAGGATAGAGATCAGAAGACAAAGTTTGATTCCAAAAGTGACGAAGGAATTTTTCTAGGATATGCTTCTAATAGTCGAGGTTTTAGAGATTATAATCTTCGAAGAAAAATCATTACGGAATCAACGAATGTTATTATTAGTAACTTGAGTGATTTCCCTCAAAATAATACAAACTCTACCGAGTTGCCTCCTACTGAATCGGTAGAAAAACTCAAAAATATGTTACTGTTAGTTGAAGTTGTTCCAGAAAAGGAGAGGGTACCCAAGTATACCACCAACTTTTTCGTTCGACAACCTCTATGGACAAAACCTAATACAATGACAAGTAAATCTAATTAAATACCCATGAATAATATATATATATATATATAAAGTTTTCTCTTATCTCTTATACAATTAATATGTCTAGACAATAAATTCTGTGAACCTGATTGTGTAGAAGAGTTCTTGGATGATTTCATAAATCAATATCCAAGATCAATCTAGTCATATCCAAATAAAGAAGATTTGAATTCTTCCAAGTACGAAACTTGCTATCTTTCTAGATTCCACAAGAACAAGTCTTGTAATTGATCATAATTAATAAGGATTTAAACTATCTAGATTGAAAACATCCTACTTTTGATATTCCTATTATAAAGATAACATAATATAACGCGAAAAAGAAAAAACACATGACACTGAAAGTTTTGTTAACGGGGAAAGCTGTACCTGCAGAAAAACCCCAGAACCTCGTCTAGCTTTGAACACCAAATTATATTAAACCTCTACAAACGCTAGTCCGTTATCAGACTTCAGACTAGAATTGAGACCGAATTAACCTCCAAGCAATTCGACTACAATCGTGCTCCTTACGTCTCTTGAACATCGCAAGGCTCTATGCAATTGATTCCCATAGCTGACGTCATTTACATCCTAAGAGTTGCTTGAACCTCAGTGAAGACTTTTGGTACCAATCTTCCTTTAACAAATAAGATTTACTTTTAGATCGTTTGGACCAAGGATTGGAAATCTGTTTGCAATAGACAAAGCTAGTAAACCTCACTAATCCAGAACACTTACACTCAGTAAGCTGATAATCCTGGATTACTAACTACCTCTTGTTTTGGGGTAAAAACTGATTCTTTTGGAAATAGTAAATTTGGGTGTGCCTCCGAGAAACGAATCTAAACCTTAAACAAATGTACTGCACATGAGTACTTTAGATTCGAGAGATCAATCTGTACAATTATGGACTAAACCAAGAAATAGACGTTCCGGTCTTGCTTCGGTCACAAAATGAAGGAGAATGGTTGATCTTAGGGAGGGAAGCGAAGAAGGTGTTGAGATCATAATGGTTAACTCTAAAGGTGTGGTTGTTTTATGACTTGTATCAGAATATGGAACTTGCTTGCAGAATGTAAGCTATAAGTTCTTTTTATGTTTTCTGGATACTTGTGTTGATAACCAAAACTATTGTCGGTTGAACTAGATTGAAAACATATTTATACAAGTCATAGTTAAACACACTGATCTCGAAGGAAGTGGAGGTAGTTAAGTAGTGGAGAAGTGGGGATCATGTAAAAGTGGTGAAAACCATGTCCCTGTCATGAAGGGAAGACCGGTCAGCTTTACACCCACTACTCCTTTACTACTATCAACCGTCCGCCTTTCCTGACACTTTCTCATAATGGGCGTGTTGCACGCCGCATGCTGTAAACCGCCAAACCAATACCCTAATGAACATCCCCCAGTTTGTGACATGTTTGATGTCTCGAGTATTTTCGTGGAAAATATGTAGCAAGTTGGTGAGTGGGTCTTGCTTGCAAGACCTAATTATTTTGATCAGTCACTCGCAAGCTAGGCGGCGGGCGATCATATTTGAGCAGCTGCCAGCAGCTATCCATGTACATTAAAGATGTGGTGGTCGGTCCCTATAGGATAATTATGGATGGTAGCCATTTTGAAATCCTATTGGTTGGCCCAAATCAAATCTAAACTGGTTAAGTTGGCTAGCCAAGTTGGATGGCTGAGATGATTTGCAGAAGTTAGAGTTAATTCATGAAATTTCGTAATCAGAAAATTCAGATGTGAGACCCTCACTAAAACTGCTGTAGAATTCTCATACAAACTCGGATTTTGATGTTCCGCCCCTCCATTCTTATCATAAAAGAATTTCATATCTTCATACGCGTGAATATTTAGGTTTTGAGCTCTTTTAGGAGGTGAAAACATCCATGACCTAGCTCGTCTTTTGTAATGCCCCACTTTGAATTCTAGGTCGGCCGCCCTAAAATCCCAAGTGTGGCATACTCATGGACCACTTTACACACTCAAACCGTCAAGCCAACAAATGGAGATCGGGCTATTGTATGGAGCACATTAATAACAATCCAAAAGAAAAATGAATTTTGTTTAACAAAACTCTTAAAATTATAAGTTTCATTAATCTTTAAAACAAATTAATCTTCGACACGCAGGTCGGTCCAAAATAAACGCCAAGAATTTAATTTCAAATAAATAAGAGTCTAGTCTTAAAGAAACTAGAAAGACATTTTAGCTAAATAAACACTTAAAAAGAAATGACGAAGTAGGTCTTTCGTGAAAGAGATGCAATCTACAAGCTAGGCTGCTCCACGGTCAAAGTCTCCTGAAAAACATAGTAAGTTGGGTGAGACCCCAACTAATAGTAGGCTTTCCCACACTTATATCCTTTATAAATAGTCTAATAATTCAGAAACGCTTTTTAATAAATATTGAAAAGTTATGAGGCCAACATCTTTATATTTCAAAGTGAAAATAACAATTTAAGAGTAAAAAGTCGATTAAAAAGAAGTGTTGGGAAGGCCAAAATAAATTACAAAAAAATCGCCCATCCCGGTCTAAATCTAATTTACGAACCATCCTCTCTCTGCTCCTTATTCTAACCACTAGACATGATGTATCAGCCCTTGAATAGTCCACACAATTCTCCCACCATACACTGGAAAAATTATGTGTTGTCGATCCTAAAAAATATAATAAATCCATATCTTTTCAAGCGACCCCCTTGGTCATCGCGGTAATAATTTTTTAGGAGCCGAGCCAACTATGGGTAGTGCAAACAAGAAATAACAGTATACATCCATTTTCTAAACAACTTACATTTCTTAATACACAGTAATTACAAACACTAAGAATGCCACACAATATCTCGTAATTCTCTTTTGCACACCACTGCATAACAAATAGTTAACGCTGCCTACTATTCGCATAATTTAGATCCCAAAGCATTTCAACCAAAGCTTAACGAAATCCTAAATCAATTTGAAACAAGTGGAACCCAGTACAGATCCAAAATCCATCATGGTGTCAACTGTATAAGCTATACCACTAATAAATGATCCACCACTTATGCTGCCTCTAAGGTCAGACAAGTATAACATTTGATGTGAAAACTAAATTCCCACAAATTAATTATTAATGGCTATAAAGGGATCAAACATAAAATACATGAATGTATGGGCTATATACTGCATACATCTACAAATTAAATGGAAAAAGAAACTGAACAGTCATAGATGATTCGCAAGACTATCTAATAATCTAAACTACCCCGACACAATTTGCTATATATGCCTATGCATCATAACATGTCCGCAACCATCAACGATTTACACAGTAGATTCCTAACTCGTCGTACACATGAACGATCTACCCTGGTGCTACATATTCGTATGCTATTAGCTAGAAACTATTGCAGTGCCTACCATCCCCTTAAATATTTCTTTCCAGTACTCTTTTAATTTACAAGTAGATTGATAGAATGATTTTGATTGTTATTTTATTTTCTTAAATTTTCTTAGACAAATCCATAAAAAGTATAAGAGTTAGAAAACCTACCTGTTTGCGCAAGAGACCGGATTTCCTTCTACGACACCAATCTCTAGCTCTAATTATTTTCTTCTATCTTCTTCCAAAACTATCTCATTGCAGCTAGGATCTCCAGGAGAGGAAGTAAGTGGCCGTTTTTCTCCCTTTCTAAAATTCGTCTAATTTAGGTTTTGTTTTGTAAAAAGAAAAGAAACCCTAATCACGTATTAGGATCCTTGAATATCCAGCTAAAAGTGACTAACGAGTTTAACATCCAAGCCCATTAAACAACCTATGCAGCCCATAGATGGAAAATCAACTCTAGTTTTAAAATTTGAAGTAAATAAAACCGAAAGGGAATAATACACTAGAGTAGTCACTTGCTATCACGTATTTAGGACAAGGGATTTTACATCTTTTAAGCTGTATCTTTTAGCTCGTTAATCCGATTGATGTGATTTTTTAGTATGTTATACTAGACATCCATACGAAACTTTTGGCATGTAGATCATACTCAAATTATTTACCAAATGCTCCCAGCTGTTCATGCAATCTTTGGTGACCTTTTGGATATCGTCCGACCAAGTTGAAGAGATATGATTGGTCAAAGCCAAAGACGAGCTGACGGCCACCTTTGATTAAAAGTGTAGGCTGCGTCTTTAGAGCGATTTGATTGGTTGATGGGAAAAGGGGGCCGACAGCCAACAAAATAGAAGAAGGAGCGCCGACCAAAAGATTTACTCCTACTAGTTCCATGGTGGATCAATTTCCTAGTTTGCCTAGATTTTGTCTCGACCAATAGGGTTTGAGATATTGCGCAGGCCACGAAAACCTAATTTTTGCAAATTGATAAAATTAGGCTAGAAAAATTGAATTTTGCGTGCTGACACAAAATTAATCAATTTCTGGTGAATTTTGCGCTGACACAAAATCACTAATTTTTTTTATCTCAAAGGGCAGCGCAACTTGCGTGCTTTTGATTAAGTACCTCCATGCACATCTTAATCCTGACACTTCAAGAAATTCATGCTACTCCGCTGCGAGCGAACATCAATTGTCATGTCATGTCAGTATTAAGAGTTCGGCTGGGGAACATCGCTTAGGAAAATACTCAGCAGGCCATGCATTAGTGAATAATGCAGCTAGGAGCTTTAAATACTCATTTTGCTCTATACTAGTGAACAATTCATCTAGGAGCTTGAGTTTCAATACAATATGAAGAGAGGCATAGGTACTCATCATATTTTGATATATTCTTCGAATTCCTTGTGGAATACAGACATATCAAGGTCTACTACTTCTGATGCCGGGTCAAGTAGACAGACTTTTACAGTTTTTGCCCTAAACTAAAAACCACCATTAACACCCCTCAAGATGAAAAACTTTAAACCGGTCAACAAAGAAGAGTTTTAGATATCTATATACTATTAAATACTATCGATATCAAACATCGAATGACATTCTCGTTCAACGTGTATATCTGTATAGTATATTCATCTTTTGAAAGTAGTAATATCAAATTCTGAGACGAAGCAAACTTTGTGATTTCTATCTATATTGTTCCTAATCGGAGATTTACGAAACCTTAACAATCAATAAGAACAAGATTAGGATACACGAGGTAAAGATAGTCGGACCTGGCTTCATTAATCCCTAAGTGAAGTATTTAAGTCATAAACCTATTATATTTCTTAAAGAAAACCTAGATAAATAGACGATTATAGCAAGAAACTAGGACACAGAAGTATCAAGAATTGATTTTACCACCTGTATGAGTTTCTCTATTATAGACTTTCAAGACTATAGGTACGTAGCTTTGAATTTAAGCTAAGATAACTTGAGATTCAAGCAAACACATTATCTGTTTAGATAAAAATATTATTAAGAATTCATGTAAGCATGTGAGAAGTGTATCTTGAAATTATACAAAAGAATATACACTATGGTCCAGGGTTCTAGAACTGTGCACTATGATAGTTCATGGCGAATATGCCATAGGAACGTATAAACATAATCGTGTTCACTTAACACTCAAGAATTAAATCATGATTCACACAGACAAAGTGATTTAGTGATCAAAGATGTCTTAGAAGTGTTCATGAGAGCTATGGCAATACCAAACGTATCTATGAAAATAGTTTATGAGCATTTGCTTAATTCGTACTAGGTAGGTATGTGGAGGGGTACACGTACCTATGAACCAGTTCCGAAATTCAGGGATATAGGGTACACACTGGGTATACATACCTTAAGCTATTCACAGATCCAGGCCCTTGGGGTATGCGTAATGGGTATGCGTACTTCCCACTTTATTCGAATTCAAAACCTTAGGGTACGCATACTGGGTATGCATACCTACCTACGTTTTGGAACTCATATATCTAGAGTATGCATACTGGGTATGTGTACCTATCCTGTGTCCAGAATTCAGTAGTTCTGAAAAACTGTCTTTCATGATTTGAAACATTCCCAATCGCCATAGATATGAAATATCATCGCTTGGGAAATTTCCAAATGATCAACTTGAAACAAAAATAGTTCTTGAACAGTAAAATGTTCTTAACTAAGATTGCTAAGGATTTATGAACATTTACATTGCTTGAATCATATTTTGAGATATTTAACAAGACAAGCTTGACTGGAAACTTCTTCTTTGCAATATTAAATCTACCAAAATCATACGATATAATCTTGGTAAAACTCACAAGTTTTGTTATATCAAGCGCGTTGTCTCGAATTTAGTAGATCAAAACTATATCTTGATTTATAGTCTACTAAAATTAGTCTCGGACTTGGAATAAATCATGGTAGGTGAATATCAGAATTCACCAATCGATCTTGAAAATTGAAGACTGAAGAACAACAAAGACTTCTACATCAACAAAGGTATGTGAAGACTGCCTATTCTATTTACTTATATTATCTACCATTCTATCCACTCAGACATGTCGTACGACTTTAGTATTATGATGAACATTGCAAAGAAGAATTTAAGCAATATAGAAAATCTTACATAATAGATTGAAAACAATTCGTTGTTCGAAATATCACATTTGCACAATAAGTTTATATGGAGTCGCCATTTTAATTTTTATATTCACAAACTGATTTTCTTAGATCCTGAACTCGAATTTATAAAATAAAGACTTGCCATGAATTGATTTTTTCAGTTTGCGAACTGATCGATCTTGAGATTTTCCTAGATACTACTTGTATCACTAGTACACAGACTGATTTGTGCAGTTCCCGAACTGGTTGATTTTGAGAGTTCTTTGTAGACCATTTGTGATTAAGTAGATCATCTGTTTTGGACAGTTCACAAACTCATGTATTGAATACAAAAGGATTCTGAGTTACGAGATGACTATTTATTCATCAACTGTTTTTGGTCTTGTGATATTAAACTCCAATTATGCTTGTCGGTTCCAGAAAAACTTAACCTCTCTGGTTAACCACTTGGTGCATGACATGTATTTCGACTAATATACGGTTGCATATTTTTTCTTTGTGATTTAAAGAAAACTTCTTTCATGCTTACATGAATCTATATGGAGAAGTAAATCTTGCTTGCATTATAAAGCAATAAAGTAAATTAGCTTTGTTTATAATCTACCAAGCCATGTTATCAATATAAACAGAGGACTCTCTGCATACTAGAATTTCAATCCTGGCACTTATATGTCCTAGTTGCGGCCAGAGTCGTCCTTTAAATACCTAGATTTCCTCTAGAGAAACCATAATAGGTTGTGACTTTTAAAGTCTTCACTAAGGGATTCGTGACGCCCGATCAAATTACCTTTTACATGAAGATCTTGTTCTTATTGATTATTATAGTTTTCGAACTATAAATCAGGAACAAGATAGATAAAAATCACAAAGTACTCTTTGTCTCCGTCTTTGTGATTCCACAAGATAGATATCTAAACACTTCTTTGATTTGTTTAGATTTTTCTTACGAGGTGGTAGTGATCTAGGATTCTCTTTGATAAGTGCATAAGTGTTATAGATCCTTGAGGTTAGCTGGATTTTTCATATTGCAAATAAATTTCCAGATCTTGATTGAAACATATATAAAAGGAATCAAATAGATTATCTGTTAGAGGCAGAATAGTTAAAAGTCTTCACTTAGGTGGAAGCAGACTCCTAGGCCTATAAATGATGTCATCTAGGGGAATCTTGTTATGTAGGGTCTTGTTAGAAGCAACATACGCGAAGAGCACAATAAAAGCTAAATTGATCGTACTACATCCCAGTCCGAAGTCAGATAGAAGGATATTGTCTTTAACATCTTAACACAATGTGGTGTTCAAAGTCTGGATTATGTCTTGGGGTTTTTCTACACATTGCAGTTTCCATCACTAACAAAATTTTTGTGTGTGCGCACTTTTACTTTACTGTATTAAAAGTTTCGTATCCTTTTAATTGTTAAAAATACTAAACAGGTTCACAATCCTATCAGGTAAAAAGGTTGGTGGTGTACTTGGTACCTTTTCCTTTTCAATGTAATTACATTGGAACCCAAAAATTATCATGAGCAGAAGTTAGCGTGACAACCCACCACTAGAAGTTAAAGGCTATCCCTTGAAGTCATGTAGATGCTACCAGAAGGTTGGAGTAAGCATTATCGGCAACTAATAGGTTATCTGGTTTAGATTCTTAACATAGAAAGTTAGGCTCCCGCTAGAATTGATGTGAAACTATATCATTTTGTTTTAAATTTCTCACACGAAGACATTTGATGCAATTGAGATGTTGGAGATTACTCATGATTAAATACATAGCTGTACCATTTTCAAATATTTTTTTCACTTGCTTGAGGATGCAGATGTGAGAAGTTTTCTCATAAGAACAAATCATACATCTCGCAGTGACCAAATCCTTAGTTGAAACACAATTAAGGTGTGAATGACTCCCTTATATATGCCTCATGAAAGAGAATCCAACTACATTTATAATAATTAGTACTTTTAAAGGGATTATAGATAGTGCTCGTAGGAGACTATCTGAATATTATCCACATTCTCTAAGTTAATACCTCATTATTGAAAATGATGAGGTGATAATTCCCCTAAAGACCCGCTGGTACCAGTTTGTGAAACTTTTGCTGAATTTGCATGCACTAAAGAAATATTTGGGATCAATATAATTGTCGATTATCTATTTACAATAGTGATTGTATACCCCTTTGCAGAATAATATTGACATCATGATTGGTAGGCATATATTCCCATCCCCTCAGACTAAGGTAGATATTGATGTCTCTCGAAGAAGCGCAAAGTTCGGATCCGACTTTCAATGTAAAATTGTGAAGTCTGAGTATTACAGGTTGGTTTTTGAGATGAAGCACAAAGAGAGTAATATAATCGGTTTAAATACGATTCAAGGGTTTATTGCCGAACCTTCGGATTGGTTTCGTAAAATAAAAAGTATTCTCATATTTTGATGCACTTTAGCGCGGTATTCCCCGAAGGATTCAAATTGTATCTAGTTATGACTAGTGATTGGTGATTTTATTTGAATCTAAGAAGGATTCGAGTTTCTGACTGAGGCAGCCCCTGGCCATATGAATTATGTAAAACTTGAACTTTAATCATATTTACCATTTCGAATAGGAGAAGTTCATGAACAATCCTTTGTTGTGTTTTACGTTCTTGGAAAAAGATTAAGAATCCGAATTGATGATATCATCTTTGGCTACTTGAAAATACCCTAATAGCGCTAAATACACGATTGAACTAAATTATGAGATCCGTTGAAATTGGAATATTTTCTTGGCCTGAAGTTCGAAAACAGGCTAGCATAAAATTGTTTTTATAGACTAGAGTATCAAATTTTTGGTACTCGTTGATACTTAGCTACCAAAGTTATCACCATTATTTTGTGATTTCTTGAAGTGGGACGTGATTGATCTATCAGTTATGTAACAAAATAGTTAATCAATCTTCTTAGATATAGTAGTTCTTTCTCGAATCTCCAATACACTGCATACTTACAAAATTTAGAATAGCATATAGTTGTTTAGACTAGGAAAAAATGAAAGGCAGTAAGTTTATATGGAAATTATCACACTACTAACAAGGAACCTTGATGGGTTCCATTGCTGTGGAAATCTCTCTACTGCACATCTGAGGATCAATGGTAGTAACTTTTTCATCCTGACATAAAAGCAAGTAACATTCTTAAATTAGTATAAATACTTTGACCTTGAAATATAGTATTAGCAAAAAAAAATTTTTTTGTCGGAAATCATTAATTTAGTATTTAAGAATATTGTTTTCACCTTCGCAAGGTTTCTTAAGTAAGTTGTCGTGTAATTTCCCGTAGGAAAAAATGCCTCTAATAAATCTGCCAGAACAAGCTGAGGCTGAGAGACAGCATTGTTTAACCAATCTTCATCACAAAAACAATCACTTATTAGCAAATTAGTTATGATGTAAACAGTGGGCACTTAAAAATCTAAAATAAATACTGAGTTCTTAATTAATAGGCTGGTTTTGTTTTTAGAGAAAATTAAGGAAATTAAGAGAACTAATCATTGAAAGTGGTCCTCATGACACTTGTCAATAAAAGAAGTGAAGTGAAATGGTCCCCATGACACTTGTCAGCAAAAGAAGTAAAGTGAAATGGTCCACATGACACTTGTCATCAAAAGAAGTTAAGAGAAAAGTGGTCCTAAAAAACTAAAGTAACATTTGAATTTCCCAATTAAGAAACCAGCCTATTTTTTTGAAACATCTATTTATAGAAACCAGCCTATTATTTTGAAACATCTATTTATAGAAACCAGCCTATTATTTATGAACGGAGGGAGTAGTATTTAATGGGATTTTACATAATGAGTTTGTTTGTGCTTAAATGTCAAAAATGGTAAGGCCCAGAATAGTAGTTCAAGGCATACAACAAAGATCCCAACTAATGCGCAGTGTGAAACTAGAGTCCTAACAAAATAATGACTTACCAAGAGAATCAGAATTTTGGATCCTTTTATCGTATCTCCATAAGCTTTGTTTTGTAAGGAAGCCAAAACCATCATACTGTGCTTCATCTTCATTCACTTTTAAGTTTCGTAAGAATGTGGAAAGATTGTAGTCGACAGGGTGTGAAGTGTAAGTTTCATCAATAACAACATCAACTGTCTGCAAAAAGAAAGAAAAACAAAAGCTACATAATCAATTACTAGTAATTGCTCTCTAAAACCGAAACATCAACAAGATATTGGAAACACTCTTTTGTGCAAACAATTCATTGACTGATTGACAAGTGATTTTGAATTATTAAATTTGACACAGGTAATCTAGAAATCCCACAGCTCGTGTTTAGTATTAAGGCGCGCCTTACAATACAGTCTAATGGGGCTATTCAGATTACCGGTACATGTTCTTCTGACATCAATGTTCTTGAGTTATCTATGTTTCCCAAGTTTCATGATATATCCGACTCTCGCCCAATTCATGAATATCCTTTTATATTTGATGGGTTCCCGCAATTCATATCTTGTCAATTTGCAGCTAGCTATGAAACATATTGCATTACTAGATTAAACTCAAGAACTTACACATAGGATAGCGTGGAAGTCGTCCATGTCATCAGGGATTGAAGTGTCATAGGTATTTTTGTTTATCGAGTCGCCAATGTTTTCTCCACCTGCATCTAACACATACTGTTCTTGCTTTTAGTTTGTGTAACAAAGAAAAAGAAATGAGAAGAAGTTAACAAAAATGTTTCTGGATGGATTCCAGATAGTACGGCTCAGGAACCACCGAATCTCTGATATGGTAGCATTTTCAATGAAAGTATTTAAGAAAAGGAAGCAGTATAATGCAGTATGTATGCCATTCTAAATATCAAAGCTAATGCCATTATAGGTACGTGCTCCAGATATCATAAATTCATATTAGGGTATGAACCATACCCTCATTTTGTATGCATCATTGGTGAAAGACCAAACTCCCTGCAAAGAGGAATGCCAATCAGATATGGGCCACGCTAATATTCCTTTCTCCTGTCTATAATTAAAGAATTTGGGTCGGCAAACACTAAACCCCTGCAACAACTGACCTCATTAAACCTTAGCCATGCTACAACAGGTTTCAATGATTTTCTGTTATTCTCTGCCGCTTTTGTCAAACACATGTAATTTGTTTTCACCTGCAACATTTTGTGATTTTAGAACGGAGCCTTGATAAACCTTGTTTCGTCATTAGATAAGGTGAATATGATGTTTCACAACATCTATTGCTGAGACTTTTTTTTCTTTCTTTTTTTGAAACATTCCGTGGGCTGAGATTTACGTCATAAGTCTTTAGTGCAAAAACTTTTACATCATCATCAGAATTCAGAAATGAAAACTTTAAGCTGTGTCTTTTCTTGAAATGAAAGCTCGAGAAAATACATTAGTAATTTGCTTTTGGCAATCTATGCAGAAATTTTTGATGGAATTTCGATTCTAAAATAAGTTTTTAAGACTTAACTGCGTCGTATACGTGATTTGCTCTATCTTCCAAATTGGCGAAAGCGCCCAAGTACTTGATCCATTCTGCTCGCTGAGAAGATAGAATGAACGATTTAGGTAAATCTGTAATAAATTAAAGCGAATACCAATGCGCACATATTTGTACCCCTGAGTCCTGATTATGTATGAACATGGCAAAAATAAATAAATTGCGCTTAAAGTTGCATGTATGCGCAGCGCAGTTGTAGTGCACAATTATACTAGATACAAATCATACAATATATATGCAGGATACAAGTGTAAAACACTCACTCCCCTACTATTTTATGAGGATAGAGCCTGAATGTCTGTCTATACCACGAGACTTGTGTAAGTTACCTGGAGAGGAGTATCCTCGTCGACGGGAAGGAAGGTAGCAAAATTACAAGCTTCCATTTTATCCGGGTTGGTAACAAAATAAGCAGTGAATTGAGTTGTAGATTTCTCTACATCAGTTTTGTTGATAATTTGGATACCTCCGTCCATGTACGATTTCAAGACACATTCAGAGGCAACTAAATCTGATGTAATTCCCTTCAAACTTCCCCCCAATCCTAGAAGCTGTTCACCGATTCAATATATCAATCGATTAACATTATTTTTTTAACTTACACATGGAAACCAACAGTATTCTCACCTCAAAGAAGGACACTGCAATAGTAAAAACAAGAAAACAAACCCGTGAGTTATATGCACATTTTTTAGCGCTGTGCATTAATGTTTGCGCACTACAAAGGTAAATTATTGACACAACAGAAACAAAAATTTGGGTTGTAAAGATGCTATTGCTGGCCCAGTTCAAGCTCCTTTTTTTCGCATGGATTTATCTGTTTACTTATATTATGTGATTTTTCCGAGAGATTAGATCAAAAATGAAGGAGCATATTTAAAAATATGAAGTACCAGTGGTGAAAGTGATTAAGAGATTATATGTTAATCACCTGGAAAGTAGTCTGTGTTGATAGAGTAGTTTGATAAGGGTACTACAAATGATTTGATTCTTCCTGTGCAATATTTTGTTCTCGTCGCCATTCTCGAATTATTCTTCAAAATCCCAAATCAACCACAATGACATTTAATGAGTTCTAAACTTATAATTAGTTCATAACCGAACAAAAAGATAACATCATATATGGCATGTAATGAAATCCTTTCACCTAATTAATTGTAACTACTATAACAGTTCAGTATAATACATCACAGCAAGACTCCATGAATGAGCAGATCAATCGTTACGCCAGACACCAAGGTTATAAAATAAAATACTAGATAACTGCTACAGCAGTGGGAGGCCGACCATAAATGACTAACTAGATATACTAGATATCTAATTGTTAATAGTAGAATAATAAAAAAAGAAAAAAAACAAAAAAAACAAAAAAAAAAAATTGTCGACCATGCGATGAGAGTTTAGACGGACTATTTTGAAGGAAAAAAATTTGTCAGTGGCAAGTGCTAATGTGCTATATTTAATTCGGAAAAAAATCTCATGAGGTGAGTGAGTGAGCGAACTGTAAGACAGTGCCGGCCCTGAGGCAAAGCACCCAAAGCACAGCTTTGGGCAACAAATTTTTTGGGGCAGCAATTTTTTTTCTTTCTTTTTCTGTTCTTAATAAGAAAGTCAACATTGAGTGGGTACAATTCGCAATATATCTATTACTAAACCTTACTAGGGAAGCAACAGAAAAAATAAAGAATATCATAGAGAAATTTATGCCGAGACCGTAATTTGTTGTTTAGCTTTCGAAAACCGTTCAAAATTTTGGAAATGGCAACGTGTTAACGAAACACATTATGAAAGTCTTGCACTTTCTGCCAAATTTTGGTATATGAAGGGAAGGATGTCATCTTCATTTTGGACATACACACGAGGTGAAACACACTAGTTCTTGTTGGCTTGATAGGTTATCTTATTACGGCTTCAATTTTTTTATACACTCTACATCTGTATGGTAAAGCAAAATATCAAGTGTATGTGGTCAAGTAATATCATTTCTAATAATTACACTAAAAAGTATAGCATAGTGCGCCATTGTAATAGGGGAAATACATGAAAATAAAAATAAATTAGAGGCAGATATTTTTCCACTCATGGTTAAACTGCATTGACTTGGTCAAATGTTTGAGGGGCAATTTTTTTGGTGTGTGCTTTGGGCATCTTCGATGTCAGGGCCGGACCTGCTGTAAGATATGTGTTGGAGGCTTGGAGCTCCAGTCCAGCCTCATGCATGTGTTACATCTGTTTGATTTAAAGCAGTTGGGTAATCTCGTCATTTAATTTCTAAATAAAATCCGCTTTTTCTCCACTGAACCAGCAACAACAACAAAAAAAGAAAAAAATCCCCCTTTTCTTGCTTCCTATTTCGAATCCATTTCTCTATCTTTCAGTTAGCAAATCATAAACAAAACTAAGACCACTATTTACGTGTTTGATTATATCGAAGCGAAAGTTTGAAAAGTGTTTACCAAGGTTCTCTCCTTTCTGCTTATATCATTAGTCGTTGATTTTTTCATTATTAGTTTTCATCCAATTAACTTATGTTTGTTTCATTTGATGGTTTCGCAAAAAAAAAAAGAGTACTGATCTGTTTCAATTGAGAACAATATAATGTGAACTGCTTGAAAAATTGGGTTCTTCTTACTGTTGCATTTTGAAAGCAATATGGTACCCATTGGTTTGATTTGATGGTGATACGAGTGAGTGCATAAATGAAGGGATCGAAAGGAACCCATAGTAAGATGGATATTTAAAAAACAGAACCAATATTTGTTTAGATGGCAGATCAATGGGTAATGAATGTAAGTTTTTATGTAGAACCTAATATAAAGAAAATTTCAATATAAATGGGTCGATTCAATTTTTTATTAGGTCTTGAATAAGTTTTATGGTTTGATTATGTTCTTTTAGGAAGCACCGGTTCTTCTTCTACTGGTGATGATTCTTTCACATGTTGATTTTGTATTTTTTGTTTCAATTTTTCTGTTCATCTTTTGTTTTTGGTTTTTAAATGTGAGTCGAATATGGGTTATTGGGTCGGACCCAGTGAAATCCGCATTCAAATAGTTCATCTTCTCAACCCGTTTCTCTGCTTCTCAACCCGTTTCTCTACTCCTGTAAAGTTCGAATCATCTGATCGATCTAGTCATTTTTTTCAATATATTTGAATTGATAATCTGTTTGTTTGGTTGTATGTGAAGTAAGTTTGTGATCAATCTGTTTGATTATGTCTATTTGAATCATAATTTTATGAAATTGTAAACTGATTTTTTTTTTCTTGGGACAAACTTTGTGACGGACAAATTACAGTCGAGTCATCGTATAGAAGGCCTCCTTAACAGTCGGCCAATAAGAACCATGCAAAGGAAGAATGAAATTCTGTTGTATCAATTATACCTGAATGAGAAGGTAATTCTTGCCATCAATACCATTTTTGATAACTTTGAAGTTCTGACCATAATATATATGGAAGTACTTTGCATCTTGAACCACTGAAATATTACTTCCAACATTTACAGATTTTGATGCTGCGTTCACAACTCTTATACAACTCCCACACAAGAAAATTGAGTAGAAAACACCATTAGTAAAGCACCAAAGGCTGAAGAGTAATTGAAGAGAATTAATGTAAGCTCCAGTATCAGAAGACATAATATGTGACTTATACTAGCTAGCTAGATCTTTCCTTAATTTTCTAGACTTCAGTCCAACCTCAAAACTTATATTTATCTTCTAGCTGAAACTAAATAATTCGCTCAAAAATTTGTACCTGGCTGCATAGAAGAACATGTCTGTAGCTATTTTTGTAAAGTTACATTTTTGTGGGCACCTAGAGAGAATTGATGTATTTATTAATCTGCTAAAGGTGGAAGAGACATATAAAGCCCGTGACCAACCACGATGTCTTGTGATTTTGTCAACTACTTTCCATCTTCATCTTGGTTATTGTTTTCTTCCTCCATATCTATTTTGTTTTATATGCTGTATCCCATCAATTATTCATGTGAAGTGCACTACCAAGAACACCACCACTTCTGATACATCAGTTTTACACAGCATCTCTGGTCACACCACTACAGCTTGCCACTACAGCTTGCCATCCGCAGAATTGTTTAGTTTGTCTATATGTCTAAGTTTTTTTTTTTTTTTTTATAACAAAGGAACTTTTTCATTAATAGAAGTTCAAGGTTACATTGGGTTTAAAATGGAAAATTAGAGAATACAAAGCATCAAGAACATGCCATACAAGTACAACACAGACAAATCCGACACGAGAAAGAGAAGGTTTAACGGAACATGATGAATATAAGCATGAATAAGAACCGATCGAATCGGTAGAATAATGGTTCTTCTCCAAATTAAATTCCAACCATTTTGTTTGTTTTTCTTCTTAATAAAGAAATGCTCCTAGAAATAGAGTGATTTGCTCAAATCTCTTAAAACTTGTGATGAAGATTCCGTCGTCAAAATCATCTTGGTTAAAGATTCCGATGAAGATCTCGTCGCCGGATAATTCAAAGATGAAGATTCCGATGAAGATTCCGTCGCCGGAGACAAAAAAGATGAAGATTTCTTCAATGGAGAGCACCACTAGTGATCTTAAAACCCATAGTAACCAAAAACGACCATTAAAGCCGAGATAAACCTCTCTAGTAGATGAGATAAAAGCACCATAAAGATGCACAAAACTTACCAAATGGCAAGAGAAAAACATAAATAAAACTAGGTAAAACAAAGGACTAATTGAAAGCCATTAAAGGAGATGAAAATCCCGCTTAGATCCGGCCCAATACGGACCAGATCTGAGCAGGAGAGTTGCCGGTAGGTTGGTTTTGTTTTTCTGTGAAGGGGAGAAAGAGGAGAGAAGAAGAAGGAGACCAAAAGATTTTTACCACTCTATATGTCTAAGTAGCCAAGCATGCAGAAGCTTTACTTCGGCCAGTAAAACCTTACAGATCGCACTCACACTTAATTAATAATTGTTCAGGAAAAACGAAGTTAAGGTGAAATTTTTGATCCTATTATTTTTTTTGGTGGAAATTCATTGGTTTCCTTCAATTCAGATAGACCAAATTACTTTCTCACAACGTATGAGGCCTCAAAGTTCCTTGATAGAGCCATTTCAAAATAAAATTCGGTCTTGCCGAGCCCAACCAGTTTTACCCAAGCAAAAAGTTCACGACTTTAAAAAAAGAACGATTTTTTTGGGCACCATTCCTTTTTTTTCGAGGGGACCATGATTTTATTTTGGGTAAGACATTTAGAAGTAAACCGAAATCACCGAAATCGCCCCTTATCTAAATAATTATGCTAATAACGAAATCACCCTTTTTAATTAAATAAGTGTAATAATTAGTCGGTATAACAATTAGTTAATGTAATGATTAGTTACAAGTTAATTAATTAATAATTAGTGAGGTTAAATTAATAAGTTGGTTTAATTTTTTAGAGGAATAATTATTGAGATAAGAAGAAGAAGAAGATGGTTTGTAAAAAATATTGTGATGGATGATTTCGAAACGAGGGTTTTTGGGTGCTAGGGTATATATACTTCAAATTTAGTTAATGTTGCTTGAATTGATCAAAAACTTTCGAAAAGAAAAAATTTTATAACCTGATTTCGGCTAGGTCAATAGAGTTCGACTACGATATCTGAAGAATATATGGCCGACTTATCTGCAAGTGTAGTTCGACTAATATTTCTGAAGACAGAGGTACCCGAACTCAGCTTTAATGGAGTTTTTGCTTTGTTCGGCTATCTGTTTCCAGGACAGGTAGTCGAACTTTTAGGCTAGAGTATACAGAGTGATGTTCAGTGTAGTCGAGTGCACCATTTTTTTAGCCGAACTTTAAGCCTTAAATCAGCGGGACTCGAAAAGTTCGACATGCTCGCAAGGTTCCCTATGTTCCCGAACTCTTTGTTTCGGCGTGCTCGCAAAAGTTTAGCGACTCAATCAAACTCAATATTTGGATATACAGAGAAAAGTTCGGTTATGAATTTTCTTTTGCGGTACAACCGAACTCAACATTTGGCTATACAGAGAAGTGTGTTATAAAAAAAATTGTGCGACTCAACCGAAGTGTTCTTTATCTTTAAAAGTTTGGTTACAAAACTAGGTTTTTTTTCAAAATTATCCTAACCGAACTTGCTACTGTAACTTCCAATTTTCAACCTCTTTTGATGATTACTACCCGATTTTTTCAACCAAAAACGAATTGAAAGTAATGAGTTTGTCGGAAAAGAGAAAAAAATGAATTATTTTTTTTTCGAACTCAGGAATTCGGCTAGGTAATAGGTTTGGAATGATTTTGTTTTGTTATTGATTTAGATTAGATAAAGGGTAAGTTAATCATTTCCTCAATTTAGGACACCCCTTATAAATATATGGTAGGTGTCCTAACAAATTATGTCCCCCCTCCAAAAAAGAGTGGTGCCCAAAAAACCGTTTTAAAAAAGATTAATACCATTAACGCAGGAAACCACTTATCGGCAAAATAAAATTGGGAGATGACCTGTTAGTTTAGGTTGTTCAATACATAACCACTATCAGGAAACAATTAGGACATCATCTTAGCGCAATACCTCTAGTTCGAATAAAAAAGTTTACATCGGCAATCGGCGGAAACCCTGTGTCCCAAAATTCACATAGCCAAATCAATTGTGTTTTTTTTATTTCTTTTGAATAATAAACCTTAAATTACCAGATTTTGGCGAATACATGATCAAAATCGATTTACATGGCTGACTGGACAAATTACGTCTGAATTTAAAGAACGTACGTCAAAACTAGAGTTACTCGACCGAATCAAGAAATCAAATTGAGTTATTATAACCAAATGAGAAACCTGCAAACAGTAAAAATTAATACAATCAACTAAAAAACCTTTATTAAATTTATGACACACTTGCTAGCTAAGAGTAACCATCCTAAACTAACATACGATATTAACGAAAGTATACTGATAGGAAAAGAATATTTTAACAGTATGTAACATGTGTTTGGATACCACATCGGAAGTAACTTTTCACCTTTTTTTTCTTAAATAAAAAAATTGATTTTATTAGATAGAAATTAGTTCATAACAACATTCAGCTCCTCTCTAAAGAGAGTTTTTAGCCACACAGGGAACACTGAAGCCCAACTTTGATCGACTCTAGATTTTCTAGATTTTTTGGCTAAACAATTTGTTACTTCATTAGACGCCTTATGCACAAAAGTGTATTTCCAACACTGAAAACTACTTAACAAAATCCTGCAGTCCTGGATAATAATATTATTTGTCCACCTAACACAAGTAAAATTACCATTTATTGCCTTTACTAAATTAAGGCAATCTCCTTCCAAATGAAGCTTTTGGACTGCAGAAGCTTTTGCCATCTTGATAGCCTCCAAAGCTACCAATGCTTCTGCCTGCTCCTCGTCTAATGCCATCCCAGCATACGAAACTGCTCCTTGGCATTGCCCTGCATTAAAAAATAAAGTTAAGCCAATTACCATAGTATTGTTATCATTAAAAAAAGAAACATCAAAGTTTGCTTTATGATATCCACTATATGGCAATAACTAAGGGCTAACACACATAACATTTCTAGTATGCAATAATCCTTGCTTTATCTATTCCATGTTTTTCTCCCAGTCAACTATGTCTGTTTTTGCCTGCCTGACCACATTAGGTGCCTGCACAGTTACTTTATCAAATGCTACAGAATATCTCTGTTAGAGCACTGCTCGGTCGAACTCGCAAGCGTTGCTATCTCAAGCTTGTTGCCAAGTTTAGTTGCCAAAACTATAAGTCTTGATTTCTAGTCTACTTATAGCTAAGTCTCGGATTAGGATAGAAAGTGTAGTTGAGCATTAGACTTCACAGCGTTCATCTATTGAAGAAGAAGAACTACTAAGGGGAGCTTGTGGAACTTCATCAACAAAAGGTATGTGGAGACTTGAACTCATCTATCACTCAAAAGTCTATCTACTTTATCTCCTTGTTTTGGGGTAAAAAATGATTATGCTGGGAATGGTAAATTTGGGTGTGCCGCCGAGAAACGAATATAAACCCTAAACAAATGCACTGCACGGGAGTACTTTAGATTCGAGTGATCAATCTGTACAATCCTTGCCTAAACCAAGAAATGGTCGTTCCAGTCTTGCTTCGGCCATAAAGTGAAGGAGAAGAGTTGATCTTAGGGAGGGAAGCGAACAAGGTTTTGAGATCAAGATGTTGAATTTCGAGGGTGTGGCTGTTTTATGACTTGTATCAGAATTTGGAACTGGCTTGCGGAATGTAAGCTATCAGCTCTTGTTTTTTTTTTGGATACTTGTGTTTTTATTAACCAAAACTGTCCTCCTGGTCGAAATAGGTTGAAAACCTATTTATACAAGTCATTGAGCCCCCTGATCTCGTAGGAAGTGGAGACATTTAAGTAGTGGAGAAGTGGGGTTGTGTAGAAGCGGTTTACCATCACGTTCCCATTGTGAGGGGAAACTGGTCAGCCTTACACCCACTATTCTCTTACTGCTATTTAACCGTCCGATTTTTCCTGACACTTTCTTGTAATGGGCGTATTGTACGCCGCACGTTGTAAACCGCCAGACCAATACCCTGATGAGTATCCCCAGTTTGTGACATGTATGATGTCTCGAGTGTTTCGTGGAAAAATGTGCAACAAGTTGCTGAGTGTGTCTAATGTGCAAGACCTAGTTATTCTGACCAATCGCACGCGGCATAATGGCATAGTGGCGTCTGTTAGTGGCGCAATGGCAATATGGCGCCTGTTAGTGGCACAATGGCAATGTGGCGCCAGTTAGTAGCACAATGGCAGTGTGGCGCCAATTAGTGGCGCAATGGAAATGTGGCGCCAGTGGCCTGGTGATGTAGCCGCACCAGTGGCGTGGTGGTGTAGCCGCGCCAGCGGCATGGTGTTTTGGCCACGCCAGTGGCATGGTGCTGTGGCCGAGCCAGTGGCATGGTAATGTGGACGCACCAGTGGCATGGTGTTGTGGCCGCGCCAGTGGCATGGTAATGTGGCCGCGCCAGTGGAATGGTGGTGTAGCCGCGGCCACTATATCTTGGCATATTGGTGTTAGACCCTGGCCTAATTAGGGTTTGTCATATCAAAACCCTAACACGCGTGGCTAGGTGGCACGGTACGGCATGGCCTTCCAATTGGCATACTGGCGCGATTTGGCAGGTTGACTGGCCAATTGGCTTGGCGCCTGCGGTGATGGCTATTTGGTCGCGTTAGGGAGCGGCCAAACTTAATAAATCAAGTGGCCAAATTGTACGTCCGTGATTGTTTTTTGGAGACTGGATTGGGCCGTCTAGATTAGATTCCTAATGGAATTAGGCGCATCGACCCACCAACTTCCAATATTTATTAAATGTGTGTGTGGCGGGTTTTGAGCGATCTGATTGGTTGATGGGAGAGGGGGCTATCAAGAAAAATATGGAGCGTGGCCAACGGCCACAGGCGACACCTATTGGAGCGGATTGGCCGGCTATGTGGCGTGGCCGCGCCTATTTCGTCATTGCTCTTTGTTTGCCACAATTCCTCCTTTGTTTCTTGTTTTCTGGTAGGACTTTGTTCCTACTAGCTCCAGGGCGGATCAGTTTCCTAGTTCACCTAGGTTTGGCCTCGACCAATAGGGTTCGAGATATTTGCACAAGGCGCAAAAGACCTTATGTTTGCGAATTAGTTAGGCCAAAAACTTGAATCATGTGAGTTATCACAAAATTGAATAAATTATACAAATTCTGTGTGTTGACACAAAATTCTTTTATTCTCAGAGAGCAGTTAGCGCATCTTCTGATTGAGAATTTTCATGCAGACCTTAATTTTGATACTTCGGGAAACTCATGCTACTCAGCTGCGAGCGAACACTAATTGTCATATCATACCAATACTAAGGGTTAAGCCGGGGAACATAGCATAGGAAAAATACTCGGCAGGCTCCGACATTAGTGAGTAATGCAGCTAGGAGCTTATATACTCATTAGGCTCTATACTAGTGAATAATTCATCTGGTAGCTTGAGTTTCAAAATAATATGAAGAGAGACATAGGCACTCATCAGATTTTGATATATTCTCCAAATTCCCTGCGGAATATAGATATATCAAGGTCTACTACTTCGAACGGGTCAGGTAGACAGACTTTTACAGTTTTCGCCCTAAGCTAAAAACCACCATCAACATTAAGTCCCCTGCTTAGCACGTAATAGTGACATTGTTGCGAGGTAAGCACTAGATGGTGACAGACAAAGCTAATAATCGAAAAGGCAAGACATGTAGAGGTTACCAGGAAAAGTTCGATTGACCTTTGGCAACAAGTACGAGCGACTGGTGATCTTTGTACTGGCGCGCTGCTAGCTTGGCCACAGAGCGTTGCAGGTTGAGCGGCTGGCTTGGCCACGGAGTATTGCAGGTTGAGCGGCTGGTGTTCCTCGTGCTGGCGCGCTGCTAGCTTGGCCACGGAGCGTTGTAGGTTGAGTGACTGGCTTGGCTACGGAGCATTGTAGGTTAAGCGGCCGGCCTGACTACGGAGTGTTGCAGGTTGAGCGGCTGGCTTGGCTACGGAGCGTTGCAGGTTGAGCGACTGTCTTTCCTACGGAGCGTTGCAGGTTGATCGGCTAGTGTTCCTCATGCTGGCGCGCTGCTGGTTCGGTCATGGAGGTTGGTGCCATGGAGCGTTGGCGTTGCGGGCCCAGCTGCCTTCTTCCGTGCATGGTCCAAAAGGAAAACCCCCCTCTACTCGAATTCCAAAAGCGCTATGCATATAAAAGGGCGTGCTAACTTCCTCCCATTTTATTATTCGCTCGTCTAAAGTACTCCCGTGCAGTGTAATATCCAAGAGTAGTTGATCAAACTTGGACATTTAGATCGGTGTGAATGACTTCTTTTTTAGCGACGTCAACGGCAACAAAGCAACCTAAACTAGTTATAATCAGCAGCAAGTCGAGCCAGGAGAACTCAAGGTAGGTGCTCTTTCCTATTTTGTGCATGTAGCCACCCAACAGTACCATCGATCTTCTCCAGAATGTGTAATAAGGTTCTGACTCCATAAGAATGAGCAAATAAATCCTCAAGTGGATTTCAAAATTTACCAAACTCCATTGCACTCATGGGATGGATGGATGAAATATATGCTCGACAATGATCATGTCAGGGATAATCTTGGAGAGTGTAGCTGCGTTGTTGATCCGTCCTTGACTTTAAGTTATTTGGTGTCTGTACTATTGAGCCGGTGTCTGGAAGGCTTATTATTTCCTTTCTGAATGCGATGATGATATGCTGTGGATGCTTGTATGGTCGAAATATTCCAGAGTCGTTGGGTGAAGTAGACGAGCTGAGAGGCGTTCTGTTGCCGACGTGCTGCTATCAAGTCTTCAAGGACTTCATTCCAAGCGGCATCCTTTGAACCATATTATGAATCTTTGACTATTGTATCGAATGGGATGCGATGAGGAGTCCTCAGTTACACTTCTGTCTGGTCATAGATCCGATGGCATGGCCAGATATGTGAATATCTCTGCGGCGTGCTTTTGGAGTCTTTGATACACGTGTATGGCTTCATGTTGAGAAATTCCTGCGGCTCGTAAAGCTTTGACAGTGACGATGTTGACATCAGAAATAACCTGGTTGAGGGAAGTGAAGGCATCCCATGCTGGTAGTCCCCATGTATAATTATCCTGAGCCTATTTTCTCATAGAAGATATGCTTCTACTGCATTCGCTGGTAGGGTGGTGACTCCGTTTAAACTTCTAAACCTGAAGGAGGCTTCAGTCCCCAAGTGTAGCCTACTTTGATTGTATCACCTTGAATCCACGCCTATGGGATTTGATAAAAGCTTATTGTACTTTCCTGGATGCGATGCTGGGATGCTTGGAACATCACATGGACGAAATATATTGGATAACGAAGAGGTAGGAGCGAGAGAGTTATGTTGTTAATCGTGGCTCCCCATGTTTCTTCAAGAAAAACGTTTCAACCGCGTCTATGGAGTTATCTCGTGAATCTTTGGTTGTTGTCGGGGATGGACTGCGATGAGCAGTCCCCGCCGCACTTCTCTTTAGTTCTCGAAGTTGTTTTCTCTGAGTAGGCTTGGGATCCGTCGCGGCCTTGTAAAGTGTTGCAGGCGCCTTCCAGACAGAGAGGTGGTGATATCCTTATGCTATACCTTTGAAGAGTAGATGACCTTGTTGTGGCTATGACTTTTTGGTTGACCGTGTCTTCTGAGCTTTGACAGTGAAGGGATTCCGTGTAGAGCCTCAGTCCCTAAGTGTGGTTTACATGTTTCTATCTTGTATGGCCGGTGGGTTGACCATGATAAAGATATCACCATCTTGCATCCGTACTGGTGACTCTATTACTTCTTCCATGTGAAACTAAAATATGGAGAAGTACGGATTACCTTTGTAGTGGTTGTTGTTGTGGTGAAGCTCTGGATGGTAAAAACAAACGAGCACCAAAGGTTCTTGGCAGCAACTGTGATCAGAAGAGACTACATTGTCGTGGGAACAAAATAGGTTGGCTGGAATTGCATGGGCATCCATGGAAGCAAAGGTATTGGCTTGGCTGGCTGCTATCTCGATCCTTGACAGGGAGGAGTGTGGCGGCTACGGCACAATCTTTGACAGGAAGGAGTGGCGGCTACGGCACGATCCTTGGCAGGAAGGAGTGGCGGCTACGAACCTTGGCAGGAAGAAGTGGCGGCTATGGGCACGAACCTTGGCAGGAAGGAGTGGCGGCTACGTGCGCGAACCTTGGCAGGAAGGAGTGGAGGATGTGGCTCGATCCTTGGCAGGAAGGAGTGGCGTGGCGGCCATGGCCATCGTGAGGTTATTTCTTCTTATCCTTCACTTTTATTATTTCGGTGAAGTAGTTCTTCCATGATTCTCTGCGTGCGGAAGCTTGCCTATTGTTTCTTTCCTGCGACCTTGGTGTATTGACTTGATGAAAATTTCAGATTCGTGTCTTCTTGCCAAAACGGTCGCAAACTCTTCGTCCGATATCAGAATGAGGTGATTGACCTCTCATTCTTTTGATACGAGGAAAATCTAACTTTTGCAAACAGAATCTATTCATTCAGAGTCCGTTTGGTGGATGAAAAGTACCTGACACCTAGAATTCAGAACTTTCCAGGAAGAATTCTGTAGGTTTTCAGCTGTCGCGTAGTCGAGAGTTTCGGCTTCTATTTATAGCTCATTTATAGGATTGATGTGCCCTTTTAGTATGTTGCATAAGACTTCCATACGAATCGTTTGGTATATTTATCACTCCTAGATTCTTCACCAATTAGCAGCAGTTTCAATTCTTCCGGAGGGCAGTGTAAAAACGTTTCTGACGGAGTTCTTGCAAAACGACCCGTAACCTTTCTAAACCACATGCTGTGTCCGTGGGTGACGCTGCTGATGCGATGTATATCTTTGTGAGTTATCTGTTGATGTGTTAGCACCAGCAGTATACTTGGAAATCGAGGGCTTCAATTCTGGATATCTTGACGTAGTCATCGAGATGCTTGTTATTTTGCTAGAACATCCCGGTGTAGGTTCTCCCGGTAGGCAATTTGGAGAACTCTTCAGCATTACCCGCTTCCCTGGGCAAAGGAAATATGGGAAACGTGGACCCTTTTGGTGCAACAACTTCTCAAATCTTCCTCTGCGTGAAGTTATCTCGGCTGCGGATTCTTTCCTGACATGATGGTGCGGGCACCGTTATCTTCTTGAGGGTGCTCTCTTGACGTGTTGACTCCAGTAGATTTGAATATGTACCGGGCTTGCTTTTGCTTGGGTCGGCATAATAGGCGAACTTCTATGAATGATTTGAAGATGTGTCAAGCCTCCTTTGTTATTGTAAATGTACGGATTCCCAGAATTGCGCCATGGTCTGGATCTACACATTTTTCTAATGAAGTGATAGCGGATGCTCCTGGCCATAAAATGGTAGTAGTGTTGGAATGGAGATAGACCTTCGCTTTCTTGATCTCTGCAGGTGCCGTTCTAGGACTCCACTGGTGCTGAGATTTGTTGTCGACTATCTCTATACTGGAACAACGGCTATGCAAATCTTCCTTTTATCTCCCGGAGTATGGACCCTAGAGACATTAATATCGGTGACAACTTTGAGGCATTTCCGGCTTGCTCCATATAACACTTATGGTTTGGCAGATGTGGCTGCTTCATTTGGACCTCGAGAGAAGCCATTTTGCCATCCTAAGTAGTAATCACGTCTTCATATGTCTTCACGCGGCTTTATGGTCCTTTCATCTGGGAGATTTGCTGGTGCTTAGCTATCCAAGGCATATCCAGTAGCAGTGCTTGAAATAACATTTTTGTGAAGCTTCTTAGCGAACGGAACACCGGACTCGAAATTGGCTGTTGAACCTAAATTGAGTTTAATGATCGAAATGGATCTAAGATCCACCCTTTTGAAATTGAGAAAAATGGAATGAATCCCGAGAAACTGATTTTGTAACCGAGAGATTAACCTCCCACTGTGGTCGCCAGTTGTTTTGGGGTAAAAACTGATTCTGCCGGGAATGGTAAATTTGGGTGTGCCACCGAGAAACGAATCTAAACCCTAAACAAACGCACTGCACGGAAGTACTTTAGATTCGAGAGATCAATCTGTACAATCCTGGCCTAAACCAAGAAATGGCCCTTCCAGTCTTGCTTTCGGTCACAAAGTGAAGGGGAAGGGTTGATCTTAGGGAGGGAAGCGAAGAAGGTTTTGAGATCAAAATTTTGAATTTCGTGGGTGCGGTTGTTTTATGACTTGTATCAGAATTTGGATCTGGCTTGCGGAGCGTAAGCTATCAGTTCTTGGTGTTTTTCTGGATACTTGTGTTATTATTAACCAAAACTGTCCTCCTGGTCGAAATAGGTTGAAAACCAATTTATACAAGTCATTGAACCCCCTGATCTCGTAGGAAGTGGAGACAGTTAAGTAGTGGAGAAGTGGGGTTGTGTAGAAGCGGTTTACCATCACGTTCCCATTGTAAGGGGAAACTGGTCAGCCTTATACCCACTATTCTCTTACTGCTATTTAATCGTCCGCTTTTTTATGACACTTTCTTGTAATGGGCGTATTGTACGCCACACGTTGTAAACCGCCAGACCAATACCCTGATGAGTATCCCCAGTTTGTGACATGTATGATGTCTCGAGTGTTTCGTGGAAAAATGTGCAACAAGTTGCTGAGTGGGTCTAATGTGCAAGACCTAGTTATTCTGACCAATTGCACGCGACATAATGGCATAGTGGCGTCTGTTAGTGGCGC
The DNA here is from genome assembly GCA_023531295.1 of Papaver armeniacum. NCBI lineage: Eukaryota > Viridiplantae > Streptophyta > Magnoliopsida > Ranunculales > Papaveraceae > Papaver > Papaver armeniacum. The sequence continues at coordinate 503,832 of JAJJWW010004780.1, forward strand.
AATGGCAATGTGACGCCTGTTAGTGGAACAATGGCAGTGTGGCGCCAGTTAGTGGCACAATGGCAGTGTGGCGCCAGTTAGTGGCGTAATGGCAATGTTGCGTCAGTGGCCTGGTGATGTAGCCGCACCAGTGGCATGGTGGTGTAGCCACGCCATCGGAATGGTGTTGTGGCCGCGCCAGTGGCATGGTGTTGTGGTCGCGCCAGTGGCATGGTAATGTGTCCGCGCCAGTGGCATGGTGTTATGGTCGTGCCAGTGGCATGGTGATGTGGCCGCGCCAGTGGCATGGTGGTATAGCGCGGCCACTATATCTTGGCATATTGGTGTTAGACCCTGGCCTAATTAGGGTTTGGCATATCAAAACCCTAACGCGCGCGGCTAGGTGGCACGGTACGGCATGGCCTGCCAATTGGCATACTGGCGCGATTTGGCAGGTTGACTGGCCAATTGGCTTGGCGCCTGCGGTGATGGCTATTTGGGCGCGTTGGGGAGCGGCCAAACTTAATAAATCAAGTGGCCAAATTGTACGACCGTGTTTTTTTTTGGAGACTGGCTTGGGCCGTCTAGATTAGATTCCTAATGGAATTAGGCGCTTCGACCCACAAACTTCCAATCTTTATTAAAAGTGTGTGTGGCGAGTTTTGAGCGATCTGATTGGTTGATGGGAGAGGGCGCTAGCAAGAGAAATATGGAGCGTGGCCAACGGCCACAGGCGACGCCTATTGGAGCGGATTGGCCGGCTATGTGGCGTGGCCGCGCCTCTTTCGTCATTGCTCTTTGTTTGCCACAATTCCTCCTTTGTTTTTTGTTTTCTGGTAGGACTTTGTTCCTACTAGCTCCGTGGCGGATCAGTTTCCTTGTTTACCTAGGTTTGGCCTCGACCAATAGGGTTCGAGATATTTGCACAAGGCGCAAAAGACCTAATGTTTGCGAATTAGTTAGGCCGAAAACTTGAATCATGTGAGTTATCACAAAATTGAATAAATTTAAGAAATTCTGTGTGTTGACACAAAATTCTTTTATTCTCAGAGAGCAGTTAGCGCATCTTCTGATTGAGCATTTTCATGCAGACCTTAATTTTGATACTTCGGGAAACTCATGCTACTCAGCTGAGAGCGAACACTAATTGTTATATCATACCAATACTAAGGGTTCAGCTAGGGAACATAGCATAGGAAAAATACTCGGTAGGCTCCGGCATTAGTGAGTAATGCAGCCAGGAGCTTATATACTCATTAGGCTCTATACTAGTGAACAATTCATCTAGGAGCTTGAGTTTCAAAATAATATGAAGAGAGACATAGGCACTCATCAGATTTTGATATATTCTCCAAATTCCCTGCGGAATATAGATATATCAAGGTCTACTACTTCTGATGCCGGGTCAGGTAGACAGACTTTTACAGTTTTCGCCCTAAGCTAAAAACCACCATCAACATTAAGTCCCCTTCTTAGCACGTAATAGTGACATTATTGCGGGGTAAGCACTAGATGGTGACAGACAAAGCTAATAATCGAAAAGTCAAGACATGTAGAGGAAAAGTTCGATCGACCTTTGGCAGCAAGTACGAGCGGCTGGTGATCTTTGTACTGGCGCGCTGCTAGCTTGGCCACAGAGCATTGCAGGTTGAGTGGCTGGCTTGGCCACGGAGTATTGCAGGTTGAGCGGCTGGTGTTCCTCGTGCTGGCGCCCTACTAGCTTGGCCACGGAACGTTGCAGGTTGAGTGGCTGTCTTGGCTACGGAGCATTGCAGGTTAAGCGGCTGGTTTAGCTACGGAGTGTTGCAGGTCGAGCGGCTGGCTTGGCTACGGAGCGTTGCAGGTTGAGCGACTGGCTTGGCTACGGAGCGTTGCAGGTTGAGCGGCTAGTATTCCTCGTGCTGGCGCGCTGCTGGTTCGGTCATGGAGGTTGGTGCCATGGAGCGTTGACGCTGCGGGCCCAGCTGCCTTCTTCCGTGCATGGTCCAAAAGGAAAACCCTCCTCTACTCGAATTCCAAAAGCGCTATGCATATAAAAGGGCGTGCTAACTTCCTCCCCTTTTATTATTCGCTCGTCTGCTTCTTGTGTTTGTTTGCAGCAGCTCGATCATTAGGCGTGCCAATCGTCATCGGCAAGGTAAGTTCATCTTGTCTTTGTATTTTAGTTGTGAGTGTAATATCCAAGAGTAGTTGATCAAACTTGGACATTTAGATCGGTGTGAATGACTTCTTCGTTAGCGGCGTCAACGGCAACAAAGCAACCTAAAATAGTTATAATCAACAACAAGGAGAGCCAGGAGAACTCAAGGTAGGTGCTCTTTCCTATTTTGCGCATGTAGCCACCCAACAGTACCATCGATCTTCTCCAGAATGTGTAATAAGGTTCTGACTCCAGAAGAATGAGAAAATAACTCCTCAAGTGGATTTCAAAATTTACCAAACTCCATTGCACTCCTGGGATGGATGGATGAAATATATGCTCGGCAATGATCATGTCAGGGATAATCTTGGAGAGTGTAGCTGCGTTGTTGATCCGTCATTGAATTTAAGTTATTTGGTGTCCGGACTATTGAGTCGGTGTCTGGAAGGCTTATTATTTCCTTCTGAATGCGATGATGATATGCTGTGGATGCTTGTATGGTCGAAATATTCCAGAGCCGTTGAGTGAAGTAGACGAGCTGAGAGGCGTTCCGTTGCCGACGTGCTGCTATCAAGTTGTTTATGGGTGAAAACTATTCCTGCCGGATTTGGTAATTTGGGGTGTGTGGATGAGGAATGAATCTAAACCCTAAACAAATGCACTGCGCGGTGAGTGCTTGTAGATTCGGAAATCAATCTGTGCAAGTCCGGCTTAAACCAAGAAATGGCCGTTCCAGACTTGTTTCGGTCACAAAGTGAACGAGATGGGGTTGATCTTAGGGAGGGAAGCGAAGAAGGTGTTGAGATTGTGAAGGTGTTGGCTTGCTTATGACTTGTAACAGAAAGGTGAGCAGGCTTACGATTGATGCAAGCAGGCTCTGGGTGTTTGAATACGTTTTTGTATTAACACTTGGTTTCTGTCTTGTCTGGACTTGTGTTGTTTTTTCTCCCGTTTGGAAAATAGGGAGGAGAACCTATTTATACAAGTCATTTGAGCCTTATTCACGTCTCTCGTGGGAAGTGGAGAAAGTGGAGTGATGGAGTAGTGGAGTAATGTGTTAGTGTCACACGACCAGGATTTCCCACTTCTCCTGTCATCTCTAACCGTCCATGACTTCCTGACACGTTCTTGTGATGGCGCGTTGCACGCTGCACGCTGTAAACCGCCAGACCAATACCCCAGTATATATCCCCCAGTTTGTGACATGATTGATGTATGGAATCTGTGGATCGTGGGACCCACAAAAGGTAGCATGTAATGCTAAATTGAATAACTGCGTTATTTAGGAAGTTGATACTTTTGAAGTATCATGTGTATTTTATGCAGGTACTGCATCATGGTATGGTAGAGTGATGGGTGGTGATTACCATGACGCCTCACTGACCAATTAACTCCTGACCAGGGTTGTATAACCAAGCCGGTGAAGTTGGATGGACGAGATGATCTTTGAGACACTCATCTGCGACCGTTGATGGAATTAGGGTTTTGAAGAGGTGCGCAGGCATCATTCTTCAGCTTGGGAGACGATTTTGGCCAGGCCGATCGTACATGCGTGTAGACGGCATGATGGTGCAGGCGCCCATACCCCATTACCTCACGAAAATATGATCTGGGCCACTCAATTCGTCCGGTGAAGTTGAGTGGTCGAGATCAATTTGTGACAGAAAACTAGTGCCGCAAGAGCCGCACATCACGCCATCTTCAGGCGCGCGTCCAAGACAACCAATTCTTGGTCGGTCTTGGTCGATCAGTCTGGAGTGTAGGTGGTAGGCTGGTGTTCACGCCTATACCGATGTCCCATGAAAACGTGATCTAAGCCACTCAAATCGTCCGGTGAAGTTGAGTGGTCGAGATCAGTTTGCAATTTGGGAAGTGTGACCACGCAAGTTTGTATGCGCGTTTTGGGATAGCCAGGCATGATATGCCTTGGCCGATCAGGTGAGGGGATAGACGAGCCCATGGTGGTCATGCTATTATGACCGGACCTGCTTAATCTAATCTGGGACCCTCCATTCGTTCCGGAGAAGATGGACGCTCGTGATGCTCAAAACCCTAATTTTTGGGTTTCACGGCCGTGCGTCATGCTCTGTTCGGGCGCACGAATTGGGATGACCAACCATGGTTGGTCCCGACCGATTGGTCGGTATGTAGGCGGTCCCACGGTGATTGTGTTGACATGGTCTGGGCCCTTTGAATCTACATCTACGCCCTCCATCTATACATGCGAAGATGGATGGTTGAGGCTATTTTGCGACACATGTAATATGCCGCAAACCCTAATTTAGGGTTTTCCGTCCATACGCTCTGGTTTGGACGTTTTGGCAAGCTATGCCAATATTTTGGGGAGGCCGACCATGCGGGGTCCGCGTTGGTTCGGCAGATGAATATTCCATACCGCTTGGGGGTTATGGAATTGATCTGGGCCATCCAATCATCTTTGGTGAGGTTGGATGAACGAGATCATATCCGGATCGATACGGACAGTCGGATGCTCAATCCGGATGCTCAAGTTCGGGCTAGTATAACACACCGAGAGTTCTCAATCGGGATAGTATAACACACCGAGAGTTGCAACCTTGTACGGGTATTTCGTACATGCTTTCATTATAATGCTTGGAGGTTCGTGTTGCTCTGCTGAGAGCAACACTCAGTCGTCATGCCGCACTGATAATGAGTATAGGAAATACAAGGCTGCTCACGCATTAATTAACAATGCTATAAATTCACAGGGTATATGGGATTGTTGCTACATGCTCCAACCTGGATGAATTTCATGTATTTAATTCACAGAATGGGATTGTTGCCACATGCTCCATTCTAGGTGAATTAGTAAAGTGAAGGAGTATCCAACACTTATTAATGGCTTTATCTTTTACAAGATGTCAACACATGATTTTCTGGTTTTTATAATTTTAACCTTAAATGAAAATCCACTATCAACATTAAGTCCCCTGCCTAGCACATAATGGTTACACTATTGTGGGGTAGGCATGAGATGGTGACAAATTTGTACATTGAAATGACCAAGCTAAGGTGAATATATATTTACCGGATAGGCCGACATCGTCAGGCGTTGCCCTGGAACCGGTTGGTCCTGATCAAGGTTGTGAAGGAAGCAGGACTTGACCTGGTGAGTCGCTTTGGTTCCCCTTGTGTATATCCTAGCTTGGTCCCTCCTTGGGTCAGGTGTAATCCCTTTCGTCGCACACAGCTTTCCTCAGATGTATCTGATAAGCATCGTTGATTGCTATCCCGAATTGGTAGCCTTTATAGGTGGTAAGTAAAGACTTCTTTTCTCCTGGGATTCTGTCGACTTGCGAGATTATAAAGAATCATCTCATGCAGTTGTTTATTCTACATCTCAGGTACTGCTCCGCACTTATCGGATCTCCTGATTGACTGATCGATTGGTTTTTTTTTTTTTTTTGTGTGTGCTCATAATCTCTTCTCCTTTGCAGTTTATCATGGAAGCGGTGGACGATTATTCTGTCGCTTCTCCAGAAAGAAGCTTCGAAGTTGACAAGCCTGAAAACCATGCGCATGAAGAAGTAATGGCTAAGATCGATCTTCCACTTCGTGAAGTCGGCCGTGCTATACAGGGGATGTCTATTCTGCACCTGTGTATTGCTAGGGGACGCATCTGCGCTCTTTCAGTTGCGATTGACATGGAGAAGCGGTGGAGGCGCGAGGAGACGTTGCAAGCACTAGTAAGCGCAAGGGCAGAGAGATATGCAGCGCGGTTGAAGAGGCGGAGGGTTGAGCATAAACGACCTCTGAATGAAGATAAGTGCGATTACCCAATCCAGGACAGCGTGATAATTCTTGACTCCGACACAGACGAACCTGAATATTTGAAAGCAATCGGCACGACTCCTAATGTTGTTGTGCCCTTTGATGCTCCCGCTGATGATGTTGGGATGGAGCGCGTTGCTGTGGAGATGTCTGATGCAGAAGTTGAGGTAGATCCGAAGGGAGGAGCATCAATAGGTGATGGCACTGAAGCAGAACTTAACGGTGGTGCAGGCGACCCTCTTGGCGACTAAAACCTCTTTTCTTCTTTTTCCTCTTTCCAAGTATATTCCGTACATTTGAATATCTCCCTTGTACTCAGTGGCAGCCGAGTTCAAGGTTTTCTTCTATTTGATTGTTTGAATAAAGATTTTTTTTTATATAACCCTTTGTCAAGACTCGCTTTGTGTTCCGATGCAAGATCTTCCCGGCCTTGCTGGGGTGAGTGGCTCAAAGCTTCTTCCCTTCCCGCGCACATCTTTTCCCTCAACTCTTTTCAGGATGTTTTTGTTTAGGGTTTCTTTCCTGACCTGCTCTAGTGGGTTGATTTAGGATGGGCTTTGTGTCTTTAGGAGTAAAGAGGTTCTCAGGTGGAAATAACACTTCAATTAAATCGAAAATTGAAACCCTAATTATGAATGCAAGTATTGCAATCATTCTCTAGAGGAATTACAAATATGATGTGAAATTGTAAAGGGAAATACGCCGGAGTAAGTAGCACAGCGTCTTAAAGCGTGTAAGATGCTGGAAAGTGATAGCACATCGTCTTAAGTACGGTAGGGTTTGAGCCATCGTGAGTGAATTGTTACAACTTCTATCTTGTCAGCGTTGATGAGTTTTCAGTAGCCGCCTAGGATGACATCTGCTACCAGGTATGGTTCATCCTCCTTCTCGGTGGTTGAATCGGGTGAGGTAGCCATTCTCACAGTAATGCTTCCGACCTTGAATGCGGTTGTCTTCGTTACTAAGTCCCCAATTCCAAACGGGTTTGGGCGTATTGACATATGGGTCTTGGTTTTGTCGTCTTTGATCAAGACAGCTTCTAGACTACTGATAAATTGTTTGAAGGGGCCGGTCTCCCATTCGCATCTCTTAGCCAAGGCTGGTTTTTTGGCTAGAGTCAGTCCCCAGGACTTGCCAGAATGAGGGGCGGTAGGTTGCAAAGAGGGTTGCGTGATGAGACTTACTTGAGATTGGAACCTTTCAATGTATGCTGACAGGCTCCATCCGGGAAGTTATGTCATATTGGCAAGTCGTTGGTGCGGCAACAGACAGTCATCAGGAGGTCCAGAAGGCATGTTGGAGATTCTTTCAGGTATCGAAACCGGTAGAGGACAGACTTCTAGTATGGCTTTGTTGTCATGCATCCAAGAGCGTCCTAGGATCATGTCGTAGTTGGGATGATCTTTAACTATGTAGAACTTTGCTTGCGTCGAGGCATCACCCAATTTGACTTCAAGATCGACGTATCCATATGCATCTCTGAGTTTTCCTTCTGAATCTTTAACCACAGTTGGGTGACGAGTAGCTTCCTGCTTCGAAATCTTTGCCGCTCTCAAGGTCTTGACAGTAATGATGTTAAATTCGGAAGCCGTATCAATCAACGCGCTATCGAACTCAACGTCTCTCAAACGAGTGACAGTTAGGAGTCCCCAGTTTCCCTTGCTCGCGTCCTTCAGGAAAGACTGGGGTTCTTGGACTGCTTATGGATACAAACGTCTCGCTCGACACAACGTGGTTGAGGGCCGTAAATATGTCTTGACGCTGCCCTTTGAGAAGTACAAGATTTCACACAAGTGCTCCATCATAGATTGTATGCAGTCTTGCGAGACAGTAATCCCCGTAAATCATGCGGTTCACGATAGGGAGAGGGTCTCTACGAACACCTTCGTTTCCAAGCCGGAGTTCCCCCGTCTCTATCTTTTCCCCGAATATTTGTTTCAATCTATTACAATCTTTGGTTGGATGATGTACGAATCGTGGTAGCAACGGTATTTGGGATCTGCCATGTCTTTCTCGGTTGGAGGACGCCTGATAGGAGGCGGCTTGACGGCATCGTCTTGGATCCACGCTTCCAAGAGTTCTATCACTTCATTCATGGGGAAAGGAAAACCTGTATCTTCGGTGTCTTGTGCAGGAGTTTTGTCCGCTCCTTTCCGAGACGAAGTCTTGTGTGCCGGGGATGCCCGCTTGGTTTGTTGTTCCGTCACTGAAGCTTTCTTTTTTTCTCCTCCGCCCACTACACTCACAGAAGGACCAGTATTGTATTGCTTATTCGTGAGGCGTCTTCTTCCTCAACTTTCACGTGAATCTTCACTTTGAACAAATCTGGTTCTTTCTAGCAATCTTTGGTGCGATTATTCCGAACGTTTGCGACTTCATGGAGTTCAGAGAACGTTTGAAAACCCAGATTCTATAACAGAGCGCGGTATATGTGTATCATCCCATTGATGCATAATTCCACCAATTGTCGTTCGGTGACGTTCGGGTCATGGCAATCTAGCGCTTGGGTTCTGAACCTTTTAACGAAGTCATTGGGATGTTCGTTATTCCGTTGCAGAATTCTTCCCAGATCTGAAAAGGTGATTTGTTCAGATACGAAGAAATACTTTCTGTAGAAAGCATTGACCATCTCGCTCCAATTGGATATGATGTTAGGCGCGATGTTGTTGTACCAGGTGTACGCCCTCCCCGTAAGTGATTTCGAGAATTCTTTTAGGCGTAGAACATGATTGTATTCATGTTCCCCCAAGGATTCCAAGAATCGAGAGACGTGTTCACGAGCATTACCAGTACCGTCGTAGAGGGAGAACCGGGGAGAGGCGTAACCCCTTGGAAGAGGAATTCGTTGCACATCTTGAGGGTATGGTGGCTGGTGTTGGTGTACATCCGTTCGGTCTCCTTTTCCTCGATTTTGGAGAAGTCGTTCCAGGTATTCGCGTGTGATGAAGTTGGACGGTTGGTTCCTTCCCTTGGGTGTTCAGGAACAACACGAGCTTCTTCACTCATGTGGGTCTGAGTGGAAACGCCTGCTCCGGGTGTATTGAAGGCATCTCTTGCTGGCTCTAAGGGTTGTCGTGAATCTTGTGGCAATCGTTCAGTTAAAGTTTTAAGGAAAGTGGGTACCTCCTTCTGAGTTGCGGCCATATCTGTTTGAGTCTTAGCAAGAATTTCTTGCTTCTCCATCAAGTCTATAATGGTGATAGACGGTGGTCCTCCTCTTGTGCCTCCGTATCCTCGTCCTAATGAAGGATTGAAAGTTGTTGTTCTGGTGACCACTGGAGGCGTTACACTTGAAGAGACGACGGGATTTGCGGCTGCTCTGGCTCTAGTGATGGGAGGCGTTACACTTACTAGAATATTTCCTGCTAAGCTGGTGCTGATGGTAGAAGTGACGGCTCCTCGAGATGTATTGACTACGGTAGCTCCACTGACAGGTACATCGACACCGGGAGTGTTATCCATACTAGCTCCATCAGAATTGATTGTTGATCCAGACCTGAGTTCCACCATTTTGAAATGAACTGTTGATTGAATTGGCCCTAATATCTACCCTTTTTGAAATTGATAAAATTGAATCGAATTTGAAGAAATTGACTTTACAACCGAGAGATTAACCTCCCGCTGTGGTCACCAATTGTTTATGGGTGAAAACTATTCCTGCCGGATTTGGTAATTTGGGGTGTGTGGACGAGGAATGAATATAAACCCTAAACAAATGCACTGCGCGGTGAGTGCTTGTAGATTCGGAAATCAATCTGTGCAAGTCCGGCCTAAACCAAGAAATGGCCGTTCCAGACTTGTTTCGGTCACAAAGTGAAGGAGATGGGGTTGATCTTAGGGAGGGAAGCGAAGAAGGTGTTGAGATTGTGAAGGTGTTGGCTTGCTTATGACTTGTAACGTAAAGGTGAGCAGGCTTACGATTGATGCAAGCGGAGGCTCGGGTGTTTGAATACGTTTTTGTATTAACACTTGGTTTCTGTCTTGTCTGGACTTGTGTTGTTTTTTCTCCCGTTTGGAAAATAGGGAGGAGAACCTATTTATACAAGTAATTTAAGCCTTATTCACGTCTCTCGTGGGAAGTGGAGAAAGTGGAGTGATGGAGTAGTGGAGTAATGTGTTAGTCTCACACGACCAGTCTTGCCCACTTCTCCTGTCATCTCTAACCGTCCATGACTTCCTGACACGTTCTTGTGATGGCGCGTTGCACGCTGCACGCTGTAAACCGCCGAGACCAATACCCCGTATGTATCCCCAGTTTGTGACATGATTGATGTCCGGAATGTGTGGATCGTGGGACCCACAAAAGGTAGCATGTAATGCTAAATTGAATAACTGCGTTATTCGGGGAAGTTGATACTTGTGAAGTATCATGTGTATTTTATGCAGTCTTCGCATCATGGTGTGGTAGAGTGATGGGTGGTGATTACCATGACGCCTCACTGACCAATTAACTCCTGACCAGGGTTGTATAACTAAGCCGGTGAAGTTGGACGGACGAGATGATCTTTGAGACACTCATCTGCGACCGTTGATGGAATTAGGGTTTTGAAAAGGTGCGCAGGCATCATTCTTCATCTTGGTCGAATGACTCGAATCCAAGCTTGGGAGACGATTTTGGCCAGGCCGATCGTACATGCGTGTAGACGGCATGACGGTGCAGGCGCCCATACCCCGTTACCTCACGAAAATATGATCTGGGCCACTCAATTCGTCCGGTGAAGTTGAGTGGTCGAGATCAATTTGTGACAGAAAACTAGTGCCGCAAGAGCCGCACATCACGCCATCTTCAGGCGCGCGTTCCAAGACAACCAATTCTTGGTCGGTCTTGGTCGATCGGTCTGGAGTGTAGGTGGTAGGATGGTGTTCACGCCTATACCTGACTGTCCCATGAAAACGTTATCTAAGCCACTCAAATCGTCCGGTGAAGTTGAGTGGTCGAGATCAGTTTGCAATTTGGGAAGTGTGACCACGCAAGTTTGGACGCGCGTTTTGGGATAGCCAGGCATGATATGCCTTGGCCGATTAGGTGAGGGGATAGACGAGCCCACGATGGTCATGCTGGTATGACCGGACCTGCTTAATCTAATCTGGGACCCTCCATTCGTGCCGGAGAATATGGACGCTCGTGATGCTCAAAACCCTAATTTTTGGGTTTCACGGACGTGTGTCATGCTCTGTTCGGGCGCACGAATTGGGATGACCAACCATTGTTGGTCCTGACCGATTGGTCAGGTATGTAGGCGGGCCCACGGTGATTGTGTTGACATGGTCTGGGCCCTTTGAATCTACATCTACGCCCTCCATCTATACCTGCGAAGATGGATGGTTGAGATTGTTTTGCGACACATGTAATATGCCGCAAACCCTAATTTAGGGTTTTCCGTCCATACGCTCTGGTTTGGACGTTTTGGCAAGCTATGCCAATATTTTGGGGAGGCCGACCATGCGGGGTCCGCGTTGGTTTGGAAGTGAATATTCCATAACCCGCTTGGGGGTTATGGAATTGATCTGGGCCATCCAATCACGCTGGTGAGGTTGGATGAACGAGATCATATCCGACCGATACTGGACAGATCCGGATGCTCAATCGGGCTAGTATAACACACCGAGAGTTCTCAATCGGGCTAGTATAACACACCGAGAGTTGCAACCTGTACGGGTATTTCGTACATGCTTTCATTATAATGCTTGGAGTTCCGTGTTGCTTTGATGAGAGCAACACTCAGTCGTCATGCCGCACTGATAATGAGTACAGGAAATACAAGGCTGCTCACACATTAATTAATAATGCTATAAATTCACAGGGTATATGGGATTGTTGCTACATGCTCCAACCTGGATGAATTTCATGTATTTAATTCACAGAATGGGATTGTTGCCACATGCTCCATTCTAGGTGAATTAGTAAAGTGAAGGAGTATCCAACACTTATTAATGGATTTATCTTTTACAAGATGTCAGCGCATGATTTTCTGGTTTTTACAATTTTAACCTTAAATGAAAATCCACCATCAACACAAGTCTTCAAGGACTTCATTCCAAGCGGCATCCTTTGAACCATCTTCTGAATCTTTGACTATTGTATCGAATGGGATGCGATGAGGAGTCCCCAGTTACACTTCTGTCTGGTCATAGATCCGATGGCATGGCCAGATATGTGAATATCTCTGCGGCGTGCTTTTGGAGTCTTTGATACACGTGTATGGATTCATGTTGAGAAATTCCTGCGGCTCGTAAATCTTCGACAGTAACGATGTTGACATCAGAAATAACCTGGTTGAGGGAAGTGAAGGCATCCCATGCTAGTAGTCCCCATGTATAATTATCCTGAGCCTATTTTCTCGTAGAAGATGTGCTTCTACAGCATTCGCTGGTAGGGTGGTGACTGCGTTTAAACTTCTAAACCTGAAGGAGTCTTCAGTCCCCAAGTGTAGCCTACTTTGATTGTATCACATTGAATCCACGCCTATGGGATTTGATAAAAGCTTATTGTACTCTCCTGGATGCGATGCTGGGATGCTTGGAACATCACATGGACGAAATATATTGGATAACGAAGAGGTAGGAGTGAGAGAGTTATGTTGTTAATCATGGCTCCCCATGTTTCTTCGAGAAAAATGTTTCAACCGCGTCTATGGAGTTATCTCGTGAATCTTTGGTTGTTGTCGGGGATGGACTGCGATGAGTAGTCCCCAGTCGCACTTCTCTTTAGTTACTGAAGTTGTTTTCTCTGAGTAGGCTTGGGATCTGTCGCGGCCTTGTAAAGTGTTGTAGGCGCCTTCCAGACAGAGAGGTGGTGATATCCTTACGCTACGCCTTTGAAGAGTAGATGACCTTGATGTGGCTATAACTTTTTGGTTGACCGTGTCTTCTGAGCTTTGATAGTGTAGGGATTCCGTGTAGAGCCTCAGTCCCTAAGTATGGTTTACATGTTTCTATCTTTTATGGCCGATGGGTTGACCATGATAATGATATCACCATCTTGCATCCGTACTGGTGACTCTATTACTTCTTCCATGTGAAACTAAAATATGGAGAAGAACGGATTACCTTTGTAGTGGTTGTTGCTGTGGTGAAGCTCTAGCTGGTATCAACAAACGAGCACCAAAGGTTCTTGGCAGCAACTGTAATCAGAAGAGACTACTTTGTCGTGGGAACAAAATAGGTTGGCTAGAATTTCATGGGCATCCATGGAAGCAAAGGGATTGGCTTAGCGGGCTGCGATCTCGATCCTTGACAGGGAGGAGTGTGGCGGCTACGACACGATCTTTGACAGGAAGGAGTGGCGGCTACGGCACGATCCTTGGCAGGAAGGAGTGGCGGCTACGAACCTTGTCAAGAGGGAGTGGCGGCTATGGGCACGAACCTTGGCAGTAAGGAGTGGCGACTACGTGCGCGAACCTTGGCAGGAAGGAGTGGCGGCTGTGGCACGATCCTTGGCAGGAAGGAGTGGCGTGGCGGCCATGGCCATCGTGAGGTTATTTCTTCTTATCCTTCACTTTTATTATTTCGGTGAAGTAGTTCTTCCATGATTCTCTGCGTGCGGCAGCTTGCCTATTGTTGCTTGCCTGCGACCTTGGTGTATTGACTTGATGAAAATTTCAGATTCGTGTCTTCTTTCCAAAACGGCCGCAAACTATTCGTCCGATATCGGAATGAGGTGATTGACCTCTCATTCTTTTGCTAAGACGAAAATCTAACTTCTGCAAAAAGAATTTATTCATTCAGAGTCCGTTTGGTGGAGGAAAAGTACCTGACACCGAGAATTCAAAACTTTCCAGGAAGAATTCTGTAGGTTTTCAGCTATCGCGTAGTCGAGAGTTTCGGCTTCTATTTATAGCTCATTCATAGGATTGATGTGCCCTTTTAGTATGTTGCAGAAGACTTCCATACGAATCGTTTGGTATATGTATCACTCTCAGATTCTTCACCAATTAGCACCAGTTTCAATTCTTCCGGAGGGCAGTGTAAAAACGTTTCTAACGGAGTTCTTGCAAAACGACTCGCAACCTTTCTAAACCACATGCTCTGTCCGTGGGTGACGCTGCTGATGCGGTGTATATCTTTGTGAGTTATCTATTAATGTGTTAGCACCAGCAGTATACTTGGAAATCGAGGGCTTGAATTCTGGATCTCTTGACGTAGTCATCGAGATGCTTGTTATTTTGCTGGAACATCCCGGTGTAGGTTCTTCCGGTAGGCAATTTGGAGAACTCTTCAGCATTACCCGCTTCCCTGGGCAAAGGAAATATGGGAAACGTGGACCCTTTTGGTGCAGCAACTTCTCGAATCTTCCTCTGCGTGAAGTTATCTCGGCTGCGGATTCTTTCCTGACATGATGGTGCGGGCACCGTTATCTTCTTGAGGGTGCTCTCTTGACGTGTTGACTCCAGTAGATTTGAAGATGTCCCGGGCTTGCTTTTGCTTGGGTCGGCATAATAGGTGAACTCCTATGAATGATTTGAAGATGTGTCAAGCCTCCTTTGTTATTGTAAATGTATGGATTCCCAGAATTGCACCATGGTCTGGATCTACATATTTTTTTTATGAAGTGATATCGGATACTCCTGGCCATAAAATGGTTGTAGTGTTGGAATGGAGATAGACCCTCGCTTTCGTGATCTCTGCAGGTGCCGTTCTAGGACTCCAATGGTGTTGAGATTTGTTGTCGACTATCTCCATACTGGAACAATAGCTATGCAAATATTCCTTTTATCTCCCGGAGTATGGACCCTGGAGACATTAATATCGGTGATAACTTTGAGGTATTTCCGGCTTGCTCCATATAACACTTATGATGTTGCAGATGTGGCTGCTCCATTCAGACCTCGAGAGAAGCCATTTTGCCATCCTAAGTAGTAATCACGTCTTCATGTGTCTTCACGTGGCTTTATGGTCCTTTCATCTGGGAGATTTACTGGTGCTCAGCTATCCTAAGTAGTAATCACGTCTTCATGTGCTTGAAATAATATTTTTGTGAAGCTTCTTAGCGAACGGAACACCGGAATCGAAATTGGTTGTTGAACCTAAATTGAGTTTAATGATCAAAATGGATCTAAGATCCACCCTTTTGAAATTGAGAAAAATGGAATGAATCCCGAGAAACTGATTTTGTAATCGAGAGATTAACCTCCCACTGTGGTCGCTTGATTATTTTTGGGTAAAACCGATTCTCACGGAATGGTAAATTTGGGTGTGCCACTGAGAAACGAATCTAAACCCTAAACAAATGCACTGCACGGGAGTACTTTAGATTCGAGAGATCAATCTGTACAATCCTGGCCTAAACCAAGAAATGGCCCTTCCAGTCTTGCTTCGGTCACAAAGTGAAGGAGAAGGGTTGATCTTAGGGAGGGAAGCGAAGAAGGTGTTGAGATCAAAATGTTGAATTTCGAGGGTGTGGTTGTTTTATGACTTGTATCAGAATTTGGATCTGGCTTGCGGAATGTAAGCTATCAGTTCTTCGTGTTTTTCTGGATACTTGTGTTTTTATTAACCAAAACTTTCCTCTTGGTCGAAATAGGTTGAAAACCTATTTATACAAGTCATTGAACCCCCTGATCTCGTAGGAAGTGGAGACAGTTAAGTAGTGGAGAAGTGGGGTTGTATAGAAGCGGTTTACCATCACGTTCCCATTGTGAGGGGAAACTGGTCAGCCTTACACCCACTATTCTCTTACTGCTATTTAATCGTCCGCTTTTTCCTGACACTTTCTTGTAATGGGCGTATTGTACGCCGCACGTTGTAAACCGCCAGACCAATACCCTGATGAGTATCCTCAGTTTGTGACATGTATGATGTCTCGAGTGTTTTGTGGAAAAATGTGCAACAAGTTGCCGAGTGGGTCTAATGTTCAAGACCTAGTTATTCTGACCAATTGCATGCGGCATAATGGCATAGTGGCGTCTGTTAATGGCTCAATGGCAATGTGGCGCCTGTTAGTGGCACAATGGCAGTGTGGGGTTAGTGGCACAATAGTAGTGTGGCGCCAGTTAGTGGCAAAATGGCAATGTGGCACTAGTGGCTTGGTGATGTAGCCGCACCTGGTGGCATGGTGGTGTAGCCGCGCCAGCGACATGGTGTTGTGGCCGCGCCAGTGGCATGGTAATGTGGCCGCGCCAGTGGCATGGTGTTGTGGTCGAGCCAGTGGCATGGTAATGTGGCCGCGCCAGTGACATGGTAGTGTAGCCGCGACCACTATATCTTGGCATATTGGTGTTAGACCCTGGCCTAATTAGGGTTTGTAATATCAAAACCCTAACGCGCGCGGCTAGGTGGCGTGGTACGGCATGGCCTGCCAATTGGCATACTAGCGCGATTTGGCAGGTTGACTGGCCAATTGGCATGGCGCCTGCGATGATGGCTATTTGGCCGCGTTGGGGAGCGGCCAAAATTAATAAATCAAGTGGCCAAATTGTACGGACGTGATTGGTTTTTGGAGACTGGCTTGGGACGTCTAGATTAGATTCCTAATGGAATTAGGCGCATCGACCCACCAACTTCCAATCTTTATTAAAAGTGTGTGTGGCGTGTTTTGAGCGATCTGATTGGTTGATGAGAGAGGGGGCTAGCAAGAGAAATATGGAGCGTGGCCAACGGCCACATGCGGCGCATATTGGAGCGGATTGGCCGGCTATGTGGCGTGGCCGCGCCTCTTTGGTCATTGCTCTTTGTTTGCCACAATTACTCCTTTGTTTCTTGTTTTCTGGTATGACTTTGTTCCTACTAGCTCTGGGGCGGATCAGTTTCCTAGTTTACCTAGGTTTGGCCTCGACCAATAGGGTTCGAGATATTTGCACAAGGCGCAAAAGACCTAATGTTTGCGAATAAGTTAGGCTGAAAACTTGAATCTTGTGAGTTATCACAAAATTGAACAAATTTAACAAATTCTGTGTGTTGACACAAAATTCTTTTATTCTCATAGAGCAGTTAGCGCATCTTCTGATTGAGCATTTTCATGCGGACCTTAATTTTGATACTTCGGGAAACTCATGCTACTCAGCTGCGAGCGAACACTAATTATCATATCATATCAATACTAAGGGTTCAGCTGGGGAACATAGCATAGGAAAAATACTCGGCAGGCTCCGACATTAGTGAGTAATGCAGCTAGGAGCTTATATACTCATTAGGCTCTCTATACTAGTGAACAATTCATCTAGGAGCTTGAGTTTCAAAATAATATGAAGAGAGACATAGGCATTCATCAGATTTTGATATATTCTCAAAATTCCCTGAGGAATATGGATATATCAAGGTCTACTACTTCTGATGCCGGGTCAGGTAGACAGACTTTTACAGTTTTCGCCCTAAGCTAAAAACCACCATCAACACTCCTATTTGAGACAAAAGTCGTATAGCTATATAGACTTCATTTATACACATTTGATATTTCGAGTTGAGTTTAACTCGCTTACATATTTCTCGAAATATGTGTTGGTAAGCTTTCGCTTTAACCAAGTTCATCTTATTCTCTTGACGAAAGTAAAATGATGATCACATGAAAATCGCCTGGTAACATCTTACATGATTTGTGTGATACAGTCATTTGATGTAGACTCGGAATGTTTCGTATTGATTATTTCAATAACTTGAAAATCGCTTTGATGCTAATAGTTCGTGAAAACAACTATTGTCATCATCTAAGAAAGTTTCAATGATTGAAATAGAGTTTAGAACAATTGGATTTAAACATATTATGTGTACTTGCATATATGTAATCCATGTCCGGGAATCATGGTATGCATACCCGTATGCGTACATGATTTTGTGAAAGTCCGGGAACCTGGTATGCAAACCGGTACGCGTACTGGCGTAAGGTTCAGGTCCGGATTTTTCTGCTGAGTTTGGTTGGTACGCGTACCAGTTTGCATACTGGCGAAACCCAAACTTGGTCCGGCTACTAAGGACAAATACCCGTACGCATACCTAGGTAGATGATGTTCTAAAATCGGTTTGTTCATGAACTAATATGTTGTGATTACACAACAAATTAACAAACAGAAGGATAGAATTGGTGATAAACACCTCCTAAATCAATTGATTCAGGCCAAATCTGTGATTTAGAAGCGCAGCCAACAATGGTTTCATTTCATAAATTTCAGATTAATCCAGAGATGAACTCTTCTTACAACCTTATAACAAACCTAAGACTACCTCACCGGATTGGACACATGCGTCACAAATCCAACGGACACAATTAACTAAGCAGAAAATGATATGGCACCCGCAATTACTACTACTGGCAGACATTATGGTAGCCTATACCCTCCACACTGTGACATCCACTCTCCTTGAGAACATCCTTGTCCTCAAGGATGAGAACTAAGTAAAACTGCTCGAGGGTATCACCAAGCCCAACAATCCAAAAAACATCTACTTGCAAGGTGAAAAGCTCACACATTGTCGTAGTTCCTCCCTTGAAATCAACCAATGGACCTGACATTTCTGTGTGCATTTCCTTAAGGAAAACAAGTGCTTTATCTGCAGAACTTCATGCTTGGCATGCACCTCTAGCAACATTTCTTAAAGATCCAGCAATGGCCATGCTGCCATTGTAATCATGAATAACCTTCACAATGGGATTTCTATGTATTCAACCCCGCCACCTGTTATTTATATTAAGCACAATGCAAGCCCTCTGTAACTGTACAATAATTTCAATAACAATCGAGACATAAATTTGCACTAGAACTTCCCTGGCATCCCTCGCCACCTGTGTGAATACTGTGAGAAAGGTGAAAGCATCCATTTCGGGAAGAAAAAAATTCTTCTGTCTTTTCATGAATACTTCCAGTCTGACCATGAGTATTTGTTGCGAGTTTTTTGAGTTTGTTGGCGTGTACATTTTGATTCTCCAATTGCTCTAGTATCCGAGTGGTAAACCGCACAAATAAATTCTTAACTCTCCCTTCTGTCACCAATAATGCTGTCCAACTAGAACCTCTTGTTGGTGAGTACCACAAGTCAATATAAAGAATTTCACTACTTCTGAATACAGCTGAAGCTGTGTTAGTCGAGCAAATAGTGGTTTTCGTCATGTCTTGCCATTTGCGAGAATTCTCTAACTTGATTCCACTACACTTCAGATGTATCAAAGGCAGCCCAATATGAATGTTAACAAACAGATTAGGGGTCATAGCATTCTTGCGGAACACTTTGCGATCAGGTCCAGTTGCCATATCCAAGTGCCAACTTGGTAATCTCATGAGAATGGATTCAAGTTGATGATGGATCTTAGCCGTGCAGAACACAGTGCTCTTATAAGTCCAGTTTTCGCCAATGCTCAAGACTGAGAAATGTACTACCGTATTAATACTTCTCCCACTCCATAACCCCGTTGAAAACAACTTGAATTTCCATATTAAGTACTCTACTCTCACCAACTTGTGTAGACTCTTAATTACCAAGAGCAAGACTTGAATTCCAACTATATTTTCTACATTCGAGCCATGTGGAATCACAGTGAGCAAAAATGGGATTTCCATCATCTTTATAGGAGAATATGTCGAGTCATGATTCTTCCCGGTCGAGTACAAAGGAGCCTTCACTTGGATACATCCGGAAGGAAGATTCCAAACACAAAAATATATGTTCATACAACTCCAACCTGAGTGCTCAACTGTCAACTTAACTCTCTCTTGTAGCAGAATATTCCAAAAGACTTCAGATGTAAGCAACTTAGGATGCTTACAAGGACTAATTTTCCAAGAATACCATTGAGTTCTAACAATTGTGGGCACTGATATTTTAAGCACCAATTGATATGCAAACTCCTTGGAAATAATCAGTAACAAAATATCATTAGCCTGACCAACACCCGTACTCATGTCCAAGTATGTTGACTCTCTACAAACCCCCAACAAGCGAAGGTAGCATGCTAGAGAATATATAAAAGTGGAAAAAATAGTCTGAGGAGGATACTGAATTGTATTAGGACCTGGTTGTCTAACAAGAGCTTGAATAGTAGTATAGGAGTCATGTGAAGTATTATGTAGACCAAGTTGAAGCTGCGAGAGAATATCACCACAATTCCGTCTTGACACTACACACCCAACTAATATATCAAATAAGAGAATTTCAAACTGCTCAAGTCTTTCAATGAAAACACAAATGAGCCTGGCGACACAAGTTGCAACAATCTGATGACGAATCCTAGCTTCACAGAACATAATTAATCCACAATCCAGTTAAAAATAGCTTGAATTTCCACTGTAAGAACTCAATCCACAACAACAAATTTAGAATGGGAATCATAAAGAGTAGGACCTGATGTGAAGGACTTGGACAGTTCTAGCTTGAAAGATAGAATTGAGCTGTAGCGATGGCATGAACTGAGAGTATAATAACTGCGAGAATTTTAAACTCCTTCACAAAAATCTGGAGTTGATCACCTTGTTTATCAACAATAACTATGAGCATTTCCTCATGAAAAACATTTGCAAAAATAGATAAGAGGATATCTCCTTCTTCCGCATTCCGCATACAACAATAATATTTGTAGTTGCAGGAAATCCTACACTACACCCCTCACAATAATCCACACAACTAAGACATTTGAAGATGATTAACACTGATTTTTATTGATTATTTCCTTGAATGATTACAGGGTAAAATAGAAAGGATCTAAAGAAATTACAATCACCACAAACTTTCTCTCTCCTAATGACTTGACCAACACTCTGAAAAGAATCCCCCCCTTTACAATTGACTTATTCGACTCTTTATATAGGGTAGTATACAATGGATGACAGCTAAGCTGTCCTTTATTTTCGGAAACGACTTGCGAAATATCGCAAGTGTACAAGTATACAATCCCGCAACTCTCCTAAACTTCGCTAGATCTTCACACTTTTCTCATGTTTTGGTTGTCGTCATTCATTGCGTCATTTATTTTACTCTTCTGCGACACCCTCGCAATGACGCATACTCTGCGAAGTATTTATTAATCCCGCGAAGTATTGATGTCGCGATATTCTGATCCTACATCTTGCCTCTTCTCATGTCTTCTCTGCGAAGAAGAGAATGTCATGAGAACCAATATTTTGAAATGCCGCAACTGTTCATCTTTATCTGTTTCAATCCCGTACTTTTACACAGAATTTATTACAGATGTTTCTTCTTCCACTCTTTTCTTGACACGTCTCTTTCAACCTTTTTTTCTTGACCATTCACGTCCCATCTCGCATTAAATGCATTTGTTTCTTCGAGGATTCTTCTCTCTATATATAGTTTTCTCACCCTTCTCTTCTTTTCTTTTACCTTCCCTCTGCAACTTTTCTTCAACTCTCTTCCTCCGCAATTTGCGTTTCTGCTACTGTAAATCTTCCTTTTCTTCTTTCTCTTGATCTTCAATTCTCTAATCATTCCCATATTCTAAGAATGGCTCTTCTCAGTCGTAAATATGAAAACCTTTTTGATGAAACTCAAAAGAAATTACAAGATAAGGGTTTCACCTTATCTACTATTCCCAATCAAGAATCTTCATCTATTCTTTCTGCAAAGTTGTTTACTGATCATCAGTGTGATGATCAGAAAATCATAATCTCGCTAGGTCAAATCCTCGCAGGTCTTCCCATTCCTCTGTACGATCCCGAACTGCCCTTGTTCTACGAAATTCTTGCTCATGAGAAATTCTCGCGAGCTATTTACCAATTAAGTGGTGATTGCATCCGTCTAATGCTTGAATTCGCCAATCGCGGCGCTGGTAAGGGATCTCTATATCCTGATAACGTTAAAGATCCTAACTTCGCAAGTTTAGAGATAGTCGCCGCGAAATACACTGTAGAAAACTTCTTTGAAAATTATGAAGTAATAAACATGAAAAATGATAAGTCTCGCTGGGGTGCCCGATTGAAAAGAAAAGAGAACGTTTCCGACGATAAGATACTCATGCTAGATATTGACCGGCATTCGGCAAGAACAACGTTCCTCGATACTCTAAAGATGAGAGGTGGTCGATCTTTCCACTATTTTTGAGCGGACCTTACATTTCTGGTTCCAATATACTCCCTGCGAATCTCGCAAATTATCAGCCTTGGGTATTTAATTGGCCCGAAAAGGCAAAAGAGGTATACTTCCTAATTTTTACTTATTTTACAATCTTCACTCCCTTTTATATCTAATCTTGCGATTTTTTTCAGATCATCAAATTAAGAAAGAGCTACAAAAGAAATCCAAAAGCGAGTAATCTGGCGATACTTCGTTCAATCACGGATGAAGTAAGAAATATTTTCCCTTATTATTTTTAACAATATTGTTGCCTCTGTTTCTTATCTTCATTCGTGTGCGAAGGTTGGCGTTGAAGAAATTGACATTCCTGGAAGGCTGCGAAGGCTAAAGGCAAGAATAAAATCACTCTTCGCAAGGATAAATCTTCTGCTCCATCTTCTAAAAAACGGAAAATCCATCCCTCTTCTCATTCTAATTCCCAAACCAGCGAGAATTCTGATGAAGATGAAAATGATGTTGATACTTCTTTTGCAAAGGAGAATCATTCGGTCGAATCTGCTATGGCGCAATTGTCTAGTGTCTTCTCTGATTCTATGCAAGGATTGGGAGATGATCGTTTATCTGCTACTTGCGAAGCTCTCGCAAATATTTGCGATGCCCCCTGCTAGTGGATAATGATTCTTTTCGTGGAGTTTCTCGAACAATGACTCCCAGTTTCTTAAATGCACTCAGTGCCTTGGTATGTTCATATTTCTTTATTTCTTTGTGATTTCGATTATAAACCTTATCTCAACAATTCCTTTATTTTCCTTTATAGTCTGGGAGAGCTTCTTTCGTCGTTGCCTCAGATCTTGAGAAGAGGCGTAACAATCTTGAAAAGAAAAATCTTCAACTTAAGGAGAAGAACAAAGAATTAGAAGTTGAAGTTGCGACATCTCGCAAGAAGGATGAAAAAATTCAACAGTTGGAAGTTGAGTCTTCTTCCCAGAAGGACAAAATATCTACTCTTCAAAGTGCTAATCAGCAACTTTATGGTATAACACCCTTCTCTTTTCTTCATTTATACTTTGTCATTTATTTTTATTTGCCTAACTTATCATTTTCGCAGACATTTATAATCTTTCTGACGAAGCCATCCTTCTCCATTCATTCCCTGAACCTATGGATGATGATGCTCTTCTCGCTCATCTCAATGAATCTTTAAGTAGTTCTTCAAACAAGATTAATTCTCTCTCATTAAATGAACTTCGAACCAAATTTCATCTCTTAGAAATTGAACATAGATCTAGTTTAGGTTTAGCCAACCGATTTAAACGTTTATATCTTAGCTCTCAGGAGAATAATAATATTCTAAGGAAGAAAATTAGCAGCCTTATAGATGATAAGGATCGCATTGCTAATCAAGGTGCACAAGCATTAGCGAAATTCCAAAAAACTCTTCTTGAAGTCCAAATTGAACGAGATGAATCTCTTCGCCAAAATGCCATACTTAATGAGCGAGAAAATCAAATTCGTTCGCTTCTTGTCATAAATAATGATGATGAATTCGCTTGGGATGCGAAGGTTCTAGATAATGCCAGAAATAACTTAGGTGTTAGCGTCAGTCTTCATGCTGAGCATACTGCCTTGGTTAAAGATATGATTTCTGACAGAGAAGGTTGTTTACTATTCTTCATTATTTTTCCGCCTCTTTTTATGAAACTGTTATTAAGTTGCTAACTCATTGTCATTTGCTCGCAGAATCTGAGAAGAGGTTTCAAACTAGAATCAAGGAACTTGAGTCTGAGAAAGCACAACTTGCAAAAGACTTCTCTCTTCGCAATGACAAATATTCTAAGCTGAAGAAGCAACTACAAACTACTGTAGCGAATTTCAATAATGATGCTGTCCGTTTTCGCAATCAAACTATTGAAACAGTTTGCAATAATCACAACATTCCTCTTTCTTCATATCCTTGTCTTCTCGATGAAATTCCTGAAAATATGCCTTCCTCAGATGTCTCAGGTTTGCAATAATCACAACATTCCTCTTTCTTCATATCCTTGTCTTGGAAAATTAGGCCGATATAAATAATGATGATGAATTCGCTTGGGCTGCGAAGGTTCTAGATAATGCCAGAAATAACTTGTGTTAGCGTCGGTCTTCATGCTTGAGCATACTTTGCCTTGGTTAAAGATATGATTTGTGAGAGAAGGTTGTTTCTTGTTCTTCATTATTTTTCCGCCTCTTTTTTATGAAATGTTATTAAGTTGCTAACTCATTGTCATTTGCTCATGAGAATCGAGAAGAGGTTTCAAACTAGAATCAAGGAACTTGAGTCCGAGAAAGCACAACTTGCAAAAGACTTCTCTCTTCGCAATGACAAATAGAAGCAACTACAAACTACAGAGCGAATTTCAATGTCGTTTTCGCAATCAAACTATTGAAACAGTTTGCAATAATCACAACATTCCTCTTTCTTCATATCCTTGTCTTCTTTTTGCTGAAAATATGCCTTCCTCGGATGTCTCGATAGTGATGCAAGCGAAAAGAGGAATCTGATAAAGAATCTGATAAAGGAGAAGAATAAGTTGAAAGATTGTTCCATTTTCCATTTCTCTTCTTGTGATACTTGTACATTTATCCTTCTAATCCTTCCATTTTTGTAATCTCTTTACTGTAAATCTATCATATGAAAATAAATAACAAGTTTTTACTCTAATCATTCCCATACTTGCCTTGTTATTTATTTTCATATGAGAGATTATGTCGATAATTTTCAAGTAATAATATTCCTTATTTCTCAGAATCGTTGTTGAGAATGGTTGTTAACCCTTCACAAATAAATGAAGAAATATAGTTGTATATTCGCAAGCTTATTTGCTTACTCGATTTTTTGTGTTATCTTACCTTTACTTATGTTGAAATTCATCATCGCGACAAGATCGCAGGACGTCTTACATTTTCATGTAATGACCCATTGATCTTGCCTTACCATAGTTTATGTGTGGTCTTATTTTGCCTTCCTAGTTAAAGGTCTTATTTTTTTGATAAAGATAAGTAGTTGCGGCAAATCAAAATATTGATTCTCATGATATTCTCTCCCTTGACGGAACTTCATATATATATATACTAAAAAGCTTCGGAACTTCGCTAAAAGAATAGAGGCAAACGTACTTTTCAAGAAAAATATTCTTTTTTCGTTCCTTCACCGATTGAAACCAAGGATTATTACAACAATGAATTTTTCCTTCAAATCGCTCTTCAAGCAATATTCAAGGAAAAGAGGCAAGATGTAGGATCATAATATCGCAACGGACAAGGTTCGCGGGATTAATAAACGGCGGTGTCGAGGGAGTCGCTAGGAGCTAAAATAACGACGCGATGAATAACGACAAACAAAACAATTGGAAGACATTAGGGTTAAGAAGTGTCGCGAGAATGAATATTCGTGCACTTGCGACACTTTGCGAGACATTCGAAAATAAAGGATAGCTTAGCTGTCATCCACTATGTATTACCCTGAAGGGAGAGGTCTTTTTGAATTGTGAAGCAAGTCATTAGAGAGAGAAAGTTTAAGAGCGCTTTAATTTCCAAGTGTAATTCTATTGTACTGTGTAAACATTTCATGGAATCAATTAATAAATATTCTTGATCACACATCTTTCAATGGATTAGTCAAGCAAAACTGAGTAAGGGGTGTAGTGTGGGATTTCCCGCAACTACACTGATAAAGGAGAAGAATAAGTTGAAAGATTGTTCCATTTTCCATTTTCTCTTCTTGTGATACTTGTACATTTATCCTTCTAATCCTTCCATTTTTGTAATCTCTTACTATAAATCTATCATATGAAAATAAATAACAAGTTTTTACTCTAATCATTCCCATACTTGCCTCTGTTATTTATTTTCATATGAGAGATTATGTCGATAATTTTCAAGTTATAATATTCCTTATTTCAGAATCTCGTTGTTAACCCTTCACAAATAAATGAAGAAATATAGTCATTGTATCTCGCAAGCTTATTTGCTTACTCGATTTTTGTGTTATCTTACCTTACTTATGTTGAAATTCATCATCGCGACAAGAAGACGTCTTTACATTTTCATGTAATGACCCATTGATCTTGCCTTACCATAGTTTACCCCTCATTTTGCCCTCATTTTGCGACAATATGACAGGCCTAAAAATTCTTGCGAACTTGAAGCCCCATGACATTGCCGTCTTGCGACAAAATCGCAGGACGTCGTTACACTTTCATGTAACGACCCATTGATCTTGTCTTATCATTTTATTAGTATTTTTGCCTCTGCAGGATGTTTTTGTTGCGACAATATGATAGGCCTAAAAATTCTTGCGAACTTAAAGCCCCATGACATTGCCGTCTTGCGACGAAATCGCAGGACGTCTTTACACTTTCATGTAAAGACCCATTGATCTCGTCTTACCCTCGCGTTAGTATTATTGCCTCTTCAGGATCATCGCACAAATATGACAAGCCTAAATTTTCTTGCGAAAATAGAGCCTCATGACATTTGCGTCTTTTGACACTTATCAGCTCCCTAATGGAGGGTGCCGCCCTTATCATCTCCCTGGTTGCCCCTTCAAGGAGGCGTACATCGGCCATACAAGACTAGCTCCTCCCATCCGGTATTAACAACAACCAGTTGTTTTCGTAGCCTCTTATCCCTTATACCTATAGGGTTTATGGTTACGAGACTGCACCCTAAGTGGAGTTTTCTTCGGGCCGAGTGCAGCATGTGCCAAGACTTGCCAAGAATGGCCGAGACACTTCAAATGCCCCAGGCACTCTTGGCTCAACCGTGTACCTTGGCGCCTTGGTCATACATTGACTCCTTGGAAGAGACCCTCGGTCGTCCAACCAGGGTATAACCTTATATATATAGTTGGAAATCCAAGGTATCTCCCCGGATAGGCTTTCATGGGCCCAAAATTTTCATGACTCGGAGTTCCGGGCGGTGTAACCTTTTCCCTGAGCCATGTCAAGAGATACCCCCTTATATGACGCACTTTAGGTCTTACATTTGCCTCTTACGAAATATCATTCGCGAACTAGGGTGTACGCCATAAAGGTTCGTCCCATTCACTCACTCATTCATTTATGTCAATTTTTGTAATCATTCATTGCTTTTTGATTATTTCTTCTCATCTTCTTTGCGAAATTATCACATAGTCTTGCTTCATTTTTCGAGATCTCATTTGTAATTATTTAACCAAACTTTCGTCATATTCATATATCGCGAGTTTTTCACGCGCTCCTTCTTCGATCATCCAGACACATTTTTTTTTTTTTTTTTACATGACTCTAAAATCAATTATTTATTTCTTACACCTCTTACTCATGTTGCTTTCTGTTTCTTCATTCATGTTTCCAAATATTTCCTTTCCTTTTGCGAGACCATCGCAATTTTCAATTGTCTTCAAGCACTGATTTCGCAATATATCTTCATCTCTCACTTCTATTGTGTCCACCATCAGCCTTTCTCTTCTTTGTTCTTCTTTGATATTCCTTTTCCAATTCTTCTGTTGAACATCCCTTTCCTCGCAAGACTCCACATCGACTTCATAGCACTTTTGTCCCTCATCCAAATCCCCTTTTATGACTCCAACACCACTGGGATGTGGAAATTTGATGAACTGGTGGTAAGTTGACGCTACACCTAAGATCTCATGTAACCAGGGTCGCCCAATTAATGCATTATAAGGGGATTCCACATCGACTATGCAAAACAAGATTTCAGTTGATAATCCATTCAATGGTATTCCCATGCGAGCTTCTCCTTTAGGTTTATTAGCAGTACCATTAAAACCATATATCTTATATGTTGAAGGTATCAAATCTTCATCTTTGCCCCCCATAGTCTTGTAGGTGTGGTAAAAAGGATGTTTCTGAGCTTAGGTATCAATTAAGATTCTATTTATTGCCCATGAATTTTCTGCACCATCACTTTCATCATCAACAGGTTTTGGATTAATTTCTAATCTCACCACTAACGGACTGTCATACAACTCGCCACCTTCAGGTACTTCTTCTGCAGTAAAAGAAATAATCTGCGCTTGCCATTCTTTCAGTGGCGATGACTTCGCGATATTCATTACTTCTCTATTGTCAACATCTCTTGTGAAAACTCTACTGAGAACACTATCATGAAAATCTTCAATTGTCCTGTACGAATGTACGATAGAATTGCAGAACAAGATTTTGGCCTTCGTTCAAACTTCTACTACAAATGTCTCTTTCCCTTTTGTCGTATTTACTCTGTGATTTTCTGGAGGTGTTGGTAATGGTTGAGTCTTCTCTTCACATTTTAAGAATTGGTTTAGCTTCCCTTGATCTATCATTCTGAGGATGATTCTTTTTATATTCCTACAATCATTCGTTAAGTGTCCATGAAAATGGTGATAGAAAAGAATTCATGACTTGTCACTGGAGGTGGTTCATTCCCCATGTTCCATGGTGCAGGTATGTTTTCCATCAGGATTATAGCTTCCCATATGTTCTCCACACTAGCGTTTAGTGGTGGCATCTTGATTTCTTCCCATACGACTCTATGACCTCGCTGTCCTCTATGATAATTCTGCCTCTGACCTCCATAAGTCTCTTGTGGATTATGCCTCTGACCTCCATAGGCTTCTTGCGGTTGATCAAGCCTTTGAATTTTATTATTTCCGCCACGGTTGTAGAAATTTCTTTCTCTTTCAAATTCTTCCTGATCGCGACTCCCCATAGCTACCAATTTTTGCTGACCATCATTTGGTATCCTCACTCCTTGTTGACCTTGCGAGGTACTCGCCACAGTGTTTATCAATTTGGGTAACAAACTTGCATTCGCAGCTCCTGAACTTGTATTCGCGACAGGGTATGATTCCATCTCGTTTTGCTTTTCCTCTAGAGCAATATACTCCTCCTGAAGCTCTCGCAACTCAGTCATGGTGATTGTATTCTTGACTCTAAAAATTTGAATATACAATAGATTTGTCGCGAACATGGCATTAATGAATGATAAGATGAGATATCTCTCCTCCACTCGGCCAGCCATTTCGCTACACATTGTCTTCCATCTCACAGTTAGATGCTTCAAACTTTCACCAACCCTTTGTTTTAATCCAAATACATCTTCAATACCTGGTCGCGAGGAATTATTACTTATATATGCCCCTAAAAATATAGCCTGTAAGTGATTGAAAGATGTTATTGTATTTTTCGGTAGCCCTTCATACCATTTCAAAGCTTCTCCTGTCAGACTTGATGCAAAATATTTGCACAATATAGCATCATGATTCTCCCATTGTAGCATACATCTCATATAAGCTTTGATATTCTGTATCGCACAAGTTGTTCCATCGAAAATGATGGTTAATGTCGGTAAATTGCACTTCGGTGGTATTCCTCTTAATTGTATCTCTTGTGTGAACGGAGTTTTCGCAGCTTTTTCTATTGCTTCATCCAACTGTCTCTTTCCTCCTCTCATTTTACTATTCATCATTCCTCTCATTTCTGCCAATTCTCTCAAGATTTGCTCATTTACATCAGAATTTGAATCTACTGATCTTTTTAGTTCCGCTTCTCTTCTCCTGCGTTCATGTCTACTTTGACTTTCTTGTTCATTATTCTCTTCCCGTATTTCTCTGCGATCTTCTCCCTCATTTCTTTCGCGAATTCGCACACCATTATATCTATCGATTTCTCTTCTTTGGTGCCTATCAGCTCTCCTTTGTGCTCTTTCATATTCTTCATTAATATTATCATTGTTGCGATTTTGTTCTCGCCTTCTTTCTCGATTATCATGATTATTCTGGCGAATTGCCTCTTCTAACTCTTGTTCTTCCATTTCTCGCTCTCAATCTTTTCTCTCGCGAGCTAGACGTGCTTGTTCAACGTAATGTCTTTCAATTTCATCCTCAATCTCTTTTTGCCTCCTCTGTGCTTCTCTCCCATGCAATATTCTTCTTCCTTCTTCTTGATTTTCTTCATCAACTTGATTATTTTGCCTCTGACGCTGCCTATTTCCTTGATTTTCATCATTCTGCCCATTTTGAAGAGTCTCGGGACGTGGAATATAGCGATCTTCCATCATTTCTCATCTCTCACAATGTTCCCTGCCTGGATTTTGCGCTTCTCCTTGGTTTCCTTCATCAACAACTTCTGTAGGTAAATTTCTCCTTCTTTCCTCTCTAACTGATCTTGAGCTTGATCTTGTAGTGCTTCTCGACCTTCTGTTTTGTAATATCATGTTTTCCATCCTCAATTCATGATTCTGTCTTGTTAAATTCGCACGTTCCTCTGCCTCTAACCGTCTTTCTTCATGTATTGTTTGTCTCAATGCCTCTAATGCTGCGATCTCTTCATTTCCATGAATTATCTCTCCAATCTCTTCTCGGTCTCTCCCCTCTTGTCCAATGTTTACCAATTGTTGTTCTTCTTCCCCTTCGTCCACAGAGTCTGATCTCCAAGTATGCACGCTTACTCTATCATAATCCACAGTTTTATCCGCCGCTGGTTGAATTGGTGATTGAATTTGATTTTCTTCATCATTCCTTATGTTCCTTCTTGAGGATTCTCCCATTTCATTTCTCTCTTCTCCGGCAAGTCTCCTACTTCTCCTAACAGTTGTTGGTTGCTCAGATGCATTTCTCCTTCTAACCATTTCTTAATTTTGGTAAAATGTTGAAAATTATATCAAATTCCTTCTCTACTACTCCAAATTCTTTCAAATCACGATGTCAATCCTTACTCAAACATCCCTGTTTCTAGCGCCAATATATAGTTGCAGGAAATCCTACACTACACCCCTCACAATAATCCACACAACTAAGACATTTGAAGATGATTAACACTGATTTTTATTGATGATTTCCTTGAATGATTACAGGGTAAAATAGAAAGGAGCTAAAGAAATTACAATCACCACAAACTTTCTCTCTCCTAATGACTTGACCAACACTCTGAAAAGAACCCCCCTTACAATTGACTTATTCGACTCTTTATATAGGGTAGTATACAATGGATGACAGCTAAGTTGTCCTTTATTTTCGGAAACGACTTGCGAAATATCGCAAGTGTACAAGTATACAATCCCGCAACTCTACTAAACTTCGCTAGATCTTCACACTTTTCTCATGTTTTGGCTGTCGTCATTCATTGCGTCATTTATTTTACTCTTCTGCGATACCCTCGCAATGACGCATACTCTGCGAAGTATTTATTAATCCCACGAAGTATTGATGTCGCGATATTCTGATCCTACAATATTCAAGATCACCCGCTGGATTTAAGACTTGGGGCAGTTGGGAAGGTAACTTATCTGCTAGTACATGAACTCCATTACGCTCAACAACAAATGGTAAGCACATAAAGTGAACTGCAATCACCTCAAGTAACTCACATAGTAGCTGGGAGAAAAAAATTTCTGCTCGAAACTTGTTGTTGATAAACACTGTAAAGCTTGCAAGTTGTTTAAGGAAAGAATTACAAAGGTGCATCTGATAAAAACCATGTGAGAAGGCAGTTGAAGTACTGAATGGGTATGGCTGTACACCTTGAAACTTGAGATTGGCAAAACAACAATAACACGGAAATTTTGCTTCCATTGCTCCCCTCTTCACATATAAGCCACTCTTAACTAGTAACAACAATTCATTCTCTGTAATTAATGGGTACCCTTGTTTCGAAATAAGCTTATAAAGACTTTCATCTGTGTAATTATCCCTTATAGTTGACCCAACAAGAACCATCTCACAAGAAGTATTTATATCAATATGAAATTTGTAGTGTCAACAAAAGAAAAATACCCTTCAAGAATATCGAATATTTTTCCACGATCGTATATCCAACCAGCAGAATCTTTGCCACGGCCCAATTTACAATCGACACTCTTAGGCATATTAACACATAATTCCTGTCCCTCCCTATGTTTAACCATCCATGCCAAAACAAGTGTAAAATTTCGATTTCTAGCTGGCATTTTAACAAACAGCTGCCTCTCGTCATAAACTTCAGCATCATTAACAAATAAGACACTAGTACAGACAGACGCTTTTGCCACGCCAAATTGGCGTGTCCATAGGGGTTTTGACACGCCAATTTGGTTTGGACTTGGCGTGACTTCTGCTTGCGTGGTTTTAGGTAACACGGCGTGGTTTTAGGTAGCTTATAGCCACGCTTGCCTCGCGTGTCTATATCTGCATGAAATAGACACGCCAGATCCATATGGGTGTTGCTATATAGTGTCCCAAAAACTTAAGTACTGGTACTCTATAGACACACGATTTATTATTTTGGCGTGGCTTTTTGGTTCCCTATAGACACGCTAAGTGCTTCTTGCGTGGCTATTTGATTCACTATAGACACACAAATTTCTTTTTGGCGTGGCTATTTGGTTCACTTTAGACACGCCAATTGTTTTTTGGTGTGGCTATTTGATTCACTATAGACACCCAAATTTGTTTTTGGCGTGGCTATTTGGTTCACTTTAGACACGCAAATTGCTTTTAGGCGTGGCTATTTGGTTCACTTTAGACATGCAAATTGCTTTTTGATGTAGCCATTGGTTATCCGATAGACACGACATATAGGTTTAACGTGGTTATATGTTATGTTTTAGCCACGCCAATTTCACTTGCCTTCATCCACGTGGTGTATTGGGAACCGTTGAATACCATCCACATGTAACGTTGTGAGCCGTTCATTGGATATCCTATAGACACGCCCCATAGAGTGTGGCTAAATGTGATATTTAGCCCCGCCCATTTCCAATTACCTTGATCCACGTGGACGTATTAGGAATAGTTGGATCTAATTTAAGATGATGCAATATTGACCGTTCAGATGTAACGTTCACCGTCCACATGTAACGTTGGGAGCCGTTCATCGGAGAACCTATAGACACGCCATATAGCGTGGCTTTATGTGATATTTAGCCACGCCAATTTATATTTGTTTAGTGTGTCTTTATGTTATGTTTAGCCACGCCAATTAACCTCGAAGCGTGTGTATTACGCGTGTGACGCCTCTAAGTCGTTCAGATATGACGCATCTAAACCATCCACCTGGCACTATCCAAATTTTCTTATACTTTATATAAATTGTGGTTAAATCTGAAATTCATATTATTTTTAATAACACAATAAAAAATGTTGAGCTTTGGTCTAACAGTTTGCAAAAGAAAATATTAAAGAGCATTTATCCAAAAATCATCAGTTTTTCTTCAACTTTTTTGATGGTGGTGTCTCTTCAAGCAATTGATCAGGTTGTGACATTCTCGACGCGGCAAACCTTGTCATCCTCTGTTTCCCATCTGGAAGTTGGTATGCATGATCTACACTTTGTACATATAACTTTCTCTGCCCATTTTTAATCTTCTTTAGAAGCTTGTCAGAGGCTGCATGACTCCCCGAATGTGGATTGACTGCTAGGTGCTCCTCATTCAGTTTATCTTCTGCAAGGCTGCTTGTTGTTCTTAGGTCACTGTCCAATTTCTTCTCCGAATCTAAAACTGGTTCTGGTTGCTTATGAGGTTTTCCATGCTACGGAGTTTCCTGCAGCAAGAGATTAAATGTGTTATATATATATTCTAAATCCAAGGAGAATTCGTCTGTCATGTGAATTCTCAACAAGAGACAGACAAAAGTCATTTTTCCAACAATGTAATAAAGCCAACTTCACTGAAGGCCGTGGCATTTTTCACAGCTAACGCCCATAATAAAATCCGTAACCAAATATCAATTTTCAAATTTACACTGGCATTCATGTTCCATTTAGGTGTTAATATATTTCTATCTCGTACTTATTCTTTAATCAAACTGAATACACGATTTATGTAAAAATATCTATATACTTGATTAACAAAGCAAAAGAGCTAAGAAACTAACCTTGTCATCAGAGATGGAACAGTTATCTTTCGGCCATGCCACAAAACCATCTTTAGCTTCCCCTAATAACTTAAACTCACCACTTGGTTCGGTTAACACGAACGATGGAACTATAACCTCCTGAATATTGACAATATAACAGTTTTTAGGAGGATCTTGTCCATGTATTTTCTGGTTAGGCAGCGTAGGTAAAATACTGCCTCTAGCAACGACGTTTCCCCTAGATCCATTCCAAAAGTCGTATTTTGGTTTCTGCGGAGATACGGCATATGAACATCATATAAAAATAAGATGCTAGAATTAGCAATATAGATTTACGAAGAAAAAAAAAATCAAAAAAAAAAACATACTCCATTAGATGTCTTAGCCAGAGGTTCTGCCGTAGATGTGCACGACTTCTCTAGAGATATTGAAGGATTTGGTTGGGAATTACTGGTAGAGTTCTGCATAAGATTAGGAGACTGCTTCTTAGATCCATCAGAATTGCTACGTGAAGGAGACTTCCGCAGAGAAGTAGTTGGTTGTGAATTACTGGTAGGGTTCTGCATAAGATTAAAAGAGTAATTAGTTACTTTTGAAAGTTACACATGTTTCTATTTTTCTAGGTTCTCTAATTTACACTTGGATCGGTGATTCATATAATTGATAGACTGGTTTATGTATATTCGACTTACAAATCAAACAAGCCAAGCAACTAACCTTCTTAGCAGGCTCGGTAAACTGAACACCAAACTTTGGCCAAGGAATCGCTTTTCCAAGAGTTTGCCCTAATGTTTCCATACCAGAAAATCGTACGGGTAGACAGAAATTCGATTTTATTACTTCATCAATCAGGATTTTGTGGCAATCAGCCTCCAACCCATCCTTTCCATGTAATTGTTGTTTTCCTGTTAACAGAAAAGCTCTACCTCTAGCAAGGACGTTTGCCTTAGACAGCTCGTCAAAAAGGTTGCACCTTCTACCCTGCGGAAATATATGGAATATGAACATCTTCAAGCGAAAACTTCAAAACAAATTGAGATTTAAAATGCATGTAAAAATAAAACAGATACCGGAGAAACTGCTTTAGTTGTCGCGATCTCAGATTGGCTCGACTAGGTGGATCTTTTGACGTCACATCCAGAGTATGTTTCCCCAAATTTTGTTGACTTACCTGCAGCAGTAGAGTAATATTCCATATTCGGGTGACAAATATGCCAAATTCCACCGTGAATGCGAAGACACGAGATGAATAGGTAACAAATATACAAGGTTCTCCAAAATACACCCTAGCATCCGTGATTCATATAGTAGTTGATGGCATATTTCGGACTCATATGGTCTTAAGATCATGTAACTGGTTTAAAACACATACATTCGGAACTTTTTCGAATCTTTGCGATAAGAGATTGGCTTCCGTTGAGTAGATCCGGTGATTTCATAGCCTCAGAATGTTTTGGTTGACTTACCTGCATCAGAAAATTGAAATGAAAGTTGTACCTTCTTTTTGCAGTGAAACCATTTAAGCAAAATGCACAACTGACTCACAATCAAATAGCTAACCACATATCTCGTTCTATAAGGTTCTCTAAAATATACACTAACATCCGTGATTCATATAGCTGATAACATATTCGTCTCTTATATCAAACAAGATATATATATAAAACTGGTTTGTGTAAAAACATATCCAATGACTTAATAAAGCAAACAAGCATAGCAACCAACCTTTTGATCCAAGATGGTTTGATTTGATGGCCAACTAATTTCAGCATCACCAATATCTTTTAAAGTTTTTATGCCAGAAGATGTGCCAAAGGGTAATTTGATGGTTTCATTTAGTACTTCACTAACCATGACGCTATAGCATGTAACCTCACCCGTCATTCCTGACTTCATTTTATAAGATACCTTCTTTGAATAATAAGCTCTACCAATGACAACAATGTTGTCCTTTTCTCCAAACCAAAGTTTGCTATCTATGCCCTGCAGAAACACAAGGCGCATGAGAGATAGTAAATGGAAGATTGAAAATTTAAACGCGTTGGAAAACCATACATCAATGGTAACTTTTTCAGATGGCACATTCTGAGATTCCCCAGTGGATGGAGGATACGAAGACTTCTTTTTTGATACTAAAGACGACGGGGATTCAGTAGAAACGGTCGGCGTTTTAGTACAAGGAGAGTCCCGCTTTGCGGACCCTTTGGTGCTTTCAGATGACTTCTGCGGACCGGATTTCCCATGTTTTTTGGATGTTTCTTAACCGATTCGGACCTATGTTATTCTTAGATCGATTGGAGGCATTGCTAGGTCCCTGCATCCTGTGACTGTAGTTGAACATATTGTTTGAAAAAATCAGATACTGTCTGCCAATTTTTTTAAAAAATTACACAATCTAATCAAAACTCAGTTCACTTACCTCTCCCCCAGACTTGCTGATACTGTTGCCCACAATTTTCGCAATGTCGACTCCTTGAGATAACAAGTTATCATTAATCTCGATACGCATTTTTAGTAGACTCTAATTCTTTCTCCTTAGCTTTCATCTTTTCACGCAGTTCATCGTTCTCTTTCGAGTGTCTTGGTTTTCTACCATTTGGAAAGTAAAGGGTTGCCGTCACTCCAAAGCCAGCCCCTTGACACGTCCACCCTTATCCGGCCGATCGCAAATCATTAGGGCATCCTCATTATGACCAACCGTTAGAGTTCCCTCTCGAATCATCTTCCGCTTCTCTTCCTGTTCAAATAATGTGTTAAATTCTGATTTAAACCTTGCACAATTACTTTGCACTTACTTTGGTTAAGAACATGAGGAATGTAAAGTTTCTGTTTTCTCACAACTTCAGATGTCTTCTTCCTGACAAACTCGTCTGGAACAATTCCGTCTTTGTTTTCGCGTGCTCTTGCCCACATGAAGCACCGGTCTTCAAGATCTTCTTCGGCAACTTTTCTGCTTTGGACCTAGTAGTTACCAGAAACAAGTAAGGATTTACATCCGCACAGATATTAACTGTGTAAAACAGAAAACCTATTCCAAAGCATCTAATGTGACAAAATTATAGATTGGTGTAAGAGGACACATCCCTATACCGTTTTAAGTTTCTGCATATATGAGACACCCAACACGACATACAAAACAGATATGGCCGGTTTTAATGTGCAGTGTATAATAAATAAGACAACAGACTTACTAATTTTAGTTTTAATCCCGAGTATCCTCCTCGTCCCGTCCGATGTGGGAACTTGGATTGTGATATTGCCTCTTTTCCGCTCTCTGAATTTTTCTTGTAGAGGAAATAAAAATAATTTCATTAGTATACTGGGATAGACAATAAGAACGAAACACAAATCAGAAAAAGCAATGTGTATTCCATACCTTAAAAATAGGCAATTTTAGTACATGATTAAGGTAATTGTCCCAGTTTTCTTGGTCCATTACCGTTTCGTACTTTTTTGGGGAAAGTTCTTAGTTTGTGCGGCATTTCCAGGAAGGGTTTTACATGATTTTTGTACAATTTCCTTCTAAAGTCCCGCAACTGAACAGGTAGACGCTTCATGACCACTCGCTTCAGCTCATGGGGCACCTCATAATGAAGCTGCAATAACATCTAATGTATGTTAATCACAGACTTGCAGTTAGACAACAAAAACGACGAATTGGTAACCGCATATGCATACCAGAATTTTCTCCCACATATTTTATTTTGTTGTTGAAGGGACTTCCTTCCAACATAAATGTTTTATGCCAACCATATCACGGACCAAATAGCCTAGGTAACTACTGAATTCAATTCTATGGTTACCAATAGGCCGGAACATTTTGTCAAATTCAATATCCCTTCTTTTGGCATTTTTATCCGAGAAGTATCTATGCAACTTCAACATTCTTGTTATTCCCCTCTCTTTTATGATCACTTTTGTAGAGTCTTCTTGTTGTGGCTGCTTTTCTGCTTCTGGAGCATTTTCCAATTCTTTTTCTTCTAACACCTCCAAATCATCATTTTCAGAATCTTCTAACTCTGGAAATAACCGAGGCAACATATGAAACCATGTGATGTTTAAGTAGAAACAAGTAAGTACAAGGTTTCCCACATTACCTGTTAAGTCTTCAAATCTAGCAGTGTGGACCGTATCTTCACCATCATCGTCATCTGATTGTACAATGTCATCATGACTCTCATCTAAATCCATCGTTTCTTCATCAGAATCCACCTCATAATATGATTCCCTCCATTGGTCGTAATCATCATCTTCTCCCATGACAAAAGCTGTGTAGGTACGTGCATCTTAGTTAGGAATTTGAGCTTATTTTGGAAAATATTAGCTAAACCTAACAGGATAGGCAACATCTGTTACACCTATTTTCTATTATATGAAAAGAAAACAAACATGAACTCATTGATGCATGTAACTTGAGGCTAAAACATCACTGCAACACACAAAATCTCCTCATGATTATTGTGTTATCCACTAAGCGAAAGGTACCGGTTCAACGGTCTTATGTAACTTTTTGTTACAAAATCCTAGAGCACTAAAGCACCAGATAGTGATCATCCATTTTTAGCTTGAAGATATAGTCAAATTGGCCAACCAGCAACATGGTATTATTAAAAGTGGCAACTTAAAATGCAGACGTTACAGGCTAGCCAAGTAACAGAGACTCAAATTATTAAATCTTGAGAAGCCTTGTATATAAATATGATTGACACAACATCGTCGATCAAAGTAGAGTTATTAACTCTCAATCAAAATCCAACCCAAACAATAACAAAAACCCTAGAAAAAAATTAGCATCGTTAAGTTTTTTATTTATTTTTATTTTGTAAAACCTAACTAACTAGTAAAGCCTAACTAAGTAACATGAAAGAAAGATCCTTACCTAAATCTTATAATAGTTCATGCATGTAACTTAAGCCTAAAATATTATTGTTGTAACAAAATGAAATCACATCTCATCGTACAACCCGTGATTGTCATTAATTACTTGTTCTTTGATACAGCCGAATAAAAACCCTAATCATGCTTTAACTAGTAAACCTATAAGATCTAACATCTGATTCCATGAGAACAAACAAAAAATCTAACATAAATTTAATATTCATTCGATAATGGGTTGTAGAAATAATACCAACAACAAAGATCGAGTTTAAAGAGGTAGATTCCTTGTAAAGATTAGAGATAGTAATAGAATAAAAACCCTACTCATGCTTTAACTAGTAAACCTATAAGAAGTGATAGAATAAAAACCCTAATTATGCTTTAACTACTAAACCTATAAGATCTAACATCTGATTCCATGAGATCGAACAAAAAATCTAACATCAATTTAATATTCATTCGATAATGAGTTGTAGAAATAATACCAACAACAAAGATCGAGTCTGAAGAGGTAGGTTCCTTGTAAAGATTAGAGATAGTAGTAGAATTATGATTTCATAGAGAGAATGAATCGAGTAATAAAAACTGAAAAAGTAGATCGAACTCATTTTTCTTTTTCTTTTTGGAATTTAACCAAACCATCAGGCGGGAATTAATTTTCCTTTTGAAATCATCGCCTTGATAAAATCTATTTTCATCACCCGCCAAACAAAAGATTTTTGGTGTTTTTCTTTTTTTATTTCCAAATTTTTGATGTGTAACCAATATGGTTAGTTTCCTTATTTTATGAGAGAATATATCGTAGACAGTTATGATGAAATTGTTTCCCAAAATTTTCGAAATTTTGTTTCCGATCTCTAACCAACTCGAGAAGAGGCTATAGAAAAAAATTACTTTCCTATTTCGAATAATATTTACCTTAATAATTTTAAGCTGGGTTGTCTCCTGTATTATTCTTGGTTTAGGGAGGAAACGTATGAATTATTGGTGGCACCTATGTAGGAAACGCATACCGTAAGCTAATAAAGATAAATAAACTAAACCCATCCATTTTCATGTTCATCATTTCCAGAAAACATAAAAGTTCAACGTGAATCACTCATCACATAAATGTCAACCTATCTATCAGCGTAAAAAGCCTCCATCTAGTGCAGTACTTAAAAAATAAATAAAACCACCAATGAAAACAAAATGGTCATCAAAAACCCTGTTATTTGTCAGATTAGTCTGGTTCCTCATTCTCATCCAATTCCACGCAAAGATCATTATCATTAACATCGTCGTATAGCAGTACTTTACTTTCAATAGCACTTTACTTGTTCAAACTCGTATTTTTGTTAAAAGTATTTGCAAGGAGATAATAAGATCGATCAGACCTAAAGCGATAAATTGATTCTTATTGTTTACATGGGGGAAAACTGTATTTTTCTACATTTCCTCCGTTCTTTCAGCTAATTATATTTATTTTCCAAAAGAATGCACACCTCATAAATAAATAAATTTGCAAGAATATATTGCATTATGTAAAGTCTATGAACTTGTAAATAATTATTTGATTTATTTCATGATTCCAATACCTAAATAATAAAAGAATTCATAAACATCACCTTCTTCTAAATGACAAAATTAGCAAACGAAACAAGAAACGAAAACAACTTTCAAAGCGTCCACAAAATGAAATCGATAAATCAAACCATATCATCAAAAAAAAAAAAAAAAAACATATCAAATGAACCATCCCCATCTTCAAACAATTCTTCTTGCAATGCTGAGGTGAACCTGATCACTTCAACCAGCAGGCTTGGGCGCCTTGTCATCCTCAGATTGTCATTTTCTGCTTCATCAAGCTCCACATGCTTGTTAAGATCATGCTTGTTAACTTTTGGATTATCTGCCATATCCGGAACATCGATAATTTCAATAATAGAAGCAGGAGCATCATCATTCACAGTAGGAACATCACAATAATCGAAAACATCAGCATCCTCATCGCTACTGATTACAGCGTCCAGAGGAACACCGGGAATAACATCAACATAAATAGGAACATCATCATTGTCAACACTAT
This sequence comes from Papaver armeniacum, assembly GCA_023531295.1. NCBI lineage: Eukaryota > Viridiplantae > Streptophyta > Magnoliopsida > Ranunculales > Papaveraceae > Papaver > Papaver armeniacum. Next base: position 544,494 of record JAJJWW010004780.1, read on the forward strand.
TGACAACAGAACTAATTACAGCGTTGAGAGGAACACCCAGAAAGTAGTTATTCCGTCCACAGTAATGATAATCCTCAATTTACGAGGACCAGCCATCAGTCGAGGACATTTTTGGATCCTCTCTTCAGTTTCATCTCTACAGTCCCTCTTAGCAGAGTTCATTTTCCTCTTAATACTCTATGTTATTTTTTTTTCTATGCTTGGTGTAATTTATATATATTTCTAAGGAAAACCCTAATTTCTGAGGTTTTCCATCATTATCTTAAATCACCTATTCTTTGGTATTTACATCGAATATTGTAGCAATATAAGGAGATATGGAATGAATATTTTCATGTTGATCTAATTTCCTTTTTAATCTAATATACATAATGAACATAACAAACTAAAATAAATTATGATCTCATGAGATATATGGAATGAATATTTTCATATTTATCCAATTTCCTTTTTAATTTAATTACCTAGGTCGGTTGGGGTGGCCTTACGGCTTTGGACCATAGGTGTAACGCAAAAAAGGAAAAAACCAAATGTTGGCTAGTTAAACAATGACCCAACATTTAGCGGCAACACTTTCATGTTGATGCACGAAATTGAACATTTCAACATAGAAAAAAATCCAAACACCAAAACAAAAAACAAAAAAAATACAAGGAAAAAAAAAGGCAACATAAATAACCCAATGAATAAATTGTACATTTTATCATAGAAAAAAAATCCAAATACCAAAAAAAAAAAAAAAAAAAAAAAAACTGCAAGAAAAAAAGTTACATAGATAAGCCTAGGAATATGTTAGCGGCATGGACATCGTGAGTACACGTTTCCGATTGTCCAACAAAATTCTTCAACGAGACAGCGCTCCTCATGTGAGGAATAATTGCAACCCTTGTTTCCCACGGTAGTGCCCCCCAAATTTCCGTCCAAGTTCTGGTGAGTGTATTGTAACGCAATAAACGCGTATTTTGCCAAAATAAGAGGTCCTTGTTATTTACAAAGGCTATCGGGTTATAAGTCGGACATTCATCCTCTTCAAAGTAAATGCTTATCTTATAATTTCCAATTCCATTCCCCGCCAGGTGCCCATGTATGAATATTTTCTTCGGAAATGGGAGCCCAGAAATCTATCCGGGGCCGATCAATCCCCTCATGGATGTAGTAAAATAAAATGCGAACTCCGAACATGACCATCCCAAGTGATGGGTTAGTATTTATCCAAAATTCACTCCCAGGAATATGATGCGGAGGTGGAGAATGTTGATGGAACGTCTCAGTGAGTAAATTGAAAGATATTATGCCAATATCCTGCTGACAACAATCCTTCCAAAAAAATACAACCATGTGCGTACACACCTGAACTCCGAAAAGTATAAGGAATCTCCTCTGCTATGTTCCTCCATCCCCTCTTGTCTCCTAGAGTGTGTATTTGAACTTTACCATCCATGTGAATTCGAACAACCTTGTACTCATTGGTACGTTGACAGTATCTGATGCGTGTCGTAACCACAACAAATTAATTAATACTTTACTACCTAATTAACAAGTAATATAGGGTAGTCAAGGTCGATCCCACGAGGAGCACGAGATTCTAGTTGTAAAAATTGTCACGAAAGGGGGGTATAAAAAGCAAAAGAAAATAAACAAAGCAATTAAAAGATAAAGTTGAAAGCAATAAGAGAGACAAGATCAAGGAATCCTTCTTCGTTACGAAACAATGAATCAAGTTATGTTCTTTTCTACTTGTTATTAGTCATGATTATCACCAACCGTAGGATAAAGTGTACGCTTAGCTAGCCCCAAAATCCCTAATTTCACCGAGTAACAGTCCGCTTAGTTATCGATTCTATTCAAAAGAACCACCCCGAGGTTCGCTTACAAGATGTAATTCCTGAATGCATTAAGATCTATGAATTTAGGTTTAGTACTAGTAGTTAAACTCGGTTCGCTTGGTTCACTTTCTAGCGTTGTTTCTACACACAATTGCTCCACGGAATCCCTCCGCAAGGTCTTGTGTTTTCTACTTGTGTAAAGTGTCGAGAACGATTACTTATTCCCTAACTTATACTAGATTTAGATTAAACTAACAAATCAATTTAGCATGCATTCTAAACAATCTATCAATCAATCATGAATGTCATTAAGATCATTCCTATTAGTAAAAACAAACGATAATCATGTGAAAAACTTCAAGATAGAATTAAAAACAAAAACTCAAATCATATTAAGAACTAGGAATTCATCCTCAATCAATAAAATTAGCTACTCATGTTAAGGAGTTCACACAAAGAATAAAGAAGAGAGAATTGTTGTGTGTGTAGAGAGGTGTGTGAAAAAAGATGTAGAAAACTTCTCTATTTATAGGCTTCAATATTCTCCAAATCTTCCAAGGATTAGAATCCTTTTCCTTTAGCAATTCAACTTCCAAATTCAAGTCTTTCTCAACTCTTCATCTTCTCTTTCCAAATTTGAGTCCAATTCTCCATCCAATTCCAAGCCCAAGTCTTCACACCCATGAGAGAAGTCCATAGAAAATTCTGGATTTTTTTGGTCGCCGGAAAACTGGGATTGTGGCCGGAATCCGGCCGGAATAGTCGTCGCCGGCCACCTGAAAATTCTGTCCGTCGAGGGAATATGCGACGGAATATTCCGTCAGTCCACCGTTAGGACTAACGGTCAAACGGGTCAACCGTCAGTCAACTGTTAGTCAGCGGGTCAAGGGAGGCGTCTCAGTCAGCTTTGAGTCAGCTTCTTACTCGGGTGAGTTGAGTCGCTCTGACTCGTCTGGATCGGTCATCTCCGAGTTAACTCGCCGGTACAGAAAACCGGCCGAGTTCCGTTCAATTACAGGACTTTCCCAGGCCAAATTTCGGCCGATCTATGTCTTCATTCCCTGTGACAGTCCTAACATTCATCTAGTAAGCAACACATTCTTTACTGCCGTACTGCTTCATTTTCCCTGTTGAATTGCACTCCTCAACACATTCATAACAAGCCACCCTTGTTCACAGCTCAGTTCTTCAGTGCCATACTAACAATACCCACAGCTCCTCTGCTACTCCTGTAACTTCAATTTTCACAATCCCAGTACCACCAGAACCATTCGGCACACACCAAACTAAACTGCAGCTTCAATTGCAGCCACTGAGCTACTCTAACTGGTGCATCTTCTTCAAAACATCCAACCGAGTTCATTAACATCTTGTTGTAGCTCCTGCGACTCAATCAAGCACCTCCTTTGTGCTTCATGAGACCCAAGCAAACCAATTACAGCTCCATTAGTCACTGATACTTAGCACTAACCCACCTGCAACCTTAGCCAACACCCTGAAGTCTCACAACTTCATTAGCAGAACCCAGACCTGCAATTGAATCAGTGCACCACCTCCTAACATCCATCTACTTGAGCTGTTACTACAAATCACAGCAAGACCACCACAGAGCCTAACCTCCTGAATACATCCTCATAGCCATGAACATCTTCTCTGATTCTATTGCCTCCATCTAACTTGACTCTGTCTCCGATTCAACACAATCTCAGACCCATTAATTTCTTCTCAACAGCGACCATATCCATCTCTGTCTTCATCCTCTCTGAGCTCCTCTTTAAATCGAAACCTAACCCAGTTACCATCAATCCCCTGAGACCCAACAGCAAAACCCACCTACGATTCCATCATTGAGATTTCTACAGCGAATTTCTTCATCTCTGAGCCTTCATTCTTCTCGTCGCTCATCGGTTCTGCTCTCTCTCTCAAACTTCAGTTTGGCAGCGACATCAAATCTCGATTCAATCTCTCGGTTCTCAACAACAGCCGCCTTTAACAACACCAAAACCCATCTCTATGTTCTTCATCTCTCTTCTTCTTCATTCTGCCATTAAATCCCTCATCAACAAACCCTTATTTCATTTCGATTTTCTTCCTCTCTGAGTTACAGCATCATTCTCGACCTTCAACAATTGCACGAACCCTAATTTATACCTCATCAATTTCTCTTTGTTCTTTCATCAATCCATAGACCCATAACAGCAGGAACAAGTTCTTTGGTTGTCTGCAACTTAACCTAACCTCCATTTCCTCTCTTATTTCTCGATCTCTGGCTCCATCTTTCAATTTGTTGGATTTAATAGCAGCAACAGCTGCTTTTCAGCTTCAGGTGAAAGAGAGGAGAAGATAATCTTCTCGATGGATTTAGGATAAGTATAGGGTAGGATGGTACACCCCAAGGACAGGGACCACCCCAGTTGGGTGCCCATAATAGGATGTCACTTCTGATAAGGGCTAGCCAGTTGGCAGCCCCTTAACCACAGCTAGTCTGTCTTTAACTCCAAAATAGAGATGCCCCTTAACCTCAATTGAGCTCCATATATCAATCGCCTGTAAAATGACCTTTTTGCCCTTTTGGCTCAAATTGGGTGATTTCTTCTTCTTTTCCTCCGTGCGACTCCAAAGTAGCTATAAAACTCAAAACAAGCGTAAAATACATAATTTACAAGAAAAATAGCAAAGAAAGCATAAACTCTATAAAGTAAATACGGTGTATTCTACACCTATCAAATTCCCCCACACTTAGACTTTGCTAGTCCTCGAGCAAATCAAACTAAAAACTCATAACTTCAAAGCGTTCAAGCGTCACAAGCATCCAAAAAGCTATGAGGACATAGAGTTTCTGCATGCTAGTAATAAGAAGTTAGAAATACTAAAGAACATATTCCATTCTTAAATGTTGAGTGAGAAATAACCACACCATAATGAGAGACTGCGTGTTTGAGAAACGATCAATAAGCATTTCGCCTCGACTTCTGCCTCACCAAAAAGGATTTTATGATAATTGCACTCAAAAAGACGGCTTTTTTATGGTTCTCACATGTGTGCAGGTAGGAATGAAGAGAGAATTCCTGCAACACGTTGAATGGTGGGAAGGACAACTTCCGAAATATTTTTAAAAACCCACATCTTTTAATATTTTGAAAAAACCATTTTTCTAACGATCTCTACGAAAGGAAATCAACCATTATTATCGAGGATGAGATTACTTACTCACCTTCACATCCGATCGCCAATTATGATAACACCACTCTCACAGCATCCAATAGAAACGTCTTCCGCTCCTCGTCTTGATCTTCTTGGTCTTCGTCTTCGGTTTCAACTATTGATGATAAACCCTCGAATTTCATAAATCCTTGACAATTTGTAACTCTTTTACCTTAAAACCTTGTCGCTTGAAACTTCCTTATATATTTTCCTTCCCCACGGCTCATTAAATAAAAATAAGAACAAATATTTCTCTTGTTTTTCTCTCTTTTTTTTTTCTTTTCTTTTTTTTTTTTTCAATTTTTTTTTTTTTTTTCGAAACAAGAGAAATTAAATACAAAATAAACCATGGCCGTGGAAGAAGTATTTTACCACTTGATTCTTCACAACTTGTATCGTCTTGAAATCATAAACTTCAAAAATTCTCACCTTTTGATTTTCTTTGCTCTTATAAATAAGTCTTCATACTTGGATATAGAATTACCTCATTGTATTGTAAGTCCTCAACTTATATGTAAAAATCCGCTCATTTGTATGTTGCTTTACTTGAATTTGAAATTTGCTCTTTTTCTCATTCCGTTGCTTATAAACCTTAAACTTTTCCAACTTTCCTTGTAGATTTTGATGTCGCTCCTTGTTAATGATGAATGTGTTTCTATGGATCCGTTTTTGTCGAGAGAGAGAATGGTGCTAACTGCAAATCGAACTACAAGAAGGAAGCTTTCATCCATGGACGTCACCCTCATGATTGACAAAATTAGCACTCAAGAGATCAAAGAGTAGTGCTTCTATTGGTGGGAGGTTGGGTAGCTCACCATTCTACCCGGAATTTACTTACGGTGACACACACTCAAAAGAAGCTCTTTAGTAGATAGAAAATTTCTGGTCGGTGCCTCACATGATATGAATACGGGTAGTCTCCACTAATGATTGATCAGCAACTCTAATAACGCATTTCTCCCTGCACCAAATTCGCATCACCGGCATGATTAAATCCATTATTTAACACTCAAACAAGCAAGAAATCCGAACGTAGTTCTCTAACATTTCCAAGTTCAATTATGTCGGTCAAAATCTCTATGTAAACATACCTAGAAATATGCTAGTGACTCTAAAATCTTTAAAAGTTGGAGTTTTTATGAAATTTTTTTTTTTTTTTTTTTTTTCAAAATTTTTCAATTTTTTTTGTAATTTTTGTTTTAAAAACATGCTTAACCACTCCCCCACACTTAAACCTTACATTGTCCTCAATGTAATTGAATCCTCCTAGTAAAGTCAAGGTGGGAAATTTTAACATGATAAGAAACAAGAAAAAGAAATAACAAAAAGCAAAAAGATAAGAAATACAAAACCTATGGGTTGCCTCCCATTAAGCGCTTGTTTTAAAGTCGACGGCCCGACTTAGCTCTTGCAAGATTCATTCCCCATATACTAACAATCTGAAAATTTGAGGATCCACCCATAATACCTGTTTTGCAAACAATAACTCCATACAAATATTAGCACAAGAAAACGATAGTGAAATTATCGCTCGATAGAAATTTCCCCCACACTTATTCTCGTCCACACTCGGAAGTGTATAAAAAACATAGAATTTGGGAACTTCCATGTATTCCTCTTGGCAAACCTGCATAGTGTTAGCATCAAGTGTTTCCAATGGTGGATATTTAGAAACAAAATCATCCAAAAATACTTTCGAAGCACATACATTCAAACCAATAAGAGGTAAAGGAGAAGAATCAATATGCGAAGGGTTAGACAAACCTTGCACAATCTCTTGTATTATAGAATCCTCTTCATCCTTAAAAAATTCAAGTGAATTACTTACCTCTTGTATATCGTGGTCCTCTATTAAACCTTGCAACCATTCTTCGTCGTTTTCTACCTTAACCAAAGTCTCGGCACCATTATAATCATTGGCAAGTTCAATTGGGTCTTCCACAAAATCAATGAATGTGGTTTCATCCTCTAGCATCATCTCTTCAACATTCTCATCATCGGAATCGGGCCATTCTTCCCTCATATAATCTTCCTCGGTATAAATTGTAAGATCTTCTTGTGAGGGTGTTACTTCGTTTACAACAATAGGTAAGTGATATCCAAACTCCTCCTTTTGAATAGGTGAAGGATCTTTATTATGATCCGGAGTTGGAATAACTTCCTCATTGTTGCAACGTTCATACACTTCCGCGGACTCCCATCTTTCCCTAAGAAATTTTTTCCAAGCAATAAATGCATCTTCCTCAAGCTCTACCTTTTGAATAGGTGTTTGATCATTATTAAGATCAAGGCTCGAGTAAGCTACACTAGCGTCTTCAAAAGTTTCCAAAGGTTGGTTAATTTGTTCGTATATTTTCTCCGAATTCCTTTGAATTTCTCGATGTGATTCTTGAAACTTTTGTTGAAGATCCCCAATCATGGCAGACATCTTATCTCGCAAAACTAGAGAATTTCGATCATAAACAAAACTATCCTCCCATCCTTGTGATTGTCCACTTACATACCCGTCATAAGGTTGTTGATATGTATGAGAATATCCATAATGTTACGTAGGAATTTGATCATAGCCAAAAGATTGGTTTTGATTGTATCCTAAGGATGGTTGGAAGTTGCCATAATGTTGAGGTTGAAAACCGTATTGATTGTTGTAATATGCTTGCTCTTGTCCACCGTACATGGAAAACCGGCACTGAAATAAGATTCAAAAACCAAGTTAGATACGGAATAGAATCCAACAAAGCAAGAATAAAGCAAAAAGAAAAATAAAAACAACTAAAATCATCCGTTGCTCCCCGGAAGCGGCGCCAAAATTTGATGCGTGTCGTAACCACAACAAATTAATTAATACTTTACTACCTAATTAACAAGTAATATAGGGTAGTCAAGGTCGATCCCACGAGGAGCACGAGATTCTAGTTGTAAAAATTGTCACGAAAGGGGGTATAAAAAGCAAAAGAAAATAAACAAAGCAATTAAAAGATAAAGTTGAAAGCAATAAGAGAGACAAGATCAAGGAATCCTTCTTCGTTACGAAACAATGAATCAAGTTATGTTCTTTTCTACTTGTTATTAGTCATGATTATCACCAACCGTAGGATAGCAGGTCCGCTTAGCTAGCCCCAAAATCCCTAATTTCACCGAGTAACAGTCCGCTTAGTTATCGATTCTATTCAAAAGAACCACCCCGAGGTTCGCTTACAAGATGTAATTCCCGAATGCATTAAGATCTATGAATTTAGGTTTAGTACTAGTAGTTAAACTCGGTTCGCTTGGTTCACTTTCTAGCGTTGTTTCTACACACAATTGCTCCACGGAATCCCTCCGCAAGGTCTTGTGTTTTCTACTTGTGTAAAGTGTCAAGAAACGATTACTTATCTCCTAACTTTCACTAGCATTAGATTAAATCGACAAATCAATTTAGTTGGCCACCCAAACAATCTATCAATCAATCATGAATGTCTTTAAGATCATTCCTATTAGTAAAAACAATCGATAATCATGTGAAAAACTCAAGATAGAATTGAAACAAAACTCAAAACATAAATTAAGAACTAGGAATTCATCCTCAATCAATAAAATTAGCTACTCATGTTAAAGAGTTCACACAAAGAATAAGAAAAGAAAAGAATTGTTGTGTGTGAAAAAAGATGTAGAAAACTTCTCTATTTATAGGCTTCAATATTCTCCAAATCTTCCAAGGATTAGAATCCTTTTCCTTTAGCAATTCAACTTCCAAATTCAAGTCTTTCTCAACTCTTCATCTTCTCTTTCCAAATTTGAGTCCAATTCTCCATCCAATTCCAAGCCCAAGTCTTCACACCCATGAGAGAAGTCCATAGAAAATTTTGGAATTTTTGGTCGCCGGAAAACTGGGATTGTGGCCGGAATCCTGCCGGAATAGTCGCCGTCGGCCACCTGAAAATGCTGTCCGTCGAGGGAATATGCGACGGAATATTCCGTCAGTCCACCGTTAGGACTAACGGTCAAACGGGTCAACCGTCAGTCAAGCGTTAGTCACGGGTCAAGGGAGGCGTCTCGGTCGGCTTTGAGTCGACTTCTTACTCGGCTAATCGGGTCTTACTCGGGTGAGTTGAGTCGCTCGACTCGTCCGGATCGGTCATCTCGAGTTAACTCGCCGTCTGAAAACCGGCCGAGTTCCGTTCAATTCTGAGGACTTTCCTGTGCCAAATTTCGGCCGATCTATGTCTTCATTCCCTGTGACAGTCCTAACATTCATCTAGTAAGCAACACATTCTTCACTGCCGTACTGCTTCATTTTCCCTGTTGAATTGCACTCCTCAACACATTCATAACAAGCCACCCTTGTTCACAGCTCAGTTCTTTAGTGCCATACTAACAATACCCACAGCTCCTCTGCTACTCCTGTAACTTCAATTTTCACAATCCCAGTACCACCAGAACCATTCGGCACACACCAAACTAAACTGCAGCTTCAATTGCAGCCACTGAGCTACTCTAACTGGTGCATCTTCTTCAAAACATCCAACTGAGTTCATTAACATCTGTTGTAGCTCCTGCGACTCAATCAGCACCTCCACTGTGCTTCACAGACCCAAGCAAACCAATTAAAGCTCCATTAGTCACTGATACTTAGCACTAACCCACCTGCAACCTTAGCCAACACCCTGAAGTCTCACAACTTCATTAGCAGAACCCAGACCTGCAATTGAATCAGTGCACCACCTCCTAACATCCATCTACTTGAGCTGTTACTACAAATCACAGCAAGACCACCACAGAGCCTAACCTCCTGAATACATCCTCATAGCCATGAACATCTTCTCTGATTCTATTGCCTCCATCTAATCCAGCTCTGTCTCCGATTCAACACAATCTCAGACCCATTAATTTCTTCTCAACAGCGACCATATCCATCTCTGTCTTCATCCTCTCTGAGCTCCTCTTTAAATCGAAACCTAACCCAGTTACCATCAATCCCCTGAGACCCAACAGCAAAACCCACCTACGATTCCATCATTGAGATTTTTACAGCGAATTTCTTCATCTCTGAGCCTTCATTCTTCTCGTCGCTCATCGGTTCTGCTCTCTCTCTCAAACTTCAGTTTGGCAGCGACATCAAATCTCGATTCAATCTCTCGGTTCTCAACAACAGCCGCCTTTAACAACACCAAAACCCATCTCTATGTTCTTCATCTCTCTTCTTCTTCATTCTGCCATTAAATCCCTCATCAACAAACCCTTATTTCATTTCGATTTTCTTCCTCTCTGAGTTACAGCATCATTCTCGACCTTCAACAATTGCACGAACCCTAATTTATACCTCATCAATTTCTCTTTGTTCTTTCATCAATCCATAGACCCATAACAGCAGGAACAAGTTCTTCGGCTGTCTGCAACTTAACCTAACCTCCATTTCCTCTCTTATTTCTCGATCTCTGGCTCCATCTTTCAATTTGTTGGATTTAATAGCAGCAACAGCTGCTTTTCAGCTTCAGGTGAAAGAGAGGAGAAGATAATCTTCTCGATGGATTTAGGATAAGTATAGGGTAGGATGGTACACCCCAAGGACAGGGACCACCCCAGTTGGGTGCCCATAATAGGATGTCACTTCTGATAAGGGCTAGCCAGTTGGCAGCCCCTTAACCACAGCTAGTCTGTCTTTAATAATCCTCCAAAATAGAGATGCCCCTTAACCTCAACTGAGCTCCATATATCAATCGCCTGTAAAATGACCTTTTTGCCCTTTTGGCTCAAATTGGGTGATTTCTTCTTCTTTTCCTCCGTGCGACTCCAAAGTAGCTATAAAACTCAAAACAAGCGTAAAATACATAATTTACAAGAAAAATAGCAAAGAAAGCATAAACTCTATAAAGTAAATACGGTGTATTCTACACCTATCATAACTTTCGAATAATGTGGTTTTTTTTAAGAAATTGTTTATTTTGATTATTATTATTATTTTTTAAAATGTTGAGGATGTTGGTATTAATTACATTGTATCGTGGATACCACGAAAGTACTTGATCTCGTGCAATTGGGATGCATAGTTGTGGCGGATGTAGGTGCTCACCATTTTCTGGATTCATAACTTTCGAATAATGTGGTTTTTGTTTTAAGAAATTGTTTATTTTGATTATTATTATTTATTTTTTAAAATGTTGAGGATGTTGGTATTATTTTGCTTCGTTTAGTTTTATAAAAATATTGGTTCTTTAAATTCTTTGCTTGATATTTGTTTGTCAATTAACTCGTTGAGTCAACACAATTCTTGATGTCGGGGAAATTGCGGTGGTGATTGTTTTTATAGATGTCACTCTTTGACATGGCTTATTTATTGGTGTCTTTGGGAGTTATGGTTGTGCGGGGCCATCATGGTAAACCAATTTTTTGACCAATGTGACAAATTTGGAAAGAGAAGGTGGAAGAGTTGAGAAAAGCTTGGAATTGGAAATTGAATTGCAAAAGGAAAAGGATTCTACTCCTTAGAAGATTTGGAGAATATTGAAGCCTATAAATAGAGAAGTTTTCTACAACTTCTACACACCTCTCTACACACACATCTCTACACACACAATTCTTTTCTTTTCTTATTCTTTGTGTGAACTCTTTAACATGAGTAGTTAATTTATTGATTGAGGATAAATTCCTAGTTCTTAATATGATTTGAGTTTTTGTTTTTAATTTTATCTTGAAGTTTTTCACAATGATTATCGTTTGTTTTTACTAATAGGAATGATCTTAAAGACTTGGACATGGCTTATTCTAAGCGGCACCTGCTATCCTACGGTTGGTGATAATCTGTGACTAATAACAAGTAGAAGAGAACATAACTTTAATCATTGTTTAATTCCTTGATCTTGTCTCTTATTGCTTTCAACTTTATCTTTTAATTGCTTTGTTTATTTTCTTTTGCTTTTTACACCCCCATTTCGTGACAATTTTTACAACTAGAATCTCTTGCTCCTCGTGGGAACCTTTTACTTGTTAATTAGGTAGTAAAGTATTAATTAATTTGTTGTGGTTTGACACTTGCGCGTCCAATTCACAATGTCACTCTTGGCTTATTCAAGCTAAACCAATTTTTTTACCAACATGGCTTATTCAGCTAAACCAATTTTTATTTCAATGTCACGATCTTAGAGAGTATAGTTCATCCAAATCTAAGTTTCCGAGAGTATTTCCACCAACATAAATTGATTGATGGTAATTTTCCATTTTTATCGATGTCACTCTTGGACGAGCTTCTAAACCCCTGATTTTTATTTCGATGTCAAGATATCTTAGCAAGTATATTTCATCCAAATCTAAGTTTCCGGAGGTCACCGAGATAAATTGGTTTAATTTTCTATTTTTACCGATGTCACTCATGGACGAGCTTTTAAACCAATTTATATTTCGATGTCACGATCTTAACAAGTATAATTTATCGTCCAAATCTATTACGGGGAATATCTCCGCCAAGATAAATTGATTGATGGTAATTTTGAATTTTCACCAATGTCACTCTTGGACGAGCTTCTAAACCAATTTTTATTTCGATGTCACAATCTTAGCAAGAATTTTTCGTCCAAATCTAAGTTTCCGGAGAGTATTGCACCGAGACAAATTGCTTAATGCTAATTTTCCATTTTTTCCGATGTCACTCATGGACGAGATTGTAAACCAATTTATATTTCGATGTCACGATCTGTGGTAGTTTTCAATTTTTACCGATGTCACTCTTGGACGAGCTTCTAAACCAATTTTTATTTATTTCGATGTCACGATCTTAGCAAGAATTTTTCGTCCAAATCTAAGTTTCCGGGGAGTATTGCACCGAGACAAATTGCTTAATGCTAATTTTCCATTTTTTCCGATGTCACTCATGGACGAGCTTGTAAACCAATTTATATTTCGATGTCACGATCTATGGTAATTTTCAATTTTTACCGATGTCACTCTTGGACGAGCTTCTAAACCAATTTTTATTTATTTCGATGTCACGATCTTAGCAAGAATTTTTCGTCCAAATCTAAGTTTCCTGGGAGTATTCCACCAAGACAAATTTCTCAATGCTAATTTTCCATTTTTTCCGATGTCACTAATGGACGAGCTTGTAAACCAATTTATATTTCGATGTCACGATCTATGGTAATTTTCAATTTTTACCGATGTCATTCTTGGACGAGCTTCTAAACCAATTTTTATTTATTTCGATGTCATGATCTATGGTAATTTTCAATTTTTACCGATGTCACTCTTGGACGAGATTCTAAACCAATTTTTATTTATTTCGATGTCACGATCTTAGCAAGAATTTTTCGTCCAAATCTAAGTTTCCGGGGAGTATTTCCACGGAGACAAATTGCTCAATGCTAATTTTCCATTTTTTCCGATGTCACTCATGGATGAGCTTGTAAACCAATTTATATTTCGATGTCACGATCTATGCTAATTTTCCATTTTTACCAATGTCACTCTTGGACGAGCTTGTAAACCAATTTATATTTATTCCAAGTTAAATTCCTTGATGTTAATTTTCCACCCAATTTTTTTATATTATACTGTATTTATTTATTTTCCAAAGCTATACTTGTTCACTAGCCAAGTTATCATGCTTGTACGTGGCTAATCTAGAGGTTGAATATTAAGGTGAAAACGTGTGTGAGGGTATAAAACACGAGCAAGGGAGACTAGGAGAGTACTACTCGGCTTTATCTCCGTCAAGTCTCTCTCTAAATTGAACCTAGGGTTTCAGTATCAAAAACTGAAAGTTTTAGTATCAAACCAGACAAAATGACTCCTCTAGTTGTAACCTCCTTCCGTTTTCTTCTTCTTGATGAAGACAACGAGATCGTTGGTTATTTTGGTTGTAAGGTTGTTCCTTGTTTTGGAGATGAAGAGGAGGATGATTATGATGCTGTTGACGATGAAGAAGAGGAGGACGATGAAGAGGATGATGAGTATGATTCTGAGGATGATGATGATGATGATTTAGATGATCCAGAACAATTCTTTTGGTTTGGGCCAGCGCCTGGGGATGAAGATGAAGACGATGATGATGATGATGATTGGCCATACAAAGATGTAGTTACGATTGTCGACAGCAGCAGTGAAGAAGAAGAAGGGGATTCTAACTGATCTAGTCCTCTGTTTTCATGGTTCTGCTATGCAAGAATGGTATTCAATCACATCTTGATCCATCATCTTTTGTTTAGTTATATATATATGTCTTTTTTTTTTTTTTTTTTTTTTTTTTTGTGTTATTAGTGTATCTTATTTTTTTTTTTTTTTTGGATGTTTAATTAGTCTGTTCGTAAAGCTGCTTGGAAGTATACTTTTTGTGAATTTTTAATATTTACGGATGCAATATTTTGTTTAGATTCCAAGTGCATATGTTGTTTAATTTCTGTCCATTGTTCATCTGTTGGAGTATCAATCTTTTGACAAAACAGAATGAACTAGTAACGTGTTTAAGGGGGCTTGGCTTAGAGATTTGGAACTGAAGAGTTAGGGTTAACCATGATTTTGTTGTGGCTTTGTTGTTAAAGTGATAGGATCATGAATATGATAGGGACTGTATATTGAGTCTTGTATCATAGTTGAAAAATATAGGCAAATTTTTCATAAATTGCAATGCCAAATCTGACAAACTTAACCAAAAAAAAAAAAAAATCCAAATTGAGAGCACAATTGAACAAAGAGGCCTTTGACTGCCACATAATTTTGCTTACACATTAATAGAATTATCATACTAAAAATAATGTAAAAAACTTGAATTTAGTCAATGCCGAGTGCTCAGCCATAAATTTGCTCGTCTTGGTGGCTTCCCATGTTCTTATTCATTAAAATCATTATCCAAATGTTCACCATAGCTTTTCTCAAATGCCTCCCAAGAAGCAAAACCCTTAGGAGGAGGATCATTTTCAACATGGATCATTTTCTTAATATGAACCAATTCCCATTCTTCATCGACAAAATCTTCTAGTATATCACCAATGCTTTCCACAAAGTCATCCCATGAAGCAAAGCCCTTGAGAGGAGGAGGATCATTATTAATAAGACCATTGGCAGGAACAACACATTTCTCATTAGAACTCATCCTCTCAATTCCTTATTTCTTTTACTTATGAACGAGGTATCTAATTTCTTATTTATAGGATCCAAATCTAGCTAAATATAGTGTTTTTTTTTTTCTTTTTTCTATACATATCTAGTATTCAAATCTAAATATAGTGGGTAGGTTATGTTTACCATGTATAACAAACGAAAATCAAGGTGATATATGGAAAGTGCGATTTTGCGGATTTTGCGAGACCGAGCAGAAAAATATTGCATTTATTAGGATTGTAGGATTAAACTACTGATTGTCAATTCTAATTAGACGCCTATAATCTAGCCGTAACCCTAAAGATATCTCTAAATATCCTGACACGTTAAGCATGCATGTCAACACTTGTTAAAATTAAAATTTTACCATCCTTATTTAACAAAATACTCCTTATTGAATTTCAGACGCTACATTATTACTACAATCATAATTGAATTTTTGCAAAATTATTATGGTGATTATGAAGTATGAACATCTCTATGTTTGATTTTAGGTTTATTTTTATGTTCTTTGTTTTTGCATTTTCTAATCTTTGGTGATTGATTTTCATCCATCTCTTCACTTTGGTTAATGCATGAGTTGCTTGTTTTGCATTTTCTAATGCTGGTGATTGATTTTCAGCCATCTCTTAATCTTCTTCTCTCTGCAAATTTTCTTTATTCTTTTGGTTTGATTTAGAGTAATTGCAAGTATATCAGTTTGTGCGAATTCGTGCACACTCCTTAACGAGTGTATATTTCACATTTTAATCTCCACCCTTGATTTAATTTAGGGAGTTATGTAAAGAGGGTCGTGATTCTAAACATGGAGGGTAATGGGGCCATCCGTTAAATAATCAACCAATCGAAGAATATGTGAAATATACACTCGTTAGAGGAGTGTGAACAGATTTGGACTCCTCATCCTTTTGTAGAGTGGTTAGATTAACCATAAATGTCCATTTATGGCGCATGGTTAAACATCTAGTCCCTTGGCAGACCACGCGTCTTTAGTCTCAAGACGTAATTTTTCAAAATAGGCCGAGTACATCATTATTATCCTCTCCAGACTTGTCTCATCTCTTAATTGCACACGGCGGTTACCTAATTTGAAGGCCATAACTGTAACATTATGGTTCACCAGGGTTCACAAGTTTAGCTCATGTATCATGCCATGTATCAAGTACCTGACCAAGTGACCAACAATTAAAATAAAAAAAAGGTCAAACATAAGAGGTCATGTATATTCATTTAATTTTAATTAGTAAACAGATGGGCCATATCTTGTACTGCAGCATGGCTTGGCTCAGGCATCATGCCATATCTCAATACCCTGGTCCCTGACCAACGACTCAAATGAGCCACAAAAATCTACTAACACTATTTCAACAAATAGCCGAGACATAACTCATTATCATTTCATCTAATTCCATTCATTTGAGCCGCACAACACTTCATCTGCAGAAAACTTCATCAACAACAATGAATCAATTGATTCTTCTGTGAAAGATCGATTCAGGCCTAGATTTAAGTTTAATCGATCTCTCATAGAAGTATTGGTAGTGATTCATAATTTTGGAAATGCAAATCTTGGTCATTTTCATCTAAGGTATTTCTCATTCATTCATTTGGGGGTTTAATGATTTTACAAATTGGAGGTTACACACTACTGATTTTGGATGGTATAATTTCTGATGGTGATTATGAACATCTCTATCTTTCAGATTTTAGGTTTATTATGTTGTGTGAATTGTATCCTGTTTTTAGAATGTTTTGGTGATTATGAACATCTCTATCTTTCAGATTTTAGGTTTATTATGTTGCTGTGAATTGTATCCTATTTTTAGAATATTTTGGTGATTATGAACATCTCAATTGCATGATTTATGCCTCCACCAAGAAGTTTTATATGTCAGTTGACAGATGATCTTAAACTCAGACATAGTATTTGGTTGTAGGATGTCAGCATTGGTGAATAAAGCTTGTATTCTGTTTTGAGAAGCAGCATCTCAGGAGTCTTTGTGATTTGTATTTACTGTCAAATTGTAGAATCAAATTAGGTGTGCATAAGGCTCCACCAAGTAGTGTTCATGTCAGTTATGTGCAAGTCAAATACACGCAACCAACACAATCCAATTTTTGTTAGTCATGTATTTGACAGAAGACTAGGTGTGAGTTTACTTGATATGCTTGACTTATTTAGTGATTGTAGATTAAGACTAGGTGTGTATATGCCTCTCCACCAAGTGAATTAGACTGCATAGAGAAACACTAAAGTGACTTGTTTTCAGTATGCATTTGTTTTCTATACATTTTAGTTTTGTACATGTTCCAGTTCTTTGATTGTAGTTTTAGTTTCTGGAATACATCCTGCATCTCCAACATTATCGACACACAATCGTTGGACAATATAAATAAGCTGACTTCATCATATTGCATTTAAAAAAGTTACAACCGTTTCGTTGTTCATTCGGTCTTGAGCAATATTTAGCAAAGACAACACTATCATTTCATATCCACTTACATGTTCATAAACTAAAACATACCCATTTACAAGTATTTCACCATCTTACCCACAAAAAGTCCAAATACCAAAAAAGAAAATGAAAAAAGCAAAATAAACATAACATTACCCTACATTTTCAGTTTCCATTGCTAGAACCAAAAAAGAAACACATGATTCAGTGACTTACCATTTGCATTAGACCCCTCTCCATTTGAATTCTTCTCTGTACTTTGATGATAATATCTATCTCTTAATCATTTTTTAACATTATGTCATCATTTCCATTCGAGCACTTACCCAAAAATCCACCATCTCTCTACAGAAGAATTCAAATGTCGATAAGGCTTACTCATTGTCATACCCATCACTCGGAATCGAGAATCATCGATTCATCTTCCTCCTCAACAGACCCCTCTTCCTCCTCATCGACCCCTCTTCCTCATCAAACCCCTCTTCCTCCTCGTCTTCATCTCGCATCGTCCGCCGGAATCGGTCTTTTGGTCCAACAATGAATCATTAATCCCAAATCTCTCATCTTGGCGAAATTCTTTAATTAGCTCTTGTAGGACGTAAACAAGATGTGTATCACTTCGATGATCAACAAAAACAACGGGCTCTTCATCTTCGGAAGCATCACTGTCATGCGGCCAGATTCTTTCTTCATTACTGCCATTTCAGCCAACCTCATCTTTTTTACCCCGCACTTCCAGAATTTTTCCTCCTCTTATTCATCTATGAAAAAATCATGATGACGCTTCTTTGGCAAAAAATCTGCAGGTTTCTCTACTAGGTTTTTCAACTGGTTTCTCTTCTGCTTTGTTTTCATCTATTAAGGCATGCATATCTTCCTAGAGAGGTTGGAGTTCAATATCATATAACAAGTCACTTACTCTCTTTTGTACCTTCTCCAGATCATCCTTGGTCATCTGTCCAATCATCTGCATAGTGGCTGATAACCTTTCTCGTTTTTCTTTCTCTTCCAACTCTTTCAATAGTTGCTCTTCAGTTATGGGGGCTTTACCCTTTCGTCTGTGTTGATCATCATCACCAGCCATTTTGATTTAGAAAAACTCAGTAAACAGGAGTCTCCCTCTATAAATTTCACTCCGAAATTTTTTGCTCTCTCTCTAACTCTTTGGTTTCCCTGTTAATACTCTATCTACTCTATCAGGAACTATAAATTCTTGGAGGGTCACGTCTGTTACCAAGATGAAGGCTTAATCAAACACGTTCCCTAGTCTAGCCCACTATGTCATAATGACGTGATAAACCTAGGTAAAATGGCATTTTGGTTAATTAAAGTAGCTTTAATTTAATTAGGGATGGGACTTGGGTTGGGTTGACCCGCCCAACCCATGCCCAACCCGAACGTTGGGCGGACATGAGCAACGTATTTCAGAACTTTGGGCAAGTTTGGGCATAAATTTTATAAACTCGAGCCAAATTTGGGCAAGCATGGACACAAATATTTCTAACCCAAGTAACCCGCCCAACCCGAAGAACTATGACATAGTCATATAAAACTATTTTTTATAATTGGTATTATTATTTATTTAGAATAATTTTAGTATTTATCTTCAAATCTAGTATTTAGACCCTAGATTATGTCATAGTTCTTTGGGCAAGCATGGACACAAATCTAGTAATTTTAGTATTTATTTAGAGTAATTTTAGTATTTTAATAATGAAAATATATATTATATCTAGAGAAATTTATTCTTATGACCCTGGAAATTATGGGTCTTACACTTTTGGCCCCGGGGTTATTTAATAAATTTGCTAATTATTCTAGTGGCCCTGGAATATTATAGGAAGCAGGATTAACAAAAAGCTTTCCAAATATATAAAATTTGTCGAATTCTTACGTATGATTTGTGAGACATGTTATGTTTAAGTTGGCATGACGATTATACCCTAAAGGATATAGTTTATCATTTGATAACATCATGAAACATCTTTATCCAAATGGCCCTCCTTCTTTTTTAAGGGTTATTTCAATAAAATGAGTTAATTCTTTTAAAATTGAGTTTTAATCCAAAGGCCATTTGAGTAAGAGAGAGTGAGGGGAGGGCCAAACACTTAATTCCCACTTATATCTATCTCATTAATTTTATTGGATAAAGAGTATTACATTAACTAGTTGGAAGCCTAACAAGCTAAGCTCCAACAACATACTACTACATTAATTGAACAGGTTGTTGTGCTAACCTACCAGCGAGCCACATGGGTAACCTAGCCAAGGGAGCCGAAGCAGATGGGGGGGCTGAGATTGTGTCACAAGGGGGGCAAACTAACACTACCTTCCATGTTAATTCCTGCAATATTACTCCATTGGGGGCTTGAACCAGGTGATAGAATGTAGTTGTTTGGATTTTTTTGTTAACTAGAGAATGAATGTATGGATTGTTGAAAAAAAATTGATTCTTAAATCATGGTGGGGTTTTGTATGCAGATGGGTTTTAACAATGTTGGATGAGTTTGGATTTGGCTATACTGATTGTTGAATTAATATTCTGTCATGCTAAGATTAGTAGTAATAGTACTAGGCTTGCACATAGATTTTTTTTTGGAATTAGGCCTAAAATAGTCTTTGAATTAATCTTACTCCAATTTATAAACTGGAGTAATACCCACCATCTTAAACAACATTTTATATACCCTATTGATTCATTAATTCAGTCATTCCTACCCATCTCTACTTAACAATCATTGGAAATTTAGAATCATTCACCAAGAACATTGCTTGTTTGTACATTTATCGTATTCAATCCATTACTGTTGAAATCAAAAGAGCAAGAAAAACTGACTCTTTATGTTCAAACCCTTCAAACATACATCCATCACAAGTTTAATACTGCTGAAAATTCAAACAACTGGAAGAACACAACTAGTTTAATTACATCTAAAGGAGGACAATCTAAAGAAGGACAAAGCAAACAGAATACCACTTCTAAACACCCGACAGGATACCGGGGCCATTACAACTTTCTTTTTACAACCAAAATTCAAAGCTGCAACATTACTAATCTACCTGACATAAAAAAGGTTAATCCTAACTACTGCAACTCTCCCGGCTGCTATATTTACAATGCACCTGCTGCAAACTGAACCCCAAAAACACCTTATATTATAAGATCTTTATCAACACCATCTATCAAACAAAAAACAAAAAAAGAAACCCCATTCTCCATACACTTCTTCAAAGAACATAAAGTACCATCAATATCCCCACAAGTTTTCACGAAGATGCACAAGAGACATAGTAATCAAAATCACATTACTCTAGTTCTAAGGGATTTGACAAGTACCTATAAGGCAATCACCAAGATTCTCCGTCATTCATTCTTTGTTGTAGTTTAACTCATCCTCTTCATAGTAGGCACCAGTACCATCATCATCGTCTGAAGATGTGTAGGGACCCTGGAGATCATCATCATCTGTTTCTTATTCCTTATCTTCTTCTTCACTGCAAACCATCATCTCACCGGAAAACACAGGCTCTCCATTGAGGTCTAACCCAGGAATCTCCTCTCCGTCAGAATCCACGTTCAGGAGTTCTGACATGGTTCGAGCAAACTTATGAGGGTTTTTATTCTTTTCGGCGAGATAGATCTTGTACATCACATCTTCAAACTCTTGCCTCTTCCTC
Source organism: Papaver armeniacum (assembly GCA_023531295.1). NCBI lineage: Eukaryota > Viridiplantae > Streptophyta > Magnoliopsida > Ranunculales > Papaveraceae > Papaver > Papaver armeniacum. Next base: position 565,729 of record JAJJWW010004780.1, read on the forward strand.
TTCTTCCTCTCTGCTTCTTTTGATCTCTCATCTCTCTTCATCGAATCATCACTGCTCTCCTCATCTTCTACTCCTTCATAGTTCTTTTCTTCATCTTCACTATCACTTTCAGTCGCACTACGAGTTTTTCCCCATGAACACTTCCACTCTCCTCGTCGTTGAAGCTTCTCCCTGCGTCGGCGTGCATCTATGGCATCTAACTTTCTCATCCACAATTGAAATTCCTCATCATTTTCAACCCTTAATCTTTTAAATTCTTATCTCTCTTCTTGTTCTTTCTTCTTGGTGATCTCCAGATTCATAAAAGCGATCAAACTTTCCATCTCTAATCTTGTTAAAGCCTCAATCACACTCTTTGCATGTCGTATGGCAGGGGAATCGGCCATTTCACTATTCCTTAACCGCCTCTCTTTCTCTTTCTCTGATTTCTATTTTTGGTTTAATAATCTGTTTATCTCTCTATTATCATTATTATGATGGTGGTAGTTTAGCCATAAATGGTCGTTTATGGCATTTGGTTAAAAGTCTTGTCGCTTGGCTATTCACGCCACTTCAATGCCATGCGCAATACCATCATTAATCTACTAAACCGTATTTTCAAATTCTAATGTCAGATTATCAAAGAGTATCTTCAACCCTTTAGATACGTACCATCATTACTCTACTAAACCCTATTTTTAGCCATTGTTGGTAAACATAATGATGGTGTGAGGTAGTTTTCTGGTCTTTAATATGAAAATTTTGCGTATGCTAACATTATTAGAGTTTAAGCATTTAAAGCACTAAAATGTGGAGTCGTTGAACCAGTTTAGTTTTTTCAGAACACTAATTTTAAGCATCTAAAGATTGGCAGCTTGGTGGATTGATTCGTTACCTAACTCCTTCGAGGTCATGCGTTCGAATATGGGCGATATTTTTTTATTAATTTTTTCAAAACGAACTTTTTAACCACGTTATAAAACCAGCGTGTCTATAGAACGCACACTATGGACACACATATACTAGCGTGTCCAAAGAAGAACTTTTTGGCCACATTTTCAACTTGGCGTGTTTATTTAAATGTTGAGTAGTTCAACCAGTCTAGTATTTTCAAAACACTAATCCTAAACATCTAAAGATAGGCAGCTTGGTGGATTGGTACGTTATCTAAATCCTTCGAGGTCATGCGTTCGAATATGGGCGAAAGACTTTTATTAATTTTTTAAAAACGAACTTTTTAGCCACGTATAAAACCGGCGTGTCTATAGAACGCACACTATGGACACACATATACTAGCGTGTCCAAAGAAGAAATTTTTGGCCACACTTTCAATGTGGCGTGTCTATATGTCATACACTATGGACACGCATATACTGGCGTGTCTATAAATCGTACACTATGGACACGCTGGTATAGGTGTGTCCAAAGAAGAATTTTTTGGCCACACTTTGAATTTGGTGTTTCAATCAATCGTACACTAGGGACACGCACTTTGAATAGCGTGACTAACCTTTTGGACACGCCACAACTACCTAATGTGGCCATAGACTGGTCTATAAACACGCCCAATACCTAATGTGGCCATAGACTGGTCTATAAACACGCACAATACCTAATGTAGCCATAGACTGGTCTATAAACACACCCAATCAAAAATTTGAAGTTAACGTGACTAAACGGTTGAAATTTTGACACGCTAGTAGCCCTGGCGTGGCTGAAAGCACTTATATGAACACGCCCATTGAACATGGCGTGTCTATAGGGTAGAAGTATACCCTATAGACAAGCCAAGACCAAAAAGGCGTGACAGGGAAATTTATATTTGGCGTGGCTAAAGGCCATTTCTGTACTAGTGAGAGATGAATCGATTGCATAGATACAAAATCTGATTTATACCCAAATTGAATGATCAATCGAAGCAATTTACCATTAGAAATTGATGAGAGAACAACAGACTTACCCCGATCGAATAACAAGCGAGAATCATCAAGTTGGAAGTGAAAACAAGCCCTACCTATAAATTTGATGATGACTTCGATAACATCAGTTTTCACCACTTTCTCATACTGTAAACTCTCATCAACAGACAAATTATTCTTCTCATGAAGGAAGTATGGGGAAATCAACCCTAAACTGAGAGAACCTTCTTCATCGTCGACAGCGGAAGGAATTGAATTAACGACAGTTGAAACTTCTTCAAAGAAATAAGAAGGAATCAACTTCGATTCTGAAAATTCATCAACATCTGTAGAATCGATTCTTATTCTGCAAGGAGATGGATATGATGAAGCGGTATTCCTAATAATCATGAGTGATGTCACCCTCTCAAATGCCTTGGTTCGCATTTTTAACCACCTCTGTAGTCTACGATCTCGACCAACGTCGTCCTTGTTCGTCAAATAATACCAAGGCCACTTAGAGCAAACATCTAATTTCTCTGCTGCTATCCTTTCCAACTTCATTATAGGTACTAGTTTTCCATTCATTTCAACCTATTTTTCATCTATTAAATCCATGATAGAAAAAAGTTTTTGAGCAAATTTTTAATGGATAGAATGGCTCTGATGCCAGTTGTTGTGATTACACAACAAATTAACAAACAGAAGGATAGAATTGGTGACAAACACCTCCTAAATCAATTGATTCAGGCCAAATCCGTGCTTTAGAAGCGCAACCAACAATGGTTTCATTTCATAAATTTCAGATAATCCAGAGATGAACTATTCTTACAACCTTATAGCAAACCTAAGACTACCTCACCGGATTGGACACACGCGTCACAAATCCAACGGACACAATTAACTAAGCAGAAAATGATACGACACCCGCAATTACTACTACTGGCAGACATCATGGTAGCCCCTACCCTCCACACTGTGACATAATACTTTTATATAATAAGGAATGCAATCTTTTGCAAACCGTGGCTATAATGTTCATGACTTGATTCATGTGAATCAAAATCGATTTTGCTTCAATTGTATCTTGTACATTCTATGAGAATATAAACAATTGAACAACTCTAAGAACTAGTTTTATTTGAGTCATTTGAACTAGTTATGATTAAGATGAATAAGCACACCATTTTTCCTGATTAGCAACAAAATTTTGCAACAGCTCTTAAGCAGTTGCGAATTCGCAACTGATTTTGCAACGGTTGAAAAATTCGCAACTGTTTTCCGCAGTTGCGAATTTTGCAACTGCTCTGTAGCTGTTGCGATTCGCAACTGCTAAGAAAACCACATGTGCTGCCTGTTTGTGTGCCATGTAACACCAGAACACAGATGTGCGACCCGGCTGTGTGCCTGGTAACACCTAATTTTACATATGTATTTTCATGTCTAAATCTCCGCCGTTGATATAGTTGTAAGAATAAAATCCACATCGTTCAATTAACCCTAACCCATATACACTTGCCTCGTTCTTCACTCGCCCTTCTTCTTCTTTAGCCGACTTCTGTTTTTCAGTCTAAGTTATCATTCTCTCTGTCTAAAAAACTCGATTAGCAACTCAATCTTCAGTCAAAATCTCGATTGAGTTAACGAAACCATTTTGTTTTAGATGAAGAAGATCATTGTTCACTTTGTTTTTGATGAAGAAGATTACTGTGTTCAATTAATCTAGGGTTCATGGAAAAATTTCTGTCTCGTGAAATTTGTTTGCTATAATGGAGAGACTTTACATGTGGGTTTTATTTAATTTGTGTTATTGCTTCTTAGATTTGGGTTTTATAGTTTTCTGGACTTGATGTTCTTCCTCTACAAACAAAAAAACAGGTTAGGGTTTCTTCAAATCAAGATCTCTTTCTGCTCATTTGAATTAAGGTTTCTGATTATTTATTTATTTTTGTTTTAATTTCGGATTTTACAAAGACCCAGTAGCTAACTATGTCTCCAGCAATTAAAAGTAATTTTATGAGACTTTAGGGTTGTGTTAGTTTGGTGGTTCGAATTTTGATTTATGTGTCGGGGGTTTCAGTACCCATCCCTCAATTTCTTCACTCTCTCTGTATTAGTAATTGACTAATGTTTTTGACCATCTATTGTTGTGTAGGTATGAAGGAACAGTTTGGGATGATTTAGCTCATGGAAAAGGAGTGTATGTTGCTCAAGAGGGGCTTGTCAAGTATCTTTTGTGGTTGCAGGTATGAAGGTGAATGGTTGCAGAAGTCTTTTTTTGATATTCAATATGATAAATCTATTGATACGTGACAGGTTTACAATATGTTGTTGTTTAATTACTTGCACTGATAGAACTCTTTCGAAATGAATAATTAGTTGATGTATGCTTAGGTTCATGCGCCTATGAGAAGTTTTTCTCAATTTACATATGTACTGTATGGCAGAGGTTAATATGGGTTTATCTGATGGTTAATCTGTTTTATTTGATTTAGTTTTACATTATGTGGTGCCTTAGGAAGTTAAGCTCATTACCTAATGAACTCTAGGGTTTCTTGTTGCAGCCTGATGGCCAATTGCCTAGTGACAAGACTGTTGGCAGATGAGACAATGCAACACCTTTTTCTGTAAAACTGGTGCTGGAACCCACTGTCGTTGACGAAGTAAGGACTGGAACATCTACATTTTTGTCTTCTTAAACTCAGTAAGCTGTGATTTCCTAGTATAAGATATATTTATTTTGTTCATTTGCTGTTTAGTTCTCACAGAATCCACCCGATTACTCTTGTTTTGTTCTCACTGAATCTCTATTACCCATCAAAATTGATACACTTTCGATTTTGACCTAAACTGAACTCATACAAGTTCTCTGTTTCTTGTTGAAGTTGTTACATAACTCGAGTTAGGTTGCAGATTGATTTCTAGAAGAGGATTATGGGGTTATCCTAGTTTCATCTTACTACGGAATGAGGGACCAATAAGAGTGATGGAGGTTCGATCTTATATAACTAGAAGAGGATTATGGGGTTATCCCAGTTTCATCTTACTACGGAATGAGGGACCAATAAGAGGAAACCGATGGGAACATTAGCAAAATCCTGAGAAGAAAACATGATGAGGTAAAATATCTTATGCTCTTCATTACCTTTGTCGTGGTTCTGTAGGTATGCAGTTTTCAATGAAAGATGACAAGTGAGTAACTTAGAAAGCACCAAAATTATACAATCCTTGAAAATTATGTTTCTTTATCTGTATAGGATATCTTTGAAAGATGAGCTATTTCCTTATCCACGCTTCAGTCTATAATTCTGAACCCCTTGTGATTCACCAGTCATTTATCTTCATTCTTTTGTTTAGTAATATCTCTTTGTATACATATTATACATTACGACCTTCCTAACACTTCGGAGATCTTTGTTCATAGTTCTGGTAGAACAGGACGTGCTGGAAAGATGGTGATAACGCAGCAGTATTAAGGAGTACTCCTCTGATGCAGAACCGATAATGCAATGGAGTGATTCTATTCATGCTCCTTTCATTCGTGCTCCCTGCTGATAGGTATGTGTTTACTGAACTCATATGCTAGCTTAGTTATAATCATCCCTGTCATTCTCAAGAATTTGAACTCATAACTGAACTTACTGAAATTTCCAATCTTTTGGTTGTTCATATCATTCTTCAGAAACTTAAGAAATGTCTCCTGAAAGTTATCTATCTTTTCTCATTATAATTTAGAAAATGAACTTAATTGGGTATTGATTATATGTTTTGCAAGTCCCTTTTGCAAAAAAAAAAAAAGTTGATGAGTTCCCTTTGTCCATTTGGTGAGATCCCTTTCTTTCTATGTTATTGGCCCGAATATTTTGTTCAAATGGAAGACTTTGTTGTTCAGTGCGCACTCAATGTGTCTCTCAGCTGGATTTGGCCTGAATTTGTTGCAGGGACTCTTGACTAGGTCAATGTCAAACTGACTTGACTTTTTTTTATATTGCAAAACTTTAGCAACGGCTAAAAACTGTTTCTAAATTCAGAACCGGAATAAACCGAGTCCGGCTAAGTTATTTTGGTTCTAAATTTCGCAACGGCTACAGAGAGGTTGCGAATCTTCCACTTCGCAACTGCTCGAGGCTGTTGCGACAAGAATATAGCAACAGCTTTAGGCTGTTGCTAAATATTTTGCAACGGCCAAAACCGTTGCAAAGGCAAGAAAAACAGTTGGCTGAACCGAAAACCATTGCGAAAATATTTCGCAACGGCTTAATAGTTGTTGCAAAAAAAAAAAGCAACGCCACGTTTCGAAACGGCTGGCTGCTGTTGCAAGTCCCTTTTGCAACTGCATGCAGCCGTTGCTAATACCGAAAAATGGTGTAGTGAAGGTTGATATGAAAGTGTTCATATGGCTAACTTCGGTTAACTATTGTTGAGCCAACAAGGTGTACACGTTTAGGTACAGTTACTCAAACCTAAATGAAGGTACATTTTATTTGTGTGTAACAAGCTAAGTTCGATCTAACAGTTGAAAGATATTAGCTTGAGTCTAATCATATTTTCATCTAACGGTGAATATCGAATGCTTTGTTACCAAGGTAACATTGATTGCAAACCCTGATTTGAAGACTATATAAAGGAGAACTCTAGCAATTGGGAAACCTAATCCCCACACCTTCTGTGTGATATTAGTTGCGACTAGAGTCGATTTTCCTTTAACCTTAGGTTTTTCACGAAACCTTGTAGGTTAACGACTGAAAGACTTCATTGGGATTGTGAAGCCAGACCCAACTATTTTCTCTGTAGTTGCGTGATCTGATCTTGCATCTTCTATCGTGATTGAGTACTATCTTCTTTAAGATTGGCTCGAGATTTATTCTCCGATAGGCAAGATAAAAAGTAATCACAAACATCTTCGTCTCATCGTTTGTGATTCCACAATATCTTGTCTCGCTACCATACGATTAAGATTATTATGAGGTGATTGATATTTCTAGGTTGTTCTTCGGGAATATAAGTCTGGTATATCAATTGGTTCATGTTCACCTTGATTTATCAAAAGACGGAACAAAACTCATATGTGTATCTGTGGGAGACAGATTTATCTATACAATAGACTTTTCTGTGTGAGACAGATTGGTTTATCAAGTCTTCAACTTTGGGTCGTAGCAACTCTTAGTTGTGGGTGAGATCAGCTTAGGGAATCAAGTGCGTAGAGTTCTGCTGGGATTCAGATACGTAAGGAGCGCAAATGTACCTTGATCAGTGTGAGATTGGTTAGGGCTCAACTACATTCCAGTTCGAAGTTAACTTGGAGTAGGCTAGTATCTGTAGCGGCTTAATATAGTGTGGTGTTCAAATCTGTACTAGGTCCCGGGGTTTTTCTGCATTTGTGGTTTCCTCGTTAACAAAATTTCTGATGTCTGTGTTATTTCTTTTCCGCATTATATATTGTTATTTAACAAAAATATCACAGGTTGTGCGTAAGTTCAATCAATTAGAGAATCCAACCTTTGGTTGTTGATTGTATTGATTGACACTTGAACATTGGTCGTTGGTACTGTTCAAGTTGTTTCACATAATAATCAGGCTCATGGATTTGTATCTGTTTGATTTGCTGATTACATTGTGAAACAAAGATATAACTCTTTGCTATATTTCTTGATTGAGCTCGCTTTATTATTTGGTGCTCTCAGAATTATATTGGAGTTAGTCCATACATGATTGCTAAGCAAAATATTGGGCGTGGTTGTTAGAACCCCACTTTTTCAATTGGTATCAGAGCAGGCAAACACATTTAAGACCTCATAAGTCTATGTTTGTAGCGATCTGAATATGGACAATAGTGTTATCTCTGAAAATCGCATCACCAAAACCAAAAGTTTTGTTTCTATGGAATCTATTAAAGAGAAAGATTTTTCAATATCAAATATAGATGAACCTAGTGTTTCAACGAAACAGACTTGCATTGACAAGTGTTACCCCGATTACCTTTCAAACGAGTTTGACTCTGTTGACGAAGGTGAAATAACCAAAGATAGTGAACTGATTCTAAATCTTGTTAGAATCCAGGCTGATAGAATTAATCGGTTGAAAAAAAATGTCAATGTACTTCTCGGTATAATGAAAGATTGTAACTCTAAAGTAAAGGCTCCTAGAAAGGAAATCGCCGAAGTTCGTTCATCAAGAACCTTACTTGAGGCGAACCTCAAAAAGGATGCTTTGGAAATTGAACATCTTTTGAGTAAACTCTCTATTCAAGGATGCTCCAAAGAGTTCACTATACCAACTGCTTCTGTCAGTCCCATAAGTAAAATCGGAAATCCTCCCTATTGGGAAAGATGTGCATGTCTCTTCCTCTAATCAAGGAATATCCGCATCACATGGAAGGAAGATATCTCCCAACGATGGTGTTAAGACTGTTCTGTCTAATCACTCAGGTGATCAGAAAGTGTGTCTCTTTAGTGATTCAAAAGGACATGTTGAAAAAAAGAGGAAATCGAGGTTAAATGACAATTCTATTATTCGTCTTCAACGCACCTTAGATTTAATTCTCAAAGGTGTAACTGACATTCGTATGTCTAGACCAATTGGTTTTAGTACTCACCCTGTGTACCCTACCAGGAAACTCAGTTCGATGTGTTCCTTAAATGTTCAAATACGAAACAGTCTTACTAAACCAATTCGTTCAAGAAGAACTCATGGGTCTTCTTCAACCAAAAAGGGAGATAATATTTTTCATAATGTGAAAAAGGTACCAGAAGAAGGAAGCAAAAATGGAGAGATAGAAGACAACCTAAAAATGATAATTGAAGGTTATAAAGAGATTATTAACAGGTTGTCAATTCCCTCTAGCCAAAATTCTTCCGGTAAGAATACATACTATGCGTCTTATTTTGATGATAGTAAATTTTATGATAACTTCTCGCATCATAACTGTTTTCCTCCAAAAATCAAGAGAAAGAGGTTTAACCGAAAACAACATTCATTTGATGAGCTTAAGGCTCATACTTGTGTTAATTAATCACAAGGTTGAGATCTCACTCACAAAAATCCTGGTTGAGTGAGATATGGTCAGGTATACTTGATGGCAAAGTTTTTTCTGATTCTCTAGCTATTTTCTTATCGTTCATAGCCGGATTATCATTCACAAACATTTTTGCACAAGTATTTGTGCTTTTGTTCTGTCAAGCTTTTGATTTTTAATTTCTTCGAAATTTTGTTATGTCATAATGCTACTCTTATGCTCTAAATTTTATCTCTAGTGAGAATGTAAAATTTATTGAGCTAAAAAATTGTGAATTTATTCACGTAGCGAAAACATTACTGCGTAAACAACGTCTTGTGACATGTTTTTCGCTTTCTGGGTATTCTCTGGCTATGGGTCAAGTTTGCGTTCTTACGGGTACCCATGTTACTTGTCACGGACCAACTTTGGAAACCCTAAAAACTGGTTCCTTGTGAAAATCCTTAAATAACCAGCCTGTTCTAGGAAGAGTACGTTTACTCCAGGTTATTTTTCGTCAAGATGGGATCTCCTCTTGACTCTTGTAGTTTTCCAAAGGCTTTTCTTGATAAGGGTCTTGGTTTTGATCTCAAAGAGGAGGAGAAAAAGACTCTTGTGGAAGTTGATGACATCTCTTCTCAATTGGCTGAAAACTATTCAGATATTGAGGACGATGAAGAGATTTCTGCTGAAGTTGTACATGACTTTATCTGTCAGTTTAACGATGCAAAATTTTTGCTTGTTAATACTTTAAAAGATCTTGATGTGTTGAGAACTGAGTTGAAAAAGGTTAACTCTGACCTTGCTCTCATGAAGACACATGTTAAGAATCGTCTTAATAAGGATTTCTCCTCCAAAGAGGCTTTCGATGTTGTCAGTCACAAGCTTGAAGGTCTTGAAACCCGTGAAGACTCTGTACACGAACTTTGATTATCGTGTTTTCGGTTTTGTTTGTCTTAGAGTTGTTTGGTTTTTATTTTTTCTAGGAAACTTCTTATGAGAATTTATTCTTGTGTTTTAAGAAGGATAACTAGGGTTTGGAATAGCCATTATTGTGAGTACACATAGCTATTTCCAACGATTTTCATCTTGCAATGTTTTTAGATTTATTTATTTAAATTCTAAAGTTTATTTGGAAGATGATTTTGCAGTATTAATCTTTATGGTTTCATATATTGCAACTTTTTATAAGATATGTGTGTTTATGTCCATGAACTATGATTGTCCCATATTTGTCAAAAGTTAAGTCTTTCATATGTCATTGTGCAAATGGTGATAAAAGAATGAATGAACTTTTGACAAACAAAAGTTAAGCCTATTATGTCATTATGCAAATAGTGATGGAAGATAGGATGAACTTTTGTTTACAAAGATTAAGTCTATTACATGTCTCTATGCAAATAGTGATGAAAGATAGAATGAATCTTTGTTTATTCCGCAGTATTGGTCTTCTCTGATCCACATCTTTGTGTAAATACTGTGTGGCTCCGTAAGTTCTCTTATGTTGAGAATTTCCGATTAAATTAATCATGGGTTCTCTTGTGGTTAATTTAATTGAGTATTTTGGATACAAATTCATGATTTGTTAAAGAAATCCTTCTTTTCTTGTGAAAGTAAGGTCGCTCTTGTTGTTCTTCCGGGAACTTGTGCTTAATTGCCAAATCTTTGTGGGGAGTGCGGCTGTGGAATATTGTAGGGGTTATCTTGTATCTTTATAAACTCCTTGATGAATGCATTTAGTTTCGGCTATATGACGGCATCTAAACAAGTTGATATGTTATTTTCCTCAGAAATTACCAGATGTTTTTCAAAGCTTAGATTCACCTTAGAGAACTGTCACATCTATGTCAATATCTAAACATTCTCTTAATGTGAAAACTGTTGATAACTGGGAAACACTCCTAGAAAAACAGTTGGATGAACTTTCTGATGAAGGTGATTCAGATATTGATAGAGAGGTTGATGAGGAAGTCTCAGAGTATGTTAAGGTTTTGAATTCGTTGGAAAAGAAGAAGATAACAACTTCTCATGTCACACCTCTTCTGACTCCTCTCTGTCGAAAAAACAAGCAATTGAGAAGATGTTACTCAGGTGTTTATGTTTCGAATCGTTCTAACGAATCGATCCTCAAGGATTCTGAGGAAAAGCTACGTATGAAGTCACTTGAATATGATAATCTTTATCAAAAGTACTTTTTATTGGAAGAGAAACTTGCAGAATATGAAGCAAGGTTTGACTCTCAACAAATTAGTTTTGATGACAGAGAAAGCGCTTTTCTCGCTCGAGAAAAACGTCTTGCGGCTGATTTAGCTGTTGCTCTTGATAAAATCAAGGTGTTGGAAGATGACTTGAAAAAGTTCAATACTAGTTCAAGCAAATTAACCACTATGCTAGGATCAAGTAAAAATCATCGTGATACACGAGGATTGGGCTATAAGGGAATAAATGCTCCAAGTATTAGCAAAGAGGTAAAATTTGTCAAGGCTAGTGATTCTTCTCAACAAAAGGTTTCCACTGATGGCAAAAGTGAAATACCTTCACCGGCAGTTAAGGTTCAAAAGAGCAAAGTATATCAACCTCCAAAGTCAGCACACACGGATCGAGGTAAGAACATTCCTTATGTTTGCCACTATTGCGGAAATAAAGGTCACCTGGAAAGGAGATGTCGTTTCCTTATAAGGAATGCGAAACTTCATGATGTTCTTGTTTGGGCATCACAAGAAGTTGTGAAACCAAGATCATATGTTAAGACTAATCCCCTTAATGTTACAGGTTGTAACTGTCCAACCTTTAGACAAAGGAATCAGTGCTGTGATAATCCTAGTTTTGCCTATAAACTTCATACGAATTCTTTTCACAATCGTGATGGTTATCAAAAGAATAACTTCGTAAAGACGAAGACAAGATCCGATGCTCCCAATTGGAGAAAGACTAACTTGCAAAAGAATAGTCAATCCAATTATCTTCCGAGAATTCTAGAAGAAAGTAATGGGAAGAAGGTCCCGGTTGTTCCTAAACGCACTCAGAAGTGGGTACCAAAGAAAGCCAACGATGCTTTGAGTGTGAAAAGGAATGATCTTCCAGAAAATTCCATGACTATGGAGAAGGAAGTATCCATGATGTTGGAACTTAACAAGTTTTTGGAAAAATGGAATTGGATGTGAAAGGTTCTAAAAGCGATCTCTTTCATGATAATCCAAAGGTCACTTGTGGTGAGCAAGACATTGTTCACCCCAACACAACTTGATTGTGTTGTAAGTGCATCCTCACCAAGAAATGCCCTGTTATGTATATGGTTAGGGAAGCACAAGAACTGGGGCACACATATTGAGTTGGGTATGATTTTGAATGTTTGGTAACGCTGTAGAATTCGATCGGATTCTTCTAAAAAGGTATGTATCTAAACTTGAGCAAGTTTTATGATTATCTATGTACCTTGCTTATTGTTCATTTCTACCTAACTTGATATGTGTTTAAGGTTCTTAAACGTTTAGGTTTGAAAATAATAGTTCGGGATGTTTGGACTTCATGGTACACCTACCACGTATGCATAACATCATTCAAAATCAAAATCCAGGGGTTTAAGTACGCATACCCGTTTGCATACTGCTCAAGGTCATGAAAATTCGTTTGCAAACCCGTGTGCATACTTGCCTGTAGACGTCGATATTCAGTAAACTTGTTTTGGCCGTATCTTCTTCGTCCGAACTCGGATTGACCTCATTCTTTTTGCATTCTCTTCCTATTTGAATTCTCTTCAAAATGGAGATGAGAAAACTTGAATTTGGATGAGTTAAGATTGGTCTTTGTCCTGTCTCCTTTTTTTGAGTGTTTTTCTCCGTTTCGTCGCACTTGTTCCACTTGTCTTGGACTTGGGCACATGGATTCTTGGAGTACTACTCTTCTAAGCTAATTTATAGCTTTTACAAGAATGTTGTTGGTGAATCACAAAGAAGGAAGTTCAAGAATGGGCAGTAGTACGCATTGTTGTGGGATTCTTGAATGTTCACAATCATCCTTTGTGAACTATGGTGCATGGTCGTTAATGACTTTGTATGTTCTTCTTTGTTAAGAAAATCTTTTTATACACCTTTGTTAGCTATTATTGGTGTAAATCCGGGAGAAAAAGATTGATTCTACCCTCTAATGAAAATCATCTTATATGTGCATTACGAGTTTGTCTTGATGCCTAGGAAACTTCTTATGAGAATTTATTCTTGTTTTTGAGAAGGATTACTAGAGTTTGGAATAGCCATTATTGATATTACACATAGCTATGTCCTACATTTTCATCTTCATGTTTTTAGATTTTTAGTTTAAATTCTAAAATTGTTTGGAAGATGATCTTTGCAGTATTAATCTTTTTGGTTTTATATATTGCAATTTGTTATGGGATATGTGTGTTTACGTGCCCATAAATCTTCGTACGATGTCGGAATGACTCCATTCTTCCGTCGTTGGCTTCGTCTTTTCGTCCTCTTAGAGTTGATATCAAGAACTCCTAGACTTCAACGAGTTTCACTTGGTCTTTGGCCTTTCTCCATTTGTAGCTAGCTTCTTTTATTGCACAAATATGTGTCAATTCGCTTCTTTTGGATGATTCACCTAATAAAACACAAATTGAGAAAAACAAACATAATATACAATAATTCACAAGAAAATATAGCAAATACTAGCATGGATTCGACACTAAATGTATGCAAAATATGCACTTAACAGTCATCAACAAACACATTAAAAGATGCGATTATGAATTTTATCTTAGAAAACAACCTAATGTGTAAAAGCACTAATCAAGTTTAATTTCCTAGATGCATTAAGTTCTATGAAATCAGGCTAATCAAAGCAATCGAACGTGTAAAAGCACTAATCCGATTTAACAAAGGTTATGACTCACTTGTGATCGAAAATAAACAACCTTTTAATCCCGGAAAATCTAGTCACAGAAAGTTACACCAAGATCAAAACACAAGAATAAAAGTCTTCAAGTCTTCAATCTTTAATTTAATCTTCAAAGTAACAACCTACAAACACAAACTTGATTCCTTATTGATTTGTCGCACAGAACGGAGTCTGTTAACAATAGCAAATCAATGAATCTATCTTACGGATCTAGAAAAACTTAGATCCGTAGAAACGTTAAATCTTTGATCTAGTTTGAGTGAGCCTTATGTCAGAAGAGAAGGTTCTCAAGAATAAACAAACTAGGTGCAATCAAAGATTCAACAACCGTTAGTCAATCAAATCAATAATCAAAAACTAAAATAACAATGCAATCATCTAGTTTCTCACCAACGGTACTCGTAGAGCTTCTTGATCCCACGGAAGTCTTTAAACGAGCGGTCGTAAGAGATTTCGCCTAAAAAGTCCACTTCGCCAGTTCGGAAAATCATGACTCTCGTCATCCAGTTTTCACCTTTCGCCATATCAGACAGCTGCTTGAAGCTTTTGTAGGTGCTTCTTGGAACAGTTTTGGTGGGGCTACATGTGATTTGGTTCGCCATTAGTTTGTTCTGCATGTTTTGAATGAGGGAACAAGATTAGCAAGACTTATTTTTCGGTAGTCAAATCAAATCAGACTAAACCAAACAAAGTGGAAAACAATACTACCTGGTGTTTGAGCAAGAGATGTATAGAAGTAGGAGTGGTCACCAAGAAAACCGTGGTATGGTATTTTGTAAGTTTGCTCTAGATTTTAGAAACGAATGTAAACAGAGGGGAAATTAACGTGAGCTTTATATAGGTCAAACCCTGGGTATCCTAAATAAATGGAAATCTTATTTTATATATAGAAGTTTAAAAGATTTTCAGGAGCAAATTTTAGGAATCTGGGTTCAGGGTTTGAATGATTATCGCAATCAAATAATGCGAATTTGTAACCGATCTGATAATCCATGGGAATCTGTAACGGCTTCAGTACTGAAATTGAATATTAACTCGGAAGATAATATCTGTAACGGTTGTAGCATCTTCTGCGAATATGAACTCTCGAAGATGATATTTAGGGATCCATCATCAATAGAAATAAGGAAATTTATTTCTTAGCATTCGCATTAACGGCATGGGTTATCAATGGTCAATGGTTAGATCGTAACCGTCCTTTAAGTGCCCAAATTGTATAACCCAAAACACATTAGTTGCTCGATCTGGACCTTCCTTTATGTGTCCAAACTATAGATGTCTGTCAATGTAGGAAAACACCATTGTCCATTATAATATAGATATCATCGGTTTCGTCTCAAGTACATTGAATGTTTAGATAATTAAAACGGGTATATCACTATCAATTATACAACATGGTCTTTGATGTTCTCCCGCCATTGTAACAAGATGAAATATATTGAATTTGAAGATTTCGAAATAAACGTAATTGCCTTTTTTTTATTATTATTATTTTTTCAAATCATAGTTTTATAGTATTTGTCTCGATTATAAACATATTGCTCTTGGATGTCAACATTTGATATATGCTTTACATAAAATATGTTTTTTTTGCTTCTATAAATAATTCTGAAATTTTTGTTTCCAAAATAATTTTTTATTTTATACCTTATTGAATCTCATGTATGGTGCTTTGTCTGATGAGGGATTGGGACAATTAGTGGGACTATTTTAAAAATTTGCATAATATATATAATTACCATGGGTTATTGTAGGGGATTTAAATTTCATAATTAGGCAGGGGGAAAAGTTGGTGGCAACTTGATTCCTCAGAGACAATAAAATTGTCTATGTCTTTCTGATCTTAACTATATAGGGAATCCCTTTACCAGGAGTAACCATAGAAGTAGCTCCCTAATTCTTGAGAGACTTGATAGGGCCCTAGTCAATGATGAGTGGTTAGAATGCAATAGTGTACCACCTTATGGAAATTGGTAGTGACCATGTTCCAATTATGTTAGTTAGTTTTAGGGATGATAATGCTACTAGGAAACCTCACAGGTTTAATAGGTGCTGGTTGAGGGACAGAATTGTAAGGATGTAATGCTAGGAACTGGAGTTCTAATGTGAATGTCTCTAAAGACTTCAAAGATACTAAATGTTTGTATAATTAATGTGAAAGTGAGCCTAAAATAATGGAATATTAATTCTTTTGAAAACTTCCAAAGTCATATCAATAACTTACAGGAACAAATAGTTGACGCTAAGATTAGTAGTGATTCTGTTCAAGGGTCGAATAACTTTGCTAGGTTAGAAGAGTCTCTAAAACATTGGTACTCTGTTAAGCAAGAATATTACATGCAAAGAGCTAAAGAAAATGTTTTATCTTTTGATGATAAAAATACTAAATATTTCCATGACAAAGTGAAGTTTAGGAAAAGAAAATCTCAGATCGAATGTCTCCAAAAAAGTGATGGCCAGTGGTTAACAGATAGAAATATGATTGCATCCGAACTTAAAGACCATTTTAGTAAGATTGGTAAGTCAACTAATCCTCTTAGATGTGGTAGCTTTCTGGACATCTTGTAACCTTGTATTACTGATGAGGAGAATAATTTTCTAATTCATTGTCCTTTTGATGAAGAGATTAGGAACATTGTCTAGTAGATGCAACCTTGGACCAGCCTTCGTCCAGATGGTTACCCATCTGGGTTTTACCAATAAATGTGGGATATTGTTGGTACCGATACGATTGCTATGGTTAAGAGTTTCTTTAACTCTGGATATTTGCTTAAGCAAATGAACCATAATTTTGTACCTTTCATCTCTAAGAATAGCACACCAATGTGCGGCTGACTATAGACCCATAAGTCTAAGTAATGTGATTTATAAGATTATATCAAAACTTTTGGCTAGTAGACTTAAGATAGTTATGGATAATTTTATCAGTCCCTACTAGGCTGTCTTTCTCTCTTCTAGACTGATTACAAACAATATTGTCATATCTCATGAGTTAGTTGACACAAAGAGGAAAAATAAATCTAAGGCTGGCCTTATGGCTATTAAGTTATACATATCAAAAGCCTTTGACAGAATAAAGTGACAATTTCTTATAGATATTATGAGGCAATTATGATTTCATGACCGCTGGTGTAAGCTGATTGAACTATGTATTTCAACTATTTGAACATCTATCTAACTAAATGATGATCCATGTGATGTGTATCTTCCTACAAGGGGTATTAGACAGGGAGACCCCTTGTCTCCCTACTTATTTATTATTTGTATGGATGTCTTATCTAAAATGCTTATGGATGCAGAGAATAATAATCTAATTCAGGGGATAAAGGTAACAAAAAATAGTCCTTCCGTTAGTCATTTGTTCTTTGCTGGTGACCTTTTGATTTTTTCCAAGGCCAATGAAAAGGGTGCTAAGATTCTTGAAAACATGTTGGATTTGTTTAACAAATTTTCAGGTCAGGCGATAAACTTTGAGAAATCAGGTATTGCTTTTAGCCTAAAAACAGAACCTATGAAGAAAAACAATATATTGAACATTCTTAAGATTAAGAATCTGGGTCTTGCAGACAAATATTTAGGTATTTCTCTGTTAATACAAAAAAACAAGATGAAAACTTTTAGACATCTTCTAGATAATCGTGACCAAAGACTCGCACCTTGTAAAGGGAAATACATAAATCAACCAGGTAGAACGGTTTTGATGAAATCCACTTTAGGAAATTTGTCTAGTCATCACTTAGCCGTTTTCCCTATGCCTAAAGAAATGACTGATAAGCTTGATGTTATTCAAAGAAAACAAAATTTGGAACAAAAAAGGTAATACTAGAGGTATTTACATGAGGAACTGGGATATTGTCGCCCTTCAAATTGAATTAGGTGGACTGAATATTAGAAGAACTGAGCCAAGCTAGGATGGCACCTTATTCATGAGTCTGATGTTTTGTAGATAAAATTTTTGAAACACGAATATTTCCCTGATTATAATCCACTTCATGTTGTTTGTACTGGTTCTATGTCTTGGGTTTTGAGGGGAGTGTGTAGAGGGTTAGAAGTTCTTAAAAAGTATTACTACTGAATAGTAGGTGATGGAACCTTGTAGTTGCAGGATTTCCCACACTACACCCCTCACTCAAATCTGTTTAATCAATCCATTGGAAGATGAACAATGATGTGTTTTATTAATTGTTTTCTTGAATGATTTACAAAGAAATGTAGAACAAAGTTAAAGAAATTACAATCTCTCTTTCCTTTCTCTCTCCTAATGACTTGTTTCTCAATTCAAAAAGCGCCTCCCCTACAACAGACTTACTCGACCTTTATATAGGGTATTACATAGTGGGTGACAGCTATACTGTCCTTTATTTTCGGAAACGTCTCGCGAACGCTCGCGAATATACGACTGTTTGCCTTCGCGACACTCTTAAATCTCGCCAAGTCTTTCACACTTTCCTCATGTTCTGATTGTCGTCATCTATTACGTCATTCATTTACCTTCATGCGACTCCTTCACGATGCAGTTGTTTATTAATCTCGCGAAGAATTGTTGTCGCGATATTCTGGTCCTACATCTTGCCTCTTTTTCCTTGAATATCGCTTGGAGAGCGATTTTTAAGGAAAAATTTGTTACTGTGGTGATCTTTGACATTTGTTGATGAAGGAACGAGCGAAAGAATACTGGACTTGAAAAGTACGTACTTGCCTCTATTCTTTTGCGAAGTTCGAAGCTTTGCGAAGTGAACAAGAAGTAATATATCTTCAATTTCCCACAGAAATTTGATTCCTTAAATCTTGGGATGACCGTTTACACGTGTCTAAAATTACTCTTTCTAGGTATATTTAATGTTATCCGATCACCTTTTTTTTTTCTTCTTCTATTTAAGGGAGAACTGCTGTTAAAACCATTCCTTCTCTTCTTCTATATCTTCTTCATCAAATGCAACTATTTCCTCGCTATTTATCTTCATCCTCTTCTTTTTATTATCTTTCTGTTATCGTTTTCATGGCATCCAGGTTCGTTATTTTCATTGATTTTGATGATTCTCTTGATTGATTTCCCTTATTGCAATTACTTCATCTTGATTTTGTTCTTCTTTTGATATTTCTTTCGCCATTTTTGTTTCAAAGCAAGAACAAACCCACTCTAAATATACCGTGGTGAACCCTAACATCCCCACTGGTTCGCAACCGAAATCTTCTTCGCAACTGAAGTCTCTGGCTTCCAAAAAACAACCTGCGAGTAGTAAGGTATTTTTAGAGATATTTACTCCTTTAATAGCAATTTTATTGCCTCTGTTTCTTAGTTGGTTTATTATTCGCAGGATTATAAGAATGATGACAGGTCTCCCAAAAGGTCTCGCCATAATACATTAGATGCCTCTGCTGCTGCTCCAACTGTTCCTTTCTCGGGATTCAAGCATTCTTCTTTCCCAACGATGTCTTCGCAAGGCAAATCTCCTACTTCGAGACTTCTTCGCAAGATAATCCCATTTCTTCTTCTCAAGATAATGTACCATTCCCTGGTGTCACCGCAGGATAAATCAATCCCTGAATTTTCTGCGAGTGAAATTCTTCAAGACATGCCTATTCCTACTTTTACTTTTACTTCGCCTCCACCTATTGATCAGGTTTCTCCAACTGGCGTTCTTATAACTATGGGTGACTCAACTTTTCCTTCTTCCTCTACCATTTCTTCTTCCTCAAAATCTATCTCTCTTAGCAAAGAAAATTTGGAAGGGATAGACATAGCTTTTAAAATTTTATCAGATACCATGAATGATGTTAAAAAAGCCTCCACTGATCCCACCAAATCTAGCGTTTTCGAGTCTTTGGGTAAATTCTTTGGTTCCGATATGATATCGCGAGCATCCTTGGAACAAGAAATTAAGACTTTGAAGAATAATCTTCATAATACTTTGTTGGATCGCGATAATCTTCGCAGGAAAAATGAAGAATTAAAAGGTATCTCTCCTTTCCCCATTTTTTTTTTTTTTTTTTTTTTTTAAAAAATTTGGGTCGCCTCTCAAGTTTTGTTTTGTAAACGTAAGATGGAGATATATCAATTGGAATCTATTGTGGAAGAAACTCGAACGGAAAAAGACGCCTGGATGGACCCGGATAATCGTTTAGATAATCTTCATACGTTTTCTGTGGATCAAATAAATAATCTTTCCCAAGAAAACATTTGCTTAGTTCAAAACCAAGAAGTATTAAGTAATGAAGTGTCGCGTCTCTCATATTCTTTGAATAAATCTAATTTGGAGTTGGAAACCTTATCAGATGAAAACGGAACTTTATCTCTTGAGAGGCGAGCTTTATTGGATAAGGTGGCAATATCCTCGCAACAACTTGATGCTTGTAAAAAATCATTGAATGAGCAAGAACAATCTATCTGCCAACTGAAAAATAAACTTGAAGATACTACCACCGAAAGAGATAAACTTATTTAGGAATAGAATAAATCTAAGTGTGAAAGCCAACCAACTCAAGGATGATTATACCAAGTTAAAAGAATCCCATTCTTCCCTTGCGAATCAAAATAAGTTATTGATTTCTAACGAAAAGAGTTTGCGGTCGCGGTTAAAAGGTTTTGTTGGTGATGGTTTTGATAATGCCATGGAAAACTGGGAATAATTGCTTGGCCCTTACTCAATATCTTGTCTCATGAGAAGGAAAGGTAGTCATAAAATTTGTTGCCTTTTCCATTATTTTTCTTTTCTAATTTTTTCTTTTCCATTATATACCATTTCGCATCTTATAATTTTAATGTCTTCCTTTACTCTTGCAGAATCGAGAAAAATCTTCACTCTTCTCTATCTACTTTGGAAGCGGCGCATGCTAAAATTTGTAAGGAAAATGCAACGCTAGTTGCTTCTCTTGCCCAATCTCGCGACCGAGCCGAAGGAGGTTTAACTACCTTAATCATCTTAAAGATATCCAGAGTAGAAATCAACAAAAAGCACTTCTTCGTCAATTTCCTCCCAAAGCAGAAGTTCTTGTGAATAATATCTTACTTTCTAAATCCCTTGATCCTGTCTATGTTGAGCCATTGGATGTTGAAGATGATGAAGTACCCAACTCTCCTGACAGTGATTATGATTATGAAAGCTGCGAAGACCTCGCTAATAATGAAGTTATCAATAAGGAACCGTGCGAAAGAATTTCTGAAGAAAACCTTCAATTTGGCGAGGGTGAAGTCGATAAGATTGTTGAAGAATCTTTACCATCTCCTTCAGCTGAGCAAGTTGATGTAGAGAATTAAGTTTCTTTGTAACTTTGTTGAATCTTTCTTTTTAATTGCAAAGTACTAAGTCTGGTTTTGGATGAATTAGTTTCTATTTCTTTCTTATTATAAGAACTCATTTTGCCACCTTATCAAGTAATCCCTTTATTTTCCAATAAACCTTTTGTTGTAATCTTTCTCGCGATAAATAGATCTCGATTGCCTATATCAAAAATGTTTAAAGATCTTTCTTGAATGCCGTTATTGCGACAAGATTGCAGGATGTCTCTACATTTTCATGTAATGACCCATTGATCTTGCCTTATCATTATTTGTGTGGTCTTATTTTGCCTTCCTAAGTAAAGGTCTTATTTTGCCACCCCTCGTTGCGACAAGGTCGCAGGACGTCTTTACATTTTCATGTAATGACCCATTGATCTTGTCTTATCGTTTCTTAAGTATTTTTGCCTCTGCAGGATATTGTATTTGCGACAATATGACAGGTTTAAATGTTCTTGCGACCATAAAATCCCGCGACATTGTCGTCTTTGCGATGAAATCGCAGGACGTTCTTACATTTTCATGTAAAAACCCATTGATCTCATCTTACCCTCGCGTTAGTATTATTGCCTCTGCAGGATCATTGCACAAATATAACAAGCCTAAATTCTCTTGCGAGAATAAAGCCTTATGACATTTGCGTCTTTTGACACTTATCAGCTCCCTAATAGAGGGTGCCGCCCTTATCTTCTCCCTGGTTGCCCCTTCAAGGAGGCGTATATCGGCCATACAAGACTAGCTCCTCCCATCCGGTCTTAACAACAACCAGTTGTTTTCGCAGTCTCTTATCCCTTATACCTATATGGTTTATGGTTACGAGACTGCACCCTAAGTGGAGTTTTCTTCGGGCCGAGTGCAGTATGTGCCAAGACTTGTCAAGAGTGGTAAGGAAGTTCCATGCTCCCCGCACTCTTGACTCAACCGTGTACCTCGGCGCCTTGGTCATACACTGACTCCTTGGAAAAGACCCTCGGGCGTCCAACCAGGGTATAACCTTATATATATAGTTGGAAATCCAAGGTATCTCCCCCGGATAGTCTTTCATGGGACCCAAATCTCCATGACCCAGGTTTCAGGAGCGGTGTAACCTTCCACCTGAGCCATGTTAAGAGATACCCCCTTATATGACGTACTTTAGGTCTTACATTTGCCTCTTGCGAAGTATCATTCGCGAACTAGGGTGTACGCCATAAAGGTTTGTCCCATTCACTCACTCATTCATTTTATCAATTTATTCGATCATTAGTTTGCGAAGGCTTTCGCACAATTTCGCTTTATTTCCATTGATCTCGCAATCGTTCTGTCGCGAAAACATTACATTACCAACTCATTCTATTTCTCCCATTTTCTATGGATAATACTTCTTGAGATATAACCTATTCCACGGCCTATCTAATTTTTGCCCTATATCTTTGCCTTCAGGATCCATTAATTTATATGCCCCTGTGCCAACTATCTCCTTGATAATATAAGGTCCATCCCATTTTCTTGCCAGCTTGCCACCATTTTCTCGCTGATATATAGGTGTTTCTCGCAGCACCAAGTCACACCTGGCTGAAATTCACGTATCTTGACGCGCTTGTTATATTCTCTGGCCAATCTTCGCTGATAATTCTCCATATGCTGTAGTGCTCTCTCTCTTTTTTCTTCTAATTCATCTAACTTGATTAAGATGTTACCCGCACTAAGATTTTTCTCCCAGGCTTCTTTCTTTGTAGTTGGAATTTTCACTTCTGTTGGGAGTACCGCTTCAACTCCATATGTTAAACAAAAAGGGGACATGCTTGTAGCTTCTCTTCTAGTTGTATTATAAGCCCATACCGCATTGGGTACTTGTTCGCACCATCCTTTATTGTATCCTTCTAACTTTTTCTTCAATATGTCTGCGATTGTTTTATTTGTTGCTTCTGCCTGACCATTAGCCTGTGGGTATAGAGGGGTTGATTTCCCACATCGTATTTGAAATGCATTAAGCAGCAATTCTATATTTTGTCCTTCGAACTGCTTCCCATTGTCAGATACCAACTGTGCTAGAACTCCAAATCTGCATATAATGTTCTCAAATATAAAAGTAAAAACATCCTTATCGCGAATATGTTGTACCGCTTTCACCTCTCGCCCATTTTGTGAAATAATCAGTAGCGACAATCAAATATCTTCTCTCCGTCCGTTCTTGGTAAAAATGTCCCTACAATGTCTAATCCCCACTTTCCAAATGGCCAAACACTTGTTGAAGAATTTAACGGAGCTCCTGGTGCATGTATTTTCTTCCCATGCCTTTGGCAATCCTCGCAACGCCTTGATATTTGTTTCGCGTCCTCATGCATATATGGCCAATAATAACCCTGCATTTTTGCTTTATATGCTAAAGATCTTCCTCCGCTGTGATTACAAAGCATCCCCATACTATGCAACATCTTCAATATGATTTCTCCTTCCTTTCTTGTTAAACATCTAAGTGAAGGCCCGTTAAAATATCTTCGGTATAGCACTCCATCTCTTAATTCATAATTTGTTGCTCGGCTTTTTAATTTGTGTGTTTCTAATCTATTTCTTGGTGTTTCTCCTGTCATCAAATATGCATGAAGCTCCGTTCTCCAATCTTCTTCGCAGAGTGCTTGTGTTCCATCTTCTACTGCCATTACATCGGTTTCTTGTTCTTCTTCTTTGTCAATTGACGGCATCGAAAGTGTTTGTATTTTAATATTTCTCGCAACCGGATCTGTCATCATACTTGATATAAAAGCAAAAGCGTCTGCGAGTCTATTATTTCTCCTTGATATATGTCTCCACTTTATTCTTGGTATCTGCGTCGACAACTCGTCAACAAGTTTTTTATATTTTTGCAGAGACAATTCGTTTATAGCATATTCTTCTTTTATCTGGCGAATTGCCAATTGTGAATCACTAGTAATCCTTACATTCTCCAAACTTCATTTCTATTGCAAATCGCAAGGCATGTATTATAGCTTCATATTCTCGTTTCATTATTTGTTGATGCAAACTCCAATCGAAAGAAAGAGCTATTTTATTACCCTCCGCGATATCACAACAATTCCTATTCCATTTCCTTCTCCATTTGATGACCCATCTACCAATATTTCCCATCTATTCGCTCCGTTAACAAATCTTTCGGATCTCCATGTTCTTCCTCAACATCCATCATTTCTTCTACCGATTCATCTTCTTCCAAAGGGAATTCTGTTAAAAAGTCTGCGACAACTTTGTGATTTTGGCGAAGATAGTATTTCATATTTGAGTTTGCAATGACTTATTTGAGCATTCCATCTCTCAACTCTTCCCGACCTCTTTGAATTTTTCATCACTGATTCTATCGGTACTTTTGTCACCACCTTGACAACATGCGCTTGAAAATATATACGAAGTTTAAATGTTGCATAAACTAATGCTAAGATTAGTTTTTCAATTTTTGAGTAATTCCTTTCCGCAGCGTTGAAAGTTTTGCTGATGTAATAAATTGGTTTTTCTACTCCTGCGTCCACTCGCAGTAACACTGCACTTAACGCATGCGAGGTTGTCGCGAGATAGATCAACAATTCTTCTCCTTCTTCTGCTTTTTGCAAAATTGATATATCCATTAAATGTTCCTTTATTCCTTGCAAAGCTTTCTCGCACTCATCTGTCCATTTAAACTTCGACCCCTTTCTAAGGATATTGAAAAAGTGCTTGCATTTGTCAGATGATCGCGAGATGAACCTCCCTAGCGAAGCTAACAACCCATTTAACTTTTGAACATCTTTTATTGTCGCCGGTGTTGGCATATCGCGAATTGCTTGTACTTTTTCTGGGTCGACTTGAATTCCTTCTTTGGATACAATGTACCCTAAAAAATTTCCAGAGGCGACCCCAAAGGTGCATTTTTCTGGGTTTACTTTGATATTAAATTGCCGCATTTGTTCAAAAATTTCTTTCAAATCCTGTACGTGGTCTTTTGCTTTTCTACTTTTTATTAACATATCATCAACATATACCTCCAGTGTTTTATGTATCCATCTCGCGAACACCTTCTCCACCATTCTTTGGTATGTCGCACCGGCATTTCATGAGACCAAATGGCATTTTTGTATAACAAGTATAATCCTCTTGGAGCAAAGAAAGCAGTATGTTCTTGGTCTTCTTCGGCGAGAGGAATTTGATTGTAACCCTTGTATCCATCAAGAGAAGATATCCTTTCATTTCGCCATTTGCTTCAACCATTTGTGGAATATCTCGGTAATGGGAAACTATCTTTAGGACAAGCTTTATTTAGATCAAGTAAAGTCTATACAAATTCGTATTCCTTTTTTTCTTCTTTGGAACTATAACCATATTTGCTATCCATTCGGGATATTTTGCTTGTCTAATAATTCCCTGCGTCCAACATTTTTTGCAATTCTTCTTCTATTTGAGGATGATAT
This sequence comes from Papaver armeniacum, assembly GCA_023531295.1. Lineage (NCBI taxonomy): Eukaryota > Viridiplantae > Streptophyta > Magnoliopsida > Ranunculales > Papaveraceae > Papaver > Papaver armeniacum. Next base: position 591,200 of record JAJJWW010004780.1, read on the forward strand.
CTTTGTGGCGATCTTTCTAATTCTTTGTTTAAAGGGTTTTACATTCTTGTCAATTTCCAATTTATGGCAAGCCACAGATGGATCTATACCAGGCATTTCATCCATATCCCATGCGAAAATGTCTTTATAATCTCGCAACAACTCAACAGTTCTTTTCTCTTCATCCACTTCCATTTTAGTCCCAATTTTTAAGATTTTAGGCTCCTCCTCGGTTCCAACATTCACTTTTTTTGTTTGTTCTGCTGCGACATAGCTAGACTTCGGCTCTCCCATAGGAGTTGGTCCTCTTATTTCCTTCGCGAACTCACTCCCTTCTCCCATAATTTCGCCAGGTATTCCTTTTCCTTCTTTTGCTCTTATCATGTAAATTCTAAATTCCTCTTCTTTCTTAGCTGCTTTTATCATCTTCCTGCGATCTTTTCGCTTCTTCATTTGCCCTTCACAATGCTTTACCTCGATTTGATAATATATTCTTCCTTTATCAATGTCTCCTCTCGATCTCACCAATTCCACTCAAGTGACAGAAATTTGATGCACTGATGAAGTGTTGATGCTACTGCCTTAATCGCATGTACCCAAGGTCTCCCTAACAATATGTTGTATGGCGATTCCATATCCACTACACTTAATGTTACTTGTGTTTCAATTTCTCCAAGTAAAATTCGCAATTTCATCTCCCCTTTTGGTATTGTTATAGATTTTCCAAAACCATGAATATTATATCTTGGAGAACTCATTTCTTCATCTTTATATCCTAATTTTTTGTAAGTATGGTAAAACATGATACTCACCAAACTCCCCGTATCCACCAAAGTTCTATTTATTTCCCATTCTTCCGCTACCTTTGCCGATTCTTCTCTTTTTTTGCTTGCATTTATCGTGATTACTAGTGGAGATGTATGATTCAAACTTTCTCTAGGAACTTCTGTTGCTGTGAATGTTATTTTCTGTTTTTCCCATTCCTTCAAAGACGATGTCTTCTCCTCATCTATAATCTTCTTTCCTTTGAAATCTCGTTTATGTATCCTTCCTCTAATATTTTCATGGAATTCATTAACCATTGCTTTTGTAATTGAATTGTATTCCATTTCTTCACTATGTTCCTTGCTTCTTAATTCTTCTATCTCATCTGATTTAACCTTTTCCTTTCTTATTTTCTTGATGTAAGCGGTTTTAATTGTACTCTTCAATCTTCAATCTTATTCGTCCCTGTTTCTAGCGCATATGTAGTTGCAGGATTTCCCACACTACACCCCTCACTCAAATATGTTTAATCAATCCATTGGAAGATGAACAATGATGTGTTTTATTAATTGTTTTCTTGAATGATTTACAAAGAAATGTAGAACAAAGTTAAAGAAATTACAATCTCTCTTTCCTTTCTCTCTCCTAATGACTTGTTTCTCAATTCAAAAAGCGCCTCCCCTACAACAGACTTACTCGACCCTTTATATAGGGTATTACATAGTGGGTGACAGCTATACTGTCCTTTATTTTCGGAAACGTCTCGCGAACGCTCGCGAATATACGACTGTTTGCCTTCGCGACACTCTTAAATCTCGCCAAGTCTTTCACACTTTCCTCATGTTATGATTGTCGTCATCTATTACGTCATTCATTTACCTTCATGCGACTCCTTCACGATGCAGTTGTTTATTAATCTCGCGAAGAATTGTTGTCGCGATATTCTGGTCCTACAAACCTCCATAGAAATTAGGAAATACAAATGGATGCCGAATAGAGAGGAACTATTGGATTTTACTTTTTCATCTTCTAACATGAAAACTGTTAACTAGCTTATTTTGCAGGACCAAAGGAGATGGAATGTTGATCTTCTGAATGTCTTGTTTGATAGTAATAATGTTAGAGATATTTGTGCTATAAGAATCCCACTTGAAAGGAAAGATGTGATCAGATGGGCGCCTTCTTTTAATGGCATGGTTAGTTTAAAGTCAGCTTATAAATACATGGTGAATGAGGTTCATGGGAAAGTTACAAATACTTTTGAAAACGCAGGGGTATAACAAACACACCCAATATTTCGTTCGGCAATATGTATGGACTAAACTCCAATATAATTCCGAGAGCACCAACTTAAAAGTGAGACTCAATCAAGAAAGATATCAACGAGCTTTATCTCTTTCTCAATACAATCAGTAAATTAACTAGATAGAAATCCGTGAGACTGATTGGTATGAGAATAACTCGGATGGTACCAAAAACCAATGTCTGAGTATCAATCAAGTCATATCAAAAAAAAAAAAAAAACTTGGATTTATCAACTATGATTGAATTACGCACAACCTGTGATATTTCAATTATATAAACAAATATAATGCGGAAAAGAAATAACACAGAGAACAGAAATTTCGTTAACGAGGAAACCGCAAATGCAGAAAAACCTAGGGACCTAGTCCAGATTTGAAAACCACACTGTATTAAGCCGCTAAAGACTCTAGCCTACTATAAGTTAGCTTCGAACTTGAATGTAGTTGAGCCCTAACCAAGTCTCACACCAATTAAGGTACAATCACGTTCCTTACGCCTCTTGAATCCCAGCAGGACTCTGCGCACGTGATTCCCTTAGTTGATCTCACCCACAACTAAGAGTTGCTAAGACCCAAAGTCAAACTTTTATAAACAAATCTGTCTCCCACAGATATGTTTACGCTGGTTTTGTTTCCGTCTTTAGATAAATCAAGGTGAACAGGAAACTCAACTAATAATCCGGTCTTATACTCCCGAAGAGCATCCTAGAAATATTAGTCACCTCACAATAACCTAACTAATTAACAGAAGAAGTTATTACGGAATCACAAGAGTCTGAGACGAAGAACTGTTGTGATTACTTTTTATATCTTACCTATCGGAGATAAATCTCGAGTAAATCTTAGAGAAGATAAAACTCAATAAGATAGAAAAACTAAGATCAAAATACGCAACTACAGAGAAAATAGTTGGATCTGGCTTCACGAATCCCAAATGAAGTCTTCAAGTTGTTAACTTAATAATGGTTTTGGAAAACCTAGGTTAAAAGAGAATCGACTCTAGTTTGCAACTAGGACACATGAGAGTGTCGGGATTAGGTTTCTTAGATGCTATAGTTCTCCATTATATAGTTTTTCAAATCAGGGTTGCTTCCAATTAAAGCTAAGATAACTTAGTAACAAAGCAATTGATATTCACCGTTAGATGAACTCCTGATTTAAGATTCAAGCTAAGTCTGCTTAGAAATTAAGCAATCAATCTCCACCATTAGATGGTATTAGCTTGATACACACAAATGAAATATACCTATATTTAGATATGGATGAACCGTACCCAAACATATATACCTTGTTGCCTCAATAATAGTTAACCAAAGTTATCCACATGAACACTTATAGTTTAGACACATTCATCTAACACTTATAGATCAAATATGATGATTAATCAATCAAATGAATCTAAATATGTTTCAAGAGAGTTGTTCAAATGTTCACTATATCATAAAAATATATATGAACCATTTGAAAAAAAAATCGGTTTGGTTTGTAATTGTACAAAGTACTTATACAAGAACCAATTCATGAACATAAGGCCACGGTTTGTAAAACTAGTTCACATATCGTATTTCAATAAAGTTACAGGGACTTTAGTTCGCAACCTGAGTTCGCAAACGAACCGGTGGAGAGGTTAGCACTCACGGCACCGTTTCCTTGCAGAGTGACGTCACATCGGATGCAAGGTTTTACAATTTCAACCCTAAGCTAAAAACCACCATCAACATTAAGTCCCCTGCTTAGAACGTAACAGCGGCGTTGTTGCGGGGTAAGCATGAGATGGTGACAGATAAGAGTAAAATCTAAAGGACAATACGTGAAGAGATTGCCGAGGAAATTCAACTAACATTTAGCGGAAGGCATGAGGAATCTGTGATCCCTGTGTCGGCGGCTCTGCGTAATTCTTACTTGGCCATGAGGTATTGGCATCAGCGCAACAGCTTTGGCTATTTGATCAGCAGAGGTGACATTGCAATTTGATCTGCGAATCGGTGAATGGCGCTAGCTGGCTAGGTCACGGAACGTATGGAGGTGGTGCTGCTTTGAACATCCAAGATGGCACTTCCTTGGCTGGTGGAGATGGCGCTGCTTCGAACGGCTAAGATGGCGCCATTTTGGCTGGCTACGGAAAGGTGGAGGGCGCGGCTAGATTGGAGTGGCAGATGGCGTGGCTAGCTTGGAGTGGCGGGTGACGCGGCTAGCTTTGCTGTACAGAGATGGTGTCGCTGGCTTGGGCCACGAAGCGCTGGCGCTTGGAGTTGGCGGATGGCTGATCGCTGTCGGGTGCGTCAAAAATAAATTACACTTTCTCACTACTCAAAATATATAATATAGCAAGGGCAAGAAAGGATCGTTCCCACAAAGAGGTCTAGAGTTGTCAAGTTGTTTCGGTTTCCTATAAATAACAATGGGGGGTTTTGTGATTTTTATATAATAAACTAAATAAAAGCAAACAATAAAGGTAAACAAATCAAATCAAGGATGAGAAAGTATTGGTCATGGATTTCGTCTTCAATCACAAACATGTTTTCTACACAATAATTAGAATTGATATTTTAATCTCAACTTTTATCAAAGGCCCAAGGATACCTTGATCGCAAGAATACCCCGCTAATCTCCTCTTTTCATCAACAAACACATTAAAAGATGCGAATATGAATTCTATCTAAAAGAACAACCTAACGTGTAAAAGCACTAATCAAGTTTAATTCCCTAGATGCATTAAGTTCTATGAAATCAGGCCAATCAAAGCAATCGAACGTGTAAAAGCACTAATCCGATTTAACAAAGGTTATGACTCACTTGTGACTAGTAGGATATATCACTACAAGCACTACCCACAATTATGCTACTTGCAATCAGAAATTTATCACTTTTACGTATAATAAACTCAAATCTAGCAATAGAGATGAAAGTAAACTCAATCAGTTCGCGACTCGACTAAACAAGCATTCAACTCATATGACAATATTAATGGTGAATCATAAACGATAAAGCATGGAGACAAAACTAATTTATCATATCAAAAGGTATATTTTGTGAAATCCAATTATTCCATAACCAATAATAAAAACTAGGTACTCATATTCATGGATTTCATAACAAGAAGGAAGAGAAAACCTATCATGTTTCTAAACCCTAGAACCAAAAGTAAAAGTAGAGATGAGATCCCCTTCCTGGAATAGAATAAAACCCTTATATACTTTCTCTCATTCCCCGATTTCTTAACTAGGTCGCACCATTTTCTGCCAAAAGCCCGCTCCTAAAACACCCATCAGCCAAGCCCAGGTCCAAGTCCAACCGGGTCTGAGTCAGCTCACCTGTCTCACTAGATTGAGTCAACTCGGTTCAACTGTCAGTCCCATGGAACTGACAGTGTACTCCCCTGTTGAAGCATTCTAACCTTCACTGCACAACTTCATCCTAACATGCATCTATTCATTCATTCTTCACAACTCAGGCCAATTCCACAAATTCATCCCTGTACTAACTTTGTGTCACAACCCAGACTCCATTGTCTTCTCGCCACGACTTCCTTGTAGCTCCAATTCCACCACTGCATTGGTTTACACAACTGCAACTCAGCTTCCTTGGTCATTTATCACCTGCAACACCACAGGTACAACTCCATTCCCATTAACAGCTCAGTACTCGAGCTCCAATGCCAACACACCCATCTAAACCTGAGCATAACAACTCCACCAGCAGCAACTTCTTAATCTAACTCTCATTCTCTGCCTGCAAACATCACCAGCCATTCTATTCTATACTGCACTCATACTATGACCACTCGTCCAGCTGCAAACTTGAGCCACTTCTGTCTCAACAACTGCAGCTTCTTCTTGCAATAACTATCTTGTCAGCTCCAACACTAACAATTCACTTCTTGCGACTTGCTCTCTCTTTATTCCATCACTGCCAAGCTCCATCTTCTTCAATTCATCTTACAAACTTGAGCCTCAATGCCAACAAACCCTTGAACAACTCCATGTCTGCAACACAAACTCACAATTCCATTCCCTCGCAACCTAGGCATACATCTATTGGTTCATACATCACCCTCAGTTTCTCATTTCAGCTCATTCAATCTCCAACTGTGATCCCATTCTGCTTGACAGCACCAGGTTCAATGTCTTCTCTAGCTCTTCATCATTCCCTGCTACATCTGTAACTGCACCCGTTCCTTGCTCTATTCTCATTCACAGCTGCAATACCTCAGTTTCATCTCAACTTGAATTTCTCACAACTCCAACCAAAGTAAAACTTCACTGCTTCTTTGAGCTCAACCACCAGTACTACCATTTATCCTTTCAAACTCAACACTACCACCCACTGCAATTGACTACAATCTTTCCTGCGAGTTCAAACACCTCAAGCTCACAACTGCAACATACCAGTGCCAGAATCATGTGCACATCCACTTCCCGCAGACTCACCAGTTCAAACCCATTGCAATTCTCAATGGCAGCAACTACAGCTCCACCACTGCAACATATTAAACTCAGAGCCTTCATCTCTATCTCAGCCTTAAGCTCAAGTTCTTGACTGCAGCACCTGTAACCCTCCAGACATCTAATTTCTACTTATCTAAGTATCCACCACATTCAGGCCACGGCTATCTCATGCAATTCATTCATCTCAGCAGCAGCAACATCTGCAACTTCAATTTAATAACCTCAGCTGTAAAGACCTTCCCTGCACCATATCCACTTTTAACTGCAAACTCAAACAAACCCATATGCTCAGTTCATCTCAACTTTGCTCCTGAGTCCCTGCAATCTCTGCCTGAGAACACCATCCTCCACACAAACCACTTCTTATTGCCTCAACAATATTTCCCGGTAATACAACAGTCTCCATAACTAGCTGCTGCTTCAATCCTCCTTCTTCTTCTTCTCCCTGCAATTGCCAGCAACCATCAACATAAATCTCCATCATTTCAATAGCATCTTCAGATCCTGTTCTTGACATCAAAACCTCAAATCGAAGCCACTTCCCTGCACCAGCTCAAACTCAGTTCATACACAATCAACAACATCTTTTCTCTCTTTATTCGCAGCTTGTGTTTCAGCCATATCCTCATTGCAAGCTGCACACAATCTTAGCTCAACCATTTCCGACTTAGAATCCCATTGAACCAACACCTGAATTGTAGCTGCAATACAGCTTACCACCAGAAGTTCTACCTAAACCATCACAGACCCAAGGCAATCTCACACAAAACCCTTACTGTCGATTTCATACCCATGGAATCTGAACCAAACCCATTAGTTCGAATTTGACCTCAATCCCATCACAATCTTCATCTCTGACTCAATCTCAGTAAGACAACACCATTAGAACCATTAATTCGTTTCCATCTCTGTCATAATCCTTCCAACCTTGCATCTGAGTCTCACTCATCACAGCAACTCAACCAACAGCTCCAACATCAACTCAGTTCAAAACCCTAAATCATAATTCCCATCACAGATTCATTCTCGAGTTCATCTTCCACAAATCAATAGAACCCATCACAAATCGAACCATCAATAGCAAGAACATACAAACCCTAAATCGACCACCACAATCGAACCCATCTGCTTCTCTGCAACAGTTGTTCAATTTCATCCCTCGCTGTTCTTGATCCGTTCCAACTCTCCCTCCAATTTCTCGATCCAGCAGTAGCAGTAGTGCAGTATCTCCTCTGAGTTCGAACAAATGATAGAGAGAATTCAATTTCTCTCAATTTAGGGGTTTGGCCGGCTGTAATAACATTTGATGGTTATTGACACTCTTAGTTCTTGGATAAGGGCCACCTGAAATTGTATGGCCTGTCAGTTCCAGCTAACCGACAGCCTAATTCATCCCCTTCTTGCACAAAATGGGTGATTTCTCCTTCTTTTGCTCATAATGACTCCATTGCACCTAATAAATCAAAAGCAAACATAAGATACATAATTCACCCGAAAAGTAGCAAAGAAAGCATAAACAATAGATAAATATTAAGGTGTTTTAGACACCTATCAATGGCGCAGCTAGCTTGGAGTGGTGGGTGACGCGGCTAGCTTGGCGTGGCGGATGGCGCGGCTAGCTTGGTGTTGCGGATGACGCTGATGGCTTTGGCCGTGGAGATTAGCGTCGTGGAACGTCAACACCGCGGGCCCAGCTGCTTTCTTTTGTGCGTGTCCCAAAAGGGAAACCCTTTTCTAGTTGAACTCCAAAACAACATGCCTATAAAAGGCGTTACCCATCTTCCTTACTTTCGCTTTGTTGTCTTTGTTTCCACACCTTGGTGCTAGCGGCAAAGACTTGGACCAGCGGAGAGAACAACAACAAAAGTAGGCGAGCGTATTTTAGGTATGTTTCTTAACGTTTCTTCTTTTGTTTACTCTTTTATGTTGGTGTAAACCCTAGCCATAGGCATAACCTCCATGAATTTGTAACAGCACTTCAATATGAATAATTCTTCTTCGCTAATATTATTGTAGTAGCGTTAATCACAACGAAAACAATCATCATGTTAGACAAGTATGTACGTGTGGACAACGCCATCTGTTCCCTTTTCCATGAAAAATAGTTGTAGGGTTTCCTTTTATTCGTGAGCATAACTCTTGCGGCAAAACGTGATATGACTGAGAGCATACTTCCCGCGGCCTTGTACGATTTCGGCCAAAAACATATTCCTCACGATGTTGTCGGGTTTTGGCTAAGAGCATATTTTCCCGCGACATCACATTTATATCTCGTTGAGCAAGCATCAGTCCCCATTCTTTTTTT